>VRYO01001878.1:24451065-24471169 GCA_009812075.1 Sialia sialis
ATACCCTGTATTTCTGTGGCTCTGACATGCCAGGCCACACCGTCCAATAGACCCTGTTATTCCATGCCTCTCACTGCCTACAGGCGGGACCCCTCTAGCCCTTTCCTGGGCGTACATAGTGGAGGTTCCTTCAAGTGTCTGACAGAGTATCCTCCCTTCTGTAATGCCCAGCACCTTGGTTATGGTAGGTTGAGGTTACCTTCACTTTAGTGTAGCTCCCTTGGTTAGTGTTTCCCTCCTTAAGTTGACGCACCCGTGCTGCCAGGACAGAAGTGGGTTTCCAATCCCATTTCCCCATGTCTTCCCCATGGTCACGCAGAAAAAAATACAGGTCAGCTCTTGGGGTGTACCCTCTCTCCCTAGCTGGGGAGCATTGGGCTCTAACTTTGGGGCCTGTGAATCGCACTGGTGCTGCACTGATCTTCCTCATCTCCTTCCTCATCTCCCTCGCCTCCTCTTTGAGGTTCTTGACCACGATGGAGACATGAGCCTGCATCGGAGCCATTCATCATACTGTCAAAATCTCTAAGCTTGTTAGCAACAGAGCCCACTGTTTCTTGGTTGTCATCAGCATTAATCATTGCAATGAAGGTGGTATATTGAGATGGCCCCAGGTTTGCCAGATTCCACAGCATCTGCCCTGTGCACTTGACCTTGTCAGGGTCATTGTAATGCTGTCCATCCCTCCCAAAGAGTACCTCCAATACTGCCACTTCTCTCAGCTGTTGGATCCCTTCCTCGAGAGTCTTCCAGCACATTCTGTGGTGATGCTCCTGCATTCTCTCTGTTGACACTCTCTTACACTCATTAAGAGCCACTCCCAGAGGGAAAGGAGGTCTTGCTCCCTTATGAATATCTGGTCCACACCTGGGTCAAGGATCCCAAATTCCTTGCCTCAGTACCATCCAGTCACACACCTGTACTCATAAGGTCCCAGACCCGAAGTAACCAAGTTGTAAAAGCCTCATGGCCCCGTCGTACAATTTTCGCAGATTACAGAGACTTTCATATGACAGGGACGGACTCGGTAATGATTTAGACCTCTGGCTCCTCTCTGGTTGTGAGGGCCCTCCGTTCTGATCCTCATTATCTAGGCGTCTTGTTTCCATATTAGACTTTCTAGTTTCCACAGGGGTGACTGCTGCTGGCTGTGACTGCCCTTGCAATGCAGCTGGAACCTGGACAAATGTAATGTTTGTGGGTTCCACTGCAGACCCCATGGTGTCACCTAACACAAAAAACTTAGGTAACTCAAGAACTGTTATTCCTTTTTCACCCGCCTCTCAATGCCCTCAGGCCCCATGTTGGGCGCCAAAATTTGTCCTTGTTTGAAAGACAGGTATTAGCCAAGAAAGTGAGAGTGAAAATCCCCCTCCCTCCAATTCATTGTAATTTTGAAATTAAGCGGCTCTCAGGTAAAGATACGGGGTTAGGAATAACAGTTCTTTCCTAATATATCTACAAGACAAAGAAAAACAATAACAGCTATGAAAATTAACGACAAAACAGAACAGTAACTCAATTCCAGTCCTTTTTTGGCCGCAGACACTCTCTCCCCCTGCAATCAGTACCAGTGGTGGGGCAGGGCAGGTCCCGTGCAGCTGAGAAGGGCTGGGATGATGGCAGCAGTGGCCCAGGTGGGAGAAGGATGGAGGAGGGACTCTCCTGCTCACCATATGGGTCGCAGCGCTCAGCTGGTAGGTAGCAGGCTGGAGCAGGAAGGTAGCAGTGCAGTGTCCAACAGCAGAGAACGTGGCTCCCAACGTTGGGAGGTGTGGTAGGTAGCAGCCCCAGATGTCTTCCTCTGACTCCACAGGTGAGAGAGTGAGTGAGAGAGCACAGCTACCTCCCATCTCCTTTTCCCCCTCACGCCCACCACCCCATCCCCGGTCTCAAGGTGTTCCACCTCCCCCCACCCTTTTGCCTCTAGCCACTCATGCTAGGGTGTAGCAAAAAAGTTTTCTTAACATCAGAATCAGGAAAATTCCACAGAGAGAAGAAGAGAAAAACCCAACCCCCATCAGATAGAATCAGGAGAAAGGAAAAACAGCCTCAAACTTTGAAGGGCATAAAGAAGAACTTTATTAACAGGAATGAAAAGAAAAAAAAATTAAGAATCAGAAGAAAACTTTCAGAAGACTTCTCCTCTCCTCCAGACCTCTTTTCTTTCACACTGACAATGTACAGAAACAAATCAGTCAGTTTACCATCTCTAAAATAGTCTTCCTCTAATTTACTTAGGGAGAGGAGTCTCTCTTGCTCAATCTATGGAGACTTCGCCACAAGAAAACAGTTCTCTCGTGGCTTCAATGTCACAGTGAATCAGCTGCCTGGGAGAGAGGAAATCCAATCACTGTGTAAAAATCACTCCCATTTTTCAGCCTTCCCACAGCTGAATTTATGAGCCGTGTCAACTTATGGGGCACTCTCTAAGGATGAGCAGTTCAGAAACAGTTTTTTTCACCTAACTCTGGGAACAGAGATCTTCTCTTCATCCCTGGAGGCAGAGGTTATCACACACTTCTCCCTCTTCTCTCTCTGTTCAAACTTTTTATGGGATCACAGCTACTTCAACATCTGCTTACTTCAGGACAAATGTCTTTGCTCACATTTCAATATGAACACTTCATCACCCCATAAGCATTTCATAATTTACAAGGAAACAAGAGAGTCTGATTTATGCATAATATCTTCTCCATAATTTACAAAAAAAAATTCAGTCTAAGAAGACATCTCCTCATGCCCTCTCAACTGAGACCTGAATTTTCCCTCTGGTCTGACCTCGATGTCTCCATATTGTTTTCTGTGCATGTCTTAATCTCTGTCCTGTTCTTTCACTCAGGAGAGAATAAAACGTCTGCAGGTCTCATCTGGGCAATGAAGGAGTTAATATCTTGCCCGGGCCTGCAGATGGTCATGGGATCCCTGCCGGGTGGTGGCCCAAAGCTATTTACCATAGTCTTTCAGTAGATTCGCTGGGGCTGGGCCAGGATAGCAAGGGCCCAGCCAGAAACAATGGTAGTTGCTCTGGTGGCATTCCATTCCAGGGGGCCGGCTCAGCTCCCGCTGGGGACTGGGCCTGGCCCGGAGCTGCTCCCAGGGCATGGTGGCCTGGCACTTGGCCTGGGCTGGCAGCAGGGTAGGGATTAATCTCAGCTAGATGTTAACAGCAGCAGCATTTCAGCCAAGCTGCCTCGGGCCATCTGGCCGTGCTGGGGCAAGGGGGAAGCAGGCAGGATCTCAGTGGCCAAAGGGCCTCCCCTCCCCTCCCAAGCGGGAGAAAGAAAAAGACACTTCCCCGGCTTGTTCACTTTGAAATGCGTATTCACAGAGGCGTGTTCAACTTTCTCAGTGGTTTAACATATTGTCAGTTCTCAAAACCAGTCACAGATTGGTTCTTGTCAGACATAGAGGAAGCTCTCAGAAAAAATAATTTCTGTGTCTTTTTCCCGCCTCACTAGATGTCATATGTGCAAAACCAGCACAGAAGGACCCCAGAGTGCAGCAGGGGAAGGACACCTCTTCCTGAGCAGCAGGAGAAGCCACAGGTGATGAACTGACCATAACCCCCATTCCCTGTCTCCTTGTGCCACTGGAGTAGGAGGTAGAGCTGGGAAGGAGGAAAGGGGTAGGGGAAAGGTGTTTTTAACGGGTTATTTCACTTCTCACTATCCTGTTCTGATATTGATAGCAATAAATTCACTTCATATCTCTAAGATGAGCCTGTTTTTCCTGTGATAGTACTTGATGAGCAATCTCTCCTGCTCCTTATCTCAACCTATGAACCCTTGGTTACATTTTCTCTCCTCTGTCTAGCTGCAGAAGGGAGGGAGTGGCTTTTGTGGATGCCTGACATCCGTACATCATCAACCCATGACAACCTGCCACTCCCTGCTGCCTCAGACAGGGCCAGCACTGGCCATGCTCAGCTCAGCCACCACCTATCTCACTGTCCTTCCAGGCCCAAGCCCTGAAGTCACTCTCCTGCCCCAACTCTGGAACTGGTGAGTATTATCTGGCAGCCTAACACAGAAATTCTCCATGGAAAAATCACTTGGGAGAAAGAGAGACAATCTCTTAGGAATTCAGTTTTTTTTCTGGAGCTGGCAGTTGTCTTCTTTCCGGATGAAGTAGAAAGTCAAGGTTCTTCCTGCTAATAGTCATTCAATAACTTTTCTTTTTTTTTTTTTTCCTAGTACCATTTCAGTATTTTGGTCGAGTTCCAGCTTGGTTTAATTACATACTTTCTATCTGAATTCCTGCCCAAGCTTCATTTAGAGAAATTATTCATTTCCTATCTTCAACATTATTATTATTATTGTGCTTATTTGCACGATGTGCTTGGCATTCATTGTACACATCTTCAGTGCTCTGATGGGCTCATCAGAGTGGTGCCGGTGGGATGGAACATAAGAACACTTCTCATCCACCACCCTGAAAAATCAGCCCTCCTTCCCATCACATACAGGCAATTTACATTACAGCACATTAGGGAATGCTCACAGTCACATCTGAGGTATGACAAAAATATTACTAGTTCCTTCTGAGAACATGCCTGAATGCTGAACAGTAACATTATTTAGAAACAAAATCCCTATCTGACTGCAAACAATAGGTCAAAGTGAAAAATGTTCATTTCAGACTTTTAATTTTTCCAGGACACACATTCTCAACAGTGAAGACAAGGAAAATTTGGGTAAGAATGGCAAAAACACATACCCCAGGAACATTTTTTATCTTTCCTTGCAAGGATTAAAGATTTGAACAGTCTTCATCTCACATGACAAACTTGCATAAACTTCATGCAGCACATGGTTTTCTGTCCCATAGTAATGGATGTGAACAGAGAACTTTGGTTTCTTTGTCATGCTGAAAGCAATGTTTTTCTTGCCATAGTGATTTATTTTCTACCCAACTCTTTTCTTTCACTCCTCCATATCTCTCCAGTAGCTTCCCAAGTTTTACCACACAGGGTCAGAGAAAAGCAATTTTTCCTTCTTTCCATCTCAGCCAAGAGACCTAGTTTGAGAACTCCTGGAGACTGGCTGAGAGACCAACACAAAAGCCATTTTGCTGGTTGGGTGACAGAAGGGCAGGGGCAGGACAGCCAGAATGGAGGAGTACATAACCCCACACATGCTCAAGAACAGTTCTGATCATTCTCCATACATGAGATCAGGCAAGTATTGGTTAAAATTATAATGAATATAAAATGGGTGGTCCTCAGATCTGTGTTATATACTTCTGTTGGGCAGTAATATCCCCAGGACAAGAGCAAGCCTTGCATAAATGTCAGAAATGGAGCAAACACCCAGTCAGCCTATCTTAATAAATAAACTGCACTCCAGCTCCTGGCATTTCTTTGCTTTCTGATGTGGATTAGGATCTGATTCCAAACATAGGGCATCAAAATCAAAGCAATAGCGCATCAAAATCAAAGCAATAGCAGCAGCTGGTCAGGGATGAGACAACTTCATGGGGATTTAATCATGGATAGATGCAGAGTAGTGATGGAGCAGAAGATGACATATCACTAGCCAGTTGACATAGCACTTCCTAATGCTGAAATAAAATCCAAAACAGTTTCAGTATCTCAGCCTCAGTCTAGAGGGCAAACAAATTTCAGTGAAAGGACACCTGATCTTTCTGCTTGTCACACACATTCCTTCCCAAATTACACATTACTGCAATCTCTCTTGAGAAAGCAGAAAGCCCCTCAGAGGCAGGAAGTTTCATTGTCTGTAATATCAAGCCACTATCAGCACCTTTCCAGCATTGCCTTGGGTTAGACACATGTTTATTCTACAGAAAACTGGAAGTGACTTAAGACATTAGCATTCCTCAGATGCATGTCACCCCCATCTCCTCACTCCTATCAGCAGGATCTCACTCCCACTGCCAGGAGGACAAAAGGTGCAAGCATTCCTCACTGACTGTTATTCAAAGCCCATTATTTGAGCTTATGGTGCTGGGGATGATGATCTGACAATGTACTGTAGTGTCCTTCCAACTGCACTAGCTCAGCTGGGGAGACTGAAATCTCTAGCATTGATGGAAACTGAGCAGTTGGGGATAAGAACTTCTTAAATTACCTAACTTAGACACAGAAAAGCCTGTCCAGGTCCCCAGACATCTTGCACATTCTTCAAACCCACTTCTGCTCAATATGCAACTTGTACATGTTTCACCCTGGCATTCAAATTCAGGTTCCTCACATCACACAGGTGTGAATATCCCCAGTTACACAATCTGGAGTAGTCACACTCAGCACAACTCCTGTGGTATTCGATAAGCATTAGCAAGGATTGCCAAGGCTATAATCAACTAACTACCATAGAGTCTGAGATTTAATACAGCTTTGCATACTTGGAAGCAAACAATGAATATTCCAAAACTGCACAGCAAATAAAAAGAATTCAAAACTTATTGCTTTTAGTTGTTATTAGTAGTAGTTTAGTCCTGTAATTTTAATGGCAATCACATTTTGGAGAGGAGGCTTGGCACACGATTTCTGTATGTTTAGGTTGACAGCTCTGTCCCAATAAGCAAACATTCTGCCATACTAAATACATACATGTTCAGGGACCAACTTATTACAGGATTATGCAACACATTTCTGGTATCACAAGCTCATACTGGCTCATAATACACCATGCAGACACACACTATGATTTCCTGAGGAAAGAGGTCTTTGCTCTACTTGTTTTGTTTGCAACTCTAGGGCCTAGCCCAGCTCTCAGCACGGGGTGAGAACTAACTTGTCTGTAGCTTGTTCTGAACACACTTAATATTTAAGGGTCAATCTTCCCTCAAACCATTTGCTACTAAGGCCATCTCCTTCCTTTCTGTGATGTAATATTACTTAATGCTTGAAACAGAAGTTCTTCACCAAGCAACTTCTATTGTAGAAGTTATCTTGAGGACATCAGTTATGTTTACAAAAGGTGAGAAAATTCAGCCTGGGGGCAGATAATTCAGCTTGAAGATATCACAACCATAACCTCAGGAAGAGAAAACCCCTATTTTATGGGAATCTGAAGCTCAGCTTCTGGAGGGTTTCAAAAGTGATGGAAGAATTTATCCAATTTTCCAGGGTGAAGGCCCATGTGATGGCTAACAGCTGGCCTGGAGAGCTCACAGTTATAGATAACCGTAATTATACTTCTATAACTAAAATATAACAAATTATATAACTATCTTTATTATATAACTCAACCAGTTTGAGCCGTTGGGGAGCTGGTCTAGGCTGTTGGTGACGCGGGAAGTTAGGCCAGTTAGCCAGGTGGCAACTAATTCAGCTAATCACAACAAACTGTGTGGACTATCAAAACTACATAAGGGGAACAGCACTCAATAAAAATTGGCTATTGCCGCATGAACTTTGTGTGTTGTGTCGTCGCGTCCGTCTCTACTGTGACAAGTGGTGATACCCAATGTGACAGGCAATAGCCAGGCCACAGGGGTAGAGATGGAGATGGAGCCCAGTGAAGGGGCAGCCAGGAGAGCTGCAAAGATCAAGACTATATAAGTAGAGGAAGCCACTGGGGACATGGGGATGCAAGTTTCCACGGAAGAAAAAGCTGTGACTCAGGTATGGACCCTCCTATTACATAAACGAGGGATAAAATACAAGGAACAGGTTTTACAAGCCTTGCTGTCATGGAGTAAGAGCCATGGACTGGACACTATCGCGGAAGTTGCCTTTAATGTACAGACATGGGAGCAGGCCAGCAAATTGATATTTGACTTAGCCTCACGAGGCAATGAAACAGCCAAAGACATTTTAACAATCTGGTGGCTGGTCCTGGATGATTTCAAAGAAGTAAGAACCAGGCAGAGCACAAAAGCCACAGCTGGATCATCCCATAAGGACAGAGGGCAGAGGGAAGCCAGGGGAGAAGTGAATGCCACCCTGGGTGTGTGGGCAGAGAGGATGGGAGAGAAACCAGCAGGGAAGAGGCCATTACCAGAGCCCCCTGTCCCTGCAGCACCATCCCACCATGCTGCCAGACCTCATCCACTGCTGGCAGTGGATGCATTTGCACAGCACTTGAGCTGTCTCACACTGCAGCCACGGGTGCCATCTTTGTGATCCGTGCTCCATGTCACTGTTGGCACGCTGCTGCCCATGATTGAGTGGGCAGCCCAGCCACCGCTTGGCTCGGCCACCAACAGCTACAGTGCACAAGTGGAATCTGGAAATCAAGTAGCCCTCAGCGCTGGAAATGCTGTCACGGAGCCACAAGCACCCAAACCCAGAAGTGTTGGTGGGAGGTTTCAGGCACTCGACACTACAGGACACTACACCGTGCCACATTTACAGCTAGAGCTCAAGAAGCCCAAGGAACATTTTCCATTAATAGACTCACAGTATCCCAACAAGGGGGAATCAAGTTACCACATCCCTGCTGACCTGTGAGAAGATGCTTCCAGCAAACTGCCGGTATCAGTTAACATCTCTACATATGATCCCATCAGCTTTTGGAAGCAAATAAAATTAACAACCATCATGGAAGAGGGGATCTTAACAGTGCTGAAAAGATTTCGGTGCCCATGCCTGCATTGTCATTGGGTGTATAGGAGCCTGCAGGTGGGACAGTTAAAGTTAAGCGACCGGACCACACCTGACAGATACGTTCCCTTTCAGTGGAAGGTCCTCGCTGAATTCCATCAGCTAGCCACCAAACATGGGCTGGGGTTCCTGGCAGAATCAAGCATGCTATGATTTTTTTTAACTGCCAATGAGACTACCAACTTGGACATCAAGCAGACAGTGAATCCGCTTTGTACCCTGGTCCAGTATATGATGTTTGAGTCCACCTGGTGACATGGAGGACCAGGGGCTGCAGAATCTAGAGGTCCCACATTTTGGGAAAGAGCTTCTCAGCTTATGAGACTGCCTCCTGTTGATAATCTATAATTACACGCACGCCTACATCCTTTAATATTGGCACAAGCAAAATACTTGGGGATACAAGCCCTGCAGTAGATTGCAGACATGGCAACACTGACCCAGAGTTATTCCAGGATCAAACAGGGCTATAGGAAACCATACATACAATTCATGGAGAGGTTAAGAGATGCCATGAATAAGCAAATAATAAATAATGATAAAAGAAATCAATTAATATTACAATTGGCACCGAATAATGCAAATGAGGACTGCAAAAGAGCTATCCATTTGATACCAAACGAAAATCCATCCTTAAACAAGTTAATTGATGTGTGTGCTAAAGTTGGGACTGATTCATTAGCTGATTCATTTGCAGCTGCTGTGGCGTTGTCACGTCAGTGTTATGGATGTAGACAACAAGGTCACGTAAGAGCAGACTGTCCCCTCATGACCAACTCACTGGGGACACATCAAAGCATAGAACAGTGACTACTATGGGAAACTGTAACCAATGTGGGAAGCCTGGTCATCTGGCCAAGCTGTGCAGGTCCAAGCTTCACTTTAAAATACGCCTCTCAGTGAGCAGGGAAATGGGAACAGGAGTGCAGTGGGCAGGAACAAGGCTCAGACACAAGCATCTTCCTGTCCCCCAGTCAAAGCCTATGTGACCAGCTCACCAGAAGAACAAGAGAGTTAGCATGTATGCATGTTTCCACCACCATGACAGTAATTGTAAGTTCATTCCAGGTACATAAAGTTCCTCTTGAGGCCCAGGGACCTATATGGAGGGGGTTAAGTGCTCTGTTACTAGGAAGATCAAGTGCAACATTACAATGCATTTTTGTCCATCCAGATGTCATAGGACACATATGTGTATGGTAGCAATGCCTTCTTTTGAACTATTGCATGCATTTTATTTTTTTCTTTTTTTCCTATTAAATTGTATTTCTGACTTAGAGTGTCTCACTGGTTTTGCTTTCAAAACCATTACATATAGTAGATACTGGAGCAGATGTAACCGTAATTTCTGCAGACACATGGCCTCAGTTGTGGTCTACCGTGGCCGTAGGATCTATTGCTGCTGGCCTTGGAGGTACCACCAGAGTCATCTAAGCAGCAAACCTGTGTTGGTTAAAAGTCCTGAAGTTCTAATAGCCACTATAAAACTCTATGTTGCTGCTGCCCCACTTAATTTAAAGGGAAAGGATGTCTTATCAGCATGGGGAGTCAAGATGGTAATGATTTTTAGCTGGAGCCACTGTATTAAAGGGTGTAAAATAGCTGACCTTAGCACTGAAATGGTTTCCTGAACAACCTGTGTGGGTTCAACAGTGGTCTCTTGAAAAGGAAAAATTAAGCACCTTTAAATCTCTAGTCCAGAAACAATTGGCTCGTGGGCACATTGAGCCATCGACAAGCCCATGTTCGTAATAAAAAAGCACTCGGGGAAATGGAGGTTACTCCATGATCTAAGAAAAATTAATGCCGTTATGGAAGGTAAGGGTACTTTACAACCTGGAATGCCATCACCAACTATGATATCTGCCAACTGGGACATTAATTGTTGATTTAAAGGATGTTTTTTTCACTATTCCCTTACATCCAGATAATACGCCAAAGTTTGCTTTTACAGTGCGTTACATCAATCATGCACCACCAGTTGAACAATACCAATGGAAAGTGCTGACACAGGGAATGATAAATAGCACCACAATTTGTCAGTGGTATGTTGCACATGCACTCTCAATAGTGAGAAAACAGTTTCCAGGGGCATATCATTATCACTATATGGATGACATTTTAATAGCAACACCAACCAAAGAAGGCCTTTTACAAATTTGGTCAGAATTTAAGATAGCATTGCAAGAATTTGGCTTACAAATTGCACAAGAAGGCTTACAGATTGCACCAGAAAAGGTAGAGCAACAACCACCATGGAAATACCATACAACCACAAACAATTCAATCCTCAACCAAAACTCAGACTTTAAATGATGCACAAAAGCTTTTGGGTATCATTAATTGGGTAGATCTTATTTAGGATTAACCACTCCACAACTGGCACCTTTATTTAACTTCCTTAAAAGTGATGCTGAGTTAACCTCATCAACGAAATTAACACCAGAGGCAAAAATCACAATTGAATTAGTAGAGCAGGCCATAACAAACAGACAAGTGTATCAGATATGTCCAAAGGTTTGTATTACAGTATTGGGCTGGTTTTGCCCATATGCATTTAGTGAGGAAGAAAGGAGACATTAACAGAAATTATTTTTTCTGAGACCTTCCTCTATGTCTGACAAAAACCAATACTGACCTGTTTTGAGAATTGACAACTTATTAAATCACATTAAACACGCCTCTGTGAATACACATTTTAAAACAAAGCCCGGGAAGTGCTCTTCTTTCTTACTTGAATAGAGGTAAAAGATTCAGAGGGGCAGGGCCAGGCCCATATGGCCACACAGCCCACAGCCCTGCAGGGATGCCAGGTTTTTTTCCCTCATCAGCACAGCCAGGCAGGCCCATGGCTGAAGCGCTGCTGCTGCTGCTAACATCTCGCTGAGATGAAGCCCTGACCTGCTGCCGCCCCGGGCTCAGCACCAGGCTCTGCTGGGCCCCAGGAGCACCTCTGGGCCTGCGGGAAGTGCCGATCATCCCCCAGGAATGGAACGCAGCAAGAGCAACCATCACCGTTTTCTGGCTGGTGCTCACTATCCTGGCTCAGCCCCATGCATCTACTGAAGGACTCTCCATCATTAACAGCTCTGGGCCACCACCCCGGCAGGGAGCCCATGACCATCTGCAGGCCCAGGCAAGGTATTAACTCCTTCATGGGCCAGATGAGACTTGCAGACACTTTGTTCCCTCTCCTGAGTGAAAGAATAGGACAGTCTTGGGGGTTGGGTTTTTTCCTTCTTCTCTCTGTGGAATTTTCCCCATTGTGATGTTAAGAAAACTTGTTGGCTACACTCTAGCATGAATGGCTAGAGGCAAAAGGGCGGGAGGTGGGGGTGGAAAGGAGGTGGGAGGTAGCTGCGCTCTCTCCCTCACTCTCTCACCTGTGGAGTCAGAGGAAGACATCCGCGGCTGCTACCTACCAGCATCCCCCCAAACGCCAGGAGCCATGTTCGCTGCTGTCAGACACCGCACTGCTGCCTTCCTGCTCCAGCCTGCCACCTCTGAGCCAAGCACCGTGAGCCACATGGTGAGCAGGAGAGTCCCTCCTCCATCCTTCTCCCACCTGGGCCACCGCCGCCATCATCCCAGCCCTCCTCAGCTGCACGGGACCCCACCACTGCTACTGATCACAGGGAGAGAATGTCTGCGGCCAAAAAGGACTGCAAGTGAGTTACTGTTCTGTTTTGTCGTTAAATTTTGTAGCTGTTGTTGTTTTTCTTTGTCTTGTAGACATATTAGTAAAGAACTGTTATTCCTAACCCTATATCTTTGCCTGAGAGCCTCTTAATTTCAAAATTATAATAAATTGGAGGGAGGGGGATTTTTACTCTCCATCTCAGGAAGGGATTCCTGCCTTTCTTGGCAAATACCTGTCTTTCAAACCAGGACAGATAGGGATTAAGACATGCACAAAAAATAGCATAGAGACATCGAAGGAGACAAGAAGGAGGAGTCAGGTCACAGATGAGGGGATAAGGAGAGTCATGGACTGAAATCTTCTCTTGTAAGCTATGGAGAAGATAACTCAGATACTCTTGTTTCCCTGTAATTCATAGAAATGCATTTTGGGGTGGATGACGCGTTCATATTGTAGACATGAGCAGAGGCATTCATGTTGAAGTAAGAAGATGCTGAAGTAGCTGTGATCCCAAGAGAAGTTTGAACAGAGAGAGAGAGAAGAGTGATGAGGACCCCCTTTACCTCAGGGAAGAAGAAGATGAAGAAGGACCTCTGCTTTCAGAGATGAAACTGCTATAATCCTTAAAGTGTGCCCCATATGTTGACATGGCTCATACATTCAACTGTGGGAAGGCTGTGAAAAAATGGGAGGGATTTCACGATTGCAGATTTCCCGGACAGTTGCTATCTGTGGAATCTGAATACACGAGAGAATTGTTTCTTGTGAAGAAGTCTCCACAGACTGAAGAGAAATACTCCTCTCCCTAAATAAATTGGAGAAAGACTATTTTAGAGATGGTGAACTGACTGGTTTGTTTCTGTATGTTGTCAGTGTGAAAGAAAGAGATTTGGGGGAAGGAGAAGTGTTCTGAAAGCTTTATTCTGATTCTTACTATTTTTCCTTTTAGTTTGTGTTAATAAAGTTTTCTTTATACCATTCAAAGTTTGAGCCTGTTTTGCCTTTCTCCTCATCCTATATCACAGCAAGTAATGAGTAAATAATTCTAGTGGGTGCATTGGCAATTTAGCCAGCGCTAAACCCACAATATAATCGGTGTGTTGGCCAGGAAATCTCAAATCGGCAAACCACTACACTAAATTTGTGTTTCCACCCAGTTTGAACCAAAATTGCAACAGTTCTTACTGCCAGTTTACATCCCACAGGTATCACTGGTCAATGGATGTTCAGTGGTCCAATCCACCACACATTCTGGAATGGGTTTTTTACCTCACCAACCTAAAAAGACAGCACCTTCCACATTTGAATTGACTGCACAAGTAATTATCAAATGTTGCCAAAGATGCTTACAATTAAATGCCAAAGATCCTGCAAAAGTCATTGTACCTGTTCCACAGGAATATTTTGAATGGTGCTTTGCAAATAGCACAGCACTACCAAGTGCTTTACAAAATGCACAAAATGCACAGGACAAATCACCTATCATTTACCTAGCCATAAACTGCTGTAATTTAATGGGACCACTGCATTGTCACTGAGACCACTGAACCATCACACCCTCAGGTCTCACTGTCTTTACTGATGGATCTGGGATAGATAGGTCACGATAATGGATCACCTCAATTACTGGAGTTACGTGCTGTAACTATGGCTTTCCAACAATTTCCTCACACTCCCTTAAATATTATGACTGATTCTGCCTACGATATTACACAAAGAATGGACCAAGCATCACTGAAAGAAATTGACAAGATTTCATGAAACCACCAGAGCCATGACTCTGCTTGCTGTATCTCACACGTAGACAAACCTTTTTTTTTTAATCTCTTTGCTCTCTTTTGAACAAACCGCTCATTTCTGAAAAGCCCTCAGTCAATGCCACCATTACCCTGCTCCCAGAGCATGGTGATGCAGGAGCCACATTGCCACTGGGATCTGCTGAGTAAGGAGCTCTACCATACACAACAGGGGCAGCAGCATCAGGGGCAGAGCCAGGCATCTCTGTAGGGTCGCAGAAGGCCACAGGATGCTCCTCTGTTGTCCTCCTCAGGACAGCAGCACGCCCAGGGCTATAGCATATGCATTCAGAGAACCAGGGGAGACATGGAAGGGTCACTACCTCAGCCTGCACAAACGCAAACGTTAGCCATGGCCTCAGCAGTATTACCCTAACACCTATCCCAGCCTTTGAAAACTCCACCTCTTTTCCAAACAGAAATGGCCCATTTCTCATCTCCCCAGCAAGCTTCAGCTTCCAAAAAGATTTGTTTTTCAGGTGGCTTTATAAACACACACCAACCCTGCTCCACTGCTGCTTCTCCCAGCCCAAAAATAATGTGAGTAGCAGCAGGGTTTCATTGGGGAAGAACAGAAAAGCAATTTCAAACTAAATGTGTCTTTGAAACACTTCTCAGATCTGACTGTCAGGCCTCCGGCAACCGGCTCTAGTTGTCTAGAGCTTGTTATTAGGCCATAAATTACCTAACCAAGAGCACCACAACCAGAAGGAGTCAAAGAAAAATACCAATAAAAAAACCAATGTGAAAATAAACCAACCCAGTTGTCTTCCCCCACCACCAAAATGCCTGAGTAGCAAAGTCAGAGAATAACAATATAGTGAGGTTTTCTAAGAGGCCTGATATGAAATTACAAATCTAAGTATTTCTGAACCGTCACCACTGTCTTCCAGTTCAGACCAGTATTCTATAATACATAACTTCTCAGCAGTACTGCAAATCTCAGACCAGTTCTCAAAAACACCCCAAAGTGTTCTCATTGGAAATGTACCACCTTATAATTTAAAAAATAGAGGAAAATCAGAAAAGATGAAAATTAAAACTTGCATTTGCTTACCACTCATTTTGGTATTTTAAAAGGATTTAAACAAGCATTTGTGGAAACAGCTAGACAGGCATAATTATCTTTACCTATCAAATGCATTTGCCAAGACAGAGACTATAATCATACCAGCTGTCCAGGATGGAGTATATTTAGAAACAAGTTCATTTTCATCTGGCAGCAGAGCTTGTTGAGAAATGTTATCTTCCATTCAAATTAATATCTAACCATATTAATTTTTATGACAGATCAAAAAATAACTAAGCTTTTTTTAAAAACTCTAAAAAAAATTCAGAAGGTTTCCACATAATTATTCTATCTCAATAATGTTAAAATTACACCTTCAGATTTCAGTAGGTTTACATATATACTACCTTAAAGACAACTGTCATTTTAACCTAAAATCTTAAACTTGCGTATTTTAAAACACTGATAAATCAGAGAGGGGGGAAAAAAACCCAAAAACCCACCAGAACCAGACTGACCTTTTTGTTAAGCTGTGGAAAACACAAGACTATTGCAATCCACACTTTCCCATTAATTTATTCAGGTATGGAAACTGGTATCTTTCTGTACAAAGAAAGTGGAAGAAGAAAAAAAGAAGAAGAAATAAGAAACAAAACCATTAAAATATCCACACAGAATTATCATCTAGCATGACTATTTTGGATGGTCCACTGGAAACCAAGGTAAGACCCTATTTCATAAAAACATCAAAGCAGCCGTTGACTAGTAAAAGAAAGTGGAGTGTCAACTTGTGTGGACAGAGAAAAAGACCTTGTAGTCTATACTTCCAATTTACTTCCATCATGGCTTCCAGTAATAGAAAAAACCTCTTAGGAGTTCAGGAAGCATACAGTACTACTGGATAGATCTGTTGCTTTGATTCATCTGTCGATTTTGATTTCTCTGTTTCTCCGTGTTCGTTTATAACTTGAAGGACTCAAAACAACCTCAAAGTTAGTGGAACCCAGTCAATGAAATTTTTAAAAATATAAAAGACTGAAAGCAGCCTTGTTTGAGGTAAATGAAGCTATGTGTTTAGGGATTTTATTTATATAAATATTGAGAGGGTTTAGGGGGAAAAATTACCTTGATGTAATTTGTTAGCTCCAGGGTTTGGAGAGAGGGGTTTTGGGTTTGCCTTTAGGGATGTGACCACGAGTTTTTAGGGTGGCAATACCAAAGAAGGCCAAGAGATGGCAGCATTGGTAAAGCATCTCGCGGCTCAGCCTTCTTGGTGCTGAGCCAGACCCCGTCAATTCATTGTTTCATTGCTGCTAAAACCCCAACCTCAAAAGTGTTCGGATTAAGCATTCCCTGAATTGCTGATTTGCAGATCTTGTTCATGTGTGGTACAAATGTGGACTGGTAAAAAAAAAAAAAAAAAAAAAAAAAATGGAAGTATTAAAAGCAAAGTTCTTACCAGAACACAGGCCAGCTTTCAAAGACTAGAACTGCAAGTCACGCTCCTGTTACATGTACATTAAAGATAATAATTCCGTGGTAAGCCCCCAATATTTCAATCGGAATTCCATCGACTTGCAGACTTGCTGCAAAACCATAAAATAAAAGGCACTCCTTGCGAAATAAATTTGCAAGCTAGATTAGGACACACAAAATGAAAACTCAGTAAATCACTGAAAATGAGAGCAGAAGGACTGCAAAGATAATACAGAAGAATTATTCTATATAGGATAGTCCATCCTCATAAAAATTTTGTCATATAACCTGCACTTAACAAATTTCAGTGTTTGGAATCATAAACTAACTGGGGGAAAATTTTTTTAAGTATCACATACAGTTATGTCTGGCAAAGAGATTTCTGGGTTCCTGCATTGTTTCTTGAGAATCTGAAATCCTAAATGCTCGTAATGTGTGCCTGTACTTCTCCATGTAAGACACAAACACTCTTAATAACAAAGCAGCCAATGCTGGGTCCATTTCCAACTGCTATGACATCATTCTAATTCCAAGGCACACCACACATTTCATAGTGGTATTCTCAACACTTGAGAGTACTTCTAGCTGTAATTAAAAGAAATATCCCAAGAATGTATGCTAAATAGACCTGATTTTTCCTGATCAAAGGCACTAAAGCTGTTTTAATACAAAAACTTGATAACCCATAACCACACCACATTGGATTAACTGTGGAACAACAAACTGCTCTTCTTCCATACTTCTGTTATCCTGGAAGCACATCACAAATCTTTTAAATGGTGAAAAGACTTTTGGAGTGACCACACTGCCAAAATACCAAAGGGCGTTTTCCTTTAAAAAGACTATTTTAATTGCCTGAACTGTTTTGTAGAAAAGCCCAAATGTTTGTGAGCATTGGTCAAATGAGAAACAGGTTAAAGTGAGAACAGGTTTCTCTCCTGGTTTTTTGATAAAACAGTTTGAATAACCATCACTTGCTGATTTATCCACAAAGAAATAAAAAAGCAACAATTTTTACAAAAATATTCTCTCACACAGAAACTGTGAAGGTGCACTTTACCATAATGCTGGTTAAAACATAGATTTGCTCCTTCAGCAACATAAAAGGGCATTTTGCACACAGCCTAACTGCAGAATAAAAATAATTTAAAAATATTATCCACTTTACAAAGGTTCTTCATTCGTTTTATAAGACTGGTGTTTCCCAAACAGAAATGAAAGAAAGCTAGTATGGCACATAAAACTAAGCAGTCTTTCAAAAATGTAGTAAAATACAATCTTAATTAAAACCAAAAGAAATCTTCTCTGTATTCCTGGAAAAAGAATTACTTTTTATTTTATTTTTTACTAAAAAGGTAAATATAATGCCCCCTAGGGTTAGTGTCCCACTGATGCTTTAATAATGCTTTAAAACAATGAGGTATTACCTACTTCAATGCTTTCACTATTTAAACATTAGAAAATGCCAGACTTTTGCTCACACGTACATGTAACCCTGTTCTTTAAAGCGACATTATTACTACTATTCAAACTTAAAATATTTCTTAGTTACATACTCATTAAAATATAATATGCTGTTTATGGTATTTTTTTAAAGCCCACTACATACTAGCTACGATATAATTTCTTTAATTTAAATTACACTGTAACTTTTTCAATTTCTTCAATTTAAATTACACTGTAACTTTTTCTTTCTTCACACTATTTTTTACTTAGATAATTTCTTGCTTTGTAAGAAAACATTTTGCAGCTCTGCAGGTAAGAATCTGTTTCACAGTAACTGAGATGTGTTTATGTGGTGAGATTTTTTTTTCTTAGGGAAGTGTCCTTTGGTCTTACAGAAAAGCAGTTAAAGATATGCTGAAAGCTAGGAGTTGAGCATAGCTTAAATTAACATGAAACAGTGCAAAATAGAATCTAACAGATAAATTATTCATAGAAACAATGTTTGTATAGACACTCACTGAAATCTTTAATTCAAGAATGAATATTACTTTGAAATTTTAAGAGGAAATTACTGAGATTGAGTTTTAAAAATATGGAGAGCAGTTCTACAGTCTGCTGAAAGAGGAGATCAGATATATGTATGTTCCTTTTATATGTATCCTTAAAAGGTATTATGATAAGCATAATTCTCAATATTACATATTTTATTTTCCTAGTCATTTCACCAGCACTTATGTGGGGAGTTGCACATCCTTCCTTTCATTGTTGTTCCACAGCTGTCATGTAAATAGAGAAATACACAACACCATTAGGCAATCTCATCCAAAAGCTTATGCCTGCCTCAGAGCATCCTAGTTCCACTTAAAAAAGACACAAGAAAACATACCCCAAGTTTCCAAATCTTGCATAGTATGCCTTCATTTTCAAACAGGAAAAGGAAGACATTGTGAAGTTAATCTAAATGCAGATGCAGATGGTCAAAATTCCCAGGAGCACTTGGGCCTTCATCTTCTCATGCAGGTGAACAAGGTTTCGGCTTCACAAATCTCTGGCAAATATTTATGCAATTATTCAAATAAGCGGTGTTTAAATTCAAGTATTTTCAAAAGGACAGAATTCATCTCAGGTGACCTGGGCCAACCAAAACTGCATTAGCAGGAGAAGATAGAGCCTGAAAAACACACCTGTTGTGATGTTTCCAAAAATATGGTGAGGACACAAACAACACTTGAAGTCTTACGCAAATTTACTTCCTTTGACTTGGCAAACTTGTTAGATACTACAGATGCTATGAGAGAACTCTGTGTTGTTAAATAAAGCTTTATTAAACGTAATATCCAGCCTAGTAAGTTGTTATGCTACATCTTGCTGGGGGTTTTCCCTATTCCCACCCTTCTACTGCCTCTTAGTTGTTACTGCAAGCATTAGCTGTTAATCCAGTCCTGGTTACTGATCTCTCATGAAGAACTCACTACTTTTTCCATCTCCATATTTTCATGATGTCAAAACCAGGATACAAAATTCTTGTGTCACATCAGTCCCCACCAAAACAACAGTGCTGTCTTCAAAATCATAGAATATTTTCAAACTCCCATCCTTTTTAGTAAAATCTTTTTTTTGTTTTATCTTTAGGGAAGGGAATGCACCCTCATACCAACCTTAAATCACACACAAAAATATCTGCTTCCTACTGGCTGTTCCAGATAGAACCATGACTGTTCTGCTGTACTGAAGACTAAGCAGTTTTACACTGCAGAATTTTTTTTCAACTCTCACTCCTCTTTTCCATCTTGCCATCTTCCTGTTCTTTTCCACCTTCTCTAACTTACAGATGAACCCAGGAGCTGTGAAGCATTCCCAGGTTCCCACAGTCAAGAAGAGCTAAAAAGATGTTGAGAGGGCAAAGAGCTTTTCCAAGTATCTCACAGTAATCTCTAACCTCAACTTTTGCTCTCCTTTTTCTGAAGCAGAATCACAACAATAAAACTCATGAAGAACATGAAAGTGAATAAAAGCACTGTCACAGAGGGCAGCCTAGCAAAGAGCCCACAGTGTGCGTGTCTCCCACTCATCTTCCCAGAAGGCAGCATAACGAGTCCCTGCACAAAGCACACTCTTCTGCTTACAGAGAAGAAAAGCAGTTACAGTAATTTCACGATTATAAG
>VRYO01001878.1:24496299-24512624 GCA_009812075.1 Sialia sialis
AGAGGTGCGGCTTATATTCGTGAAATTACTGTACTTTTTCCAGTAGGTGTTTTTGAAAGAGGACCCTCTGCCTTAGAACACTGGCAGTGATAGTCTGTCTAATCTCAGAAGAGGTGAAATGTGGGTAGGAGTATATGAACTTTTACACCCACTCAACTTCTTCCTTCCCATTGTGATTCGTCTCTGAGATGTCCACAAGACCCCTATTAAAGCAAAAAGAAGTTTAGTTGCCATGGTTTTGCTGTAATAAGCTTTCCAGCGGAGGTTGCCAACACAAGAACTATGTTGTAGAAGCAGTAAAGTAGAGGGATATCAACACTCCTTCCTCAGAAAATAATTGTCAGCTCATTTTGTAGAGGCTGCTGAGAACCACCAAGCCAATGAGAAAGTTTCAGTCATTCCTAGCCTGAGAACAGATGGAAAAACCTGGATGACAGGTTCTAGTTTATTAATCCTTTGATTTAGTTTTTTAACACCTGGGGCACCAACCTGCCTTCTCACAATAAGAGCACAGGAAGGTCCCTTGACTGCTTTTTTTACCTCTTGCTGTTCATCTGCCATGTTCTATTCATTTTTCTTAGCCAGTCCAATTTCCTCTCTGTGCTGTTGTTCACCTTCTTTCCTTCCTTCCCCCATATCTTAATTATCACATAAATCCCTCTGTTGTTTTTTTCTGTTCCTGTCAAAAATTACTCTAAAACATGAAACAACAACAAAAAATTAAATTTTTACAACACTGTAAAAAAGTAAGTAATTTTGTTTCCTGGCCCATAGTCCCTGAAGAGAAGAATATCTTGTCTATAAGACAGACAAACACTTTGACAGAAACAAAGCAGAAAGCATTAGGAAAAGTTGTTTCTAGCAAGATGTTTCTCTGGGCCTTCTACAGCAAGGAAAACATTACTTTGGTAGAATGGTTTAATTTAGTGTGCTCCATCCAACAGTAATTAGTGTTAGTTGCTTCAGAGGAAGGTACAAGCTGAGGACTAACTCGGCTAACTAAGCCAGAAAAAGTCTTTTTAACACTTCTCATCCTCCCAAGTCTTCACTTGACTTTACCTTTTTGGCCATTTAACTTGAGGACCTGATATTTGTAAAGATAAATTTGCACACTCATCACTCAACTGATTCAGGGATTGTGCTTGTGTGCATTCCTAGTATTTCTCCGTGGAACACTAGAGGAGACAAACACGTGGACAATCACTACTTCAATACAGTTAGACAAGGTCAGCATTTTGCTCTAATACAGTCTGATACAGTCTTTCCACTCATCAGGCTAGATGTAGTGTAAAAAAACCCACAAGGCTCTGAATTCCGTTGGATTTCCTAGCAAGATGGTTACTAAAACGGAAAACGCCTGTAATTTTGTCCATAAAAAAGACAGGCAGCTACTTGCTATTCTCTGGAATCTGTTAGTTGTTTTTTTCCTTCCCTTTTCCCCCTATTTAAATACAGCTCTTGTGTGATGACTCATAGCAGGAAACAGGGCTGCCTTGTGTCCTTGTGCAAGCCCCAGAAGGCATTTGTAGGTCAACAGAGCATGTACAGAATGTCCTGCAGACTAGAATGCAATGCATTCCACATTAGAATTCAAGAGTGCTACTGGTGCTGGTGGAACACTGTGTACTGGGGAAAAAAAAAAGAAATCCAGTAGCAAGAAATTACATCTGCTAGGAAAAGTCTGGAGCAACTCTTTTAGAGAAACCACTTTATTTCAAATCATTCTTTTCTAAGTTGTCTACAGGTGCAGAAACTAGAGAACATCATGAAGTTTAGGTAGTGTGCAAATTCTGATTAAGACTAAGTAAGTGATAAAATTGTGTGGTGACCCAAATAGCTTTTTCCATTGCTTCCACGCCTTTGCTGTATGACAAGTAATTATCTTAGATTCATAGAGAGTTAAAACCTGTATGTGTAGAGAAGTTCTGTCCAAACACTAGTCACATTTTCCAACAGTGTCAGCCATGATTCATGTGGAAAAGAGGATGGGTGAAGCCTAGCCATGAAGATTGAAAAAAAAAAAAAATTTGGTTTGCCATTTCACTTCCAGAAAGTCCCAACATCCACTTCATGCTACACCTGGGAAACTTAAATAGACTTCTGAGGACTTTGCAGATAGCTGACATTGGGCTGATGTAAAGCTGGTTACTACTTTAAAACAGAACATAAAAATTGACATTGATGCCACCAGTCTCAAAACTACTTTTTCCAGAACCACTCCTGAGTATGATTCTGCTGTATCAGTTTTTGGCACTACCTTTTCCTGGTTTTTAGATTGTCTTTCCGTCAATACAAATACTGATTAGACAAGCTGTGATTCTGACTGTGCTTAAAATGGTAAGTTCATAGGTTCATAATGTGTACATTTCTCTGCCAGTAACCTCTCTCAGTTGAACTGTGTATAAATATAATACTAATTGATTATGGTGATCACATGCTTTATTCTCTCAGCTCCTTATGCTCTCCTGGGATCATTTTGGAAATAACCTACCTTGTTTATTATTTGTTCAGCCCTGAAGTGCCAGAATCTTTATCTATTCTGTAACTGTGAACACTGGTTGTCAGAAGTAATTTCTAATCAGAGGGAAATATGTTTTAAAACAATCCTTAGACTGCAAGGAACCCAAATCTTATCTGCCTTTCCTGGTGCAAACAAAACTACAAAATGCTGCTGGATAAATTTAAGACCTTGAATCTTTCTGCAGTGATACAAGTTGGAAGTAAAGTTGGAAGCACAGGGAAGAGACAAAATCTGACTTAGTTTCACTTAACCACAGAGAGAAAAATGCTCAAAAAAATTATGCAGGTTCTTGTTTGACATACTCATTATGTTTTCCTCACAGGAGCATTGAAAATGTGTCTTTGTAAGAAAATTCCACTTACCAAAAGCGTGCAATGTCCCTGGGAAACATAAGTCATATAGACCTCTTGTAAGGTGGCAGATTTTACCTCTTTCATTTGATGGGTTGGGACTCTGCTTCAGACTGGAGAGAAATCACATAGGGAGGGGTTCGAAGAGGGTCAACTGAACTATGCAGAGGCTGAGATGCGCTCTGTTCTGCAAAAAAAGGGTCTCAGCTGAGGTCCTGGGAGAAAACTGTCCATCTCACTCTTTCAGCTTCACCCAGTTCAACAGTTTTACATCAAGGAGAGGAATCAGATCCGTGAATTCCTTTCAGCCACGCCTTTCTCTCAGCCAGTCTTATCTGCTGAGGGATGTGCTTGTGCTCAGCTGGGAACAGATTTCATTGCACCCTGTCTTAGAAATGGCTTCCATCTGGTTTTTATCCTGTAAATTCTGGATTGTATGTAATTACTTAGCCAAGGTTTTAAAATAGATCCGTATAGTTTTGCAAGAGATTTCGATGCTGAACACCATTTCTCCTGTGCTGTTAGTGAACCACTAAATTTCCATTAGCAGGGTATCTCAACCAAGGACATCTTGAAATTGTAACATGATATTTACTTGTCATGCTCTGGTGCCACATGAACCTGAGCTTTTCAGATTTGGCATTTCCAACCAAGAAACGGAGCATGCTAGGAAAGTCTGTAGAATTTGGTTTTGACACTTTCTTCATCACCCTGATGGATAATCTCCATTGTTTCATCTCCTGATAGTCTTCAGATCCTGTTAATAGTTCAGGAACAAACAAATATATACCTCAGCATTCAGCTGTACTAGCATGAATTTGTCCCCTTCAAGTTTCTGCTGACAGCACAGGGAAAAAAAAACTTGGGGGAAGTAAAAGGCAGGAGGTTTGAACCCTGATGTTCAAGAACAGATAGAATTTTATTTTCTTCAAAATTCTCCTTAGTCAGAAGAAATTTATCATAATGCAATTTCCAATGGAAAAAAACCCAAACCAAACAACAACAACAAAACAATAAACCCCACAAAAACAACAACAAAAACCTCAAATAAACAAACAAACAAACAAAACTCCAGAAACAAAACCCCCCAAACCCAGCAAATTCTTTTAACTAAAAAAAAAAATCTGCCAGCCAGTATTTCAGATCCTGGGTTGTTGGGGTTTTATGATTTAAGATCACAAAATAGCCTGACACAGCAGGAGCTGGGAGCTGTAAGAACCCTGAGGTTGAACCAGTCAGGAAGCCAGGTCGGACTGTGTGAGTGGGGTGTGTAGGGCATCAGGCTGCTCACAGGAGCAAAGGGGCCTCCATCCCATTAGTTAAAGTGGTAAGAGTGTGACTGCCAGAGTGCTTCTGAATAGTCAGACAGGAATGTTTCCTTCACAGGAGGGCTGTGAAATACTTGCCTTCTTCACTTGTCAGGTTTCTGGCCATTCTGGCCATTTTGAGATGCAGATACGAGTTTAGCAAGTTTATCCTTCAATCCTCTCTCTTCCTGGGAGCTTTATCAGATACTCAGCAGGTGACAGCCTCTGTCTATAGAGATATGCAGGTAGAAATAAAGAAAAAAAAACCCCACAAATCTTTATTGCCCAAATACTAGGCTAAGTGCCAGCAAGAATGACATTTTCTTTTCTTTATCACTTTTTGATTGTTTATTTTCCCAGTTTGAAGTGCACTTGAAAAGAACACCGTTTTTTCACTTGCAGTACATTTCCATGGAACCATCAAGCCTATATAGAGTTGGAATTCACTTGGAGAGAAATCTGCAGCTGTGCCTCTAATTGCACACTCAGACCTTGTGGTAAATGATCAGAATTGTGCAGTGTTGCTCTAGTTGGTGAGGAATTGATGAGGTTGGTTGAGAAAAACATGAGCTGGACCTGTTGCTTGTCTTTGCAGCTGGCTTGAGCAAGGCCTAATGATTGAAGGATCCTCCATAGAAAGAACAAGGATCTGCCAGGGGGATCATGATGGGGCTATACTGAAGCACAGGAGAGAAAGGTGTGGCCACCCTAAGGAGATCTGTAGTTTCCTGCAGAGCCTCATGAACAATCTGTAACTGCAAACACTTGAACTGCATGGTGCACTTGTGTTTAGATAGGAGGCTGACATCAGGTTGATACAATCTGACAACAGGAGAAAGCTGTTCACAAGCAAACAGAGAAGTTGATCCAGGTGTGGCAGAATGCTGGATGGGGAGCCATAGGCAGCAGAAGCATACACGGACCCGATGTGACCCTGTTTCCTGCAGGACTCTCATGTATGCAGCACTGAAACAAGTGAGATGATTCAGAGCCAGCTTCTTGAATGTATTTGTCAGTGCTGCTGTGGGAAGCCAGAAACCAGCAGGAAGGTTAGAAAGGTCTCGTCTTTGCTGGTCTTCAGGAGTAATGAGGTCATTCCTTCTCTTCTTGATAAAACAGTGGGTATAAAGCCATTTCCTGAAACTATGTGAGTCCTACTGATTCATTAGTTTTCCTTTGGTTTTCTTAAAAAAGAATGAATGGGTTCTAAGGCAAAAGATGAAACAACACTTCTAAGGCAATTTTACATTCATTTTGGCTTATTTGTCTGTTTTCAAGTATCTTCTAAGCCTTTTCTTCATTAGTCATGTTGATTTAAGAGGTATCTATTGATGTTAAAACCTGGGCATCATAATTACCCTCCAGGACCAGGTTTTGGTTTTTGTTTTGGTTTTGTTTCTTTGGGTTTTTTCCTCTCATAGTCATTCATAGATTTCTGTATGTCTTCTTTTCCCCCAACGTCACGCTTTAACCACATTATTATTCTCATACTTAATTCAAAAAAGCACATTTACTGACTATTAAGAAGAAATTTAACTCTACCAGATGAAAATTAACCCAGCTGAAACTAAGACACATGATGGAAAATACCACATAATTCTAGAAAAGCACCTCTTTGGAAGGAGATAGGCAAATCACATTTGAAATACGGAGAGGAAGCAGGTGGATTTCCCCCTCAAAAAATATTTATAGAAAAAGTGACTTGAATTCAGGTACACATACATAGAGCATCACTATGTAAGTTCTCAAACAGATCTTGCCTCCTGTGGACTTACACTTTTTTTTTGCCTACAGTATGGCAGTCTCAAAATTAAAAATATCACAGAATCACAGACTGACTATGTTGGAAAAGACCTCCAAGATCATCGAGTCCAACCCATGCCCTAACACCTCAACTAGACCATGGCACTGAGTGCCACATCCAATCTTTTTTTAGACACATCCGGGGATGGTGACTCCACCACCTCCCCAGGCAGATCATTCCAGTAGTTCATCACTCTTTCTGTAAAAAACTTTTTCCTAAAATCCAACCTCTATTTCCCTTGGCGCAGATTAAGACTGTGTCCTCTGGTTCTGTCAGTGCTGTCTGGTGAAAGAGACCAACCCCCACCAGCCTAGAGCCACCTTTCCAGAAGTTGTAGAGAGCAATAAGGTCACCCCTGAATCTCCTCTTCTCCAGGCTGAAAAACCCCAGGTCCCTCAGCCGTTGCTCACATGATTTGTGTTCCAAGCCCCTCCCCAGCCTCGTTGCCTCCTCTGGACGCGCTCAAGCATCTCCATGTCCTTCCTAAACTGAGAGGCCAGAACTGGACACAGCACTCAAGATGCAGCCTCACCAGTGCCAAGGGGAAGAATGACCTCCCTGTTCCTGCTGGCTACATTATTCCTGGTACAAGCCATGTTCTGGCCTTCTTGGCCACCAGGGCACACTGCTGGCTCATGTTCAGTCAGCTGTGGACCAGTGCCCCCAGGTCCCTTTCTGCCTGGGCACTGGCCAGCCACACTGTCCCCAGCCTGTAACATTGCAGGGGGTTATTGTGGCCAAAACACAGGACTCAGCACTTGGACTTACTAAACCTCCTCCCATTGGACTCTGCCCATCCATCCATCCAACCATCCAACCATTCCATGTCTCTCTGCAGAGCCCTCCTAACTTGCAACAGATTGACACATGCTCCCAGCTTAGTGTCATCTGCAAATTTACTAATGAAAGACACAATACCCTCATCCATGTCATCAATAAAATATTGAACAGAACTGGCCCCAGCACAGACCCCTGAGAGACACCACTAGTGACTGGCTGCCAGCTGGATATCTTGTCATCTCTTTGTTTAAGATCAAAAGGCAAATGTTATATCCACTGATCAACAGGCAGGATACCCTAGTATTAACATGGTATTGTAGGAATGGCACTCCCCAGTTTAGTGCTCCCATTGAAACTCCGAACCACACATTGCTACTGCACTCCTCTCTGCCTCCATGCTGCAGCAGAGTGGAGAGAAGAATTGGAGGCACAAAAGGCAAAAATCACGGGCTAAAATGAGGAGGATAACAGCAACAAAAACAATATTAATAACGAAAGTGTATAAAAGAGAGAGTGTCTAGCTTGACCTGACCGCAGCCATACCATGCTGACCTCTACTCAACATCAGTGTTAATCCACTGCTCCATCCATCATGCCTGCTCAACCAACAGGAGCCCCTTCTCCCCTGGAAGCAGGAGAGTTTCTGCCCCCTCCCTGTCCCCAGCAATGACTGAGGTGATGTGGAAAATCTGCCAGGTCCTGGCCACACCCTCTCCTCTCCACTGCAAAATTTAACCCCATCCTGATTGGAACCAGGACACGGGGTGCAATTGGTCTTAGCTTTCCACATTCTCTCTTCTCTGCCTCTTGATGTTGGATATTTGTAAGAGAGAGCTGTTCATTTTTAAGGATCTTATGTTGGATTTCAGGTTAATCAGTTCCCACCTGCTAGCTTATACAGGAAACTGCCAAGGAAAACCCATTTGCTTCGGTTAAAAGACTAGATTTTTTTCTCCATGCTTTTCATTTTTAAAACTTTGATTTAAAGAGACCTTGAATTATTTTTTTAAAGGGAAAAATTGCATCAATGTCCAGTACCATTCCACTTCGTACATGCTTCCCTTACAGAATGAGAGTTTTCCTACATTAGAAACTAAGTACTGTGATCATTGGTCTGTGGCGGAAATGATTTGTTACACATTCGTTGTAACATTCCTCAGCTGTCTATGATGTTCATACCAATAGCATTACATATTTAGGCATTCCATGATGAAACAGAACCACCCATGAAATAATTACTGCCTATGTGAAATACCTGCTGAAGGTCCAATTAGGAACATACAAGTCTGTTCGTGGATGAATATATATATGGTGATGTAATGGTCATAAATATGGCTAAGCCTTGCTTGGTTTGAATACTTCAAAGAGACATGTTTTCATAGCTATATTAACCCAAGTTTATTGCATGCCAGTAAGGTGAGCACAGTAGTACATAGGCTTAGTTGTTAATTGACTGACTAGGCTTGGTAGCTTGCAATGTAAGTCTCTTCAGAAGTCACTCATGAGAGCCTTATTCTAAGTGTTTTTGATACTACTTTGTAATACTTCCGTGCAGTCATGCAGCTGCGGAAGGGATTTGCATATATAACCTTCCGCTTACAGATGCAATAATGTAATGCAGGAGAGTATGCAGTGTGCAAGGCTGCATTAGCTTTCTTGCCTCTCAGGAGAGGAAGTTAGAGGAACATGTTGTTTAAACGCAACTGTTGTGAACAGTGAGATTTCACAACTGAGACGACATTGCAAAGGCATCCTGAATTGCTAAATGTGTATCTTTACTTACTTAACTACACATTTCTACTTTAATTTAAAACTGCACAGAAGTAGACTTGCAGGGACATTGGCAAGTAGACCCTTCTTATCTGCATTCTGTTCTCAGCTGTAATTCAGCCTTGCTGTAGGAGAAAAATCATCATTTCACACCTCAGCATTCAGCGACATAGTTTCCATGCAGTCATTTTCTCAGCTTCCACCACTCGGTGTTTATATGAGCTAAGGACAAGGCTAAGCATTTTCCTGTAAGCATGCCACCAGAGTTTGGGTTTGGGAGACACAGAAGTTATTTCAGTGCGTGCAGTGATGATGTCGTTGCACAGTGCTCTTTGTTCTTAACTCTCCTGACCCTGTCTGATGGTCTGCTTCCCTTTCATCTCTCATTTCCTTCTTTCATCAACATTGCACTTCCTTTCTCCAACGGTCCTTCCCAACTTCTCATTCTCTTGATTTTCCCTCCAACCAAGCCCTTCCTTTTTTCCCCCCCGCCATATGAAGCAGATAGACGCATATATAAAGGCATACCCTGAAATGGAAAAACCAAGACAGAAATCATGGAAGAAAAATATCAGTTACTGTTTTGCTCTACTTTTGTCTTCTTTGTCCTTCACGCCTGTCTTACTCTTTAGATTTTAAGCATTCCTTACACTCCATCGTGAAAGTGTTAGTGCAGTGTAAAATCTTAAGTATTTCCAAAAGTTCCAACAAGAGAACATTTAAGTGCAACCATTGCATAAAAGAGCTTGAAAAACTTCATGAAAGTTTCCTCTTTCTCTCCCACACAAACACCTTTCCTGGTTTTTGGGGGTTTTTTGCAGTTAAAAAGAAGAATCTCAGGGCAACTGAAAGATGCATGTCCATGAAAAAAAAATTATGGAAAATTAGACATTTTCTTCAATTGCAGAGTTGAAAATTATTAAATCCTGCCTGTATTTTTTTTCCCCAAAGGGTTTTACAATAAATCCAACATCTGTTGTAATACATCTTTGTAAGATACTATAATAGGATGCTTTGCCCTTTGAATCTTAGCTTTAATCAGCATAATTCTAGTATTTATTATTTCCATATCTCACTTACTGTAGGCGCATACAAGTCACACTGGATCTTGAGACAGAAATAGACAATAAAAAGATCCCTACAGTGGTGTTTGGCCACAAAACCTTGCATTTCCAAAACATACAATGAAATTATGAGTTAATATAAATACGGATGACTGTTGCTTTTCACATGAATGAAAGGCTGTTACTTTATTTATATGTCCCTAAAAACTGACCTATTTATTTTGCAGCTGAACCGTAAAACCAGCTTTTAATTCCTAAAGTAGAGCAAGCCAGCATAGGATGCTCAGAAAATAGGGCATCCTTGCTAATTGTCTTAGTGCACAGTATGGCAGCTTTAGTTGAAACTCACACTAGGTGAGTTTTCCTCAAGCATAGGCATCTCAGCTTCTGAAGTCCAGTTGCAATAAACCCTCCAGTTCAAAGATCTACATTTTGTCCTGTGCCAATTCCTCTCAGCGGGGGAGGGACAAGTTACATCCCAGTGCAGCCAGGGAATCTGCTTTTGGGAAGAACAGCACACTGAGAGATGTGCATCACAGGCATCCTGATGGAGTAATGGCTCTGTCCGCTCCTGATTCACCACATGGCAGACAGGCATGAGTGATCTTGGTGCAAGAGTGAGGAGAGGCAGCAGCCTGGCAGTGCAGGAGCTGTGGGTGATGTAAAATTAGACAAGAAGACTTTGAGTCAGCCTGAAGTTTTATGAGTCAGGGATCCATAGCCTGTTTATCCTAAAATGTTTTATTGTTAGTGCAAATGTCAGATAAGAGTGTAAAGATCTACAGTCCTGCTTTCTCATTACCCTGTTTATGGGTTTCGGGGTCTCACTACCCCAAAGTTTATGGCATCATTAACAAATCAACCTAGCAATACACATGGTAAAGCGTGGGGCAGAGGAAACTCTCACCTTCATATGTAACTGTTTAGCAATGCTAAACAGAAAACGAGGGCACATGCAATAATTGTTGAAATAAAATATGGTGCTTTCAATAGCACAGGTGGCTATAAAAATGTTACTGTTCTGTGCTTGATATTAAACATGTTTTCAATTTAAACTCAAGCTGAGTGTAAAATAAGGTCTGTTTATGGGTGGAATTACTTTTTTTCCATGTATCTGATAAAGAATAGCATACATTTTCCTAATGCGGGAGACCGTAATTTGACCGATGGATGCTGGTGATAGTGACAAAGAGGGAGACAGAAAGGCAGGGCATTTTATTACATCAACTAGAAACCAGAAATAAAATTCGACACTTCAGAAATGCAACAAAGTGTGCTCATGAATCATAAAAGGAACTTGTAGTCACAGTGATTTGTACTTTCAGTAGAATTCTGAAGGCTGAACAACTTGGGGTAGTTAGTGCTTTTTTGCAATACAGGAACTGGGGAATGAGGGAGCACTTCATCTAGGAATTCACAAATTTACTTTTAGACTATGGCAGTGAATCTGCCTACATACTTGCTTCTAGCCTGGCTCCCCAACAGCTGCTCCCTAATATATTGACTTCACAGATGGTAGGAAAGTTGATACTAAAATGGCAATTCTAAAATGCTACACAGAAGTCCTGTAAAATAGGTCTGCTACCAGAAATTCAGCTTGACATGTAGGGATTTTAACAAAACAATTTAAAAAATAATTTCCCATTGCAGAGTTTGATAGTAAGGAAAAAAACCTCAGAATTGGTTTGTCTTGTGGATGCAAGAAACACAAGTTTAATGCCCGGAGTAGAAGAAAACTTGGACACATATTTATTTATCTTTGAGAATGGATTTTGTTGGAAGGGACTTGGAAGTTCATCTACTTCAATCTGCTGCAATAACCAAGGACACTTTCAACTTGATCAGGCTCCTCGGGGCCCCATCCAACCTGATCTTGAATGTTTCCAAGGATGGGATGCCTACCACCTCTCTGGGCAACCTGTTCCACCCTCACTGTAAAAAACTGATTTCTTTTATCTAATATAAATTAACCTTCCTTCAGTTTGAAACCATTCTGCCTTGCTCTATCACAACAGACCCTGCTAAAAATCTTTCCCCATCTTTGCTATAGGCCCTCTTTAGGTACTGGAAGGCTGGTCTTCCTGGTGCTTTTTCCTCTCCAGAATGAACATCCCCAACTCCCTCAGCCTACTTACCTGTAAATAACTATAGCAAAATTGGTATGTGACTCAACAGACGAGCAGCTACAATGCTGCAGAAATACAGCTGCTTTGCAGACTTTTACTATGATTAGCAATTAGTAGTGTTGTGTTAGTGATTAGAGGTATGAGAACATCGCATAAAACTGTAATTGGTGTGTCCCATTTTGGCTGGGGACACATCACACACATGAATATTTACTCTCGGATTCTATACTTTTTGTCTTAGCCACTGTACTCATTTGGCATGAAAAAGTAATGAATTTTCAGAACATCTGGAACAGAAAACCAAAAAAGTCAACTATCATTATGCAAACATCTTTCTTTGTCCATTAGTTTCTGCTGTACCTCTCTCACTTCATGACCTCTTTTGTTGGGATGCAAAGTTTGAATCTCAGCAAGTCGCTGTAAACACATTCTGATTTAGGGAACTGTACTTTTCTTACATGCGTTACTAATGCTAGTGATGAAAGGGAAGTACAACCCCGATGACCTGATTTTAGAGAGCAGCTCCACTGCCTGAAAGTGATACTGTCCAACGGGCTGCTTCTCCAAGAGAACCCAAATTGGGGTAGGGGTGATCTGTAATGCCCTTTCACATCCCAGTCTCAGCTTGCCCTGTCTGTGGATTGAAGAGCAGATTGGAAGGGCCAGCTGTGCATGCCTGGAGCCAACCCCAGAGAATGTTGGAGCCAGATCCCGCAGCACCAAGGGCCAACGCTGCCCCAGCACATCCAGTGCCTTCCTACAGACCCTGGCCGTGCCTCATACACCTCCGCCCATCCCTGCTCCTGCCCCTTGCCCTCTTGTTTCCAAGGCAGTTTCCTGTCCCCACACACTCCCTGTCATGTTCCCAGCTTTCCAGAGGCACCTCCTGTCCCAAGCCCCCGCTGCCAGGCAAGGCTGAATCCCTCACACGTGTCCAGGGAATGGATCCTGCTGAGGCTGCCATGGCCCTGGGTTCCTGGGGCTCCGTCCATAGGCTGGAGCCATCGAGTCCATGCCACATTCCCTGTGTTACTCTACATGGTTATGGGACCGCTGCCCACTCCGTGGCTCTGAAAAACACGATGAAAACATCTTGTTCCCAGTTTTGTTCACTAAAATCAGAACCCAGACATTCAGGTGGGCTGCACAGCCCAGTATCATGCACCCAACTGTGGTCATGGTTCAGCCAACAGGCAGATGTGTGTTGTTTCCATGAATGCCATAGGTTGGCGGAATTAGTTTTCTTTGAAGGTACTTAGGGGAGCTGAAGGGCATTTATATACATGCCTGTGCATGGCCAGAAAGGGGACATCATGAAGGGATCATCTAGAGTGGGAAACAAATCTTTCCTTTTCTAGGAAAACTACTCTTACTGCTTACCACTCTACCAGTGACCTAGCACGTAAGTAATAAAAGTAAAACCATGGTGCTAATTTTTGGCAAGAAGCAGAATGGTATAAGGGAAACCCAAAACCCTTCTTGCAAATGGACATTACTTTTGAATAGTTTGGAGAAGCCACTTTTATTAAATTAGAGGGAGCAAGGCCACAAAAAAAACCCCACAGGCCTGCAAAGCATGAGAAAGTTATTAATCCAAGCAAAATCTGAAACAGCACAAACCAATGATCCCTTTGCAACATGTAGGTGGCTTCCCTGGATACAGAGCTTCACCTCCTTTTCAGTATAATTGTAGGGTAATTCCACTTCTCACAGTTTTGATGGATATTTATAAAACAACTTTGGTTTTCTGCTGCTGCTCCAATGCTGTAGCTTACAAGTTTGCCAATTTTTAGCTATGTACTTCCCCACTGGTTTTGCTGTTGGGTCACCAAAATTGTGAATTAACCTACTCTTTTTCTCAGCTGAGAAACCCTGGACAGTTTCACATTTCTGGTAGAAGTGGAAAGCCATGGACACCCTGGAAACAGGTAAGGCAAAAGAGATACCAGACCCTGGAGTTGCTGGAGCAGGTGAAACGGAAACATGGCTCGTGGACACATCTCAGAAGTAAATGAGCTGGACATCAGCATGACGCTAGTACAAAATGCAGAGCTACACAGAAGACTGGTCAGAAATGCACCTAAAAACAGTCAGTAATCTGAAAAGGGATGACTATTTCCCTGAGGGTTTCATGTCTTTTGTTCAGAGTTTTATCCCATGACAGTAACTTGTGACCAGTTTCTAATACAATCTCAAAATATATATTTGTGGGTCAAGTTTTGAGGACAGGAATGGAAGAGAGATTATGAAGAGAAGAACGTAAAGAAAGAAAATACAATTGAAAAAATTGTATTAGTTAAGCAGGTTTTAATAGATACATTCTTTAAAAATATATCAAACATTCAAGTGGTATTTCTGACAATTATTTCTATAGTTGTCCAGGTCTGTTGTTAATCAAACACTGTGTGGAAGGTATGTTATTTTAAGTGTTTTGACACATCTACTTTTCTGTCTTCTATCACACAAAAAGTTTTATTTTGGTAACAGTAAAAAATTATGCATTCTTCTAATTTCAGGTAATTCAGCACTAGCATCATGAGGGTGGGCTATTAACTCTGGTTAGGGTGTGGAGTTCTAGAGATCTCTGTATGTCTTCTTTTTAGAAACAAAAGACAGAGATAAACTGAGGTCACACAATGAGTGTTTATTGGTTTAAAAAGTTTGCTTTTTCAATGAAATATATTTTAATGGTTTTCATTAAGTGATATTAATATAATGCAACTAAAACAGTTTTCTTTCAAAATAAATTCTAAAGAGTTGCATTGGCATCTGAAAGTTGCGTGAAAACGCAAAATATAGAGTGAATTTGCTCAAAGATGTTATAAGCATTGAGAAGATGCTATTGAAACACAGAATCCTAGAAGGGTTAAGGTTGGAAATGATCTCTAATATCAAGTCCAGCTGTTAACCCAGTTCACCACTAAACCACTAAATGATGTCCTCGAGCAGCAGCGTAACATCTTCCATATATCTATGGGATTTTTGCATGAGTTATTTCTCTTCCTCCACCTCCAACAGGAATATTTTTTTCCCACAGAAAAGACTGTTACAAACATGGCCCTACCCTATCATAATGAAGAAATGAGTATGATGAGATAATGTTTTGTTTTGAATTTTGAAACAAATGAGCTACATTTGAAAAGATGATTTTGTTAATAATTAATAGTTTGACTTATATAATGAGCTATGTCAGGAAGACATTAAAATTCCAATTCGTAAGACTGCAGCAGAAAAACAAAGCAAGAACCTGTACCAGCTTGTGTTAAAAGGCACTAACATTTCAGCATGAAATAAGGCAAAGAATAAAGGGAAATACATGATTTATTACACAATAATGATTTTGGGCTCTTCGGGGGAGGCAGAAAGTGTTTTAATTTTTGTACTGCTCATTCCCCTAATCAATTCTAATGGGCAATAAATTGATCTTCCTCAAGTCAAGTGTGTTTTCCCAGCAGTAGTAACTGGTAAGTGATTTCACTGTGTATCTTGACTCTCCCAAGCTTGTCCACTTGATTTTTTCCAACTGGTCCTGTTGAAGAGGGAGAGTGAGAGATAGCTGGGAGGGGATCTGTCTGTTAAGCAAGGCTAAGCCACCACAGTCTGTTTTGTTGTCCAACATGTGGTTGAAGGAATTAGAGATAATGACAGAAATTGGGAGAGGCAGTGCACAAAAGTTGGACTGGATATTGCCAGGGAGTGGAGTAATCTGGGGGAGGTTTTTTTCATGTTGTAAGTGAAGCTTGTGGAGAATGTGGGATTAATGTCTATTTTAATGACAAAAGTGTCTGTGATTTTAAGTTTCCTGTGTCATAGGAAATGTCTCTGTGAGAGGGCTCTGCTACAGTGGTAAAGATTTTTTCTATATGTACATGCTAGCCTTTTAGCCAAATGGTAAATATGTTTTCTCACAGTGGCTCCTTCCTTCCTTCCTTCCTGACTTCCCCAAGTACACCAACGTTCTGGAAAATCATCTAAAATTATTCTACTAAGTCATAGGAATTAAATGTATGATTAAATAGAGCGTGTTAACTGCCAATGGGCAGTGTGCTGACTTCTCTGTTTATTGTACCAGTAAATATCATGTATTTTGGTTAATTACATGCCTCAGTATTGGAAGAATAGTTGGATATTATCTGAGCTATATTTATACAAGAAATATTCATCTTTGTTTACCATGTAATAAAACCTTACAAGAGGAAGTAATGACAAAGTACTCAGAATCTGGACAAAAAATATGAGATGACAACTTCAATTAGGAAGAGGTTTAAAGGCAAACAATAACTTCTAGCAAAAATAATGGCCAACTTAATACAGACAAAACCCAAAACTTGATGGTTTTTTTTAGAAATATGATTGGTTTTTTTAGGTTTGTACAAATACAGAAAGGTTTAAGTTATCCTTCATTTCCACTTTACGACACTGTGAAGGAAATTCAATCCAAGCTGGAAATACAGAAGTAACAAAACTGATAATTGTAAGTAAATAAATCCAAACAAGCTATTTTTTACATTCCACCCTTCATTTACCAGCCAATTTTTAATTTACAAAGTCTCCAGCAAGTCTGTAGAATGTTGATCATACTGGGATTTCAGGGGAAAAAAAA
>VRYO01001878.1:24513624-24530881 GCA_009812075.1 Sialia sialis
GCATCTGATTCTTCACTGGCAATTTCCTCCAGGTACACATCATTTATTGAGACATACAACTTTAATTAATTAACCCATGAGTCTTCCACTTTCTAGAAAGATCTAAAGCAGCTATGATATTGAAAAAACCTAAGGCTAGAGCTGAGAATAAGAAAACTGAGAGAAAAATTAGTCACCCTGAGGGTAATAAGCCTTTTTACCAGTATATAATATTTTCTTTTAAAGAAAATGTTCTCATTGCTCAACATTCAAGGTCAGGTTTTTTCATTTATTTTACATTTATTTAGACTAAATTAGAATAGACAAGAATCAGCCCAGACATTTCAGATGATTTGCAGATGAGAAGATCAGTTTATTTACTGAAAACATCCAGTATGCATTACATTCCAGACATGTCCAGACAGGTTCCTTCCAGCAGGTCAAAAGGAGGAATCACACAAAATATTCTTTACATTTTCTTTACCCGATTCTACAACTACTTATATTGGATAAAACTTAATGAGACATGTGTTCAAAAATCTGTGTAGTTTGAAGAGAAAGCATTCTGCATCTAAGAACTATTGTGGGAGCTAAAATTGAGTACTAATTTCTCAACTTGTACTGCAATAGCAATGCTACTTTACCTGACTGCTTGGTTTGCTTTGCATTGCATTTTTAGAGAAGAAAGACATCTTCTGAACCAAGCTACTCGTAGAGCAATTTTCCTGAAGTAATGGAACGAGAACTGTGCTCAGAAACTAAGTTTCAGTCAACACACTTGATGGCGACCAGCTTATTTCATGGCCATCAGATGAATACTTGTAATGATTGTATCCTGTAAACAGGTACCATTTTTACAACTAGGTTTCCCAGTTTTCTCATACCAAATGAGACATTAGGAGGCAAGCTATTCTTTCCAAAATATGCTCCTGACTGGAAAATATGGTACAATATGCTCACAATTGATGTTGATTTTAGATAGTTTTGGAAAAGATCTTCATTTAATAGATTCCAGTTGTCAATCACGTCATATTTTGTTAAAATTACTTTTCCTTTCAATGTCTGATAGATTCTTTACTGGACGTAAGTGTAAACATTGAAAGATACTTCCCTGTATCTCAGAATACTGAGTTTAGTAGAACCAGCTCAACAAGGTGCAAAAACATGTTTTTGTCACTAACTGGACTCTGCATTTATCACTGCACTATACAAATATTGCTGCTACAAAATAAGATTTTCTTATTAAAACCAGAAATTAAGTTAAATGTAATTTGTTTAGTGGAGTCGGAAGGTAGTGAAGTGAGAGCAGACAACGCAGTGGGAAAAATGACTGGTAGGTGTTTAAACTAAATATGTCTGCCCAGAAAATAAATTAGTTAGTTACTATACCAAAGTCACAACAAAGTAAGTTTGATCACAAAACAGCTGAGCAGGAGAATATTTACTTCATAATTAGTAAAATTTCTTTTTTAAAACTAACATAAAATCAGAGAGGAATAGAAAAGATGTAGGAATTGTCTCCAAATCCTCTTACTAGCCTTAAAGATAATAAATAATAACAGTATATTTTACAAAATTCACATTACAGGAAGGTGCTTAACCTACTATGAAAAGTAACCTTAAGTGCAAATACTTTAACTAGCTTTAATTCATGTCAGGAAAATTTCCTCAAGCATTTTGGTTGTATTTTCTATGTTTCCGCTTTTTGTTCTTATACTGTAAAGTTAACACAATTAAAAGATTTATGAAATGTCTCAACATAATTTTATAAATGTATTTAAGGTTTCTATATTTAAAAAAATGAAAAAGGAATTGTAAAAGCCTTCTGTTTTTCTTCACCAGAAAGTAAACATGCACTTCCTTTATCAGTGACATTTTAAGCTTTCATAGTGAAATGCTTGAAGACTGAAATCACAGAAATGTTAATGTTGGAAAAGACCTCTATGATCAGCAAGCCAAACCATTAACCTAACACTTCCAAATCACAGATCAGGTTGTCAGGTAACGATTTCTTTTTTATTACCAGAAATATTTCTGTTAGTGAAATTACTTTCTGGTATTATGTTGTTTCTTTTGACCTGCATAGAAATTGTTCATAATCAGCGAAGTTTTAATAATTCCATCCTATTAAGTAATTACTGTGTAAGAAATACTGACCAATCCAGTGATTTACCAGAGAACAATTACAGTAATTTCACGATTATAAGCTGCACCTGATTATAAGCCGCACCTCCCGGTAGCTGGGCAGACCATGGGATTTGTCCATGTATAAGCCGCACCTGAATATAAGCCGCACTTTTTTTTTTTTTTAAAAGCAAGGATCCATGTGTAACAACATAACAAATTAGTAACAGAATCGCTGCCAGCTGGGTTAGGTGTCAGGTGCTCAAGTTGCAAACAGTTTTCATAGACCAGAGAAGCCTTTAAAGGTAGCCCCAGGCACCCTCCCTAGCCGGCTCTCACTTCCGGGTTGGTATCTTGCTGGGATTTGTCCATAGATAAGCCGCACCTGAATATAAGCCGCAGTATTGGGGTAGGCTGGATTCTTCAATGAAAAAGGTGCCGCTTATAATCATGAAATTACTGTAATGTAAATATTACTAGCTCAAAGGTGTCATCCATTTAGCAAGATGAGGTCTTTAAATACACATTTTCCAGCAATTATTTAAAAATAAAGTGAACCAATAAAATTACTTTTTTCCTCTTGCTTAAATATTTATGATCATGTTTTACTTTTAATAGAAGTCAGCAGCTGTCTTTATATAAAAATATATTTTCATATTGGAAGCTATACTTTTTTTCATGCATCACTTTTCTTTCCTCCTTTTAGCATTCCCACTGTGCCCCTGCAATGTCTCCATTAGCAATTATTAAATCATGTGAGGGGAGTTATTATTTTGAAAATATTCATGGTGTTAATGTCACACTTGTAACACAATCTGACATACAGAAAGAAGGATCATGTAATCAGCTTTCCAGTGATATGTCAGTCATGGGTTGGAAGCTGTCCTGTAACACTAGCTGGGAATAAGGAAATTAAATATTGTATGCAGACTTTTAAGTTCATTGGAGAATTGGAAATCAAGAAGAAATTCTCTGTTGCACATAGATACTAATTTTTTAACATTCTTTTTGTAGAGTGCATTGGAATATTTTTTTTCTATGTGTTTATCATTACAATACTTGAAGACATTAACAGAATAAAAAAATCAGACAGGAAACTAGATTAATATCTACTTTTTCATAGTGGTAAAACTTTGTATCTTTTTAATTTAATTCTGTGTACTGTCTGCTTTGCACATTCTTTTAAAAGGAAAACTCTCACATTTTACAAATAGAGACAAGTTGAAATTGTGTTTTTGTGAAAATCTTTTATTTTAACTTTCTTCTTACAAAGATACTGAACAATATAATCTGATACTATTGCTTTTTCAAATTTATGACCAGTCATAGGAAGAGTAGTTGACAAAAACCTAGACTTCTACTTCTTCAAATTCCTAATCTTGTAATTCAAATATTATTTATTCTTCATATTGATACAGTTGCTGGCATCTGAAATGCCATAGCAGGGCATTTATTTCTACAGCAGCTACATTAATACAGCTCCCCTGACTCCTCTTCACGCCGTTCCCTCCGGTCCTGTTACTGGTTGCCAGAGAGAAGGGATTGGTGCCAGCTATCGGTCTTAACTGTCTCTTTACTACATGAATTGTACTGCACTGAACAAAACCACATTGCTGTAATGACCTCCATGCAAAATTAAATTTGGAGTAACACGAGTTGTTATTCAAAGACATGATAGAGATTCAAGAGATTCACAGTCTTCTGGAAACTCATCTTTTAGCCACAAAGCGTTCACTCCTGATTGACTCCTGAAGGATTTATATGCAAGAACCCTGCAGAAGTGCTCACCAGAAGAGAATTTAGAGGTAAAACAGTAGGCATGGCTAGGAATTGCCCACCCCTGGGTACTTCTGGACTCTTCTTTCTGAAATGCCTTGTTCTCTGACTATACGCAAAAGCTCAGAAGACAACTTCAAAGTCAAGTACCCTCTTTTCAAGAAAAAACATTCCACTATTATACTGTAGCTCAACAATGGAAGTTTTAGACGTTGTGGTTACACATTTCTGCCATTAGAAATTGTCATGCCTGTAGCGAAGACAGCTGATGAAGATGCATGTTCCCATTTCAGCAGTTCAGGTTCCAGACTAGTACCCCCTTCTTAAATCCCTGTGGCAGATAAATTTGCACAAATTTATGGGCACATGTATGAAGTTCTTAGTTCCATCTTGGCTGTGCACTGGAAATATGTAGCAGAGAGACCATGCAAACCACTGCGAATGGCAGAACCCTAAAACACTGCCCCTCAATGCGTTAAGGAATACTTTCAGTGCAGGCAGCTCAGTGTGTAGCTGTGGTGCAGCTGCAGATTGAGCTCTGGGTGGCAGGAGCCCCAGAGGGGCAAGAGGCTGTGAAGAGATGGCAACCCTTTGCACAGCAATGGAAGCAAAGGGCCTGTGGCATTGGCCAGCTGATTGGGACACTCAGAGACACAGCAGGAGCCAAGGACTCAGTTGGAAGACCTCAGACTATAGCGCACATAGACTGCTGAAACTGTAAATGCCCAGGGCTTTGTTCAGGGCTTCTCCTCCAAGGCACCAACTCGAGCTCTTAGTCTGTTGTTGCACCATGATTTATTTAAGGATCCAGATACTGGAGACTCTGCTACAGGAAACCTGGAGTCAAATAGTAAGGAAATGTGGTCTGAGTGAGGGTGATGAGGGTAGGGAGTCAAGTGGGAGTCAGTCCATCAGTTGTTGGAGCTGCTTCAGTGTGAAGCGAAGCAGCTTCAGTCCCAGCTTTGGTAGTGCAAGCGTGACTGCCAGAGTGCCTCCTGGACAGTCAGACAGGAAAGTTTCCCTCACCAGTCCACCAAACATACCTGACAGGACTCTTACAATGGCTGTATCACAGATACTGTTTCACGACACATATGCACAGAGAAACCTATTGGTCAGCCTAGTCTGTATATGACAGACAGGAATTTTATTCATGTACAACCTAATTTTCAATCAAAATGCTGTTTTTCAGACCTTCAGTAGGAAGAACGTGAGCTTTATTTGCCTTATTTTCCGCTGCCAGATCAGAAGGTGACTGGTGTAATTTTTCCAAGAAGTCTTCACAGGTCCTTCTATGTTCTCATGGTTTCTTGTGCTCCTGAGCACACAGCCATGGGTCTCTGTGCTACACCTGACCCACGCCTCACAGGACAGTCCAGGTGCTGGTCACTTCTGCCTTTGGCTGTGGTACAAAGAGCACAAGTTCCAGCTCATGTCAAAGCAGGCTCTGTGGGGTTTTTTTTCCCCCCTGTGCCTGAGACAGAAATGGAGAGTGGATGAGGAAATGGCCATTTTTGGGTTTGACCTGAAACACACCCAGGATAGCCCATGAGCTTCAGATTCACCTAAAAGCAGAGCATGCAGGCACCCTTTGGTTTCTTGCTCCTCTTGAACCTCAATGCCAGTTATTAAACAACTCCAAACCTCTGGGCTTTGGTCGGGCGCAGCCCTAGCTCAGAAGCGTGTGATAAGGGGCGAGCAGCGAGCACTGTCGCTCACTGATAAGGCAGCCTGACGGATCGCAGGCGGGCTCTCGAAGGTGTCAGCGAGGCCGCAGGGCCACGCAGGCCGGAGCGGCTGTGGCGGGAAGCGGCGGGAGAGAAGCGAGGGCGGCAGGAAGGGAGGGAGGGAGGCTGGGCCGGCCGAGCGCGGCACCGCCCCTCGCTGCGCCACAGCTCCCCCTAGCGGCAGCGGCCGCAGCGCGCCCCGGATCGCTGCACCTAACCCTGCACGGCTGCGCGCCAAGGGGCGGGGCCACGGCTTATTTAAATATCGCGGGGGCTGATTTGCATGGCACCAAGATGGCCGGCGCTGCGATTGGCCGGTTCCGGAGCAACCCCCACCGCCGGCCCCTGTGCCCACGGAGGAGGCGGGGCAAAGCGAGAGAGGGGCGGAGACTCGGGCGTTATTTGCATAGCGGCCCGGCGCGTGCGACGCGGGGAGGCGGCGTTGGCGCCCCGAGCGGGTTCCGAGTTTGAATCCACGGTAGCGGTGGCGGCCGCCGAGGCGGGAGCTGCCGCCAGACGCGAGTGCGCAGGTACCGCGGGGCGCGGGAGCCGGGCGCGGGAGCCCAGCGGGCGGGGCACGGTGGCGGTGGCGCTCGCTGCTCCGCGCGGCGGCGGCGGCGGTGGCGGCGGCTGCAGCGGCCACCGTGCGCATGCGCCGGGAAGCTGCAGCTCTGTACACACGCATGCATGGGAGCACGTGACCCGGCTCCAGTGCAGCGGCGGTGACGCGCGTGCGCGTCGCCGTGATTCCCGCGCGTTGGCGGCGGCGGCGCGGGCGCAGGTGGGTCTGACGGGGGCGCGCGCCAGGCAGCGCCGGGCACCCGCCTGGGCGCGACCCGCCTCGCGCGGCCGGGCGAGGTGAGGTGATGGCGCGTGTCCGGGTGGGACGGGCGCGCCCGGCGCCTCGAGAGAGGCTCCTCGCTCCCTGCCGGAAATGGGGTGGCGTGGCCTGGGTGGAGACTGCGTCCCGCCGGGAAGGGCCGCACCGGCAAGGCGGGCGTGGGACCTCGCAGCGCATATGCTGTGCAAGCAACGAGGGGAAACTGCTGGTGCAGTTCCTACACTGGCGGGTACCAAGGCACGGTTTCTCTACCGTATGGATACGCTGGTTCATTGGAAACCAATCTGTTTCTGTATGGGAATAGAAAAGGCCGAGCTGTGCTTACTCGTGCTGTGCCACCAGTAAACAAGGCCCAGGCGACTCCTCGAGGTGTCATGGCCGCCCACATCTGGCAACGTAGCAAAAGAGTTTAAGCCATGTGCTAAGTTAAGGAAGGTACATTCGATCTCTTTCTTAAACTTAAGTATTTTAAAAGTTGAAGCATTCCATATAAAAGTGCTATATTTAATTCTGAGGCCTGGTAGAGGTGTAGCGCTGCCTTTGAGTTGTTTGTTCGTCTATTAAGTTTGTCTTTTTTTTCCTGGATCTCACAGTCGTTGGCAGCTGTTCAGTGGAAATGCTGATAGTAGGATACTCTGTTGCTTAACACTAATTTTGAAAAAACTTCCTGTAGTGTCATGTGACTCTGACCCTTACCGTAGACAGACTTACTGGGAAAACTGGGTGGAAACGTTGATGGAAAAATACTTGTTTAAAATAAAAGTGTGAACAGCTCTGCTGTTTTAGGAAGTAGTCTGTGAGCTTAAAGATGCAAGCTTCAGTTACAGAAAAGCATCATTTATGCATCTAGATGTTTGCCGGGCTAACCAGTGGCACTAAGAGCGTGTTAACAGATGTGACTGTGTAATATCCCAAACTGTACAAGGAAATGCGGTATTACTACAGATAGGATTTTAGAACTTATCTCTGCAGCATCAGTATTTTACAAGTGTGTTGTTTCTCTTTTGGAAGTTAAAATATATGCTTGTGTTTCTCCGTTTAAATATGGAATTACTAAGTTAAATCTATACGCAACCATCAACTATCAATCAAAAAAAAAAGGTGTTTTTCTAATTAGATGCTGGTTTTTGCAGTCTTACAGGAATGAATGAAGGAGAGTATTGCCACAGATATTAAGAATTCCTTGGAGGAAAAGAAACCAACCACAAAAACTATTGCTGTCTTGATACGTGATCTTGGGTAGGTAATTTCTCAGTTTCAGATCTGTGAAACGCGGCTAATGATTGTTGTCAGGCCAACTATACAATGAACTCACAAATAACTGCATGAGGATTTATGCAATTCATGAATTGTGGTAACTGCACCCACTATTTATTCTTGATGTTTGGCAGTTACTGTTTTATATGCTCCGGAAGTACAAAGTTACATTTCTGTATGTATATAATCTAGGGAGAACTGTATTAATGATTTGGGATTCTTGTTTTTAGTTTGGAGAACTCAGTACGTTCCTTGGCGTTAATGGGGTTTTTATCAGCTGCAATCTTTCTACCAGCTGTAGCAGTGCTGAGCTGATGCTTTCTCTTACAGTGTGGAGCAGTGTTGTATTTTGCTGTGTGAAATAATTTAGCCAGAGTGTCTTGGATGTTGTGTAGATTTGAAACTAATCATAGCAGCATTTATCTGTAAAATGATACAATGATTATTATATACATCAATTTAAATAGTTTTTAAATTTCTTTATTGAGATCTCTTTATCTTCTGTCCCATATGAAGGGTTTTCAAAGTGCTGATTCCAATAGATGCCTGTCTTTTTAATCAGATTTCCTACCTTTATAAGCTGTAGCTTGTATTATCGTGCTCATTTCACAAACTTGCAAATTCAAAATTAACTGTGGAGTGTTAACTTCTCTCTAAAGACTCCTTTAGTAATGCTTCCCTTTGGAACATAAAACACATAGACATATGCTTTACTACAAGCATGAGAGGTGATTTTGCCTGTCAAGAGAGAGCCTGAACAAGTTAAGAATAAAAAAAGTTATTAATTAATAATGATATTTTAAATACTGATTTTTAGCAGACATTGGTGCAAGCAAAAATGTTTCCCATGTTAGTGAATTCTGAAATACTGACTTGTCATTGCTAACTTGGTTTTAATTTTCCTTGTATTTATGCATGTTTCCTGTTACAAACGGTAAGTATTTCTAGAGCGAAAAAAGCTGGCTAAACAAAATACTGTGTTTAGCTTTCAAAATAAGGGAAAACAGTCTTACTTGTCATCATCTAGATGTTTTTAATGTTGTAGTCATTTATTAGGTTTATCTTGACTTGTCACAAATTACACGTATGGCAAAAAGATGAAGTTTATTCATGGAATATAAACGGTAAAGGCCAAAAGGTCCTTTAAATTAGGATGTTGTTTTTACTTCATAGTTTGTGTGTTAATTTTTTTTCCTATTTGTTTTACTCTTGGGTTTTTTTCTATATTATCCATGTTTACATTATAATTTTGGCTTGGGAACTGTGGCAATGATACATGTATGTCACAATTTTCATATGGGGAAATAAATGAAGAAAGTAAGTTGCAAATTACAAAACTGCTAGCTATGTAAATATGAGGAGTCTGCATTCTTCCCCCTTCCTGATACATTTTTGTTTAATATTGTTTTTAAATGCAATGAAATCCAATGTTATTAGTATTTTTGATGAACATCTGTCATTGGTCTCTGGTTTTCTTTAGTATCTGACCTTATTCTGAAAGACTAACCTATTCACACAAAGTAAGTGGGAATAGTAAATAAGTAAAATAATACAAGTAAGTTGTCAACATAAGTGCTACTTTTATTATGTATATTTGTAATCCTGGGGTTTCAGTTCTACTTGTTGCACTCTGTGTACTGCATGAGAAAGCTCTCCTAGTTCCACTGTACTGTAAGAAACTGCTTATCAAGCAGCAGCGTCTCATTCAAATACAGGATGGAGAGTAAGACAGGGCTGTTGTGTGTGACAAGTTTTTTTGGTTGGTTTTTTGTGGTGTTTTTTTTTTTTTTTTTTTTTTTGACAGTTCATTAAAAGCATAAAGTTGTTCTCTAAAGCAGTGTTTTTCTTGTCAAGTCAGACAGCTGTAGAATGTTTTAATATGTGAGTATGGTTAGATGTGAATTGTGTAATACTTAATACTGAGTTTCTCTACCTTGGCATTGGTTTAAATACTAAAGCCTACTAGATGACGCCAAAGAAAGTAACTAAAATATTTTTAATATTTGGTTAGGAGAATGTGGAACCTAGATTGTCAACTTCAGAGTTCTGGTTATCTTCTTAAGAAAATAATTTTGCATTATATTGTGGGAATCTTAGTTTTTATTTGACCAAAAAGATTCTGTGTACTGTTGCTAGTATTTTTAGATGGCTTCCATTTTTGTTCATGTTCAGATTTTTCTAGGGTTTTTTTCTCTATGTTTTTGTAATAATATAAAAATACAGAAAACAAAAAGTACAGTAATATAAAAATACACTCAAGAAATTGAATTCTTATGTACAATGCTTAGGTCTCTGCAAGCATTAATTGAAGTACAGCATCAGTCCACACATGAGACTGTAAAAGTCATAAAGTACTGACACTTGTCATCTAGAAACTGGCTCTTCAGAACTCATTAATATTTTTTTACTGTGGTGAACAATGGAAGTATGAATCAGAAAGGGGAGTCTGTGTTGTTAGTTTGCAGGGGAGTCTAACTTAAATGGAATATATTGGTTCTAATGAATTTTGTAGTTCTTAGCTCACCGTTCCCTTAACTGTCTGTCTGGACATATATATGGGTGCTATATATATATATGTGTCTGGACATAAATATAGGTATTTCAAAGTTGAAAGCCAATTTTCAGTTGTGTGTGACTTTCATGTCGCTTGGTATTTTATGCTTTTATCTGGTGTTGTATTAGATAGTGTTAAAAAAGCCAAAATGCTTTTAGTGAAATACAAATCTAAATCATACAATTGTTTGGATTGGAAGGGACCTTAAAAATCATCTACTCCAAGCTTCCCTGCCACGTGCAGGGACACCTTCCACTAGAGCTATGCTCAGAGCCCCATCCAACCTAACTTCAAAAACGTACATGCGTGAGGCATTCACAGTTTCACCACCTTGCAGTACAGTGCCTCACCACTCTCAAGCTAAAGGATTTTTTTCCTAATACAAAGCTACTGTATTTTCAGCTGTAGCCTGTTGCTTTTCATTCTATTATTACAAAACCTTGTAAGAAGTTTATTTTCAGCTCTTTTGCAGATTACTTTCATAAGCACTGGAAGGTCCCATAAGGTATCTACAGACCGTTTTCTTTTCTAGACAACTGCATTTCTCTCAGCACTTTTTCTTGAGAGAGGTGCTCCATCTCTCTAATCATCTTCATTGTCCATCTTTGGACTTGCTCCAACATGTCTGTGTCCTTTTTGTGCTGAGGACCCCAGAGCACTGCATGTGGGGTCTCACCAGAGAGAGCAGAAGGGCAGAATCCCTTTCCTCACTGTGCTGCCCACACTGCTTTGGATGTAGACCAGGATACAATTGGCTTTCTAGGCTGAGTGCACATTGCCAGCCCATGTCCAGCCCCCCATCCACCTGCACCCCCAAGACCTTCTCAGCCGGGGTGTCTGTTTATCCCTCAGCCTGTACTGACACCAGAGGTTGCGTTTACATGCAGCTTCAGTGTTGCATGCAGGTGTAAGTTTCAGAATTGCATAAAACTTAAAAATATGCATGGATAAGGTTATTGAAGTGACACTTAAATTCAGCTAGGCGGACAGATGAGTCTAACAAGTTTATTTTTCTTGTTAAGCAGAAAAATTGCAATGCAGATATGTGGCAAAAATTTCTAATTGTGCCACAGTCCTAAAAAATTTAAGATAAATCTGCTGATTTCTAGCACAGTAGTCCAGTTTTATGTGAACATTGATTGCCAGTTGTTCTGTTCTTGAAAGTTCTTGGAAAACTTGTTGGTTTTCTGTAAATATGAAGCATAGTATCAGAAATAGTCAAGAATTATTAATAATGACTGCAGGTATTAATAGTTAATACCTGCAAAGTTAGTGAAAACAAATAGCTTGAGGGAAGAGAGAGGCTACCAGTGTTGGCAGTGAGGGAACTTGGAAATTATGTTTTGTTTTGGGAGGATAGCTTGCTGTTAGTCAGTACACAGGCCAGTGTCCAGTGTTCACTTGGTTGGTGTAGTAAGGCACCAGTGATAACCTGAGTTAAAAGCAGCAAGACAATGTTTATAAATCTGTAGGAAATACGGATTCGCTAGTTCCATTGCTTATTCCTTATCTTGTTTAGTATTGCTGTTGTATCCTTTTTAAAATTGCCTGTATATTTAACAGTGAGTCTCTCCTCCCCTTTTTCTTCCTTCTCCCATCATTCAGGGTTTTTTTTGAAAGTAAAGACTCCCTTGTAGGTGTAGCTGAGGGCATGGTACTAACTATACGGTACTGAATAACTGCCTGATTTTCACTTGTATGTCAGTTTCCATCCTATCACAGTGAAGGAATTCCCAACGTTATGTAAATGTGTGTTTGTCAGGGACAGGCCTTTCACTGTAGGTGCTGTATTTAGAAGGATTTAGCAAAGTGTGCTTTCCCGTGAGAAATGAGGACCGTAGTTGCAAAATAAAGGAACTATCTCTAACTATAAAGATAAGCAGGATGTGAAAAGAATGTACGAACCACAAAAGAATGTAAGAAGGTCTCACCCTGTACACCCGCATGCCAAGATAAATCACAAAGAAGAAACAGGCAAGATCATGATACATCAAAAACTGTAACCAATCATAAGTAAAACCTGCTTGTGCTTTTCACGTGAACAATATATTTTAACCAATCGTAATGCTATTAATGTCATGTGAACAATGTGACGCGGAATTAAACTATGTATAAATAAGGCTATTGCACAGCAATAAATCGGAGTTTATTCATCAATCATACTGACTGTGTTGCTTCCCTGCTCCGGGCCGTGGCATGTGTTGTATAAATACCTTTTATTTCTTTAGTAATTTGGAAAGAGAAAGTAAACAATGCCTCTTGTTGTATTTTGAGCTGCGCTTGGTTACAAGTGATTAAAAACTGTACATAGGAGTTACCAGCTCTTTTTTTTTTTTCCATGAACAAACATAAAATCATTTGAAATATCAGGAAATTAGATGGCTAGGTACAAAGTTGTTTTCTTTAAAATACATTTAAAAATATTTAGCTTAACTGATAGAATACTTTGTTATGGATAATGTGGATTTTGGTATTACAGGAAAAACATTTTTTTTTCCTTCTAGAAGCAGTTTCTGAAAATGCTTTAAAGTAAACTTCCATACTCAATGGACAGATTTTATTAATTATATGCTGGAGATATGGGAGACTGTTGTTAAAATAACCTGTATGTTTATTGTGTCATTTTGTGCTGTCTCAAGCGTTATCTTTCATTTAATTGTAGTGTAAAAAAATGTTATGCTGAAGAAAACTCCAAATAATTCCCCAAATAGAAACATATCCGTCTTATCTGTCCCCCTCAAAAGGAAAAACCCCAGCCAGATAACTCAAAAGCTGCCATGTTACTTCTAGGTTTGCCTACAGCATGTTCCACTTTCCATAAAGTCATTTTTAAAAGATGTTGCATTTGAATTTTTTGTTTCTTTCAAAAATATGCTTGAACACGTTAACATGAATGCTTGCTGACTTCAGTCAATGCACTGAAAATTTCCCTTATTGGTCCTACCATCAAGCAGCTTGGAATTACAGAGCCCTTAAATGTTGTGCAGACTTGTTTTTCTTAACTTCAGTCTCATGATTATGAGCTCTTTTCTTTCCTCCAGTAGTTTAGGTAGTGTTTATTTGTGAAGTTGTAAGTGAGAGCCAAGATGTATCTTGAAGTCAGTCTACTGGCCAGTGTGAAAACAGAATAAAAAGGGGTTTCAGTGATGGTGTTTTGAGACTTCAGTTGAGATAGGTACGAATAGTAGTTTTGCCTGAATTTTGGCAGAGTAAGAACAGTTTTGTCTACTTAATGTTAACTACCATATAAAACCCTATGCAAAAATCAAAAACTGCCAATAAAGCAAGAGGATAAATAAGAAAAGTGGATAGGATGTGGTTTGGGCGCAAGGATGTTACATAGCTAACTGGTTTCTAAGCATGTCATTTGAGCAAAAGAAAGTATTCATTCCTTGGCTGGTTCTCTTTCCCTTGTTATGTTTAAATGCATAAAACCTTGTCTGAAAGGGCAGAAATTTCTGCCTACCCTTGATTCTTCAGGGAAGGAGCCCTGGTATGAACTGTGGCTCTATGTACAGTAATGTCATGACTACAAGGCGCACCCTTTTGACTAAAATCTTGATTGAAACCTGGAAGTGCGCCTTATAATCTGCTGCACCTTATATATGGACAAAGTTTGGAAATTTGCCAACCCGCAAAGGCAGCCACGGTGGCCAGCGCTGGGCGGGAGTGCCAGGGCCCACGGCACGGGGAGGGTACCTGGGGCTGCATTTAAAGGCTACGCTGATACGCTAAAAACATCTGCAAATTTGGCACCTGCCAGTAAACCCCAGTATTGCACAGTTCTGTTACTAATTCATTACTTTGCGTGCGGATCCTCTCTGAAAAGACAAAAAGGGGGTGCTTTACAGTCCAGTGCGCCTTATATATGGACAAAGCTCGAAAATTTGTTGGCAACCTGGAAGTGCGCCTTATAATCTGGTGCGCTTTATAGTTGTGAAATTACTGTAATGACATTTAAAGAAGTGTGCATGAAGATGCGACTTACACAGGGCAATAATTGGAGAAACAACAAGATGCCGTTCTCTTGCATTTCTTGTTCAATATTCATGAGAAATTGGGGAAAAGGAAGCCCTTTTTTAATTTATGATTACAGTAATACAACTTACTGAGATGATACTAGTGTTTTGGTGTCTTATCAAAAGAGGGCAGGGTTAAGGTTGTTAAACTTAACACATTAAGTTTAAATTCCGATCTCTAGTCTTACTAAAATGCTTTTTTTTTTGGCTTTTTGACTAGAGAATCTACATAGTTACCATACTAAAAAGTAGTAAAAAAACTGTAGTCCTGTGCTAGTACAGAATTACACATTAATGTAGGTTCACTGTAACATTTCCTGGGCCAAAGCAGTTTCAGAGGAATTATTCCACTCATAAATCTGGGTTTATTTAAACATCAGATTTTATTTTAAAATTTTATGTTAAAATTAGCTTGATTAATAACTTCTAACACACTTTTCAGCACACTTTGCTAACATTCTTTTCTGTGTTAATGGGGGTGTATTTACATTAATGCATATGGTTTCTTACTATTTAGTAATATTTTCTGCATCTATGTGTCTGTGTTAATGTATTAGTGCTTCTGCATGTTCCTGAAGCTTTCTGACACGGCAAGATGTTTGTAGCAACAAAATTGTGACATGGATTCTGTTTTCTCTGACTCAGGAAAAACATTCTCTGAATTTTTTTTTTGCCAGCTTCTTGTTTTGCCTGTTCAAACATATTTAAGTCATTGTCATCCACACATCAAGCTCCAAGACTCAGTGTTACATAAAATGCAGTGTTATACAAGTGCAGCTCTTGGATTCTGGGTTAGACTGTCCCTATGTTTTTGGTGATATTCTTAAAATTAAGACTTCAAGTCAAAATTCACCTTCTGATGTACAAATTTTGTAGATAACACTAAACACAGAATACTATTTAAAACATTGCTACAGGGGAAATCAAAGTATATGTATATTTATTATACAAATGGAACATTTAAGTTTGAATTTTGAAATCGTAAAAGTTACTGTAAATTCCCACAATGATGGGAATGTGGTGTGTTATATATGGTGTTCAGAATAAGTAACATGGGATATATAACTGGGTGTAGAAAATTTTTCTTTTGAATTGGTTCTAACTTTATTTTTGTTTTAGTAAAAGATGTTGGTGAAGGAAAAGCATCATCGTAATGGATAGTTTTAAATTAACTGTAATGAATTTGTTCTCTGATGTTCACCAGTTTGTTTTTTTGAGAAGTACATCTTTTGGGCATTTCAAGTTCAAGTATATTTTAATTTAGTTTTCTAGATTCGTACCATACTATCAGAGACAGTCAGTGGAGCTGTCTCACATGCATGTGCCTTTTCTTGCAGGTCATGGTAATATGAGAACAAAAAGAAAAGCCAGATGGTGTATTTCACCATTTTTTAAGTTAGAAATAGGGTTAAGTTAGAAATGTTGGTAGTGCTGATGAGTGCGTCAGACAACTACTGCTAGCATGATTATCAATCCTGAAATAACCAGCTACAGCTGGCAACAGATATGCATAGTTACATAACTCTAGCCCTTTTCATAATTGAAGTGGTTGGAGGGCATGTTCTTCTACTTTTTAGGGGGAAGTGATTTACTGTGTTGGGCTAATTTTGGATCACAAAGACTACTTTTTGTTAGAAAGCTAGGTATAATTTAACAGTGATTTTCTTTTGCAAGAGCCCATGAAGCAATTCTAGTATTTTAAAGTAGACAAATGTGGCTTTTGTAGAAGAGAAGTGAGGTAGATACAGAGGAGCTCCCTCCAGAACTGATTTTAATGTTGCCTCTATGGGAGCGCATGATTGGTGGTAATAAACAGTGGAGTGAAAACCTGGATTGAATTTGATTTTGTGTTAAATTTATGTCTTAGGTTGACAATCCCTTTCTTCCTACTGAAGGTTCTCAAACTAGCTCTTTGGGAACTGCTCTGTCACAAGATTACATAAAAATTCCTTAAGTGATTGTAGATAAAGCTCTTTTTCAAAAAACTTAGATGTCAAGCTGCACTGCAGTCTTAGATACCTGATTTCTGCAAGTGCTGAAGTTCTGGACTGTTCCTGGGGCTTTTGTTAGCTTTCTTATAAAGTGAACTTCCTTCTCTTCTCCACAAGTAAAATTTCTAGCTGGCAACTAATAATACAGAATATTTCAAAGTAGATGGAGCAGTACAAAACTATTGATTAATTTCTTAAGTGGTTTTGTTTGTTTTGGGGTTTTTTGTGTGTGTGGTTTTTGTTGCTGTTTTGGGGATTTGGGGGTGTTTTTTGGGGGGTTTGGTTTGGTGTTTTGTTTTTAAGACACATTGAAGTGAGTCTGCTCTTGAAAAGTACTCCCTAGGGTTAGTAAGTTCTGTGTATGATCTAGCTCTGTATTTGTGACTGTTAATACGTGACATGAATTCTGAACTGCCTTGGAGTTGTGGGAGATTTGAAGTATGTGATACAAACCCTGGATTACATGCTTAGCAGGCTGCCTCTTGCTGGTTTTTGGTTTATTTATATTTTCTCTTTACCAGTGGTGCTAGGAAGCTGCAGTGCTGCAGCTGTGCATTAACCACTTCCTGCCTGTCAAGGAAACCACTCCTCTGCTCATACACACACCCATCCCACCTATGCAGTTTGTTGCAGTGTGGTAAAGATGGAGGTGTGTTGTTATGAACTGTTTTGCCTCCTGCTGAGTTGTCACTGATTGGCTTGAGTCAGCAATGCAGCCATGTTAGTCTTACTTTCAGTACAGCTAAGACAGAGCAGTTTCAGAATGGCTGGAAAAGTACTCTTCAGTGGAGAGGTGAGCACCAGCTCTACTTTGCTGAGAAGCAATTTAAAATCTTGGTTTGGCACAGTTAACTAATTCTAAGTTATATATAATGCGTTGAAATGCTGTTGTCTTTCGTTTGCTTTTGTTAGTTTCAGTGGGTTTGGGTTTTTTTGAATTTTTGTTGTGATTTAGGAGTTTTGGTTTTGGTTTTGTTTTGAGGGCGGGG
>VRYO01001878.1:24530891-24565418 GCA_009812075.1 Sialia sialis
TTTGTGTTTTGTGCTGTTTTTATTCTGTGCTTTCTCACTGAATTAATTTACAGACCTCTGTCTTGTCTCAGTTACAGGATAGCTTAGGTGGGACAGGTCAAATATATCTGTCTTGCTAATCAAATTACTTTGTTTAGGCTTACCTTCATAGCAGGACAGAAGAGCTCTCATTCTGTGCTCAAATGCTTGCCTCATATATCAAATGAAAAAGGAAATAAACTCTTTACAAACTTTATTTTATTTTTGTAACTGAGCAATTACATAATCATGTTTTCAATATGCAACTTTTCCAATAGTAGACAAATACATATATAAATACATTAGAAAAACAGTGATTATATAACTGTTAACTGTTTTGCCAGTAACACTTACTTGCTACTCGAGAATAACACTACAAATTTTATGGAATTGCTGCAAATGAGATGGTGGAAGATTGGAGGTCTGTTGATGTTTCTTTTGTATAACTGAATTGAAATCTGAGTTTCAAAGTTCTAATGGTTTCACATGGCCTTGTGTATTCTGCTACATGGTACTCGTTGGTGACCTAGCTATCATCCTTAAAACACATTAGAACATACTGTGTCCAGGGAGATGAATGTAGGATAACAGTAATGCTCAACATTAGAGAAGAAAGAAGGTATTTTTTTTCATTACTCTATATATAAACTGTCTTGTTCTGTGTCTTACACCTAGTTCAGATCTTCATGGGTTTTTAAATTGCACATAAGTTAAACTGAGAGTGAGTAAACAGGAAGCTTCTTGAAGTTCTCAAGAAACATATCAGGAGCAGCAGATGAGCCTGGTAACTCATCAGTATGCAGCTCATAGTATTTTCCTGCCTGAAGTTGAACTTGGTGCTAGGGATGTGAAAGCTTGTCTAAATTCTGACAAATTTAGTCCTTCCTCAGAACCTCTGCACATTAATTTGGTGCTTTCAGTATAATTTATAACAAAGCACTTGGTGGTTAAATTAGTTTTGAAGATCTAGTCTCATATATTATCTTACATAGTTAATGTCAACACAGTCATTATAAAACCACAAAGTATTCTGTGCCAACACTGCCCTTAAGATAGTCAAGAGACGTCGTTTCTCCATGTTTATTTTGTTCATTGGATAAAAATAAATAAAGCCAATACAACACAGAATTTTTAACGTGAGTGATTGAGGATTGGTGACTTTAGTTAGCTAATAAATTTCTAAGTACAGTAATTTCACGACTATAAGGTGCACCGGACTATAAGGCACACTTTTTTTGGCAGCAAGGATCCATGTATAACAAAGTAACAAATTAGTAACAGAATCACACGTTGCACGGTTTACTGGCAGGTGCTCAATTTGCAAACATTTTTCATGGATCGGTGTGGCCTTTAAACGCTGCCCCGGGCACCCTCCCCTTGCTGCAGGCCCCAGCACTCCTGCCCACCCCCGGCGCCGGCTGGCGCGGCTCACACTTCTGGGTTGGCAAATTTAAATTTCCAAACTTTGTCCATATATAAGGCACACTGGATTATATTCCAGGTTTCGATCAAAATTTTAGTCAAAAGGGTGTCCTTTTAGTTGCAAAATTACTGTAATTGGTCATTGAATTTTTCTGCTTTAGGGTAAAGAGGAGTATTGCAAATATGTGGTTAGAAGTGGTGATGAAAAGCAGGTAGGTAGTTTTATTATTTTTACTGTTAATGGAACTTTACTTAATAAATTCAGTTTACATCAGATTTTCGTTCACAGTGGCTTTTTTTGACTGGATAAGATAGTTAAGATCCTGGGAACATCTGGATACTTTAAAATGTCTGAAAATTCAAACTACAAATTTTAATTAAACACTTTTGTCTTGATAAAATACGACATTTTTCCACTCATTTACCTCAACTAATGAATGTAGATTAATAGTGTAGTGCAACAATAATCTTTCTAGTTTTCTGCAAGACACTGTGTTATCGCTACCCCAATCTTATAGATTATTACTGAGGTTTGTGTTTGTGTGGTTTTTTTGTCAGTTATTGTTCATTATTTCCAGATGTCTGTAATTTATATTGTTCACAGGATGCAGAAACATTTCATTCTTTGTGATCACCAAACTCTTACTCTATAATCTCTGAAGGAGATTAAATTTTATGTCTAAAACATACAGTAATTTCACGATTATAAGCCGCACCTTTTTCATTGAAGAATCCAGCCTACCCCAATACTGCGGCTTATATTCAGGTGCGGCTTATCTATGGACAAATCCCAGCGAAACGCCAACCCGGAAGTGAGAGACGGCCGGGGAGGGCGCCTGGGGCTGCCTTTAAAGGCTTCGCTGGTCTATGAAAACTGTTGCAACTTGAGCACCTGACACCAAACCCAGCTGGCAGTGATTCTGTTACTAATTTGTTACTTTGTTACACATGGATCCTCGCTTAAAAAAAAAAATTAAAAAAAGAAAAAGAGTGTGGCTTATATTCAGGTGCGGCTTATATATGGACAAATCCCATGGTCTACCTGGCTACCAGGAGGTGCGGCTTATAATCAGGTGCGGCTTATAATCGTGAAATTACTGTACTTTACCACACACATCCTGTGGTGGGTTGTTGGATTTTTTTGGGATTGGGTTTTTGATTGGTAGTTTTTTAAAGAAAATAGCAGGCATATAAATATGGCCCAGTGCTGTTTGTTCGGTTGATTTACAATTTCTCTGTTAAACTCTGTTGTAATGGGAGCATGAAAAATAGAGTATTTTGGACAATCACTATAAAGAGTGTTTTCCCATATGTATTACATTTGAATAAAATCCTTTCAGACCATGTCTTTTATATAGTACTTCCAGTGACTTTTTGTTGCCCACGAGTTGTTTTTTTTTCTGTGAGTAAGCTTACTCCCATTTTACAGAAAATGTATGGAGTGATTGCCAGAGCTCAGAAAAAAGCTCTTGTCTCTGTTTCCCATTCCCTTTGGTTTTGGTTTCCTTTGCTTTTTAACAGGCCATTTTGAATACAGAGCAATTTTTGGAAGTGCCGTACAAAATGACTGACTGGCCCAGCAGGGAGCTGTAGTGTTTTGTTGTATGAACTGCAGGGGTAGTGTGGTTTGATTTGAGGTTTTTTTGATTGGTTTCCTTTTTTCTTTCCTAATGTAGGTGTTGGAATGCTAAAAAAATGGTAGATTTTTAAACCTTTTTTTGAATATGGGATACATTCCCTTTTTATGGTAGTAGTGGTAGCTGAAAGCATAATCTCTTGTCAGTCCTATAGTACTAACAGCTTGGGTCTTAATAATAAAAAAAGAATATGAAAACTACCAATTTATGTGCAAAGGACTAGGGTACTTGAGTGGATGCTAAGCTCCCCCTTATTAAATACATAAATTAGATGTTCATATTTTCAATCAGAAATAGATGTATGTAATGAAAAAATAACTTCAACTGTGACTGATGTACAGTTTTAATGCAAGGCGCATTGTCCCACTGGTCTGTGTTCTTGTGTCTGTGTGTTCTAGAAAAAACAGCTTTGTACTGATAGGTAAACTGGAAGTATAGATTATTAGCAGCTAAATAAATTTCTGATATGGTAGTAGTTTCAAATTTACATGATTTTCCAAGAGAAATACAGTCCAGTAGCGTAATCTGAAAGTGCATAATTCCCTTTTTTTTCTCCCCTTGCAAGTACTGTACTTCAAAAGGAAGAGACTATTCTTGTAATTATTTTTTCATTTATGCACCAAGTATTTGGATCATTTTTCATTACTAAATCACACTTGTTTGGAACCATTCTAACATGGCTTGATTATTTTTTATATTCCTCTTAGAACTCAGAATTGTCCCAATTTGCACAGCTGCATCTTCCATTTTGGTAGAAGTTTTGGAAGCAAAGAGTTTCAGGCAGGATTTGAAATGGACTCTGGAACAGACTGTTGAATGAATGCAATACTGTTTAATATATGGAAATCACTTCGAAACAGCTGCCTTATTTGGTTCTTTAGGTGGAAGTAAATGGTTACCAAGTTCATAGAATTGTCTGGAATCTTAAATACTTAATCACGTTATGACTGTTATTAAACAGTTGTATTCGACCTTTATTTTTTAGCTGTAAAATTTAGTAAATATTTTTTAAGCATGTACTATTTTTCAAGGAATTATGAATAACCTGAATTTTTTACTGTCTTCCATCATCTTGATTTTCAGGTTGCGAATAGTCAGCTGTTTAGTAAATAACAAAATTCTTTGTGTAAATTTAAGTGAGCAAAATTGTGGAAGTTTTGAATTTTATGAGAATACTTAGGCTGAGGATTTTCCATTTCTAGAAGAAAGGGAGTGAAACATATTAGACTGTTAGTCTGGAACTTACCCGGTTTAGATACTTTCTCACCTCTTTTCTACAACAGAAAAAGCGGATAAAGGTATTTTCAGTCCTCCCTCCCCATTTCCTGCCCTTCCTGCTCTTTCTGCTGATACAGGCATTTCTTGTAAAATACCTTCAAATAAACCACAGCAGCTAAGATAATGATTTGATAGACAGTTTTCCGCTTCAGAAATGTACCTAATTTTCTGTGTCTTTCTTAACGCTAATGGGAGAACACTCTGGGAACTATGAAAGTTTTAGCTGACTCTTAAGTGAATAGTAATTTGATCTCTTCTGTTTTGGAGAAGAAAAGTCAGGGAAAGGGGTGTTTTGGACTTGTGACAGAAGGCTCAGGGCCTTCCATTTTCATTTGCTCTGTGCTGGGTGTTCCTTGTTTGTTTAAGGTTTGTTGTTCTGTTTTGTTTTGGGTTTTTTAGGTCAAGGTACTCGTGACAGATTTCTTGCATTTATGGAATTTTTCCCTTTTGTTGTAGACAAATTTGTCAAATCGTCAATAGTCAAAATTCTCTGGATTGGGGAAATAATTTTTGTGACTTTTTTTCCTCTACCTGTTTTGACAGAATTGAGAAGATCTTTTAAGATGTTGTTTTGATTAGTACCAGAGTTAATAGTAGTTAATTTGAACACAGCTGGTCTTACTACTTTTAACTGCAACATCTGCTCTTTAAGGTCACTTCCCGTGGGGGAGCAGGAAGTCGTTTGCATGTTGGAGGAAGAGAACTGGTTTTGAGTATTACATAATTATATAATAGTTTTTACGTCTTTCCACCGACACGGGCAAAACATGGAAAAGGCAGGCAGACATTTTGGCTTCTTCTGTAGCGGCAGTCACCACTGAGAATTATGATTGAGTACATAATGGTTTGCTGTCTCAGATTCTCCTATTAAAAACAAACAATACAAACTATAAAACAAACCATGCTCCCCACCCCCCTCTCACCCAAGGCGGGGAGTGGGTAAAAATAAAATTTTAAAAAAAGACCAAGCTGAAAAGAAAAAAAAAAAAAAAAAAATCCGTACTTTGGAGGCTGCTGAAGGGTCCCTGTACTTTATTTGGGGTTGGTTGCCAGCCCTGTGCGTGGCAGACAGAGGCTGCCGCTGCTCTGGGGCTCAGCCCTAGGCAAGGCAGCCCCGCTGCCCTGTGTAACCGCGTTGGTGCGTTTCTAACTGCTAAAGCGATGGCTCCTCCTCTCTGTGAAAACGTTTTGTGTTTGAAACTGAGCTTTGTCACTGTGAGAGGCAGGAAGGTGTGGGGAGGAAAGCACAGCCGGGGGGTGGTGCGGGTGACTCCGCCGGAAAGTTCTGGAAGCGGGGTGGTGCTTCCCGCAGACTGCAGATGCAGAGCTCGTCCGCGTGGGCTGCCGGCAAGTTCTGGCGTGGACTTCCCACAGCGGACTGGAGCCTGGAACAGAAAATACTCCAAGGCTCTTAATTTTGTAGTATGGTTTTACTGTGTTAACAACCATATTATTAGTCAGGAATTCATGCATAATGCTGGGGGGAGGATGGGGACATAGCTGTCTCTGGGAAATCGAAGGGATTTAATTTTTTTTCTTTTTACGTTCAGAAGATGTTAATCTGATGATTCGTTCTGCAAATGACAGCAGAATCACTGAAAGATGCATACTGCATGCGCTTAGATCCGCTAGCATACAAAAATCAGTCTGGAAGTAAAGGAAGTCAAAAGATACAGGTAACATGAAAGGGATGTTAGTGATTGTCACTAATGTGACAGGCATTCTGGAAAAATAATTAGCTTTTCCTCACAAATCACTCTAGGGTTTTGGATGCAAAAGGTGAGGATAAATTACAACAACAAATAAGGAGTAATTTGCATTGCTAAATATTTTCAGACACAAAAATAGTATCTTTTTGACATTACAGATGAGCATATTGTTATGCTCAAATAACCTAGAACCAGCCACACATGAGCAAATATGCTTACAGCAGAAAATGGGGCATATAATTGATACTGTTGGCATTCTAAAGAGGAACAATGCAGGGAACAAGAAGGGGCCAGGGGTGTAGCGCAGGCTCTTCTGGTCCTGAGATGCTTTGCCATGTTCAAATCAATAAGCATCCCTGTCTCCATTACTTTGCTTTTCCACTAAGTGGTGCCAGGCTGCAATTACAGATGCCTATTACTAAATGTGTAGCTAGCCAAACTTGATTTTATTTAAGGTTTCAGGAATTTGTCTTTATAGGTAGTGTAACAGTGTACCTATTTTCATAGGTTCTTTCATGCCCTAAGAGTTCTTGCAAGGCAGGAGGTGAGGGGGGTGAATGAGTCATCCTTTATACACACACACACAGGTGCACACACATGCACTCTGAAAGCTTTCCGTCTTTTTTGTCTTTTTTTTTCTTTCCCCGGAAAAAGTACAGTGACTTTGGGAATAAACATTTGTCAAATGTAACTTACTCATTCATTTAATTGGACTTTGACTGGAAGGAAAATGGTTAGGTATTAAAAGTCAATGTGAGGCTGAAATCCAAGCTTCTGCTGCTACCTGTCACTGTACCTTAGAGGTACTTGAAAAGATAATTCTGGCTGAGAGATTTTTTTTTTTCCTCCTACACATAACCAATACCAATTAGGAAAACTTGAATGTGAAATAAAGACAACAAATTAAATGGCTGCATGTTACTTGTCACTATTATGTTAAAACTTAATTTGTCTTACTTGGAACTAATATTTATTTCTTGTTGGAAATCTGCAAAACACTGGACACACTAGGTTAAGAATACCTAGTTTCTTAGCACCGTGCAATTTTTCTAATGTTACTTCTATTACTAGACAATTATGATGATCAGTGTTTGCAGCATCCTACTTGAAACAGGCTGCAAGGTGAAATTTATTTTGCAGACACTATTGTCAATTTTCATTTATACGATCTATGAGAGCAGCACTTGACTTTTTACATGGCTCTGGATTATTAGTAAGCAAATACCTAGAAAGGTGTATTCTAGAACCCTTGGGGAGGGGCAAGGCTTTGCTCAGCCATATCTTGCTGCAATTTAGTCTTGAAATCAGGCCCCTTTATGTAAATTTTTTCTGGCGCCAGCTAGCTGTAACTGCAGTCTGGCTCCGTGTTGGCAGCAGCTAACATGTGGCATGGACTTCTCCACACGGGCTGCTGGAGCACTCTGGCTTCTGGACACAAAAAGCAGCACTGATGGATGTGGAAAGATGTACAAAGGAATCTAGGTGTAATTGCTAGTAAGTGAAAATACAGAGGAAATTTCAGCTCACTTTGGGGTTTTTTTCAGTGTTTTGTGCTGTAATAAATCTATGCTTGTTGGTACTACTGTGTGGTATGTGGGAGGTACTTCACTGCACATAGTTGCTGCAGCACTAATAGTTGGCAGCGCAGAAGGCAGTACAAAGAGTACAACTGGAAACACTTTGCAGTTGCAAGTTTCCTTAGAGCCTGTGGCATGCTCAGTGAGCTGCAGGGGCACTCTGACATGTTCAGCTACTATGTGGAGAAGTAGGAATTCCAGCAGGCTTTAACGAACAGATGTAGGCTACTAGCTGAGAGGTAGAACAGCATAGCTCAGGCTGCCTAAAAAAACAGTACTCATGCTGCTGTGTAAACAAAACAAGATCTTAGTATCAAGATGGCCGACCTGGAAGTCTACTTGTAGCTCATAATACTTATGCAAATGAGCTGCATGTCAGTGGCTTACTCAGAGGAGGAAGCTCATTTTGCACGTGCTATCTTCTTACCAGGTAAGAGAATCAGCTCATTTTCTGGATTCATGTTTCACAGGATTTTGAAGTTAATTTTTCATTTAGGTGCCCAACCCCCCACTTTGGCACAATGCCAGGAATTAAATTAGAATATAAGTGGCATTTTCTGGGAAACCCAAAAGTCATTTGTTCTGACTGTAATAATATTGGGGCTGCTCTTTTTAGGGGGACTGTTACCTGGAAATTATTGTAGACTATTTGCTTTAGTAAAACTAAGTAGTTTAAAAATATTTGGAATTGGAGTATGTATTTTTTGTTGGTAATGTTACTTCTTTTGTTTGATTCAAACCTCTACTGTTTTGCTAGTGTGCTATTTTTGTCACTATAGTGACACTATCTGATGCACATGGAGGCTTAGCAATCATGAGAGCTTAGCCTGGAAAGGGTGCGTAGTTGACAAAGTTGGATCTACCAATTGTGTTTCAGCTTCATGGTGTTACAAAGGATCTTCATTCTTGGTTGTAGTTTGAATTTTCTTCTTCTTGAGATTGCAAAACTATTCAAACAATTAGATACTGAACTGTTGTCCATGTTTATTTTAATATATATATTAAATGCCTATATGTACATTTTTTAACAGCTGTTCTCATAAGAAAGGAACTAGATCAGAATATGGTGATTTTATTATCTCCCCCCCGAGAAGATAATAACCTTAGAGCAGGAAATTTTAACAGAATTTAAGTGCTGATTACATAATATGCTCTATTGTGATTATGCATTAGTGCATGAAATGGCTGCATAGAGCAGATGAGCTAATTCTGCACAAATATATGTGTGTTGTTTTTATTTTACAAGTCAAAGTAGTGACAGCTTGGAAGATTGGAGAGATGGTAGAAGAAAATTATTTGAAAGGATGGTCACTGACCTAGAGGAAAGATATAATTGGAGATGCATGAACAAAACAACAAAACATGGCACTTAAAGGCAGACATCAGCTCGAGAGAGGGATGGGGAACTGCAAACAGACAGGCCTGTTTTGGTTAAAGGAAAAATAAGATTAAAGTAAGAGAATTAAACTAAAGAGATGGAAGGACAAAGTAAGCAGATAAATTATTACAGCTTAAAATGGCAGTGATAACTATTGGAAGCACTGGAGGTATTCTGAAATGGCCTGGAAATTAAGGCCTATAGAGTAAATATGCTAGGAAGGAGAACCATAACTGATATCGCGGAGGGAGGAATTTAACCATAATAGAGAAAGGTAAACTTCTGCATTCACATGGCAGAGAAAAATGCTGCACGCCTACAATATGGGCAAAATGAGTTGCAGCTTGTAGTTAGCTCATACTTTGAAACCATCTATAACTTTTTAGTGCTAACTGAAGATTTGATACGGACAAAACTATGCTTGTCATCTAGAAGTCTGCTTATATGCATGTCCAGACTACAAGTACAAAAATAGGTGTGTGAGAGTACAAACTCATGTATGGTAGATTTCCCCAAATAAATGATGCTAAAAATCACATTTAACAACTAGAAAGTTTTCTGTAAATGTCAAATTCCATTAGAACCAGTCTTGCTTTCATTGCTATATGAAGGAAGCAATTTAGAGCCTCTCCTTCCTTTCTTTGAAGTGTGTGACTATGGTAAAGGAGAAATGGCATTGAGTGGGGCATGAAATACGTAGAAAACTGATTATAATAAAATATTCCTGAGAGGAAAACCTTGACTAGTAAAGCCAACGATAACAAATCTGAGATTTGTTAAGAATTGAGAACTCTAACAGTAATGTAGGTGAGGACAATAACAGAATCATGGTGAAAGAAAAATAAGTACATCACAGTAAATATTTCGATGTTATTTCAGATAAAAGTGAGATTCGATTATAGGGTTGTGTAGGTAACTCAAGTTTTTGAAGTTACAAGGAAGATACCAAAGATTCCATAGTAGATATTTCTTAGCAAAGGTTATAAGGAGGTCTTTGAAATCTGCATCCATGAGTTTTAAAAGAATTGGCTGAGAATACTTTTCTGAGATGTCCCTCCTAGTAAGTCAGTATAAATTCATCAGGAGAGTCTATAGTTGGTCTGAAAAATCATCAGGAAACAGTTCAGCTATCTGTGTGCCAGCACATGAAGAAAGGATGTATAATGATTCTTCACTCATTGAAAGAGAAATCTGGCCTTTGATTTTTTTTTTTTTTTTTTTTGGGATGAGGTGAAACTGCAGCCTGTCCTTTCTAGGAAGCAAGCAAGCATTTTGGCTTGCCGGCTCACCAGGCAAGAGACAGACTGTGGACAAGCATTCCTTTTGATGTTAAAGGTTTCTGGGCAGAGCCCTTCTGGAGGTTGACTTACAGCAAACCTTAAATGGGCAAAATTAAAGATGCTTCCCTTTACGGCTTTTATCCATTTTATCAATGGAGGTATTTTTAAGTATAATTTTTACCGTCTGCTTCTGGCATCTAACTCCGGGTCATATTTGGGAAACTTCTAGGCAAGAACAATGAAGTTTCTTGTAAATGGTTGCTCTGAGTGACTGTGCAGATACATTTTTCACCATATGATTTTTAATGAAATTTGCAAATGCAAGCAGTCTATATAGCTGTATAAATTCTTCATGTACTTCTGTTCCTGAAATCATATTACTGGACTGTTGCTTCATCAGCTGCTTTTTCCCCCCTCACAAAACATTAAAATAAAGGATTTTTTTGGTAGAACTGCTTTGAGCTCTTCACTGAAGAAGGCTTTTGCAGACCAAGTATTACCAACTCATAAACGCATTGGACACTATCACTACAGCCTGGCCACTGTTTTTTGGGACCAAGCTCAAAAACTTTTTATTCACAACTCTCTTGACAGATAAATCACTGCCAAATAATGTATCAGTAGAGGTAAACTTGCAGCTCTTTTTTTTTTGTATTATATAATACTGTGAAATGCAAGTTTGATGTTCTGTGCAGACTATCAATGCTTCATGAATTTGTAATATTGTTTTCTTTATTTTTGAAAATTTGCATTAGCAAGCAAAAAATTGACCTCATTACTGGAAGAAATGTGTTCTGCTTTTGTTCACTTCCATCCTTTCCACTTAGGAATGCAACACTGGCGCTGGCACTGATGTGTCCTAAACACATCATATATCTAGGTACATTTCATTAAGTTAGTGTGTATGATGTTACTAGTCAGCATGAAAATGTTGCTTGCTGCCAGCAACCGTGCAGAGGTGATGGTGTTCAGTAACTGCAAACTGCGGCTTATGGTGGCTTTGAAAATAATTCATCAGGCAAAAAAACTAAAACCTAGATGAGAGAATTATTTGTGTGTCCTGCATACTGGCAAACCTCTTTGGGGTCATTAGTAAACAGACATAAGAAATACTTTGGGGAAGTGTAAGTTGATCTCCTCTGAGGCCTGTAGCTTCTTAATCTCAAAGACAAAGGTCTTTATTGACTAGAAGGGACATCACTTCAATCTTCCTTTTTATTTTTCTTTTGTATCCTCTAAGAAACCTAGGATGAGAATGTGCTGACTGCTGTGGACAAGAGAGCATTTTGCAAATCTTTTTCCTGCTTTCTTCTTCAAGGATCTTAGACTACAAAAGCAAGGAAACACAAATATGCATTCTTCCACTGTTATGGGAAAGAAATGCCTTCAGACTACAGATTTAAATTTCAGTCTCCTATGTTTAGATGTCTATATTCCTTTGTAATATTAACAACAAGCTGTAATTGACAGAAAACACTTCACATTCCTTGTACTAGAATTTTGCTACAGGAATGGCTGCTGACATTTGGTCATCCCACAGCACAAAAAAATAAATAGTATTTAGTAACTAAAGTGATACAGCACTTGCCTAATTGACTCCGTTTTAGTAAGATTCATATTGCAAGATGACAAAGTCCAGTAGCTGGATTGCTTTTAGATAATTGGGTTTTTACTCTACATCTTTGAGACTTTGTGTAACATTAGGTTTGCCTTCTCCTCTTTCAAATGGGTAATTAAGCACTTGCTTTTTTCCCTGATTATTTGAAGGCAATGATTTGAAGAACTGTTGCCTGAAGTGCATGCATGATATACTTTAGTATTTCATTAAAACATAGCTATTTACAGTTCTCATCACAAGAGTCTACACCTAATTATTAGCATTTTATCAGCTCCTCTTTCTCCTCAATCCTTACTTAAACCAAAGGCAGATGTCCCAGTATTTAGTTAATGTAACAGAACCCTTTTAAGAAGATGTTGAAGAGTACTTCTTAATGCTTAAGTGCCACTTAATAAGGACAGGAGAGAATGGGACTGTGTATGGATATAAACTAAACTATTAAAGATGGTACTGTATAGCAGCGGTGGTGCTCATTCTGCTAGAATTCTGAAAAGCTTGTTGCCTTTTTTGAATATTATTTTTATTTTTAAATTTAATAATAACAAAATTAGTATTATATTATTTTGTATTATTATATTTGAATATTGTTACTATATGCAAAGTGTGCAGAGTCCAGGGCATAGGATGCTGTCTTGTTACATAGGAAACCCCTCTGGATTAGATGAGTGTGGGCACTCTCTCAAGGAGCTGTAACCTCATAGCAGTATTATCCCCTGAAATACGTTGACTGTGTAGATTTTTTGCAATCTTTTTTCTTTTCCTGCAACTGTGAAATCTGCTTGATGTCACCGAAGGTCATTTATATTGGTCCTCTTTTGTAAGATAGAAGGAAAACATGTGTGGGCTCATGTGTCATGCTCTTTAACTGAGGGGGTTCAATCTTGTGTATCAGAGTAGTGCCTTACTCCATTGTAGAGTAAATCTAGATAATATGCTAACTGCTCCACGGTGTTAATTTTTTTTATATTTCTGTTAGTATGAAATTTTCTATTTCCTTGCTTAATTTAGGTGAAGAAGCCAGAAATCAGAAAAGACAAGATGATTGCTGAATGTCTGTGAGGTTTCTATGGCGGCTGTTTCTTGGCACATGCAAACAGTCTAAGATATTTCATCTACATGTTGATACTTAGAAAAGAACATGAAAATGGAAGCTGGCCACCCCACCCGTTTTCTTCTCTGAAAAATCTGTTTGCATTTCATAAAACAGTTGTGGAATGACATGAAGTTATTTAAAGAATAAGTAAGGTTCCAGTGAATATGCCAAAATGGCAAATATCAAAATGGAGATGAAACTAAGATGTTGCTTAGCAACTGTGATAGTCTCTGGTAGCTACAGACGAATACAGTGAATGTTTACAGTAGCACTGCTGCTGTAAAGTGAGTCTGTCTGAAGCAGGATTGCTAAAAAAATTACTTTTTTTTAAGCGAAATTTTTACACAGATTTATTCCTCATTTTGGTGAACCTTTAAACAGCTTTTGCCAGGGATGGGAAACAAAAACCTGGCAATAAAACTTACTTTGTAAATTGATGTTTCTCTAGTGACAAACAAGACTTTCTACCAAATATTTTGGTCTTCCATTTTATATTACAGTAGCAATAAACTCCCATTTTTCCTGTTTCTTGACTTGTCTTCCCAATTGATGTGGGATTATACTGGATTAGTTGTGCACGGGTTGCAGTTGCAGAACAAGGAGAAAAAAGTATTTCATTCTATCTCAGTAATATAAATTTCAATATTTTCCCTTGTTGCACCATGTTTTGAAATCTAATTTCTTAGTTGTTGGGAGGTGTTTCGAACATTCTTCTGAAATAAGATTTTGCAGGTGGAAGATGGGTTGTGATTGTTGAAACCTCTGTATGAAAAGAGTTTAAATTCATGTGAATTTTAAGAACGCTCATTCTAATCAAGTTTTGTAGGTATGAGGCGCTTATCCAGAAAAATGTGTTGTATTGTACTGCACTTCAAGTTTATCCTGATATTTTCATGTGAATTGTTAGAATTAAAAAAAAAAACCCAAAAATGTTTTTGACAGGTTCTTGAAGACTTAAAATTTAAAATAACTTTCTCTGGGCCTGTCAAACTTGATACTCTTTGCAATGTCTTTAAATATACAGTAATTTCACGATTATAAGCCGCACCTTTTTCATTGAAGAATCCAGCCTACCCCAGTAGTGTGGCTAATCATCAGGTGCGGCTTATCTATGGACAAATCCCAGTGAAATGCCAACCCAGAAGTGAGAGCCAGCCAGGGAGGGCGCCTGGGGCTGCCTTTAAAGGCTTCACTGGTCTATGAAAACTGTTGCAACTTGAGCACCTGACACCAAACCCAGCTGGCAGTGATTCTTTTACTAATTTGTTACATTGTTACACATGGATCCTCGCTTTAAATGGAAAAAAAAAAGAGTGCGGCTTATATATGCACAAATGCCATGGTCTACCTGGCTACTGGGAGGTGCAGCTTATAATTGTGAAATTACTGTATTTCTCTGTATTTTTAACAGCAGTATTTACTCAATGAATAGTTTATATTGCCACATTAGAAGACTAACCAGTCAAAAAATGAATTAAAAAAATATGGAAAGTGAGCCACTAATTCTATGGTTGACCAAAGAAGGGGAAGTGAGGTGCTTGGAACTCATATCTCAGATGTGATAAAAGTTTCTTATATGAATCAGAAATTAAGTTTCAGAAACAATTTTGCTTTAGGCGTACTAATTTTTTTGTGTATCTGATCAAAGAGAGCAAGCAAGATGAATTTGTTTTTCTGGGAGAAAACTGCCTTAAGGATAAGTACACTTATGCTTATTTCAGCCTGATGATCTATTGTTTCCATGTATTTTTAGCTTCTATATATAACAATCAACATTCAAGTTCACAACCTAATCACCATTTTAGATTTCTCTTATTGTAAGCCATCTGATCATGTCTTCCTCAACCATATGTATCTGTATTAATCCAAAGTGCATGAAGTATATAAAATGTGCCTAGGTATAGAACATATTCAAAGAAGGCAGGTTTTTTGTTTATTTTTTAATGACTTAGCTTATTAGTAGATGATTGTTTATCTTGAAAGGTACCTTCTCAACTGTGCAATTACTGCTCTCTTGGTAAAGTTGTAACAGTCCTTCAGAAAACTGGAGGAGTAGTCATCTGACCACCTGTAAAAGTCCCATTTTAGAGGAGTTTTAATATCTGACAGCTAATACTGATCTTCTGTAATTAAATCAGTTGTGCAGCTTGGTTCATAGAATATATTAGATTGGAAATTACCTTGAAACATCATGTTGTCTGGTCTTTCTTGGGAAAGAGAGCCTAGGTGAGATTATCTGGCATCCTGTCCAATTGCATCTTGAAAACCTCTAGTAATGGGGATTTTGCCACATCCTTGGGGAGGTTTTTTTCAGTGAATGATGTTCTCCCTGTTTAAAAAAAAAATTTAAAAGGCATCTGTCTTATATTGACACAAGTCCTGTGTTTTCCTGATTCTTCACCTACCAACTGATTTCAGCCAAAGTTTAGCTCCATCATGGAAAAAAAAATTCCCATCAACTGTGTAATTACTTCAGGACATTACTCTCATCTTCCTTTGTTTTTGTTTAAACACCTTTGTTTTTCAGAGTATGTTAACAAAAATTATTAGGTGTAACCACCTCAGAAATGAACGTACTGTGCTTTGTTGCTTAAGGTGCTGCTGATATAGCTCAATACAACTGTGCCATTTAAAATGAGTGTGGCATCATTTCAAAATTTATTCCTACTGGTATTGAATTTAGAAGTGTGGCAACAAGACAGTAATGAGAAAAGAGTGTCTCTTATATGGTAACAATTGAATCTAGGATATTGCATTTTGTCTCCTAACAAGTCAGGTAAATAGAACACAGTGAGATCATCCATCTGCTGTCTATGCAGCAAGTATGGTGAGTAGGTGGGTGTGTCAAAGGTTCTAGAAGGGAAGAATACGGTAAGAATTGGTACCCTTTCTGGCTGCTTGTCATTATAGCCCCTTTCAAAGCTGGTTTTATTTCTCCTATCATTTATTTCTATGATTGGAACTACATTAAAAAATCGTAGGTTTGCTTCATGCTTCCTGTTCCTTGGGCAGCTTAGCAAAGAATTAAATTTGGCAGTCTGTGTCCCTAGAGCTTGTTCTAGACATGCTGAAGTTAAAGAATCATCCATGCAATGGTTGCTGATGTATTAGATTATGAAACATTTAAAGGACCATTTAGGTGACACATCGGGTAATTTTTGTTTCGAGTCTTTAGAAGTGACATGTGACAAATCTTTGCCTAAGAGCAAATACAGAAAAATAATTGTCCACCCACTGACCCCAGAGAATTTAATCTGCCATTATAGATTTTTACTAGAGTAAATCTTACTCAGGTTGCATGCTTTGTACAGTAAGAAATTGACTGCCATAGAACTTTAGTAGAAAGCAGTAGTTGATCAGTGTAAAAACATCAATTACCTGCATTGTCTAGGATTCTTAGCATATAATACAATGTGTTACCAACACTAATATTGTATGGGTTTTTTTCTCTTCTGTATCTAGTAATGCATAGAATATTAGGTTGGCTTTTTTTTCCTAGTTCCCATCATCTCACAACATTAGTTTCCTTTGGGAAACGCTTAGCCTCTGATAAATGAAAAAATATCTTGTAGTAGGAGACAGTTTCTAGTAAAATGCATTAGGACCGGCTAATTAACATTGATGCAATAAGCCACCTTTCCTTAAAGAATGCTTGCAACAAACAATCCTAACACTAGGTACAGGTAATAAAGTTTGGGTAAACTGTAGGTTTCACAAGAAAGTGTGTTGTATTCTGGTTTGTTTGGTGGTGGTGATGGTGGGGTTTTCTCCCTAATTTTATTTTGAAGGTTTTTTCATGCACAAATGTTTGTCTTACTTCACTTACTTCCTATTTGGTTTCTGTTTAATTTTTGGGATTCTGTTTTGTTGAGTCATTCAGAAGATATTAACTGCCTTCAGTGGTCTTTGTGACCAACCACCTGCTTTGGCCACTCTTTTCTTGCTCTGCTTACTTAATTGTGACAGTAGTGGAGAAAATATCTATTTTTTTTTTCCTCATTCTAGCAGTTGTTTACGTATCTGCTACCTTATGTATCAGATGGCAGGTTTCAGGCCGCCAAAGCGCTAAGGTAAACAGCTGTACACTGGATGCTTAATTCATCTTACAATGCTGGCTTTCACCTGCCTTTACCAATTCCATGAAACATAAAGCTGGGGGCGGATGTGTTGAATAGAAAGGTGTGGAAACCTCTTTACTTGCTCCTGCTGCAGCCAGGAGAGTTTATGCTATCAGTTCAGTACTGCTGAAAATGAAACTTCTGTAGATGATTCCTGTTTTGTAGGTTGAACTTGTAAAATTATGTACATGCACATTAATGCTCGAGTTACTATCATAGAACATATATGTACATAGTATTTTCAAGATTTTGTGCTTACCGACTTAGTTTTGTATCTAAATTTTATTCTTAAAATGCCTTCTCTATTTACAGACTTTCTTTTTAGTTCATCCTGCTTGCCCTTCCAAATCCCACACTGTCTAGTTTCAAGTGGAGGGATGGTACAGGGTGTGTTTCTGGTGAGTTGTGGTTAACAAGAGGTAACTCAGGAGCCAAAAACTTTGTAGAAGTCCACATTAGTAGGGATTAGGTGGCATTTGTTGCAGGTGTTGTGGATTATTCCATTGCCACCTCACCAAACCGACGTGGGGTACTACAGTAAGAAAGATGGTGTCTGTTTCAGTTTGTTTAGAAGCGAAACTGAGAGAAGATAGCGTAGAGATTATAACAGTTTGTTGTGATTTGAAAAGAGAGACTGCAGAATTTGTTGTAGCCATTGAAAAAGGCCCACCGGAACCCTGAGGGAGTTTGGTGCACCATGCCCTCGCGTCACGTGACGTCGGGCCGGCTGCGCGTGCCCCGGCCCCTCCCGCCTCGCCGCAGTGCCGCTCCCCGCCGCAGCGCGGGCTATTTTTAGCCTGTTGCCAGGCAGATTTGGCTAATGCAAAGCAGCTCTGCGGCAGCCAATCCCGAGCGGGTATGCAAATCTGCCTGCCATCGGGTAGGGAGCCGACGAGAGGACAAGATGGCTGCCGAGGTGCTGCCTTGGCCTGCCTCAGACACTCACTGAAAGAAAACTCATCCTTTCATATGGAAAACGGGAAATAGCCTCCGTGCCCCGAACATCTCAGAGTGCCCAGCAGGCTTCAGCTGGATGAGTTTATGGAACAGCTGGTTTCCTCGCGCCCTGGTGATGTGCCCCTTCCATCCTGCATGCTGTGCCTGTGCTGGGCAGGTCTGGTGCGGGCAAGGCAGCAGGTGTGCTAGCCGCTGCCCAGAAATGGTGTCTTCTGCGGGGGAAATACTGATAATAACCCTTCCAACACAAACTTCCAACTGGTGCTTTAGTGCCATTTTCAGCTTGCTTTTTTGTTCCTGAGGAAAAACTCAGTCTTTGCAAAAAACCCTCATAAAAGGTGCTTATATGCATGGCAAACAGTAACATTTCAATGCAGCATTGCCTCTTGTTGTGAGTTTTCACTTATGTTTCTTCTGGAATTTGAGAAGTGACTCTTGGGACCACTGTCAGCATCGGGTAGCTCACCTCTGCATTCTGATGTCACTGAGCTGCCAGTTGGAAAGCTGAGGTTACATGGCTACAGCTAATTGCATATGTGATACGGGAACTAGTCTAGAGTCTAGACATTATACTGCTCAGGGTTGATGTTAGTTTTTTCATTACAATAGTGTTATTCCATATTTTACCCAACAGAAGGGATGCAACTGTGTATATGTTAGTGATACCATGTCAGAGTTCCAGCCTGTTGAATTACTTAAAATTATATATTTAAAATTTAAAAATTATTTTTTTATAAAAAGAAAAAGTACTGTATTTTATAATTAGTAGAAAACCCTAAGCATGATCAGGACATCTTGCCTTTTTTCTAAGATTCTTCATTTTCCACAGTGTGTCTCATGTTTTTTGATCTGCATGTGCATGAACAATTAATTCAGGTTTTAAGTTTGGAATATCAGAAGTTGGGTACGTTTTTAGTTGTAGATGTGTTTTGGCCGTTAGTGACCACATCTATGGAATTATTAGGTCCTACTCATATTGAAGGATAGCGGTAAGGAAATTCAAGCTGTTTATCCTATGCCAAAGATGGAACTGTCATCTAACACTGTGTATAATAATGTTCATCAAATGTATCTTTAAGTGCAGAAATTCAACTTCAAATTTAGGATTTTTTTAAAATGAAAAAACGGCAAACTTTCTTAGTGCTTTAGAGCTTGTGAAAAAAAAAAAAAAAATCTTTCTCCAAGAAGGCTGAATTTTGCTGTTACCACTGTTTAAAACAGCAGGATTTGTTTAGTGTTTGGAGATATCACAGCTGAATTGAAAGCTGATGTTTTGAGTTGTTGATAATAACTGAGATCTCTAACACTTGTGGGAAGTAAGAAAACACATTATCACAGCCTCGTTGCTCTGGCTGAGTTCCAGTCATGCAGTTTTACTAGTTTAATAATCTAAGCAGCCGTTAAAATTCAGTATACAAAAAAAGATAAAACTCTACTTGGAGAATAAGCTTAAGCTCCATGTGCTAAATAATGGATGTTTCTAAGGCACTTGAGTTGCTTGTAAAAGTTGTCTGGGAAAGACTCTCCACTTGTTTTCTTTTCTGCTATGTTCCAAAGAATGCAGTTTTCTAGGCATGAAGTGATGAACATGTAAGAACAACTCTGCAAAGCCACAGCAGATGAAATATCTTAGCCATGTGAATGTCAGTCATCTTTGTCCCTTAAAGAAGGTATCCTCTTGAGGTGGAGAAGTGCTTAACTGTGACACCAAGGTGATGAGAGCGTAGTTCAAGTTTGTACGAAACACTACCGCATACACAATAAGCAAGACCAACCTCTTTGAAAAGGTACTGTGAGTTTACTCTGACTAATGAAGGCTTTAACCATATAGGTGGGTGTCTTTCTTAGGCATAGATACATACGTGGGCTCAATCTTTTGCTGAATTTCAGAGGGCAGTTTGCAAAGGTGGGGTAGTTGGCCTCTGCATTCAAGGCAGAAGTCATAACTGCAGTCATGCCAAAACACTAACTTTCTGTTGGAATACTAAAAAAATCAGTGGCACTGCACAGGATCTGAAGAAAGGAGGGTTTTCCAGCTGCCATACTTGAACCCAGGTTGGATCTCTGCAGTTTCTCTGATTTGGCATTCAGCATCGCAGGAATTCAGTGATCGCCTAAAAATGCTCCTGTGCATTAAACGCCTGTTCCTTATCGCGGCTGTGCACCCCCGCTCGTGGGACAGCGCTGTTGTGCAGCTCCGGGTGTCAGACGGAAAGCCCTTGGCTTTCTTTTGCGCCCTTTGGAAAATCCCGTTGGTTTAACGCGCGCCCCCGCGCTCGTGCCCGCGCCCGACATCTGCCGCATGGGGCTTGTTGCTGGGTGGAATTGAAGGCGCTCCCGTCGGATTGGCTGCCGCGCGGCTGCCCGTTCAGCCAATGGGAAGCGAGCCTGCGGGTCCGTCCCGGCTGGGCCCCGCGGGCGCCCCCTGGGAAGCGCCCAGGGCACTGCAGGGCTGTGCCGCAGGGGGACGTGCCCTGCTCCCCGCACTGCGAACCGCAGCTCGGGATGTGGCGGGGACAAACCAGCTAAAGGGGGTTTAATTACAGTTCACCTTGTTCTGCTGTGTGTACACTAGGAGAAATAGGTTGGTGATGTAATTTTTTATGAATTTTTTTTTGTAAAAAATGGTACCTTTTTCTCTTTACTCTCAGCCAACACTGACATAACTTTAACCTAAAAGGGACAAAAACTCAAATCGTCTGTGGTGTGCTACAAGTGTTATTTGCACATACGATAATCATGTGATTTCTGTTTTGTTTATTACGTTTAAAAACTAAGGTGCAGTTACATGTGGAGCTTACTAGGCTGATTGTGTATTCCATTCAGCCAGATCAGTAGATTTGTATTACTGGTAGAAAACCAAATTATTGGTGCATTATTTAATTGCATCTTTTATAAGGATAGGTCTCAAACGATATTTTTTTTTTCTTCTTTGAAAGTAGTTTTTAAATTTCTGACCACTTATATCAAAATTGCTATGGAGGATTTAAACTGAAAACTGCTTTTTATGAACCACTACTTGAAAGGTAGGTTTTATTCTCCACTCTTATTCTTTGGAACTCTTCATCTAGAACACAATACTCATAACCATTTGCTTCTTCACTTCCTTTCATTTGGTTATGCTACATTTTAAGTAGGCTTGCACATTTGAGCACTGATGTTCATTATCAGTGAACTTCCTCCACGCAGTTCTTGTGCTTTGGAAAATGTTTTATGGTTGTGGTGCATGTGGCTAGTGCTGCATGCCCTCCAGGAGCCCTTTGCTAGTGCTGTTCTAGACCCATGATGTTACACAAACCTCATTACTCACCAGATTTTTTAGATTGCAGCTTCTCCCTCCCCCTCCCCCCCTCATTTTCCCATGTCCTTCCCCTTGCCTGCTGTCTGTCACTAGGCAGGATTCAGGCAGCTCCTTGCTGATTGGTTTATCATTTTGAGCAGCTCATAGGCTGCTTACCTGAGCACACCATCACAGCTAATACAATCCTTCCTTGCTATTGAACTGTGGTCTCTTTACACTGTAAGAATGATAAAAAATGAGGAAGTAGAGAGAGAACTTTTTAATTGTCTCAGAAAAGAACTTTCCTGTATTCCTAGCCGCACTGGCATATTTTGTAGCGTTTAACACACATTTCATGATGAGAAGAATTTCTGAATTTTGGAGAGAGGTGCCTAATTACGTGTTTGTATCTCACAGCACTAATTATGTATGACTTTAAAGCTTAAAACAAAAAAGGGAGTTTTTCTCTAAACAAATGAACATAGTGCGTATGTTGGTCCGTCAAAATTGTTGACTTGAATAAAACCAAAGCAAAAATAATCAGCCCAAAGCCTGTGTCTTTATTTGCAGCATTTAACCCGTACACAGGTAGCTGTACATTCTATAGTTATTTTGTGCTGATGCATACAAAAGCTATTCTTTGAAATGAAGGAATGCTCCTCTGTTGGCTTGGTGACTGTGCCATTGGTTTCCTCCTTCTGACTTGGTCACACAATGAGTAAAAGAAAACACCCAAACATCAGATAAAGGAGGTGTGTAACAAGCACAGCTGTACGTTATGTTGTTAACTATAAAGGGAGGCTACCAAAATACATTCATTTATAATACTTGATACTTGGTTAATTTTATTTGTGCGAAGCTGAATTCGCGTAGTTTGCTCTGAAGGGGTGCGCCTTGCCCCTTTGAAAGACTGGAAACCAGTATTTATCAGGTGGTGGATGACTGGCTTACACTGGTGTGACCAAGCCTGTCTGGACTGGCTACCAATGGATTTGTTTTTCTTTCACGCTGCTCTCACATGAGATCTGTTCTTTGGCTGCACTGTGCTCCCTTGTGGGTATGGCTGGAAATGCTTAAAGACTGGTTTGCCCTGGTACAAAATACTTTGCTGTTAAAATAACCCAAAACACTGCTTCATCTCATCTATGCTTGCAATTTTGTTGTAGTAGTTTTTATGGAATATTTTTTGTAGGTTTAATCAAATACTCTTTGGTTGCAGAAGATTGTGGGATTGAGCAGGAAAATATGCATGAGTTACTCGCAAAACCATTTTAAAATGGAATTTTGAGAAGCCTGTATTTCCTACGGGTTCTCTCTTGAACTGTTAGTGCTTTATTTTTAACTAGATTTTGCATAACATCCTAAGATTAAAAGTAAACATAATTTTGAAATATATTAGCAATTCAAGCTCATTCATCCAACTTTATTTCTTTCACTAAAAAAGTAAGGATGCATCAATATAAAGGGATTCTGATGTTTGAATTTTTTAAGACGGTCTTCTTGGCAAATGTGAAAAGTGTCCTTTATTTTCTTTGTATTTACTCTATTTAAAAAATATTAATGAAAAACTGCTTAGAGGACTTAAGGAAATTAGAACAGAAAATTTAAGTTATATGGTTATTCAAGTAATAAACTTACAAATTTGATTTTAAGATGTGTAAATGTTACATTAATTTGTTAGTGTATTTTCTGGTCATAGGTAAAGTAAGACTTAGAGTTTTGTAATATATTTTGTAAATTCTGGGTAATGCCTATAAAAGAAAACGCTGTAGTCTGGGAGTTCAGACTGTCCTATTGTGATTTTGATGCGGAGGCTCTGTTCTTGTACTGTGCTACCAGAGGGTAGCACTAGTGGGTTACGTATTAGGAGTTCTTGGATTTGTTCAAGGTTATACAAGCCTGTTTTTTGGTTGGTTTTTTTTTTTTTCCAAATTGCCTCTATAAGATAAAAAGTCTGTAACAGCGTTTGTGTTGGTTATAGGGGTTTATATGCATGGAACATGAGTATGATGGTCAGTGTTCTATTACATGACAGTCTCAGACGTGCTTTTATAATGATGTGAAAATGTCTGCCTTCCATTCAGAGTTCTTCGGAAGACAGGAGGGATGTGCTTCCAAAACCTGCACCCACACTTCCAAAATACTAGAGATTTTTACATGCTTTTTGTACCCTCTAAAATTCTTGCATTAGATAGATTCTCTTCTGGAGAAATATGAAGAAATTGTATTTAGCATGTAGACAGCTCTGGAAAGGCATTAACAGCTCCTGTGGAGTTTGTCATCTGACTGAAAATGGTTATGTGATGAGAATTCAATTCACAATGAGATTTTTCAATTCAAGTGAAGTGATTCCTGTAAGTGTTATATTTTGCTCCCACTAGTGGCAATGCAATAGTAGACAATCCAGTTCAGAAAATCTAGGTCAGAATGGCAAAAAAAGTCATAATGGTATTATTGAGAGTCCATAAATAGACCTGATACAACTTGTTGTCAATTTGTTCATCTGTTCTTGAGGTGTAAGTCAAAGTGTTAAGTACTATCAGTAATTCAGGTCTGAGGGCTCTAGATTGTTTTGCAGAAAAGAACTGGGAAAAAAGTGTAAGAGGAGTTCAGTGTTAAATTAAAAAGAAATATAAAAAAATGCTTTGTGCTTTGTCCCTGTTTTCTCAAGTCGTGTTAACTAAGCCTTAGAATTTTAATGTGATGGATGTCATGACTGTGGGGTTTACAGTAGAATTCATATTGTACTTCAGAATATACATTCTTATCTTGCAATGTAAACTATTGTAGTTAGGAAGAAATGTTTAATTTCCTTCACAAAAAATTGTTCCAGATAGGAACCATTATGAAACCAGGAAAGACCCATCAGACCAAAATGATAGGAGCTAAAGCATGTGACCCATGATGAGATGCTGAGAGAGCTTGACAGCTTCAGTTGCTGAAGAGAATCTGAAGTGCGATTCTAGCATTGCTGAATTAAAACTTGTAGATGAGGTTGGCCACAAAATGGAGCCAAATTGTTATTTAGAGGCTGTGGCACCTGTGTTCTCAGTTTTGCAGCTTGGGTCATAGAATAGTGGATTTGTCAAGCATCCTGAGTTGTAAGGAACTCACAGGGATTGAGTCCACCTCCTTGCACAGGACAACCCCATGAATCATTCTTCCTGCCTGAGAGGGCTGTCCAAATGCTCTTGAACTTGTGGTCACACAAAACTGTCATTGATCTGAGCTAGTGTGGACAGTAGTTCTGCTTTCTTTTACCAAAAAAATTTAAAATAATTTATCTCCCACCTGAAAAGACAAAATGTATTTATTAATTAATTTCTTAGCTCTGTAAATGAAAATTAATTGGGAGTGGACACAAAACTATTCATACTATGTATTTAAAGTCATCCAACATTTCCAACATTTTTCTTACACTTATTAAAAACATTTTTATTTTTCTTAATACCTGTGTGGGTGGATGGAATGAATATAACTGTGATGAGGGTAAACACATCAATTTTCCTTCAAAGAAGTTTTTCTACAAGGTGCTCCAATACCTGTACTTTTTATGGCCACAAATAGTCTTAGTAAAATGCTACTGCAAACTGAATGAAAGTGATCTAAAAATCCAAGTTCATTTAAGCATTGTATAGATATGGAGGGTGAAAGCCTATTTTATTAATGCGGAAAATATGTCTTAATGATGCATTGAGAAATTCTTTGCATATAATGAAGTTTTCTTAAAAGTGACTTGATATAAAAATCTTGTCATTTACCCCAGTTACTAATTCTGTTTAAAACTTATGAAATTAAATATTTTTAGAAGGATGGAAATATTCTTGATCCATCAGTTTACATTTATTTTTACCTTTTTATGAGAAGAGAGGCTGTTGCCTCTTATCTTAGCGTAATATCTCTTTTTAATAGAGTACCACAAATGTAAAATGTGTAGTTAGAATATTGTGCATGATATTATAGTGTGATCTCTTTGACCTTTGCATAAATGTGTTTGTGCAGCATATAGAGAAACTTGGATTCATTTTTTGGGAAGTCAAATAAAATTCAAGTGTTGACATGTGTGTTTTTGTCAGTAACATTTCAACTACTTTACTTTAAAACATGCCAAACGGTACAGTCTTAGTAGCAGTATAATATGACAATGATAAATTTTTATCTTCACAATTCTTTTTGATTATTTTTTTTTTAAGGGCTAAGATGGATAGCACCGAGGAACCTCAGAAGAAAGTCTTTAAAGCACGAAAAACAATGAGAGTAAGTGATCGGCAACAACTTGAAGTTGTCTATAAAGTTAAAGAGGAGCTGTTGAAGACAACTGAAGTGAAACTGGTGAATGGAAAACATGAGAATGGAGATTCTGATATAAATTCCGTTTTAAGCAATACAGACTGCGCAGAAGAGAAGAAAGAAATTAATGGCATGGTTGACTTGCTTGTTAACTCTGAAGAAGGAAAACCAGCTTGTGATGAAATTAGTGAGACCAAAAGCCCTGAAAGTCAGGGAGGAAACATAGTTGATGACAAAGAATCCAAACCTCTAATGCTGTCTTCAGAAAATGTTACTGCTGAGCAAGCTAAAGATACTGACATTGCAGTAGAATGTGAGGCTGAAAATGGAGTTGGTAGCAGTAAAGATAACTGCCATGAAGAAAATAATAAAAATGATAATTTGGACCAAAGAAAGAATGATATCCCATCAGAAGGTGAAAGTAAATCAGTCTGTGATATTAGTGACTCTTCTGAAGAGAAGGTAGAAACAAATGATTTACTTGTTAATTCCAGTTCCTGTGGTGAGGAAGAGAGGACTGAACAAGTAGCTGTTGAAGAGGTGGTTGGAGAGGCAGCCATCTCTAGCAGTATGGAAGCTGATGAGGAAAAACAAGAAGGCAGTGCAGGACTTTCAGAAACCACTGCTTCAAAGGCAATAGAGGAGCCAAGTCAAAGCAGCTTAGACAATACTGAGTCTATGGAAACAGATGACATTATTCCAATTTTGGAAAAACTAGCACCTGCTGAAGATGATCTGAGCTGTTTTTCTAAAAGTTCTCTACTTCCAGTGGACGACACAGTCCCAGACTTAGAAGAGAAAATAGACAACTGTTTGGGTTCACCATCCAAACAGGAAAGCAATGAAAGTCTGCCCAAAGAGGCTTTCTTAGTACTGTCTGATGAAGAGGAGCCCTGTGATGAGAAGGAGGAACCTGTTGAAGTGGTACTACCAAACAAGTCAAGTCTTCCAGGTAAGAATTTTCTAAGTCGTTAATTTCCATTCAAGTTCGGGATTTTACTCATTTCTTAGAATAGCACACTAGTGCCACGGTTCTAAAACAAAAAAGACAATCTTACCCACAAGTAATGTTATGCAGTGTTAGTTTTCAAGGGTGATATTTGAGGCCCAGGAAAATAACTTAGCACTGAAAAATGGTCTTCTTCAAGATTTGGGTTTTTTTGTATATTTGTTTTGGATTTTGGTTATAGGGGGTTTTTTGTTGTTTTCTTTATGGTTTGTTTTGGGTGTTTTTCATGCTGTGTAAATTTGGGTGCCACTTGGGTGAGGTAGTAGGTGGAAAAAGGAAAGATGAGTAATTATGAGAGAGGAAACAGAAAGATTTGGGAGAAGAGAAATGCATTCATTTACTACTTTCATGGGGGAAGAAAGGATTTCAGCTTTCTTTAACATGCAAGTAAATAAGGGAAACATGCATGTAATCCAGATGTGCCTCAACTTTTTCTTTTTTTCCCCCCCTCTGAAAGACAGTATTGGAAAAGTTTAATGGAAACATGCGTGTTATGTATTATTGTCATATCATATAATTTTTATTCATTTAACTCTGGTTTTTATCTAAGTTTTCTTTGTCTATGGCAACTGATTGATGTTTTTAAATGTTATGTGTGGCATTTCTTCATGTAGTTAGCAGAACATTTTTCTAAGTTAAACTGAATGGATGTTCTTTGTAGTATACTGTTTCATACAGTTTTGTAAGCTTTTTTTCTTTTTGATGCTGGACAGTCATTGTTACGCTATTGCACTTCTGAAAATAAAAGATTAATAATTTACAGATAAGCTGATGCTGTTCTTTTATCTGTAATTAAGAAAGATGTTGTTTCAAATTATCTTGGGGCTAGAATTTCTTTTGTTTTTTCCCTGCCCCTCTTCTCCCAATCTCTCATTGTATGGCTTTTATTAAATTATGACCATATTAACGCAAGCATGTTTAAAAATGACTGAGTAGAAATTTCATAGTTTAAAACAAGATTCAGGTTTTAGGTTCTGGAAAGTTAGTAACATAGTTTCTCAAACCTTGTTTGACAATGATGAGACTGTGGCATTCTGAGTCTTCAGTCTCTAAAGCAGCTGGAGAAACAGATAAGAGTGTCTCTTTCCTGTTGTAGACTTCTCCTTTTCTAGTATTTACCTGGTGAATATTTGTCTTTCAACTGAATATAAAAATCTCTGCATTAGGGGAAAAATTTTCTTGAACTTAGCAATTTTCCTTTAGATTCATAGGAGAATGACTCCTATTTTATTCATAGTAATTAAATACATTAAGCTTATCTTGAAGTCTTAAAAAGCAGGGGGCATAGGCATTATGCTAGTTTGTTACCTTTAAAGTAAATCAGATTTGGATTGAAGAATTTGTATTATGAATATTATTTTTTACATTAATAAGAAAAAAATCTCAATGCCAGATTATTGGGTTTTGACTTCTTCCTTTTTCTGCTTATCAGTTAACTTGTTTTAAATCATTTAAATATTCTTCATAATAGGAAGGAGACTTAATGTTAAGAGGGGATCAAGCATACCTTTGCAACCAGAACTTCTTTTAGAAAAGCTCATGAACTCTGCTGTAATGACAAAATGAATATAGATAAATGAAGAAGTGTACAGATCAAGATGTGTATAACAGTGCTTATTTGCACAGTTATATTCTGGATAGATTTACTGTAATCTTAAAGGCATTGTTGTATCTAGCAAGCACAGAAACACCTGGTGGAAGCTTGTTTCATGTGCATATATATGACATGAAATAAAATGGAAGCTCATGGAACATAAAAATATTTTTTCAGGAAGTGCTGTGATTTTAATCATTGTGTTTGGTGACTTCAGATTTTTCTCTATTTAAGCGTTTATTAAACCGTATAATTTTAAATGACTAGTCCTTAATTGTGATACTTTATATTAGCAAGAAACTTCAAATTAAAATTAATATTTGTTAACCTAAATCTAGGTCTTTCCTATCATTAAGATTATGGTTGAAGTTGCCAATTGTAAATAGAGCAACATAGTAGTATTTTCTCCCTAAGTGGAAAAGTAAGCTAAAATAATTTGTTGAAAACTTTAGCTACATCAGTTTGTTTCAGAAGTGACTGAAACATATTAATCTCATAATTGCATTTCAGTAATTCTGGTTTGAATGTTAAGCAAATTTAGATGTGAGTCTTAATGCGTTGCCTGATAGTTGATATTTTTTGAGGGTATCCCCTTATTTTTTTCATATCTTTCATTCCATTTTTGTCATACTTATTTCTCTTGCCTTCCCTCGCATGTTTTTTCGTAAGTTTTCTTAACTCATTAGTCAAAATGGAACTGTTACAAGACTTTTGTAGCTCTAAGTAAGTGTGACATGGATTTTTTTTCTTCGTTTTATAGAAGAGGTAGAAGAGGAGAGAAAAAAGGAGTGTGAAGATAAAGAAGAGGTCCACAAAGAGGAAGAGAAACAAATAGAGAAAAGTATGTAATGTTAAAACCATTGTGTCACTTGGGTTGTGTGTGTTAGAAGCACAGAATCATTAGGTTTGGAAGGGACCTTTGATTGTCTAGTCCAATACCCTTGTTAAAAACCAGGTTGACTGGAAAGCAGTTTGCCCAGAACCATGTCCTGACAGTTTTTGAGTATTTCCACAGTAAAGATTCCACAGATTTCCAGTGTTCTGATCCCAGTGTTTGAGCACCCTCACAGTAAAATGTTTTTAAATGTTTGAGTGGAAAGTCCTATATGTCAATTTTCATCCATTTCTGTCACTGCTTCTCACTAAAAGTCTTGTTCTTTGTTCATTCTCTGCCTGTCAGGTAATTCATGCACAAGATAAAATCTCCCCTAATGGCCTTGTCCAGTTGAACAATTCTAGCTCATATCTCTGAAGCATCTTTGTGACCACACTGCACTCTCCAGTTTCCTCATGTATTTTTTTTGTTTAGAAACCCAGGATCAGACAAAAGACTCAAGGTTCAGGCTCACATTCCTTGATTAGAGGGGAATAAGTACCTCCTTCAACCGACTGTCAGTACTCATTCTCAGACAGCCAAGAATGTTGTTGGCCTTCTTTGCCAACAGGGCACATTGCTGGCCCATGTTCAACTTCATGTGCATGGAGACCACCAGCACCTTTACTGAAAAGGTGTTTTCCAGTCAGTGAATTCCCAGCCCTGTACTAACACATGGTTTTATTGCTCCCCAAGTGTTGTACTTGGCCATCTCCTTTTCTTAAACTTCATGAGGTTCTTGTTTGCCTATGTCTCCAGTTTGTCAGTGTGGCTCTGAATGGCAGCATAACCTCTTAGAGTGTACAAATCACTCCTTGCCATTTTGTATCACCTGCAAGTTACTGCAGATATCCTGTTATCCCATTATCTAGGTCATGAATGAAGATGGTAGTGTTGGTGCAAGTGGCATCTGCTGGTGTGCATTACTGAGCTCCAGCTGGATTGTGTGCCAATAATCATGGTTCCTGGAGCGCAACAGTTGAGCCAGTCTGATTATCTAGGCCATACATCAAGAATGTGAAAGTGGCTTGGGTGTCAGAAGCATTATTAAAGATGCTTTCTTCTCATCCACCAAGCCAGTGGTCTCACTGTGGAGGGCTATCAGACTGATAATGCATTATTTCCCCATGATAAATCCATTTTATTCCCCATCACCACCTTCTTAATACGCTTAGGGATGATTTCTGTCTAGACTTACTTGCTCCATCGTGTTCCCAGGGATTGAGGTAAGGTTGATATTTCTGTTGTTCTCTGGATCCTTGTTACATATAATCTGAAGAATATTTAGAAGCAGCTGTGCCTCCTGTCCTCAAGAACCTTCTGGACACAGTGCCAGGAGCTGAAGGAGTGAATGAGGTGTCTGGTTCTTTTGTGCTTCATCACTGTGATGAAAATGACACTTTTATAATCTAGTTCTGTTTTGAGCCTGTTCTTTTGTTAGATTTTTATTTCCCTTCTTAAACAAGAAGTGAAAAAAGAGTTTGAATGTTTTTCAGTCAGGTGTTGGAGGTACAAGTTAAAACTTCATGGCAGGTAAATACAGTTGATTGCTGGTATAGTTAAATGAGATGTAATTTTATTTGACTGGAATTCTGAGAAGAGGATCTTTTTTGGAAGAAGGTTTTATTTTTATCTCAGAAGGCATATTTTTTTTTTAGGATGGTGCTGATAGGAGCAGGAAGAACTGGAGGGAAGTTCTGGAGAGGGGACCGTTTTGTATTTGGGGCAGCAGTTGGGTGAATCACAAAGCACAACTCACTGACAGGGCAATAACATACAGATACCAGAAGGGCTGTTTTTGTACCCTGATGTCATCAAGCCTGTTTTTCCAAAGGCGTTCCTACTGGTTTAGAATAAAAAAAGCTTAAACTGAGGACAACATCATAGTAATCATGACATTCTGAAGATACCTGTTTTTCCAGGAGTTCCTCATGAGCAGTTATATCTCATTGTTCCAGGTGAAGCATCAAAGAGAAAGCGTTCCAAATCTGAGGACATGGACAATGTTCATTCTAAACATCGTCGGTACATGGGAGAAGATTATGAAGCAGAACTCCAAGTAAAAATTACAACCAGAAAGGATGTTGACCTAAAATTACAAAAGGTAGAGGTGCAGAGCAAAGAGCATATACACACACCTGTCACTTGTGTTACCATCTTTGAATTAGCAGTCCTTTCATGCACACTCTGTGTCCCCACGTTCTCTTTTTTGTGGTTGTACATTGGATATAATTCAAATGACAAAGGTGCTTAATTCATATAAAGTTCTACATAACCCTACTCTTAAGAAGAGATGCTTCAGGAGTTATACAGTAATTTCACGATTATAAGCCGCACCATTTTCATTGAAGAATCCAGCATACCCCAGTAGTGCGGCTTATATTCAGGTGCGGCTTATCTATGGACAAATCCCAGTGAAATGCCAGCCTGGAAGTGAGAGCCAGCTGGGGAGGGCGCCTGGGGCTGCCTTTAAAGGCTTCACTGGTCTATGAAAACTGTTGCAACTTGAGCACTTGACACCAAACCCCGCGCTGGCAGCAATTCTGTTACTAATTTTTTACTTTGTAACACATGGATCCTCGCTTATTAGAAAAGGAGGGGAGGGGGTTGCAGCTTATATTCAGGTGTGGCTTATATATGGACGAATCCTGTGGTCTACCCGGCTACTGGGAGGTGCGGCTTATAATCGTTAAATTACTCTATTTGGAATGTATAAAACACAAAAAAGGTGTCATGTGACTCTAGATTGAAAATATTAAAGTATGTATTTGACCATAGTGAAGTTCATATGTGATGCCCTTTATCATGTGCCTAGCTGTTTAAAAAAGACAGTCTCCAAACAAGAGTTTAATCAACCTGGCATTTTGCAGATCTTGGTAAAGCTGCTAATAATGGTGCTGATTGCACCATTGCTGTATAAGGAACCCATGGTCTTGAAAAAAGGAAAGTGCTGTTCTTCTGTTTGTTAGCTAGCATGTGTTGTAACTTCATTAATTTAGAATGGCAAAAACTTGAACCACATTAGTTGCTTATTTTGTTTCCTAAGAAAACTTTATACCCTGGAGTAGGTATAGAAGGAAGAAAATAAATAACTTCTATCAAGTAAACTGTGAAGACCAGTCTTTCCTTCTTAAGTTTTTAGCTTCTGCAAGAAAGGCAACACTGCAGTTTTTGCTAGAGGAAAATGCATCTCAGAAAAAAAATTTTTGTTGAATGTCTTAAGTTTCTGTTCTTTGAATACCAATGTCCCTCTCAAAAGTAGAAAAAAAGTAAGCAGAGCAATTAATTTGTGTAAGTGCTGCACTTGAAAAAAAATATTCTGTTAAGGTTCTTTTTATGTATAGTAAGATTCTATACCTTATCATACTGCAGGGAGATGAATTTGTTGAATTAATGGCAAACCATTTGTGTTTTCCAAAATTATGTCAAAACTTAGCTGTGCAACCACATGATTATTGCTGACTGTACATTTATTTGATTGACAGGGCACAACAATTGTCATTGTTCTGTTTATAGCAGGATAATTAAGAGTTGAATATTTTTGTAGATGGTCCCCTAAATTTTGGGATTGCATTGTTGTTTTTTCTATATAACAATTTTGCAGATTATCCAGAGACTGTTAGAAGAAAAACTTAACGCTTTACAGTGTGCGGTATTTGACAAGACTCTGGCAGACTTGAAAACCCGAATGGAGAAAGTAGAATGCAACAAGAGGCATAAAACCATGCTTACTGAAATGCAGGTGAGTGTTTGTGTTCGACTCCATACTAGGGTAAAATTTAAAAAATAACTTCCTCAATATTTGGTAGTACAGTTCCTACTGTTGCCAGTAGGGGAACCATTTTGACTCTGCAGCAGGAGGAGATGGTGGGGGGAGCAGCAAATACTAATGTTCCTTTTGAGTTTAAAACTATTTTCCTATTCAGATGGAGGGAAGCAACCAATTAATCATACAGAAACCCCAAACTCGATCTTCATCTGGCAAACTGACTCATTAGCTGTTAGTAGACTGCTTTTCCATTCTTCTGTTCTGTTTACAAATTTTTAAAAAAAATGCCAAGTATGAAAATCTCTAAGGTCTTTGTGAAGCTGGAAATCTGCGTGAAAATTGGACATGCAGAAAGGAGAGAAAAGTAGCACTGGACTTCAGAACATTCTGCATCACATGTTATTTCCCCAGAGAGTGAATTGTTGTTGTTCTAGCAAGGAAGCAAATAGCTAGTGTTGAATGGAGTATGCTTTCCTGCATTCTGTATAGAGAATGTGTACATAGAGGTAACATAAAGAACATCACAAAAAGCAAAGAATTTTGAGCTGACAAGACAATTAGAAGCTTACCTCATAGCAAATTTGAATGATAAGACCATTTTACTTATTTCATTAAAAGAAATACAGAGTTTGCCAGATTATTTCCCACTACACAACTCTTTCCTCTTGTTGCCACGGACATTTTATGTTGATTTTAAGTGCTAAGATGCTTTCAGTATACTTGTTCACCAGTATCTTTAGCCATCAATTAAAGTGTCAAATTAATAACATCATATAAGGATTTCATTTATGTAGTTTTTTGTGAAGATTTAAGATGGATGCAGTTTGTGCAGCTGTGAATAGGAAGGAAAATAGTTAAACTTGTCTCTAAGATACCTTGACTGTGATGCATGTGTTTGTCTTTCTGTATAATATAGTTCAAAATAACATAGTTGTACTGTATTTCAGGGAAGAATAACTTTCCTGATATGAAAATAACCTTTAACTTGAAGTCTTAGTTGTCATTTAGTTGGTAAAATTTCTTGGGGATTTATCGGGCTTTTTTGTTTTCATCTTCGTGTTCAGACTAAAATTGCGAGATTGACGAAGCGGGTTGGAGCAGCCAAGGAGGACTTGAAGAAGAGACAAGAAGTAAGAACTAGATCCATTGGGGTTTTATTCTGAGTTAGCCTAAACTTTGTGTTGGGAAACAAAGAAAATTTATATGCAGGAAGATGTGACTTGTTTATTCAATGGCATTGACAAAGCAGGTTTGTCTGGGTTGGTTAAAGAAGTCTTTAGCATCTGTTACGTACAGTAATTTCACAATTATAAGCCGCACCATTTTCATGGACAAATCCAGCCTACCGCAGTAGTGCAGCTAATCATCAGGTGCGGCTTATTTATGGATAAATCTCAGTGAAATGCCAGCGTGGAAGTGAGAGCCGGCCGGGGAGAGAGCTGCCGTGGTTCTGTTGCTGGGTGGGCAGGCAGCGGGTGCGGAGCTGCTGAGCTCGGCTTCACTGTGTTCGCGCAAGCAAGCGAGCCGCCTTCACTGTGTTCGCAGCCCACGGGGAGGGGGAGTGGGCTGCCGGCGCAAGCCAGCTCTGAACCCGCAGCAAGGAGGCGGTGGGCGGCCAGCTTCAAG
>VRYO01001878.1:24566418-24666457 GCA_009812075.1 Sialia sialis
GGGTTAGAGTTGTTTGCTTACAGGCTCTCTCTCTTATTCTGTATAGAATGTGGCAAATGCACCTGTATCTCCAGGGAAAGCAGCACCTGTATCTCCAGGGAAAGCAGCACCTGACACTGCAAATGTAAACAATGCCACGTATCGGTAAGCAAAGCACATCACTGGGACCATGTTCAAATTTACTATAGGATTCTTCAGATAATCTCTGTATTCCCCTTTTCTTTAATTAGAAGTGTTTTTCCTTTTCCTTCATTCCTCTTCACTTGTAAAATTTTATTTGCTTTTACAGAAGTCATGAATTGAACCCATTCTTGGTTCAATTTAAATGTTATTTAGCATCAGTTTTAGTGTTTAAAAAATTATAGTTAATGGTGGAAGTTTAATTTCAAGAGCAGGAAAATTCTCATGGTGCAAGGCAAGCTTGGTATAAGGATTTGAAAATTTAGAAGTAATTCTGTACTTCCTTTTATAGTGGAAAATACCCAAAGATAATTTGCCTGAGAAGCAAAAAATGGATTTAGAAAAGAAAATCTCAAAAAAACAGCTGTAAAATTAGGGATTTTTCACCATTGTATTGTTCATAAATACACCTTATATGGTTTATTGAGAGAAATGCCCACTCAAACTTCATTCCTTAGAAATGCTGGCACAGTGAGGCAAATGCTGGAGTCCAAGAGGAATGTGGGAGAGAGCACACCAGCAACTTTTCAAGCTCCTGTGAATCCAGGTAAGAAACTCCCTATGGGACTATAAACACATTTCTTTAAACTTTTATTGCTTTCCATTAAAGAAGTAACTAACTTAACAGAGCAAAACTGATTTCTCTCCTTTTTTTCTGATATAAAAAAATCGTCATTTTTAGTTCTCTACCACATTCCCAGGTTATAATCGTGTAGTGTGCTTACCAGGTATGGGAAAAAATGTATTAATTTGGCCAAGCAGAACTTGTGGTAAATTGAATGTTTCAGGAGACTGCATGCTGAGTATGGCAGCAAAACTGGCTGCCAAGAACTGAAACAGTCTCAGCCCCTTAGTGTGCTTGATCATAATAAGGATGCTAATTATATCCTTCCCTCTACCTAATGACTGCAGAAATTGAGTAGGAAACTAAACAGCAGTTAAAAACCCCATTTCTTCAAGGAGTCATGTTAAAAATATGGAATTTCTAGATTAAAATTTTCTAGAGATTAGACTCTAACTCACCATTAATTTATTCATCATAATCTCACTGTCCTTCGTTGTAAAATTAGTTTAATATTGAATGCTGAATCTTTCCCATAGGATTATCTTACAGTTTGCATGTACTGACTTTCAGTAGTGTATTTTGCTCCTGATCTTTAGAATTAATCCTGAAATTTTATTGCATAAAAATCAATATGTCCTCTGACACATTATAATACTTGGTTTTGGTAGAACCTTCTGGATACAAGGTCCTACCTATACAAGGCAAGTTAATCAAAACAGACATAGTTTTTCTTTTGTGAAGAACTAGTTGCTCTGCCATTTCTGTAATGGGTGTTTAAAATACTGCATTTTGTATTTTCAGCATTTAAAATCTTTGAGCTTTCTTCAAGCCTGTGTCATAATTCTTTGACTTTTTTTCTGACATTTTTTATAAATAGAAATACAGTATTGACTATAACTTTTACCACGCCATTGAATATCAGAATGTACTCCTGTAGGTACTATAGGAGAAAAATAGTACCTTTATTTGCAAAAAGAAGTAATTATACTCTACCTTAATCAGAGAATTATTTGGGTTGGAGGGGACCTTTAAAGATCACCTAGTCCAACCCTAGCACCATGGGCCAGGCTGCCTTTCACAAGATCAAGTTGCACAAAGCCCTGTCCAGCCTGCTGTTGAACACTTAAAGCGATAGAGCATTTGCAGTCACTCTGGATGGCCAGTTCCAGTGACTCACTGCGCTCAACGTAAATCATTTCCATTTGCTGTGTTGCAGTGAAACTTCCCACTTGGTTCAAGTGCTTAATTTTATGTATTTTTTTTTTTTTTTTTGTGTATAGTGCCTGCTTCCAGTCTTGCTGCTCCTCCACCAGTTGTCAGTGGACATCCTAAGCCTCAGACTCCAGTGTCCTCCACCAGCCCTTTGACAACAGCAGTGCTTCCCACAGCTAACACGGCTACAGTTGTAGGCACTAACCAAGTGCCCACTGGCAGCACTCAGTCAGTGTCTGTCTCATTGCAGTCTTTGCCTGTAATCCTGCATGTACCTGTGGCAGTGTCATCCCAGACTCAGCTTCTGCAAGGCCACACAGGGACTTTGGTCTCTAACCAGCAGTCAGGCAATGTTGAATTTATATCCGTACAAAACTCATCTACAGTTGGTAGTCTTACCAAAACTACAGTATCTTTGGCATCAACTAATGCAACTAAACCAAATAACATCCCACATGTGCCCAGTCCTGGTATCCAAAGGAACTCTACAGCCAATGCTGGGTCAATAGGCACAACGTTGGCAGTACAGGCTGTTCCTGCTACACAACCTGTTGCCCAGACCACAAGGACTTCTTTGCCCACAGTGGGTACTCCAGGACTTTATAACACGACCTCCAGTCGAGCACCCCTACAGATGAAGATTCCTCTCACTGCATTTAATAATCCAGCTCCTACTGAACCACCCACTATTGCACCACCCAGGACTGGTAAGTGTTGCCTGAATGTTGACACTGACAGAGGAAGATTGTGGTCAGAGAGAAATATGAAACTGCACTCTGTGGAAAACTGTTTCTTAATGTGTTCTACAGAGATGGTTCTTCTAGGTTGCATTTCTGTTGAAATTTTCAAGATCAATATAATTTCTGACAGATCTGTTTCAGACATGGTTAAAAATAAACTCCCCTTGGAGGGAGTCAGCAGTGTGGCTTTGTCAGTTTTGTTTTATTTCGAATTTGATTTACATAATTCCTAGTGCTAATCAGAAATTCCTGTCATTAAGAACTTGGTATTTATTTTTAATACAGCCTTTCAGAATAATGAAGTTGGGTTTTTTTTTGTAACTTAATTTTCAAAACACTTTAAAGTAAACAAAATAGGAGAAAAAAACAACTGAATACGAATCTAATTCCAAAGGAGTACCCATTCCAAAGGAGTACCCTTACAGTATTTAAATAAAGTCTCTAAATGCAATATATGTCCAAATAACAATACAGTAATTTTACAACTATAAAGCGCACTTTGGGTTGTCAGCAAATTTCTGAACCCTGTATATATATAAGATGCACCGAACTATAAGATGCACTTTTTTTGCAGCGAGGATCCATGCATTACAATGTAACAAATCAGTAATGGAATCGCGTGATCGCGAGGTTAACTGGCAGGTGCTCAATTGGCAAATATTTTTCACAGATCGGTGTAGCCTTTCAACACAGCCTCAGGCACCCTCCCCATGCCATGGGCCCTGCGGCCTGTGGCGCTCATGGCTCGCAATTCCGGGTGGGCAAATTTCCAAACTTTACCCATATAAAAGGTGGAGCGGATCGTAAGGTGCACCTCCGGGTTTCGATCAAAATTTTAGTCAAAAGGGTGCGCCTTATAGTTGTAAAATTGCTGTAATTATATTAATTATTTTAAAATACTACTTCTCAATCTTCAGTCCTGCTCTGATTGTCTGCACTTCTGATTTTAATACCTTGAATTTTTTTATAAGAGTTGGAGTTATAGCAAGTGCCTTATTGGCACAATAATAATGTTAGAAGGAATCAAGCGGAAGCTGACATCAGAACTAGTTTTATTTCATTTTCCTGTATCTAAATTATGTATGCTAAAATATGTGCTCTATGGAGTTAGGCATTTATGTTTTATATTGACTCTTAGCTCAAAAGCAAATAGAAGTGATTTAAGACAACATAAAAAGGGCTGTGACTGATGAGATACAGGGAGGACTTATGTGTCCAAAGAATGTCTCATTCTATGCAGTTTTCTTAGACTTACTTCATACCCTAATAGTTTTCGCACCAGAATTGAAACACTGATGATTTGGGCCAGCACTATTGCTGATAAGCTCTTGTTAAAATGAAAAGGAATGAGAACAGAATTTGAATTTATACATTTACATAAAATACTACAGCAACTTCTTAGATTTCTAGTTTACTGTTTGGCTGAGCTACTAAAGGTACTCAGTTTCCCCCTCTTTATGTATTTTGTAGTCTGTTTAACCATCCTTTTTTCAGTCAGGTCTTTTTTGTATGGAAATATTTAATAATTGTATTAATTTTTCATTTGAATAGCTTATCAGTATGCATACAGAGGGAGGAGAAGTTGGAGTTATACTTTGAGCTATATAAAAACCTTTTAATATATTGTCAAACTTACAAGGAAAGGGACACATTAATCAAACTTGAATACTTATAATTGAAAACTGGGGTTAAATGTGAAATACGTCACGTACTGAATATTTGCCTTCAAATATGGCTAGTGGGTAGCAGTAATTAGTACTGATCAGGTACTGCAAATGAACAATTTCTTGACCCCTCAGAAAACCAGACAAGCAGGCCACCAACAGATACTTCGGCAAACAAGCGACCTGCTGAGGGAGCAACACAGGTAAGCTGTTGATTGTTTCTATATAAAATTCTAAAGTTACAATCCACAGGAGATTTTCTTTACCTTTATTGATTATAATGAGACAGTTTTCGTTTCTTTTGTGCCATCCTTTCTAGTTCCTCTCAGTTTATATTTTTCTTCTTCTGATTCACTGGTATTTGCAGCATGAGCTTCTGATAACTTTTTCAGAAGTTTTCTGATGGGATTTTTATAGGTAGGTGAGCTGGTAAATCAGGAGCAGACTAAAAGTTGTCTGCTGAAACAAAGATAGCATACAAAGCAAAGACTGCCCAGTCTTTGAATGGCTTGAGCTTATAGCTACAAATCTTTTATAAATTATTGCAGTGCTCTCATTCCCACACTAATCCAGAAATTAAAATTGGAATTCTAATGTTTGATTGCCATATATCATGGGAGAAAAAAAGGAAAAGAAACCTTCTTAAGGAATAACCACTTCATGATAAAGGATATCTTGCAATACTTCTGGATTCCTTGTCTAAAATTTGTTTAACTTGCTTTGAAATTTGAAGTTTGAAATTAAGCTATTTAAAATTTTACATAAATAATTTTGTCTCTGGATGTTTCAAAAAGCACCTCATCCTTAACTATTGCTGTTAACCAGAAATAATTTTATTAAGGGGAACAAAATTAATTTCTTCTAGACAACATTTCCAAATTCATTAGTGTCACAAGGTGCAGTTAATCTAAATTGTATTTCAAAGCAAGAAGAAAATATAATGGATAATGTTCTGGTTTTCATCTGCTGAAAGTAATCTGGCAAAGGTAGCCAGTATTTTGGAGTATTAACTATGCCTCACTCTATCTTTCTATTAAGGCATTTAATAAAGATTGTTTGAATTTCAAAGATACCTGTGGATTATAGCTATTAAAAACCCTTGTCAGTACTTGAAATGTAGGAAATCTAGTACCATAATGGATGACAGCAGTACAGTTTTAAGGTTTATTTTTCAGTATAAGATGCATATTTTGGAATTTTTCTTCAGTTAGAGCCTGCAACCTGGAAAAAAATTGGAAAAACAGATTGTATAATAATGGTATTCAACAGTGGAAGGTGAGCTAGGAGGAGGGAAATAAAAGACATAGGATGTTTTCTGATTTTCAGTCATCTGTTGTGTAGTGTATGTTCTGGGTTTGCTTTCCATGAAATCAGTTAAAGCATGTGTAATGCCATGGTTGAAAAAGAAGGACCTGATGCATTTTATTTGGCTAGTTAGGTATGGAATTGACATGCCATTCATTTGAAAAATCCAGTTAATGCCACCTGCTTTTTGTTACGTAAAATTCCAAATATTACATATTATCCACACTTCGCAGCTCTCAGATCAAAAAGTAGTTCGCTGTGTGCCGTATACCTGTGGCATATTTGATGGTACAACTTTGATCAATTGTTTCAAAAAGCAGTTGAAACAGGAAGAGACTTCATCAGAAAATAAAGAAGCAGTAGAAGCAGCACAGATGAATTTTAACTTCCCTGAGGATGTCCTCTTTGGCTTGGAGGAAGAGGAAGAGGATGCTAAGAGCATCAAAAACACCCACAAGCAGACTGGCTGGGCAGCTAACCTATTAAAACAGTGGCTGGCCAAAAATGGCAAGGATCCTAGCTTTGAATTGGTCCCAGTAAGTGAACTCAATGATATCTTAAGAGAGTTTTATTACACAGTAAGAAATCATGATGGAAATACCTACAGTGTGGCAAGCTACAAGTCAATGCGTGCCGGCTTAAACCGGCATCTCAAAATGCCACCTTACAATCGTCAGATTTGCTTAATGAAGGACAAAGAGTTTGCCAGTGCAAACATGGTGTTTGTGAGTGTGCTGAAGATGCTGCGCATGCAGGGGAAGGATGAGACTCACCACCATCCTCCTATAGCTGCCGAGGACTTGCGTAAGATTAAGCAATCCGGTGTGCTGGGTTTGCACAGTCCCCTGGCGCTCGTCAACAAGGTGTGGTTTGATTTGCAGTTGCATTTTGCCAAGCGAGGGAGGGAAATTCTAAGAGATCTGGCTCCAGATGCATTTGTTGTTGAGAAGGACAAGAATGGGCGTCGATACGTTATGTTTAGATATCCTGGCAAAGGCAAAAATGGAGAAGATCCTCATAAAATGGGTAAAATGTATGATATGCCTGGGGACCCAAACTGTCCTGTTTTTTCCTTGGAACTTTATTTGTCCAAGTTGCCTCCAGAGCCCCCTGCCTTTTACCTGCACCCTCTAAAGCTAACATCAGAGCAAATGCAAGAGCAGCCTGTCTGGTACAAAAGAGAACCAATGGGTGTGAACTACCTGGGTACCATGATGCCCAGGATAAGTGTGGCAGCCAGGCTCTCTCAACGGTACACCAATCATTCTCTCCGAACTACCACCATCCAGCTACTCTGTGAAGCAGGACTGGGGCCTAGGGAGATAATGGCAGTGACAGGCCATCGCTCTGAGTCTGCTGTTAGGCACTACTGGGGATCTGCAGAGGTTCGCTACAGGGCCTGGTCAGATATAATGGAAAGCAATGTCCCCAATTATCGATATAGCAAGATCCCAAATGAAGTGATAAAAGAATCGGTATCTGGTGCTTCCACCTCTTCTGTAAAACGTGTTGTAGAACAAAACGAAATTGTGTTCCCTTCAAAATCTGTGGTGCCACCTGGCACTACCTCTGTGGCTTTAGTCCCTGAGGGACACCCAGCTCTGAACTGCAAAAGCCGGGTCATGTTGAACCGCAGTTCGTCCAAGGTGTTTCTCCCCAAGGGCATGACCAGTGGGAGCCTCACTGCCGGTCCCCTTCAAGGCTGTTGTAGCAAACCTGTCTTTATAAAGCGTGTGATAAAACAAGAACCAATGACTTGATACTTCTGTAACAGAACTGATTTCAGATGAATTGCTAAAGTGGAAAAATTACCTGATTTGTTTTTTTTAGTTGGTTTATGAAAGAAATTTCTTATGGTCTAATTCAACAAGAAATATTCTGTTCTCATTCAAGATGTGAGCTATGGAGCAGAAATTTAAACAGAGCAGGGCTTGGAGTTTATATGACTTTTTGTGGCAGCTGGGATTCTTCCAAGCGGCTGAGCAGAGCTATTTACAAAACATTCAAGGGAGATACTGATTTTCACTTAGCTGAAGATACGCTTTCTTCACCAAGCCTGTGGCTTTTATATTTTGTGAAGAGTGTTATTTATCATACCGTTTTGTGCCTGCTGGCACTAATGTAGCATCTTGCAAATCAAATACTTGATTACTGAAGAGCACCAAGAAAATAGAAGCTGAATGAAATAGAAACAGATGCACTACAAATATATACATATCCATGAAAGCACCTGGATTTGCTTAACCACTGTCACCCTCTGTTCAAATTGTTATCAGACCTACCAGAGGACTGTGCCTTTCTTTATTTTTTTCCAAGCCTTCTTCTAAGTTGATTTTCTCAGTGAGCTGCAGATTTGCATTGCAGGTCTTACCTTTTCTATTTAATATTTTTCGCTTAAGATTCCCATCATTCTGTTTTCTGAGGGCACTATTGATATGTGTGGTATTAAAATTGGGATCTCTTTGGTTTTGCATGAAATGGGAAAAACATTCTCAAAAGAGTTGAAAACAATTTCTTGCTTAAATGCCAGGGAATTTGTGTTCGTGTTGTCTCTGTGCTTAACTAGTGAGAGTTGGGTGTTTTTGTTTTGTTTTGTAATTCCTCCTACCAGCCTCCTTCATGGCATTTGTCCCAGGTTGGTGTTATGTCTACTCCTCTGCCTGCCCCCCTCACTGTCTGCAGCAGGCAACTCTGTGCAGACAGCGAGAGGGGCAGGGAGAGGAGTGGACATAACACCAACCCAGGACAGCATGTCATGACATCTTTGTGAATTATATATACTGACATCTTGTTCTTCCCCATTGAACCCTGTCCAAATATTATTTTTGGTTTTATCTTCTTCAGATTAGTAAACTGGTCCTGTCATTATCTTTTCCATAGTTTTTACAGCTGAGAAATTCTCAGCATAGTGGAGATTCTGACAAGAGATTTTCCTGTAAATAAAAATAGAAAACAGGTTATAGAATCACAGATTATGATTGGTCCACTTTAGAAAAGAAACAGTGTAGCATTTAAAACTGTTTTCCATTATATTAACAATGAAATATAAATTGCTTTGTCTTTTTCAAATGTATGTACACACATGAACTTCACACACACGGTTTATCACACTGAGGACCTCACTTGAAGTGTTGATGTTGCTCAACAGTAGAGGAAATACCAGCTGAAATGACAAATTGACCATGCTAGTCTTAATTCTGTGGAGAACTTCTCTTGCTGGGATAGACTGAAATTTTGAATGAGGTTTATCACTCTGTTATAGTGTATAGTCGTTACAGGCACTGCTACAGTCTGTACAGCGGACTTGATGCCTGAATTTTGGAGTTTTTTATCTTGGCTGATAATATTTACCTTTGTGGCTTTGCGTAGATTACCGTAATTTCACAGTTATAAGTCGCACCTGATAATAAGCTGCACATCCGGGTAGACCACGTGAAATTACTGTATTCATACTTAACTGCATCAATTTTCCAAAGTGTAAGACCAACACAGTGCTCTGTTTTCTAATGGATGATGACAAAGGTTAAAAGGTTCTAAAAGTTCTTTAGTGATCTTAAACTCTTCTGACTGAGATAGTTGATCGGATGTAGTTGTTAATGTAGAAATTACTTCTGCACAGTCCTGCTTCCTTAGCAGGAATGTTAATTTGACATCAGTGACTAGAGGAAAGAAAGCATGTGTTGTTTTGTCAAACCTAAAGTAAATCAATTAGAGATGGTAGACAAAGGGATCCTTTCAAATGGTGAGAAGAAAAAGCGAAAAAACAAAGGGTGAATAGTTCTCAAAATATAGGAGAACTGTGCAGTAACTTTTTTTAGGATATTTTAGGGTAACATAGATTTCTAAATTTAAGGGATATTGGCATTTGACATTTATGCTGCAGAAACAAGAAAAGTATGTCGCCAGGAGATGATTCTGTGTTCCCTTCTGCTGCATACTGTGGTCATGCTGACTAGATGCCCTGCTCTGGTTCTAACTGCCTCTGAGTGACTTAGTGCAACAGCACATGGCTTAATTCTTCAACACAAGTCTAGCTGGTGATTAAAATAGAAAAAGGAACTCTCTGGCCAATCTTGGCATGTTTGTCATTCTTTTTGATTTTCATTTGGCTTTTAACTTGACTTCCATTCTGTTGGCTTTTAATTGGGCATTTTTGGATTCTCATTTGTTAAATTTTAATTCTGTTGGCACCAACTGTGCAGTGTCCTCTTACTACCTTCAGTTTGAACCTGATACTTCAAAGCTACTGACTGCAGTATTACTACCTTCTGGGGTTCTGTATGTGAGAATTATTTTTTTTTAATGAGAAAGTATTCCTCTTTTGGCCTGAAAGTATTATTGCTTCACAAGACATGGAATTATTATTTACTAAGCTTTCTGGTAAACTTTGAATTATTTCTAGTTAGTAGAACATCTTTCTTCTGGAGAAAATCTTTCTTCTGTTTCCCCTCCCACATAAATGTTAAATGACTCTTTTATACATGCATTTTATTTCTGGAAAAACTGAAGTAAGCAAAATGCATATTTTGCAGCTTTTGTAAAGTCACTTTTGGCTGTGAGTGCAGTGCTACAGGGATCAGGGAGTCAAGTTTCAAGTCAGTGCTGTTCATGGCAGTACAGGTTATGCTGTGTGAGCATAATGAAATTGATTTCTGTCAAAATGGACATGAATTAAACTTAGTTGCAGTATCAGCAAAGAATCTCAAACAGCAGAATAACAGAGTTTGGGAGTTTTTTCCCATTATTTTTCCACTGTAAGTGAATGTTTGGTGAACTAACGGTTTAAGTATAGTGTGTTTGTCTAAATTTAGATTTATACTTTGGCTGCAAATTTAATGCTAGATCACCAGTCATTTAAAATTCACTTTAAAAATATGAATATAACAAATATTCTTTAAAAGAAATTTATCTTCTATGATTCTTGAATTTTCTAATTAGATCTTCTAAAATAAGACTGTTTCATTTCAGTTGCAAAAAAATCCCTTAAAAGCAAAATCAACCAACCAAAAATCCCCCACCAAAAAAAACACCAAAACCTACCAACCAAGCAAAAAACAAAGTAAAAACCAAACCTAACAAACAAAAATACCCCAAACAAACAAAAAACAAACCAGCACTTAGACAAAGTCAACTAAATAAATACTGACTGCTGTGTTATTGACTAAATTCCATTTTCTTTGATGGAGATGACCCTAAAAACAGTGGAGAATGACTGGTTCCTCATATAATGCTTCCATAAATTAAGTTTTGCATCTCGCTTTCATAATTCAGCTTTGGTACTAGTCTTGTCAATATAGAACTTGTTTTCCCTGTGTTTTCCTGTTAAGTTTGGAAATCTCAGCTGTTACTTTAAGGGGTACCCTAATTACCTTTTGTTTTTATGAAGTTGGCATGGTATCTTAAAGTATGTTAAATTTTCTTTACTTATATGCACCTTCTCTGTACCATGTGAAGAGCTCCACTGTCCACAGTGTCAAATACCTGAAGGCATTGGAAGGATGCTTTGAAACTGAATTTCTTCTTGGGTTTGTTGTGATTTTAGTCTAGTATCTCTGGTTACCTTGAACTGAACGGCTTCTCAGTAGTTGCTGTTTATAGTCAGAATTTTCAGTATGCAGCTTGGATGTATGATTTTGCTGTATGACTGTTTCTTCTTTTCAGCCTTTCTCTGTGCTTTTTGCTCCAAAAGGAGCATCTGCAGGGATGTGGAAGGGACGTCTTACTACTTGTGTTAGTCTTTCATCTTCAGCTTTTTTCTGTGTACACAGAAGTTTAAGGGTTGTTACTTGGTCCCAGTCATTTTACCAATGGCCATTCCAGTGCCTCGGGTACTTGAGTTGCATTTCTGAAGACATGACAAGCACTTTTACTGTATTGGGGCAAATGTTATTGCTACAGAGGCAAAGGCATTTTTGATTATATAGCAAATCTTTAGAATGGTTTTAAAGTATTTTAGTATGAATCCCAGTTATAAATACAGTATTTATATATATTATATATAATATATAACCATAGCTATGGTATACTAAGAGAACTATGAAAATAGTTTTATTACACTGTAACATAAAGGGAACAAATCTTAACAGGGTTTGATGTGTTGAAAATGTCTAGCATAAGTAAAACTTCAAGAATGTTTGCATTCTGTTTATTAAAACACCAGGTCAGGTGAATAGTCTTTTTTTTCTTGTTCCCTATTTCATGTGTCCCTTATGCTCTTCAGGAGTAAATCTGTTTTTCAGTCTAAATTTCATCTGTGCATTTCACTTTACAGCTACTATTAGTTCATTAAATGGAAGTCCACCAGTGTCCTATCCATTTCCCATTGCTTCCGACATACCTTGATTTCTTTGGTTGAACTACAGTTTAATTTAAGCTATTTTGCTGACTATTGGAAATTCATCTGGTAAAACATTAATAAAGCACATTTATAACTCCTATCTCTTTACTTTGCAATGTGTAACAAACTTTGTGAGTGTCTCTTGGGAAATTATGTGAGCAAAATGGATATGTCAGCTTACAATTTATAAGCAGCTATTAATTCTATGTTGTTGAAGCATTATTGATGAATATGTTTCCTTGCATTTCATGGTTTTGTCACTCAAAATAAACCTATATAGTTATATATGTAAAATGGGCTACTTCGCTTTTGTCTCTGACCCTGGGGTTATGTTCGGGCTGTTTAAAATGCCACTAGCTCTCATCCATGAGGTGGAACCTTTGCCTGAGGCTAATTAGAAAACTAAATTATGAAGTTGTTAGCAGGATGTCATGTGGCTGAATTGGATGGCTATTTTAAGGAACATGGTTGAAGTGACTCCATTCTCACATGGCTTTTAAAGTGATTGTCATTCCCTGTGACTGTATCTGTGTTACTTAAACTACCCTCAACTACTTCTCAGTAGCAGCTTTTGATGGGTAAATATATATTGTAGCTCAAATTTGAGGCCAAAAAATTCGGGAGAGATATTAAAACTATCTCACTGATTATGCTATTACACCATGCATAGTTAATAGCTTTTAAAAGCAGCAGTAAACTAATCTGAAAAGTATTATAAATACATTTACTGTTCAATAAGATGGCCATCCCACATGATACTGCTGGGAAACTGTCAATGAGTCTTGGGGAAATAAGGTAGATGTTTCACCTTCAAAGGGTAAGAACCAGTAGAGACCTGTGTGTGTGTGCATGTATGCTTATGTTCATTATATACCCTTTTAACTCTCTGATAAAGGAAAAAGAGAATCACAGCTGTAGAAAATCACCCCTAGCATTGTGTCAAGTGTTTCTTTGTAATTTCCAATCAGACTAGGATTACTATCATATAAAACTAGCTATTCTGACAACCAAACTCTTCATTGTGTTCGTGTTAATAGGGGTAGCCAAGCCAACATCTGCTCTTTGCACCAAAGAAATGAGAGGGTATATAATACTTAGGGGTTGCTATAAATGGTTATTCACTTTTTTCCATGCTTGCATTGTTCTTGTTCTGTAGGAAGTGTTGCACAGTACCGGGTAAGGGGAATGGAGCAATCATGTGAATGCAAAACATAATGTCTGTTAAAAGTCTTTTTGAGTATTACACAAATATTCAACCAAACGCTATCAAAACATGTATTGGAGCACTGTGAAATTTTGTGTAAACTTTGATCTTGGTAAACTGCTTCCTTTATTACATTATCATTTTCCTTTTTATCTTGGTAAGAGATGACAAATGTATTTGCTATCTGGTAGAGTAGATTTACATTATATTTGTGCAAGGCTGGAAAAATTACTTCAATTTTGTGGGAGTTACTGCACTGGAAAAAATAACGGTTGAGTGATAAATCTGACACTGAAACAGTCTGTGGCTGAAATAGGCTCAAAAATGTATTAAAAAATTAGTTTTCATAACTGCTTAAACTGTGCTTTAAATCTGTAATTTTGTATACAGATGACTCTAAAGGGATTATTAACCTTATAATTATGCGTACAAACACAGTATTGCCCCCTCTCTACATGCATCTCATTCCCAAGACAGATTTCTAACATCACTCCCCATAATTTAAGATTGATTTTGCTATTATATAACGCCTTGGTGCGTCATGTATTATTGTGGTGGTGTGATGCTTCATTAGTTGTCTGGTTTACAACCTCCAGATTTTTTTCTAGTTTATTATAGTAGAAACTGTTAATAAAATTGTCTGCACTGTGTCAGTGTGCCACACATAATCTTCACAATTTTGATCTTTACTGCCCTGAATTTTTATTTTTTTTTCAATTTATTTTTTAATTGTTGCATTTTTTCCCCTTAATGTTTCACTTTTACATAGTGAAATGTTCCTTTATGAAAAGCAGGTGGCATTACAGTCAATAACCTTGTTATCCCTTTGTGATGAACCAAACTGTGGCGTTATATAATACCAAAACTTTTAAAATGGTGTATATCATGTGTGAATAGAGAAGTGCATATTCAGAATTTCCTTCAAAATACCAACTTGCAGCTTTTGGTTTTTCATTTAGTACAATACATGTGCATGTTGTCAAGCTTAATGGTTTTAATTATTTACTAATGTGGCTGCACTGATAGGTGTTAAGATGGCCTCAGTCTGTTCTGCAGAGATCAGCTGAAGCAGTTTCATCTTGTTGGCTTCCTGTGTTTGGAGATAAGCTAAAAAGTGATAGCAGACCAGAATGCTTTGACTAAAATTTCCTGCTTTACCAGTTTCTACCCAAATGCTTGCTGAAATCTGATATTAGGAGCTGAAAGACTTGTTCTCTTGTTTCAGGTTTTTGTCACGAGTGGAAGTGTTGTTCATGTATGACTGAAAGTGCAATGCCAGGCTCCCCCTTGACTTCATCAGGGCTTCAGGCATTCTGAAGTTGGGTTCTAATTTTGCCCAGAGTAGCATGTCTGAATCTCCATTCTAATAAGTAACATGGAAATCTTCTCCAAAGAATCCCATTCCTTCCTTTTTAAGGAAGAAAGAGCAGTTGTTCTGTAGTCTTTCCTCAAACATAGTTCTGTTGTGAACTGGAGTTTTCACAAGTCCTTGTCCTACAAAAAGTTTTCCTGAGAGAATTTCTGGGTAAAATTGTCATGATACAAAAAGGGGTGGTTTTATTTTCTGATTTGTTTGGGCACAGGTTTTTCTGAAAACTGTTATTGTATTTCACAGAGATGATGCCCCATGGTTAAATTTGTAGGTATAAACCATTCTGATGGTGTCAGTACTCCAGGAACATCTGGGATAAGGTGATAAAGTTGCTCTCTCAGATCATGGAGATACTTAGTTTTACCATGGGAAAGTGTGGACCAGTCCTCTTGACATCCAATTGCCAGTTCTTCTTGAATTTCATTTTCATTCTCGAATTTGAGATATCTACAAGTATCTGAAAACTGTGTGTGCCAACACTGTAGGATATAGAAATGGATACTCCTTCTCCTTATGAATGTAGGTGGATGCTGCAAATAGTGCAAATCCTGGCCTTTGTGTGGGGATACCCTGCCCACACCATGCTCCTCTAGGTAGGAAACACAGTGTTCAGCCTTGTTGGTTTTTCAAGTTCCCTTAAGATCTTCCTGTACCCCTAAATTTCATTTGAGGGAAATGCGTGGTTGGTGAAGTAGGAGAATCCATCTGGGGAGGCTGGGAATACAGGACTTCAGGGTGTGCTGTGAATTGAGGATGGCATCTGCAGGGATGTTTTTCTCAGAACCAGGACTGGGGGTGTACCACAGAGCCCCAGTCAAAGGCTGCCCTGCAGACCTGCAGCTTCTAGAGTAGGCTGCAGAAAGAACCTGACTACTTCTGGATAGCTCCTGTTGAGGAGATTGCTGTCCAGGGTGATTTTGTAAAAAAACCTTGAATAGTGTGACTGGCCAAGAGAAGGTCTTTCTTCCTGAGAATTGCATGTGTGAGACCTTGTTGGCAGAGTTGATTTATTAGTTTCCTGTTTAACTAAATCAAGATTTTGGCCTTCCAGACACATCAACATAAAGAAATGCATGCTGTGACACTTGCTGACTTGGAAATTCAAAGAACTTTCTCAATTGGCACAGTCAAGTAGGGCTTCAAAACAGCTGTCACACAGAATATATTTGTAAGGATTTTGATTTTGCAGAGGAAGAATTGGAAGGAAATTACTTCAGACTAATGTACTTTTTAGTGGAAAGAAATTAATAGCTTGATACTAGGTTTTTTTCTTTATCTTGTTCCTTTAAAATCTCCCTTTCCTTTTTTTAATCTGCTTTCTCCTGCCATGTTTCAAAATGCACATTGTGGACTGGGAAGATCATCCAGTTGGACTGAAATTCCTCTTGGCTTTATGCTAATCAATTTATCATTGATTATTTGCCTTTTTCTGAAGCTTCAACTGGTTAAATCAGCTCATCATACTAAGAAACCTGAAGCTAGAAAGTATTTTAAACAGCAACCACTCAACAGAAGAATTCCATGGTTAATAATTCTGAAATATGTTTATGTATAGGAAAGATGAGGTCCCTATAGAGATCTCTTCTAATCACCTGTGAACATAAGTAGTTAGATATGTCTTACTTAAATTTAATACTGTATTTTATTAGCAGAATTTCATCAGTGGCAGCATCAGAACTTAAGGCAAACAGAAATTAGGTTGTAATAATGGATAATAAAGAGAACTGTCATGTCAGGCACTCCAAATTGAGTGACTGGGAATTTAGGCAGCTTCTGCTTACACTTAGTAGTCACACTTTTTGCTTCTCCTTAGAGCATTGCCTGTGTGAGAATTGCCTTTCAGACTTCCTTCAAGGCTTAGTTTTACCCAAATTAAAAGTCATAGAGCAGATAATCTCAATATTTGTGCATCTGTCACCATGTGACTGCACAGAAAAATCTCTAATACTCCCAGGGTCTGTCATGTCAGCATTTGTACAGACCATGTGGGTCTGATAACTTATGCCTTTTTCCATGCTAATTGCTCAGAGATTTTGGTAATTGTGGTGCTTTTGTAATTCTTTGTCTGTCCTAAGGAAACTTGACTCTAATCCATAAATCTGTAGCAGTTCAGTCCAACAATAAGTGATCATCTTTTCTACATAACAACAACAAAAAGAAGAAACCTCAACTAATTTTTGTAGCAAGTTGAAGGAAGTAGAAACTCATATAATCATGATGTTTTTCTAGAAAGTATCTTTAAAACCACAGAAATATATAAGACCTCCCTCATATTTTTCTCATCACATAGGGGAAATGTCGGTGATCTCCACAGTCTGACCAGCCAAGGGACAGGAGTTGATCTAGAATATAAATCTTGTTTGGTGATCTTCCAGGCTTTTTTGTTAAAACATTTAACCTGGGCAATAGCTTGAAAGATCCCTTTATGCTCTTTAAAGGGAAGGCTGAAAATAAGTTTGTATGTAGAATAATAAATGCTAAAATTTGTCATAAGGGGTGAGAATACAGTAGTGAAATTACTGAATACAGTTGTAGTTTTCTGATGGCTTTTGATGTGTTTTGTAAGCATACAAGTTGCAGTGTAGCTCTCCCTTTTTCTTAATGTGAAGTCAGTGTCTTTATAAGTACACACGCAGAGCTGTCTCATAGATAATTGAGTATAGATTAATATATAATCCTGACAACTGCTCTATCAGAAAGTTACACCACTACAGATGAAAGGACAGATTACAACCAGATTAACTTGTTAGGAGTCATAGTTGAAGTATATTTTATAACAGCACATTGTTATGCATTTACCTGTAAAACAGCAAGGTGCTACTATTCATCAGGGGCTTTTACTCCTTACAAAGCTGAAAATACTTCAATACTTCAGTACTTTTTACTGCACTACAGTAATTTGGTTGTCACCCATTTTTTAAGTCCTGGGATATCTGTCTGAAATTACCTTCTCTTGCTCATTTAATCAGTTCCTTTCTAATAAGTATGAATTCTGAGGCCTCTCCTTCTCAATGTTCAATATATGTCCCTTTTCCACCTGTGTTCCCTGGATTTGCTTTTGCAAAACGAAGGAGTTTTGTCTTTCAGAGCGGGAAGCTCACAGGAAGTGAATCAGGAGGTGTCATTGATCTTACACTGGATGAAGAAGATGATAGCTGTTCTCAAGGTAGGTGAAAAATACTTGCCTAGCTGCAGAGGTAATTGAGCTGCAAGTGTTATTTCATCCTGTGAGTGGCAAAAAGGAATAAATTTCTGTTTCTGCTTAGTGTATTTTTTTCTTTGGTGTTTCAGTTAGGTAGGAGTGTTGTTAAAAAATTGTTAGTTGTTAAATAAAAGGAATTTTGCTTACAGTCTGAAAGATTTTTACTATTCCTTTACTATAACCACTAGTGCTATCTGTGCTTAAATACCTCAGGCTTGAGGAGTAATTTGAGATGTTTGAGTTCTTGATGATCTTTCTGAAAGCTCTTCTAGATGTATTTATTTTTTCTGTTTGCTGTTTATAATTAAAGGCCTTTTAATTCTACAGGTGATATTTAGCCATTAGAGTATTACAGCTTCTAATCTTTTGTGTAACTAACACTTTGTGTGCAAGACTTTAATGACCAAATGCAAACTTGTTTGCTTTAGGACTGTATGCCAAGAGCAGAGTAAATATAGCCATGCTCTTATGTACTTTGGCAATTTGGATGCACTTCATCTTTTAAAAGAACACATTTCTTTTTACGTAAATCTTGTGTAAATGTAGGCCAGTCTAATTACAGTTAGCATTGGATTAGTGAAGAATGATAGTACTTCACAGAAGTAATGAGTCTCTACTTAGGACCATGTATTGTGCTGTCATTTTCATTGGAAAAAAAATCATATTTCTACTATTGGAGGTAAAGTTTTTGCTCTGTCTGGTCTCTAAGTGCATGTCCCTGTGCTACATTCTGAAGTCCAGCCATCAAGAAGTTTGATTCCTCTGGACAACCCTGGTAGTTATTTCTCTAGATTGTACATTCAAGTTCTACTCAAACATTCTTAATAGCCTGATTTGCTTTGCATTTGTATTACACAAATGTAGGAAATAATTGTGGCACGTGATAGCATCTTTCAGTGAGAAAGAAATCATAGAGTTATAGAATGGTTTGGGTTGGGAAGGATCTGTAAGGTCTCATTCCAATGCCAATGGGCAGGGACACCTCCCACTAGAACAGTGTTGCTCAGAGCCCCATCCAGCCTGGCCTTGAACGGTTCCATGTGATGTCATCACCAAAAAGGGAGTGTGTGAGGTACACAAGTATTAGAGAAGCATGATGCAATTCAGATAGCTGACTATTTGCATCCCTTGTCAGTAGAGGATGTGTTGTGCACAGTGAATTGAGTATGAGCCAACAGTGTGTTCAAGTTTCAGTTTAAGTATTCCCCCAATCTGACTCTGGTGGAACCACAGCTGAAATAGGGTGTCCAGTTTTGGCTCCCCCTTCTTCACACTCAGAAGAAGTTGTGGTACACTGGATAGTGTCGGGATGGTGAGGGCCTGGGGTGCACGACCTGTCAGAAGAGATCAACAGAGCAGGGCATGTTTGGTGAAGATTTAAGCAAGAGCAGCCTACAGCTACTTGGAGGATAGTTACAAGAATGACGGAGCACAGCTCTCTTCAGCAGTGCCAAATGATATATTAAGGGACAGTGACCATGAACTACAAGTGCAGGAAGTTCAAGTTCAGCTTGAGGAGGAAAGAAGTCACCATAGTGCTGCACAGAGGGATGGTAGAAACTGTCCTCTGGAATGTTTTTGAGATTCACAGATCATTTGAGTAAGTTGTTATTGACAGTCCAGTTTCAACAAGAAATTGGACTGCACAGCCACCAGAGGGCCTTTTCAGCCAGGATTTTGACTTGATGAGTTGAGTAGCAGAATAGCTGAGGCAATCAAGTTTTTATCACTGTCATCTCTTCTGAGAGTTATTTCTCAAAAAGATAAAAAGGTGGTTGCCTTGGGACTGTGCAATCCTGTCAGGTAAGGTTAACCTCCCCAGTCCTATTTAATATTCTGTAAAAGATGCCCAGCAGATAGATTAAAATGGATTTGTGGTATATTTTGAAGTAGTATGTCACAGTATTGTAATACATTTCAGCTAATATTTTTCTGTGTAAAATTTTCTAAATAAAATTTTCAAGAAAACTTTTTTCTTCCTAGTTGCATTAAGTAGATGTTGACCTCACAATTGCCATAAAAGATCAATACCAAAATTGCATATACAACTGTAAGACTGCTTCTCAAGGTGGGAGTGCTACAGAGTTGTAGCTCCATTGCAGCTTAATTCTTCCTCAGTTTCTTTGTAGGGGCTTGAGCTGTTTGTTAAAAATTTATGCAGAGGGATATTCTGAGATTGTTTCCACTCAGTTGTTAGGTCTCAGAATACTGTCCTTCCATTAGGAGGCAGGTTACTGGAGTACTTTGGTGCTGAGTTAGCTCCTGTATGTCTCTTCACTGCAAAGCAGAAGCTGATAGTCTGAAGCCAACGCAGATCAGGTCATGTTTAGAATTTGTGTGAGAAGTCAGTGATTTTTAAAAATAAACTGTAGAGAATAAAAGCTGGAGTTTCACCATGTAGTGAGAACACAGCACTAGGATTTTTGAGCAAGTTTCTCGAGAAGGTGTTCTGATAATAACTTCAAGGTTAAACAGAGGAAGAGTACACTTGTAACAGCTTTTGCATGATGATAAGCATCTACAGACCTTTGGCCAAATATTATTTTCCTCTGCACTTTGTTTACAGCAAATGTGGAGCAGGTTTTATTTTCTTCTAGATTTACACAACCTCAGGATAGAAAATACTTTCAGCATTATTGTATTTCCTGCAGGAATATTAGCTCAATACTAATTCAAATTGAAGAGTAACACTTATATAGTGTTGTTGGGAACACTCAGTTCCTGATTGGTTTTTTTTAGCATTGTCACCCATATAAAAAGTAAACCTAATTCTGTTACTTGTAAAAGGTATTTAAATAGATGTCAATATCTACTATTATCTAATAACACCTGATTTGTGCAAAAATTAAGAATTAAAAGAGTGTGTAATTTTTGAGAAACCCATGTTAACAGTAATTTTGGTACTTTTCTGTCTGCAAGTATTTTGCAATACTTGCACTTTGGACCTTGCTGGCCTTTTAATAAAAGGATTATCAAATTATTAAATACATAATTAGTTTTTTATTTTGTAAGGTGTTTTATCTGCTTAACAAATCTGCAGTTCTCTGGATAATTTTTTCCTTATTCTTGAGCATGCTTGTGACATGCTTGCTGTTTTGTAATTGACCTATACCAGTTATGAACTAGAACACTGTTCAAAACTTTGTGCTATTAACTGCAGTGTTGTAGACTGGTTCTGGCATAGAAGTAAGTCTCTATTCTGTTTTGTGCATAGATTAGAAGTTTTGCTTACGCCTCCAGTAGTAACAATTTCTATTTAATGCTCATTTCCATATTTTTTTTTTGTCTCCTCTAGATCCACATTTGTTGTGAATATGATGCTGTGTTCATTTAGTATTGGAAACTGTTCCATAATGACTTTTAACCTTAGTCGTGTGCTTATTATGTACCCAGTCTTCCTTGCTGTTTTTCTAAAGCTTAAATAGCCTTTGCTGTTTGTTTCAATTCATTTAATGAAGTCTAGTTAGTTATCTGTCATCATTTCCTGTGGGTGGTGCAATGCTGACCTAGTTTCCAGTCACTAGAATGTCAGCAGGGCTCTTCTTGATTTGTCAAGGGTAAATGAACTTGCTCTGTGGGAAATTAAAAACAGAAGCAAAACTAGAAAAGCCCTCACATTTGTCCAAACTCTGATCTTTCCTTGAACCACATTTGCAGCAGTAGGGTGTAAAGGTTTTTGCTTGTTGATTTTAAGTGCATCTTCTAAGTCATGGCAAAGAATGCACTCACATCACTGAAATTATTCAGTGGTAGTTGAGATGTGCATATGTCTGTAAATATTTGAAGTAAACAGATGTATGCATCTCTATAGAAATCTCTTTGGAGTCAAGTAGCTTATTGAACACTGGGACATCTCTCATAATCATGGAGAATAAAAGCTTGAACAAAGCCTGTTAGTTGCTCAGAGCAAGAAGGATCTCACCTTTTGTTTTCAAAATGAGCATCCCTTCACTACTTCTTTTATAGACTTTAAAGAAAGAACAGTATAAACAGAATATTTTCATCCAATGGCTTTAGTGAAGTAGCTTGGCTGTTGAGTCTACAGAAAGACGATATGGACTGCAGCTCATGGTGTCTTTAATTTGGGGGTATAGTCTGGGGGTGATGATGCTGGTGCTGGGTTGATGGTTGGACTAGATGATCTTGGAGGTCTCTTCCAGCCTTGATGATTCTGTGATTCTGTAATTGTGTCTCATAGAATCATACAGCAGTTTGTGAAGGATACTGCTACATTGAGCTGTTAGCAGTTAATGTTAAGCACAGCTCAGTGAGACCATCATAATAGCTTCAAACTGCTAAAAACCTCAACATTTGGAGCTATGCTGGCGTAAACCCCATTCTTAATGCTTTGAAATCTAGTTGGTATACTTAATTGAACACTTAAAATGTGGTCCTCACTATATTGTTTTATTTTCTCAAGAGTAAAATTAGTATTTATGTATTTTCATCTTTATATTCTGTCTTTTACAAAATTAGTGGCTGATGCATGTACAGTTCTATTAGGGAAGAATCCTTTTGAGCACTGCCATTAAAATCTACTCTTTTATCTTGTGTGGTTTTAGCTCTTCAGAGTTGGCTCCTCTGCCAATTACTGCTTTAATGTCCAGATGAAAGCATCTCAATTCTTCTTTATTCAACTTGTGCAAAGTCTTGATTAGATACAGACATGTGACTACATAAAATATTTGTTAGAGTGCAAATAAACTAAAGCAGGAAAAAGTATTGCTGTAGTAAACTACAGATACAGGCAGTATTTTTTGGTATCAAGTCAGTCATGTGAGGAAGGTGTCAATGTGATGAAAACAAATTTTCTTTCTAAAATTTCCTATAAAAAAGTAATTTCCCCTTTTTTAAGCAAATATTGTGGAAATTCAAAATAGCAGCAAGAGGACTGACTAATAGATTGAACAAAGGAAAGAGCAAATAAAAAGGTTTAAGCATCAAAGGTGGACAGGACTTTACGGAACTAAATCTGAGTACTGCGATGTTCAGGCCTTTAAAGGTTTTAGGTGGGTTTTTTTTAATAGAAACTTTTAAAGACTTTGGCACAGTGTTCTATTGAATTTGAGTTTGCAAATTGCTCTGAAATGTGTAGACTTCATTATAGTAGAGTAAAACATTATGGAGTCTGTCTGGGCAAGGGGCAGTGTGGTGATGAAAGTGAGGAGAATTTAATGAGTTTTCTGCAGATTTGTTTTCATAAGCAAAAAAGGTCAGAAAAATGTCATGCTTGGAATGTCCTCACCAGTCTATAAATGGGAGAGGGAGGAAAGGATTGTAAAACTCTGTGATATTTGAAACTGTGATTCAGAAATCAAAATTTCTGTTTGCTAATGTCTATATCTTTTGTTTATTCCAAAGCAGATGGCAAGAAGCAGAAGCAGAACCTGAGCCAGGCACTTGTGACAGGACTGAGCATACCCAGCCAGCCCTTGAGTCGACCTCTGCAGCCTTTGCCACCTCTGCAGCCAAGCCCTGTGCAGCAGCCAGGTGTGCCAACAAGTGGCCCTTCCCAGACCACCATCCATGTGTTGCCCACAGGTAACTTCATTTGACATCACTGTGTGAGTGCAGTGGCTGCTTTTTTTTTTTCTTGAATTAGACTGCTGCATGCTCTACATTGTGCTAATCTTCTAAAGGGAATATTTGGAATATTTGAGTCACTTCATACATAATGTTTCATTCTAGTTAGTTTCCCATAACATTTTTTCTTTTAATCTGATAAAGGGAAAGATAGTACTATTAATTTGGAAAGAATTCAGGATCAGTTTAATTCCATGGAGAGGAGGAAATCCTGCTAAGGATGGTCACAGAAATTAAGTATACTGTTGTTGGTAAAAGTGAAGGAGAAGAAACCTGTGCCTTCTTTAAGTAATGGAGGGGGAAAACATTATCAGCATCACTCCTATGTCCGTCCCTGTGCACTTGGCAATTATTTTGGCAGAAGGAATGATAAGGCTGACATTGAAGTTCTAGCCCTAGTTAAATATTACTTTGTTTCTTAAGAAACATAGGTCCTCCTTTTTTCTATTATTTTTTTTCTGCATATGATTTCTGGAGATTAGTTGGCATTGGATTATCTTATGACTGCTGTGTTCTGCAGCCTCTTTGGGGTGGATTTTATATTCTTCCACTGTCCTTACACACAGGACCTTTGCAGGGAGTGGGGGAGATGTTACACTTTTCTGTTAGGAAGCTGTGTATATATTGGCTTTATTTCAGGTGAAAATACCATTTAGGCTGCTTTCACTTTTCTTGCAGTATCCCCAACAGAGGCAGTTTTTATTTTACATGGCTCAGCTGAGTCAGTTTTCCAAAGGAGATGTGTATCCTGGATAGGCATATGGCCTTGGAGTCATGGAATTCAGGTTTAGGGTGTGCTCTCTTTTTTTCAGCTCCAACAACAGTGAATGTAACTCATCGGCCCCTGGCTCCAGCTGTTCCCAAGCTTCCTATCCCAAGAACCCCTGCTAGCCATCAGGTGGTTTGTACCACTATTCCTGCACCACCAGCTCAGAATCCTGTAAGAGGAGCTGTCATGACCAGCCCAGGTGTAAGGTCTGTCACCCCACAAAGTGGAGGTAGGGGATGATTCCTTCTGTGTGCTTCTTATTGTGACACAGCTTGGTATGTTCTGCCTGATGGGTGTGGCATGTAGGTTTTTGATTTGGGCTTGTTGATTGGTCTATGTAATTAATTCCTTAATGATCTGTGTGTGCTCAGCAAATTTGCTTCCCTTTCTTCATCTGAAGAGATGAAATCTCTCACTGGATGTATCAGAAATTGATACATGTCTGAGTTTCCTTGAGTAGAGATGTTGGCGAGTTCTCTTTGATTTTGCAAATGCATAACTGATACCTTCTCCTAGCTGTAAACTCATTTTCTGAAATGAGTACTAGATGTGAAGAATAAAGAACTTAAATGATAATTCGTTACAAAGTGGTGGATTTTAGCTCTCTTTTTGCTCCCCACAATTTCTATACTGTAGTTATTTTAACACCTTTATATTTAACATAAATTTCCCTGTTCTATGAATATGTGACTACTTTTGTGATGTCCTGGTAGTATGCTGCTACTGATAAACCAATATAATTATCATTGCAACAGCCTCTAGTACCAGTAGCAGATGCTTCTTGAGTAAGATCACTGCACTTTGTCTTTGAAAAATTGACTGTGAGAACCCATCCAAAGTGCTTTGCAAATTGCAATTTTGTATTTCTGTCTCAAGTGACTACTATCCCTACCTAGAAGCTATGTCTGTATCTTACATCTTATTCAGGCATTTCTGACCATCTTCAGACGATGATAATTTCCTGAGACAGAGCTGCAGTCATACTAAACCTGGATATTTTACTGGGTTCTCATAGAGGAGAAACAGCCAGCTCAGGTTCCAATATGAAAAAGTTATAAAGTACCTACTCAGTGTTTAACACTTAAAGCATTGAGATTTAGCACTCTGAGCTCCCTGCCTTGGACTTACAGATTACAGAACTCTGACACTCATCCCCTATGGATTGGTGCTTGATGAGTGTTTATCAAAAGAAATTGCCATACAATAGCTGTGATTTCCTGATAACGTGTTGCTCCATGAGCTTGAATTATTAGAATGCTTCAGTCTGACACAAGTGTGGAACTAGGGCATCGTAGAGATTGCTCCAAATCTTTTATTTCTAGATAGAAATGGAGGGACAACCTGAGCAATATGTAACAATGAGCCAAAGCTTTGACTTCACAGAACATACATGTTCCAACAATGGATAGAGAAAGTGTTACTTAAGAGAATTAGATGTGGTATAAAAAGAATGAAAATGTGGTAGTTTGCAGGAGTTTTACAAGCTATAAAACTGTCTAGGTTATTCCTGCCAGGCAGGTCAGTTTACTGTGGAAATGACTGGAATGGTGATGCCTGTGAGCAGTGTCCATCATGGAGTCTGTTCTGTGAGGGAGAACAGGCTTCTTGAACAGTGACTTAGGTTTTTTTTGCTTTCAGTGCCATCCACAGCACAGGCTTCTGAGTGGATAACATTGTGCTACAGCAGCATTTCTTTTTTTGTTTCTGAATCCCAAAATGATGTAATTGTTCTTTTCATACTAAAGCTCCCACTTTTCCTCCTCACCCATTTTTTTCATGCTACAAAGGGCTAAAACAACATTCTGTCCCTTTGGCAAACACAAGCACTTGTTCTCTCTTTTACAGCTTCAGGGGATGAGAGGTGATTTTGTTGTTATGCAGTGCTTTATCAGTCTGCTGGCAGCTGGAGCAGCCTGTCTGAAATTTGGCTTCATCCAGCTGAACCAAGGAGTTGGTCTTCCAATGTTACGTTTAGCTGCCTGTAAGCATTGAATATTCACAGTTTGTTGTGCTCCTCGCAGGTGTGACCGTGCGAATGCCTCAGACAACCTATGTGGTGAACAACGGGCTGACTCTGGGCTCGGGAGCTCCTCAGCTCACGGTGCACCATCGACCGCCACAAGCACACACTGTGAGTGGGGCTCTCCATCACCTGTGCAATGTGCAGCCTTGGCCCTGCACTGGGACTCTCAGGCTGCTCTTAGTGTGAGCTGCACAACAGTGAATGCCTTGTTGACACTTCTCAGCATGGCACCACCCAGTCACCTACAGCAACTCCTGCCCAGAATGGTAAAAGCTGTGCAATGTTAGCTCACCCTGGCCTTCTCCAAATTGCCAGGAGAGCATACTGAAAATTAGTGCATGAGCTGTCTGCAGGTGACTCTCAGACTCAAGGGTATAGAACTGCCAGTAAAATATTTAGTCGTGGTTTGGCTGCAAATTGTGACCAGTTTTCAAACAGCTGTTTGCAAAACTGAGGTAGGAGAACAAGGTACAGACCAAATCTCCAAGATTGCCAGCTCCAAAACTCCAGAGGTTTTTAGTCAATGTTGAGGGTGATTACTGCTGCATCACCTAAAACCTCTCTTGGTAAGACTTTGAGAATTTTTTCTGACTCATTTAATTTCACTTCAGATGCATTGCCTGTACAGTCACTGTTGAGCAGGCATATTACTTATGGTGTCCTAAAATGGTAAATATATTGCCAAGAAGGTGGCTTACCATCCTTTCAGTCTAGACACCATCAACTTTATGTACTCCCCAGTGATAAATAATGAGAATAAATGAAGCAAATATCACACAAAACACTTAAAATGCCAAAAACTACCCCAGATTCCAACCTGAAAAATGTCAGGTTTGAACCACATTCCTAAATTCATCTTAACAAATATAAATGAGATATCTAGGTCTGTTTTTGTGTTATGAAAAATGAAGTATCATTGGAAAGACACATTGTGCCCTCATTTCAAAATTTTCTGGAAAGTGAGGCTGAGCTTTTGTGATCAATTTAAGGTGATGGAATTGTGTGGGACCATTACCCTTTTTTCCTTTTGTGACTGAACACCTGTCTGTAGAAAAAGATGAGTTGTCAGCTTAATGCCCTGCCTGGGGTGTCGGGTAATGTAGGAACAGAGGCTCAAATGTAGATTGGCTCAAAGTCATTGTGAAACTGCTTGCTCAGTCCTGGTAAAGGGCACAGTGTTGAGTTCACCCCCTCTTGGCTGGGAAGCAAACAAGATGCAGGGAAATTACTGTGGCCGTGATAATTTGCACAAGTAGGGATTTATATGAGAACAACTGAAGAATTTATGGCATCCTTGGTCCCACCCCTTCTCATCATTTGCTGCTGCTGCTGCCTTGCCTCTGCACACAGGACTGAGTTGGCTGGGTGATTGCAGGCTTATCTGCATCCAGTTACCTGGGGAATGATGAACTAAAGCCTCCTTCCATTGCTGTAGATTCTGACCTTTGCCTTATTGCTCTTATGCTGCTTAGGACCCACCACGCCCTGTACATCCGGCCCCGCTTCCAGAGGCACCACAGCCACCACGTCTGCCCCCTGAAGCTGCCAACACTTCTCCACCTCAAAAGCCACAGCTGAAGCTGGCCCGGGTCCAGAGCCAGAATGGGATTGTGCTGTCATGGAGCGTGATGGAGGTGGACCGGAGCTGTGCCACTGTGGACAGTTACCACCTGTACGCCTATCACGAGGACCCCAGTGCCACCGTGGCCTCGCAGTGGAAGAAGATCGGGGAGGTGAAGGCGCTGCCGCTGCCCATGGCGTGCACTCTGACACAGTTTGTGTCCGGCAGCAAATACTACTTTGCAGTCCGGGCTAAGGATGTCTATGGGCGCTTTGGACCCTTCTGTGACCCCCAGTCCACAGATGTGATCTCTTCCCAGAGCAGTTAAACTTGAGATCTTTGGACCCTTTAAACCTGTCCTCCTATCAAGAATTACCCCAGTTTTGCGAGGAGTTGATCCCATGCATGTAACTCACCTTTAAATCCACTCTGCAGGTTTATTTTAGACAGTTGTGTGATACACTACATGCATTCAGAACCAAAAGAAAAATGGTCTGACCTGCAGCAAGAGCGCCTGTTTTTTCTAAATAGTTCATGTCATTGGCCATTTAAAAATTTTGTTTTTCCTTCCATGACAGGTGTTCTACCTAGATACCTACTATCATTTATTCAATAGCATCCCAAATGCCTGGGATACTGCTTCAGAGTGGAAAAAAACTGGTAGATTGTCTGAAGTAAAACGTACACATCTGTAATGTCTATTGAGACACCAGCACAAGGGCAAGAATGAGATCTGCCTCTTGCCCCCTGCATTCTGTGAGCAGACTGTGACATGAAGGGTGATTCAAGGTCTTGCTTTTTGTACTGGAGCTTGAGTGGTTTGTCTTACCTTACAAACTGTAATAAGCTCTCTGAGGGGAAGGAAGGGAACTTGAGTCTGGCCAGGAGCCCATGTAAATTTGGAGATGGTGGGGTGGGGGGGGGGGGAAATCACCCCACAACCTCTTACTACTTCTAAGAATGCTCCTCTATTTTCACCATCCTCCCTTACTCACCCTGGGAATATTCCCAGATCAGATCTGAAACTGGATTGTAAAGACTGCATTCATACCTCTCTAGTTCAGACAATTTCTCTGCCCCTCCCCTCACACATCCAGCCCTATTTTTTAGATTTATTTTGTGCCTTAAAGAATAATTTCAGAAATAAAATGTAGCCAGATACCTTGTGCTGTTCTTTTCTTTACTTTGAGTTATTTTTCCCTTTACTCTTCTAGTCTTTTATCAGTGCTTCTCATTTTCCAGACCTGCAGTATTTACTATTTCTGTAAAGACAAGAAAGTGTAGCAGCTGCTGATGGTGAATTGTTCTTATACGCAGTATCATTCAACCCTTTCCTTACTGTAATTCTTGAGTAGTTGTTTTTGTCCTGTCGAGAATATTGAGTCTACAGACATTATTTTCCACCAGAGCCTCAGCCAAAGAAACCCCTGTGGTGTGGTGCTGTGAAAGCTTCTGCCTCTTTGCACTCATTTGGATGCTCAGTGAGTATAAAAGGAAGAGCTGGCTTCCCAGTGTGCTGCTCTCTTCCATCACCTGCCTGGCTCTGCTGAAAGCAAGCACAGCCAAGGGCGTTTACAAACTATTTTAGACGCTGGCTTAAACCTTATGAGTGATAGCAAACGTTAATAGATGCTTTCAGGATGCTTCTGAGCTGAGAAAATAAATTGGTGCATCTACCCCACTGCCATTGACATGTTAAATTTGCTTTTTTCAGAACAAAATTTTAATGCACCTGGACAAGAAAGTAGATGCAGGGTTTTAACTTTGGCAATTTTCAGTTGCATTCCTGCCCAATAGAACCACACAGTGTGTTTAGAGGGGAAAGGTTTTTTTTTTAATCCACTTTACCATATAGCAAAGCTGCAGAGTACGACTTTTTTTTCATTTCAGCGCTCTCTTTCTCAAAATGAACATGTTGAAGTGTGAAGCAAGATTGAAGAAGTGTCAGAGAAGCTAAATCCCTAAACAGGGCTGATGAAATATGCTATTAGATTATGGATTCTGTAGCTCTTGTTCCTTTTTTTAGAACCTTTACACTGAAAGAAATGGCACTGTAGACCTCTGTGTAGTTCACTGCCCTACTTCACGTAGCTGGGAGTGTCACTTCTCTCGGGTGAGTAATGGATATTCTCTGAATGGAAACTTGCATTTAAAAGTATAGCAGTTCTGTTGATTTGGACAAGTAAAAATTCTGGCTAAATCTAAGTATCCTCAGAGAAGGTTCACACTGTGTATGAACAATGTGTAACTTTACTTTGAACTGCAGTTGTTCCTGTATTTCTGGTGCCAATTATCAAAAATGCCTTGAATTTTTTGTGTTTAAGTAAATGTTTTGTTTGCTTATTTCAAGGAATGGTGACTTAATTATGCATCTAGTATATTTATGGAGATAAAACTAAATTTGGGTTCTTACAAGGACAGTTTTGATATTGAAATTAGAACAGTTCTTTCCAGTTGATGGCTGTCAAGTCCTTGGGCAATTTTTTGTTAACATGTCTTTGAGGTGGTACCAAAGAGCCATTGGCCATATCAGTAAAGTTTGAAAATTAAAATAAACATGAGGATACAACCTAGAATTTACTTGATTTATTTAGTTGTGAGTCCAGCCCAAACTATGTGTAAGCTTTATTATAGCTTGAGCTTCCATTTAGATATACCTTGTTCCTAAGTTTGTCTCCTTTGGGATAGGCAGGGGGTGCAAGTCCTGCACTAGAGTATTTTCTTTCCTCCAATGGAGGTATTAATAGGGATGATCTGTCATTCCATTTGGAGGTTTTGTGGGCTGCGTCATTAGAGAAAGAAGACTCATATTTATTTACTAAAGATTTAGTTCTTCACTGAACTGACAGTAAAAACTGGCTTCTGTCTTGACAGATCCATTTCTGGTCTGTGTGGCAGCAGTTCTGTGTTTTTTGCAGAATTTTTTGAGACACTCTTGTTGACCAAAGACATCACAGCTCTGGGGTGAAAGATCGCTTCCCTGTTGTTTCATTCCAGCAGGGCTTTTAATGGTCTGATTTCAGTATCTTGAGCAAGTACTGGTGGAGAAGAATGTGATAAAGCATGGCTTGACCTTGAGATTCCTAGTTTGGTGTGGAGACATCCAAGGGAGATGGTCCCAAAATCACTGATGCCCAAAGAGAGAACAATGCCAGTTTTGTGCAGTCACTGGCACTGTGGAGCAGATCTCTGCAGCGAGTTTGCTAACAAACATGAGTAGTGCTTAATTCCTTGCCTCATGGCAGTTTTTCCCATGCAGTAAAATGACTGATGGTTTCATTGTGCTTTACCTTCCAGAAAGATTAAAATTATTGAGAAACTTTCTGCTAGCAATAGTCATTCAGAAACAATGTTTCATTTGTAGGCTTTATTTGAAAGTATTACCAAAATATTTGGCAACATTCAGTACAGGTGTGCTAATACTCTGCTTCATTAATGAAAAGTCAATTGCTGAAGCCTCCAATAATCCACTTTTAAATACACTAAAAATTTCTATATGGCTTTTAAGTGGAAGTGTTTAGTTTGGTTTCTTCTCTGCACTTAATGCGTGTCTTTCCATCTTTAACTAGCTAGGTATAAAGTTCTTCCTGACTCTGTCTGAATTCTGTGATTCTGTTTTGCTGATGCCTCTGGTTATGTGACATTTCAGCAGTACTGCCTTGGACCAAGTTGCCCGTGTTTTAGCAAACATAGCACAGACTACAGCTGTGTTTTCCATCCTCATTTACTTTCTGGTGTGTTTTAGGTTTGTTGTTTTCTCTGTGTGATACAAGGGCATCTGGATGTTCAGGTTGAAAGTAATTCAAGTTAATTTATCTACTTTGAGAGGAGCCCTGCTGTGGAGTGCTGATGGCTGGCCTCTTTTATGTTGCTGTATGGCTAAAAAGCTTTATTGAATACAAAAACATAAATGCCAGGAGAGGCAGACTGTAGGTGTAGCATCTGTACTGTCTCCAGTGGCAGCTTCAGAAAACACAAGGATGCATATCTCTCAGCCTGTAATTATTTCCATGCCCTGAGAAGCTTCCCTATGCGTTGGTCTGACATTGCTCCTTGGAATTGTCTGTGCTGTCCTTGGCCACGTTAGATCACTGAGACACCCATGCCCAAGGTTTTTAGCACGAGGCTGGAAACACCCATGGTGTTTTCCTTATAAAATTAAGGGGTCTTACACTGCTTGCTTTGGAAACCAAGGCAAAACCTCTCAGTCTTCACTGGGACCACGACTCAGCTCAGTAGTACGATCTGAACATCATTTTGTACTGTAACAGAAATAGCCACTTCAGCCCTTCCTTGATGCTGTTTGTCTTAAATGTACAGTAAATAAAAAACAATATTATATGTAGGGATGGGTCACATCTGTTCCTGCTCCTGAGTCAGCCATTCCCCAGGAGGAGTGTTGCATACACTGTACAAAATCAAGCTGTGATTCTGCCTTCTTACACACCCTTTGAGTATTCTCCTTTTGTGAAAAAATATCTATGCAGATATTTTAAATAGAAGCTTGATATATTAAATATATATTTTTTTATTTTGTTGATTTGGGATGGGGTGGGCGTTGTATGAAAACACTGGAGGGAGAAGAGATCCAATAACACTAAGCCAGCCCTGCCATGCAAATCTATTCCCTTCCAAACCTTCTGAGAGGAGAAGGAAAAAAGGATATCTAGGAGAAAGCAAATAAATTCATTTTCCTTTTCATACCTTTTAAGTTAACAAGGCATTTTTCTTTCTCATTGTCATTATGCAGGCTGAGAATTCTTTTCTTCTCTTTTATATACTTAAGCCTATATATATATGTATAGATGTGTGTGTATATACACACATCCACATATATATATACACACATACATATATTTGAACTGTTGTCTAAAATTAATAGGGTTTAGCTGTAAATAAGATAGCTGAGTAGTAGTTGTTCAGGGACTCCTGTTCACCTTTAGTAATTTATTGGCTATCAGAACTCAAATGTGCAAAATCCTTTGTTGGAAAACTCCACATCTGATTACTTGTTTTGTTTTGCAGCTGGACTTGTAAATACAAAAGAAAAAATGTAGGACTGATTTAATGTCCAATTTAAACTAGGCAGTTGCCAGCTTTCCTGATTTTTGTATGTACTGTAGATTAGTGTGTGTCTGTGTTAACTGTAGTGGGGTTTTGTCTGACAAGCCTGGAATTTATACTTTGAAATAAAACGACTGGGTTTTTAATAATATGAGTCATCTGTGCTTAGTTCCTGACACATCAGGAGGCAACTGTCTCAAAAAAGGGCCTGCTCCTCTTCTTCAAAGATGTTGCCACCATGCTCAGGTAACATTGAGCAGCAAGGATTTGGTGGTTCTTGGTCCTTACCAGGAAGTCAACTGCATGGTGCTGCCCTCACAAAAGCAAAAAAACAAAGCCATGCTGTAACTTCTGGGAAGTTGCCTTCCATACATTTCTGCAAAGTGTGGACAGACAGAATAAAGTGACTTGCGCCCTTAAGTTGCCCCAGCTGAACACAGGAATGAAAATTCAGTTGTTGGTGCTGCTCTCCTTGCCCTCCAAGATGTCAGGTTTAACCTCTGCAGCAATGATCATTCTTTCAGCAAGAGGCTTTGGACAAAGTACTGGGGTTTTTCAGAGCCCCCTTCAAGCATGAGGGCCCACTCACCTGGCCAGGGAGCAGCTGCTGTGCACAGCATGAAGCGCATCACTCGAGGATAATGAAATCAGGATTAGCAAAAGCGTGTTTCAGTGCAGGCATCATGAAGGGCTCTGCCCCACTCAGCTGCTTCAGGGGTGGAAGCCAAGAACAGCATGATGGCAGATGATGTGCAACATGTTTGGGACCAATGAACAGCTGGACTAGAAGGAAAAATCTGCCTCTTGGACCCAACTCTGCTCCCAAATTGTAGAGAAAAAGTACTTAGAACATGGAGTTACTGACATGCCTACCCTGAGTTAGTGCTGAGTCTATAATTCAAGGGCATATAATTAATTTGTGATGGTAATAATTAGTTTCTATGCACTTAATAAATTTGCTTCAAGTCACTGACCAGATGATGGAGTTTTGTGAAGTGATGCATCAGCACAATCCCACTTGAAAGTCCTTAGTTTCTCAGACTGCCTATTTAGACTAAGAGTATATGTACTGCACAAGGTGCAGAACCTATGCTTTATCATCAAATACAGCGTAACTACTCTGCTCAAGTACTGCTGTAATTGCAATTCCTGCTGAAGTAAAGTAAAGTGAGAATGTGAACATGCAGAACACTCACTGTTTGCTGCAGGGTAGCTCTGGCACACACTCCATGGTAGGTTTGGAAACAAGTGCTACAGCCCCAGAGCAGAATGTACAAACAGCAAAGTCCATTTCTGCACACCACTGATCTTCCTACTAAGGAAACTGAAAAAAACCCAGAAGTCGGCTGAGAAGCAAATGTGAGCCAGCAGCACAGCAGCAGGAGACTGCCAAAGGAGTGCTGTTGGTTTCTCCCTGGCCAGGCACTAATAAAACCTTGCCCCGTGCCTCCTGCTGCAGAGAGAGGATGCTGACACAGGCTGTGGCTCCAGTTAGAGCTGAGGCTGTGCAGGGTGAGTTTGCTACTGAATTTCAGAAAAGGAGGATGGTTAAGCATGTGAAACCTTGCATTAGATGTGATGATTTTGATGGTCCTGCTGAGAGAAGTAATTTCTTCCAGGCATTGAGTGAAGAGGATTTCTTCATAATGGCAAAAAGAAGTTTATCACAACCACCTCCCACTTCCATCTCCCCACCAAGTCCCTCTTCAGGCAAACACAGAAGCCTGAAATTTAAGAGTCAGAAGCCACAGGACTTGGAAAAACCTGGAAGTGGTGTATGAAAGAGGTGGCAACTTCTGCCACAAATCCTCTGCTTAAAGCATCTTTTCTTTTTTTAATTACAAGTGGGATCTGCAGAAGGAAGTAAGATACTCAAAGAAACCTTGAAAATTCATGCAACCATCTGTCAGTTCTTTTGCACCTGCCTCCAGGGCCATGCAACCCTATCAAACCCTCCTCTGGTCACTGATGCAGCTGTGCAGGGAAGAGGAGCTTGAGCTGCTGTGGTCAGGACTTGCAACAAAGGAAGCACAAAGCACAGCACTGCAGGAGGAATGCAGCAGCCTTTAGCAGCACGACCAAAGGCAAAAAAAATAGTCACAGTCACATGGATTAGAGTCCTAAGGCGCACAAAATCCAGAAAGGGACTCCCAAATGCAGAGCTGTTTTCCCACAACTCTGGGTTGGAGGACAAAGCAGATCATACCTCAGGGTAGGAGGCTCAAGGTGAGAGAAAGGCAGAGCTGCCATTTCCAGGCAAATTTGTCATGTCATGGGCACATCACAGGTACCACACAGCTCCAGTCCCTGCAGGTGGAAGCATCTAGCTGTGCCCTAGGTCAAGAACACTGTTCACTGCAGTAATCCGTTGGCAATTTCCTGGTCCCCGGGGACCAACTTTTAAATAGTACTTACTTCTCCATTTGCATTTTTATATCAAACTGTGAAAAAGCAGGAAATACATCTTGCAATGTTGCTGCATTGTCCAGGAGTGACAGTGAGGTCACGTCATCCTCCAGTCCCTGTGCTTCTAGTTTCAAACAAGCAGCTGATTCTTGGTCTTCTGCTTGCTGGCAGCTCAGATCCTTGCACTGCTCTTCATGACCCAGCTCCATTCCTTAAGTGTCCTCCTTTAATGCCTGCTGCAGCCTGTTCAATCCAGGTCAAGTCAATCCAATCTGTGCAAGTGGTTCCACCACCACATGGAGGAGGTATCTGCACACAGCATCTCACAGATATCTCCTACCTCAGCATCAACAACAGCTTTGCTGTAACTTCTGGTCTCCCTCTTCCGCTGGCAATAATCACCCTTACTGTGACAGCCAAATATTTAGGTAGAACCTCAGCCATATTGCAGTAACTTGCTCCCTCCATCATACAAGCTGAACTCTAGAGGCTTCATTAAAACCTCACACTGCTCATCCTTCTTCACCTTCATAACACAGGGCAGTGATGTGCACTATTTAGCTTGGGCCATCAAGGACGTGAGGAAAGAGCTGTTTATTTTGTTTTACTTAATTATACATAGAACATCTAGCATAAGACACCCTAGTAATTCAACTCCTTGGTGTAAACACAGGTAGCTAAGAATAATGTGCAAAGCCCTGGCCCTCGTGGCCATCTCAGTCACATTCCCCTGCCACAACTGAGAGAACAGGCAAAGATGGCACTGAGCAACTGCATGGGCTGATCCAAGAGAGAGATCCCTTGTAAGAGATCCATTGCATCACATTTGTGTCCCTGCAGCCTGAAGCAGGGGCATTTCCAAAGCATGAGGCTGCTTCCCTTCACCCTCTTGCAGAGTGACATTGCCAGCTGCTTTGGCCGCATAAAGGAAGTCTTGACAATGCCACTGAGAGTCACATCCTGTACAGAACAAGACCGATCTGCAATGGAGAACACATGCTTGATAGAAAGCAGCTTGCAGTACACTATTCAGACAAAAGGCAGACATCAAGCCAGCACTGAGGTAGGGCCATCAGGACCAAAGCAGCTGCCTGGCTGGGCCCAGCCCTAGAGACAGGGCCCATGTTGCTACTAGAAACTGATCACTCTCACTGGTGGCACTGGTCCTCACTCCTGCTCTGGGAACAGCTGTGGCGATGGCTCAGATTAACAGAAAGCTGTGCCATCTGCTTCTCATCAATCCTAGTCAGAAGAAGGGCCACCCAAACAGCTCAGAAGAAAGGAACTTGCTTTGGATGGCAGCGAAGCAGCCGATATCAGCACAAAGTGCCTAGCAGGGGAAGGCAGGTATAAGGCACAGGGATGTGGACATCCAGGTCGATTTATTACACAAGAAATAAAATTTCCATTAAAAAAAAAATTCCACTTGTGGATATTGACGCTGGCGTTACAGGATGGGCCTCATGGTGACGAAGTCGAAGTTGTATGACTCCGGCAGGCCCTGGTGCCGCGTGCGGTTGAAGCGTCTCCAGCTGAACACCGGGAGACCGCCCTGCACCGGAGGGCCATTGATAGCAGAGGCGGTGAACGCTGCAGCCAGGCGGAAATCCGACACCTGCAACAAACGACAGCAACACGGGGCAAAAGGGCAGCGTGAGAGTGGACACATCCTCATCCCAGACAGCAGGAACAGCTCACCGAGATTTGATAATAAGGTGAGGGAAGTGAGCAGAGGGAAACACGCACAGGTAGCAATTCCTGCCCTGTGCAGAGGCATCTCCAGCCATGCAGCAGCCAGTACTGAAGAGAAACAGCAAACCACAAGCCCACGCTTGCCCTCTAGCCCTTGCACTAGCCAGGCTGAAAGAGCCAGAGCATCTGCCCTCGGGACAACCCTCCCTGGTTTTATGGGGCTGCAACAGGCAGATGAGGGGGTCTGCCCTAAGCTCTGCTGCACGTTGAGCCCTTGGGCCATACCCTGGGGCATGTCAGGGTAATTCAGGAATGGAGAAAAGCAGCACAGAGCTAATATTGCTACCTAGGCTCTGTGCTGTTCCTTCACTGTCTCCAAAGCCTGCTCCATCTTCCCAAACTCAGACACTATATTTGTCTGTAGGGTTTATAACTAAAACAGGTTTGGCCTGTGCTCTGGGTTATTTCTTTCAATGCCCCTCTTAGGCCCCCTATTCTACCTCCAGCCCAGCCCACTCCCCTTGCCTAGCTGTGCTGGTTAAGGCACTGCAGCGTGCACTGACCACTCCCTTACCAGACCCCTCTACAAAGCCATTTTCTGCATTCCTCTTGTATTACCCAGCTCTGGGAATCTCCCATTACTGTACTGACACAGCAGTGGAGATACCAAAATAGCCTCCCCTGGCCCATCCTAGCAACCAAACTCAATCCAGAAATGCAGTAGGGTGGAGCCCACAGGTTAAAACACCATACAATTTTTCAGCACACCAGGGCTGCACAGCTGCTTACCTGAGCATCACTCTTCACGGTGAAAATACCGTATAACCTGCCTAAAATAAATACTGCTTTCTCCAGGACAGTGGGTCTAAGGATTTCCCCACACCCCCTAAAATGCAATGTGATCTTCACCAACTTTTCAGAAAGCAGTTTTGCAGAGAGGTGGGGCCCCAGAGCAGGGTGGCTTTAAGTAGAGAGCCAGGCTGTTGTAAATGTAAACCTTAAGTGAGACTGCAACCACATTCCTGTGGGCTGTGGGAGGCACCCACGGAGTCCTAATGAACAGGAGGCTGAGGCTATACAACAGTCTACTTCCCTGAGTGAACTGAAGACTCATTTCCTGCTATAAGGCTTTGGGGTTTAACCCCTGAACACCACAAGCTCCCATGGATGTAGCTGTTTCATGCACCTCTTCCTGTATCCTCTGTCACTTTTTCCAGGGACAGGAAAAGAGACTCTGCAGAGAATTCCCATCTGAGGAGGTGCACAAGGACTGGGACAGCATGAAAAGAGGGAAGAGACATGCCTGGCCATGCTTACCCTGGTGCAGGGAAATATGCTACAGGTCTGACGGGAGCACAAACAGGCTGCAGCCAACATTCAGCAGATGTTGAAATTGAGGTAATTTACCTTGGAGTCATAGCAGCCTGCAGGCACTGGTAAAGAAGGATTCAGGTCTTCCCGGCAGCAAATGGTGTTGCAAGGATTGTGTTCAGCATAAGGATCATGCTGATAGTCTGGGGTGAAAAATGGTGGGAAGGGCAGAAGAAAAAAAGTTAATCCCCTTACAAAAAGCTGATGCCGCTGAAAGCTGGGTAACTGCACTCTGTCACATTGCTTTTGTGCTTCTCCCTAGGTATGAGTTACAGGTCACAACTCAAGACAGGACATTAAGTAGACAAGCTCCTACTTCAAGACCGTACAGCTACTTCTGCATCCCATGTCAACCTCTAACCACAAATATCTGCAATTCCACCTCATGAAATTCCACATGATGAAAGCTTGTAGAAACTTTATCAGGAGAGAAAAGCAGATGAGAAAAGGAAGTGGGAGGGCAGGTCTGGGGAAAGGGGGAAATGCAGCAATGAGAGCCTTTGTTTTCCTGCTCTGGATTAAAATAAGTGTCAAGGAGCAAAACCTTCAAACACCACTGCAGTAGCTGCAAGCCAGGAGGGGAAGGTGGTGAGTGCACCCTGCTACTCACAGCCCAGACAGGAATGATACCCCACCCTGGGAGAGGCCTCAAGCCCAGTAATCAGCAAGTTCCCTATAATTGGGAATAAAAATATAGCATCTAAAGCTATCAGTACTTTGAGATGGGCTTAGCCAGAAGTTAATTAAGCTAGGTTTAATCCAGTTAAGAAGAACCCTGTCAGGAAAAAACAACAGAGCATTACCTACTGTCCTGGTTCAACCCCTGCTGGCAACTAAGTACCACACAACTGCTCATCCACATCCCTCCAAATCCCACCCCTCATGGGATGGGGGGGGAGAATCAGAAAAAAGTAAAAACCATGGGTCGAGATAACAACAATTTCAATAACTGAATTGTTAATAATAAAATTAAAAACGAGAGGGAGGGCAAGAGAAATAAATCCTGAGAGAAACAAGTGATTCACAATACAATTGTTCACCACCTGCTGACCAATGCAATGCCTGTCCCTGAGCGATGATCAGCTCCTCCAGCCAATTTCCACAGTTTACACAATAAGCATGAGGTTCAATTGTATGAAATATCTCTTTGGCCACTTCAAGTCAGATGTCCTGGCTATGCTCTGTCAGCTTCTTGTGCACCTTCTTGCTGGTAGAGCATGGGAAACTGAAAAGTCCTTGACTTACCAAAAATTAAAACATAGGACTTTAAGTAATACTTAAACTATCAACATTACTCTCATACTAAATCCAAAACAGTACTGTACTAACCACTAAGAAAATTAACTCTATCCCACCTGAAAAAGACCATTTGCCTGAACATGGAAAAAGACATTAAGTTTTACACTAAATTCTCTGGTCTGACCACATCTAACTGTTGTTGGGATTTAAGGCTTTCAAGATTGACAGGCTGTAGATGTCTTAGGTGATACAAGTCCATGAAGTCTCTTGCAGTACTCTCTCTAGGAGTCAGAAGCTTTCTGGAAAAGTCAAATAATAAGCCCAAGGGGCCTTGTTCTAGATAGAGCAATTTTAACCCAGTTTCCTGCCTCCAAAATAAGCTTGTGTTACCTTTTTGGTTTGTGGGTATTCTGCATTTAGGACAATATAATGACCTGTATGTGAGACTGCAGCTTCCTGCCACAATCCAAGAAATAAAAGTAACACTGCATATTATCAGCTCCACAGCACACAAACAGGTGTCTTACTGTTGTATCTCATGATGTACTTCATGCTTTCCAAGTTGGTCACTTTGCCTTGGTCTCGACGGAAGATTTTTGCTCTTGGAGCAAGCTCATAGGAGAAATCCATGCCATACTTGACAACGTATGATGCATATCCACTGAGATTGTAAATCTTTTCATGGAAAGGGATATTGTATGAAGGCCAGTAACCTGCCAGAGACAAAACCCAATCTGTTAATCGTTTGGAAAAGCTCAATGTTCTTGCTTGTATCAGAAAAGAAAATAAATAATTTTCCACGTTGCATTAGCTTAGCAGCATGTCGAGGAACAACACAGAAAACTGGTTTGAACACAATAAGGTAACAGTCACTGGCATGACCAGGGTTGACTCCCAGTGTAACACCACTGGAGACTGCGTACCCAGGCAACCCGCCCCCAGACTTCCACCCTCAGGACTCATCCTGCAAAACAGCTGAGATCAGACTTGCAGGAGCCTGAACATGCAGCGTGGCCACAGCCCTCTTGCACAGGTTTCCCTGCTGAACCTCAAAGGACTGCAAGATCATTTACCTCCACCAAAATTCACAGTGAGAGGCCTGAAGTCACTCTGGTTCTGCCCCGCTTCCCGTCTTACCAAAGCAGAACAACACACCATGCTTGGATGTCAGGGAGGGAATGGCACACACAAACACATGGAGATCACAGAGCTACTCAGGGTGAAAGGAGGCAGGCCAGCACACACACTTTGTGCAGCAGGGGTTGCACACAGTGATAAAGAAAGATGGGGGATTGCTGCACATTTGCCAGTAGCTGCCTTTGAAGTTTAAGAAGTGATTGATCAGCAGAGCAGAGCCGTGCTCTAACTCTTCCAAAAGCAATCCTGCCGTTTTGTTAACTCTGAAGAGCAAAGGATGCCAAGCAGGATTACAGAGAAGAGTTTTAGCTAGGTGACATAAAACTGCCTGAAAGAAGACCACTATGGAAAGCTCTTGTAATGAGCCAGGAGACCTTCCAGGTCAGAATTCAAGTACAGGAAGTCTTGGAATTAATAAAAATAGATACCTATACCTTAATTTTTTCTATTTTTCAGGCAGCAAGTATATAACATGAGCTAGGCCCAGAAGTAGCACACTTTCAAGTTGTCTCCAAAGCATGAACATTCCCTGTTATTCATTCTCAAATGACACACATCAGGATTTGGCTTAGAGATTTACTATCTAGGCACTGGTAAATGCAGGGCTCCATGTATTGAGATCAGCCCAGCACAATGTGAGGAGTCTCGTGTAAAATGCTCAAAAAGTCAACTGGAATTCAATGGGAGCAATATACACAAATACAAACCAAACTTCCTGAAGGATACGTAGACAGCGTAAGCACTGGAACACTGCCTGAGTGGAGGGCTCACCAGGCTGAGTCCTACTTAGGATAGGGAAGACAGGAATACCCTGTCTGCTGGCATTTGCTTACGTGACCTAGAGCCTACCTGAAGGAAACAGGTTGTGTACAGGCTGTGTTGTAACACAGGCGTCCTCCAGAAATGAGCAACTTGCCAGCCTCTAATGACGCAGGCCGGAGGATACAGACACATCAGCTTCCAAACCAGAGAGGTTTAGTTGTGATTCAAAAAGGTGCAATTGTCTCACATGAACACAGTGCATGCAGATGACACTTTTCTCCCACCTGGAAAAACTTCTTGTTAAAATTGCTAAAACAGAGGAAGCTGTTGCAGTTCTCCTCCAGCATGAGCTCTTCTGTGTCCCAGGCTCTGCAAGACTGTAAATCCCATGCAGAGAGTGCAGCAGTAAACTTAAGCCAAGCTTTACCCAAGGGCTGCTATAAGCCAGTGAAATCTGGCAGGGTGCACAGTGATGAAAAACAAGTCAAGAGAGAGTGTAAGGTTGAAAGGGGAGGGGCATGACATGAAGGCAGCAAAAATTCCCTGAATCAAAATGTTTTCATGCTCTGCCCATTCAGAGCAAAAGGTACCAGCAATACCAAGAGATGGAGCGATGAGAATATTGCACATATGGAGGAAGACACTCAGAACCCAGGTTTTGCTCTGATGTGTTGCTTTTGATGTATTACTCATTCATCATCAAGAAATATGAACTACAGACTACTTCTGTGACCTATTCCTTCATTGGAGACAGTACTGCCCTCCCTCACTCCTCTAAAGCATTCCTGAGTTTTCTTTGTCAATATACAGAAAGCACCTGGACATCTTTGCCTGGAAAGGGCTATGTAAGAGAGGCCTGGTTTTGAGAACTCATCTGCACTGGCCAAAAAACCAAGATGATAGAAGCTATAAAGAAAAAAATCTTTCCGTTTTCAAACCTGTATAAGGAAATGCTACCTTTTTCCTCAATACAAGGCTTACTACAGCACTACCTACCTTTGTTCACCTGAGATTTCAATTCTCATTCTCTGTTGTTTCTAGGTTTATGCTTCAAAGAAACTTAAAAAGCCAGTGCTGGTGGCAAACTCACTCTGACTAAACTAGAGGGTCCAAAGTGTACTATCTTGGGACACCAGCTACAGGGCAACGATGGAGTGTGCCAGGGTCAGCTATTCTACAAACACTCGAAGCCAGCATTGCTCTTGAGAAAGATAAATGTCCTTCACCTGAGATGCTCCAAGCACCTGGGAAGAGGGCAGGGGCCTTGATGGGACTTGTCTGGTGTCCTGCAGGCATGGAGGAGTAAAGATCTGCTGCTTGCAGGAGAAGTGGTGACTTACAGCAGCTGAGGCCTCCAAAACTGCACTTCGGCAGTGCTTAGCCTACCCTGTGTATTGAAGGCTGTCCTTCTAATGTTTAAACTCCCAGAGGCTGACTGCTCTGTAATCCAATATGCCCAAGGTACATTTAGGTATCTGGGAAAAGACATATTGTAGGTGTGAAGTAGAATGTGTAAGCTCTAATGCACGCTGCTATCTTTGAGAACAAAGCAGCTGCAACATCTCAAAGGCAAGAAGTGGTCACTGGGTGCCCAAGCCTAGGCGTTAGGCTCAGTCCTACAGAGAATGCCACACAGTTGCTCCAAAACCACTGCTGACAAGGAACTCAGGTCCCTGGCAAGCCTGGCCTCTCTGCACAGGTATAGCACTGCCATTGATGGGGTTGCAATGTTTTCAGTGCCAGAGCTAGAGGGTCTCTATGAGTTTCGTTGTCTGCACCCCACACACAACACAGCATTGAGAAGCCCAAGGCAAAGGAAGCCAAGAAGAGACAGATGTGTAAGAGAGAGATATGGGACTTTTCCAAATTACAGTAATTTCACAATTATAAGCTGCACCTTTTCATTGAAGAATCCAGCCTACCCCAGCAGTGCGGCTTATATTCAGGTGCAGCTTATCTATGGACAAATCCCAGTGAAATGCCAACCCGGAAGTGAGAGCCGGCTGGGAGGGTGTCTGGGGCTGCCTTTAAAGGCTTTGCTGGTCTATGAAAACTGTTGCAACTTGAGCACCTGACACTAATTTGTGTCTGTTACTAATTTGTTACTTTGTTACATATGGATCCTAGCTTTAAAAAAAAAAAAAAAACAAAAAAAAAAAACAGCTTATATTCAGGTGCGGCTTATATATGGACAAGTCCTGTGGTCTACCCGGCTACCAGGACATGTGGCTTATAATCAGGTGCAGCTTATAATTGTGAAATTACTGTATCAATAAGAAATAACTTATAAAACCATACTGACAATGTGGCAATGCCTGGAATAAGCCACAACTTTCAAAGAGAAGCAACCCCAGCTGCTAACATAAACAAATTTCCCATCATTTTGATGATGAGCAATCCATCAATTTATCCCCTCAGCATGTGATATGGGGAAGGAGCAGAAAGCACCAGACACACTTAAAGCTTTTTGTTGATGACGTGTCTAGTAAACACTTGCAAATTAAACCTGACAGTGAGTGTTCTGCTTCACCAAGATTTTTGTTTGTTTTCCATCAAGTTGTTGCTAAACTTGCTAAGGAATTAAAGAACCTTTTAAAGAGCAAATATTTATCGGAAAACAGGGGATTAATTTCACACAGAATTTCACTGGCATTCAAAATTTCATCTTCTTGCAAGGTGACCCACTCAATCATTTCCAGTAGCCCACAGCATCACAGTTATTTAGTACTGCTCCAAACAGATCTCACATTTTCCCTCAATGGTCTCTACAACAGGGCAAAATAACACCAGAAAAAAGGCAAGGATGCAAGCAAGCAAGGAGACAAAGTCTACTTTTCTCTCCTCTGCTTCTAGGAGACACAGATGCTCACTGCATGGCTGCCACAGCATACCAGATAAATGAATAGATTGCAATTTGCATGGCTACAGAAGGATGCTCACCCAAAGCTGAGGGGTGCTCACACAAGGCTTCCTTTAAACTCAGGACTGGTGTTCAACAAATCTTTCCCTAGTACAAAACACAATTCCCAGCTGGCATAAAGAGATGGTTTTCCTAAGCCAGTAACTACTATAGGAGCTATTACCTTTCCGGAGAACATTTGTTTGATCAGAATACTCCACAAGGGTTGGGATCTGTTCAACAATGTACAATGCACCATCATCAAGGCTCCTCTGCAGCTTGACTTTCTTCAGGTCTAGAACCATGTACTGGTTGTTGTAGGTTCCTGGGTATGAGAACAGAGAGAGTTACACGTCCTGCCAAGGGAAGGAAACAAGTACAAGAGGTAGAGGGAACAAATCTTTTTTCCTAAGATGAATATGAAGCTGTACTTACCAGAGTTGCACTTTGAGAAGGTCTCTGCCCAAGTTTTTCCATTATTTGCCATCATGTTGGCAATGCGGACCCTCTGCCAAGCTAACAAGGATTCAGGCACCACTTGCTTAATGAGGGTTTCATTGTAAACACTGTTGGTAGTCTGCAACATTACCAAGCCACTGCCTAGTATGTAAAAGTCATCCAGGGACACCAAAAAGCCTTAAACGACAATAACACAAAATTTGTTACCTTGTTGAACTTTTGATACACTCACAGAACAAAACAGAGACAAGCCATGTGGATATGGATGAGTCAGGGCATGCGTGTACGCAACTTAAGACAGTGGGTAAACTCAAACTGTACAAAGATTAGAGATGAGGTAGTAACTTCTGCAAGGGCTTTAGGCCCACCTGTCAACACAGTCTGAAATGAGAAACTGTCACACTTTCAAGACACCTAATTCTCTGTCTAAAGCATTTGCTTTGTGTTTGTATGCCAAGCCTGGAAGCATCTCCATAAGTCAACCTATACCTTGTGCTAAGGATTACATACACTAGATGCCCATCATGTGTTTGTTTCTAACAAAGATGTGAACTAAAAAAATATAAAAATTCAACAATGAAAACCAAAGCAAAGTACAAACTCCACAAAAACATTTTCATCAACCAGTATCAGTTTTAGATTTTTACTCTGTAAAGACAACATAATTTAATTAATTTGAACTAATCCCCTTAATCGACCCATTCTGTATTATATCAAGCAGAAAAATCTTCCTTCTAGTTTAATCTTTTCCTGTCTAAGTAATCTTAAAAGCATCTCCAAGACACGGGCATCTCTTAAATCATAAACCACATCCTGTGTATGAGAAGCTCTACCTACTCCTCTTTCTGACATGTTGTCATTGGGGTTTTTTATGCCTGCCAGGTCTGCAAAGTCAATACAGTGATGGATCTGTGGGCAGGATTCCCTTCCAGATTACATGCCAACAGAAGTGCTAGGTCCAGTTGCAAACCCTTCACCAGGAGGTGGCACAGAGAGCTTCAAAGGTCAGCTATGCCTTGGATAGCATGGGAACTGCTTGTACAGCAGAAATAACTTGGCTTTTAGATTATTCAGCAGATATGTGGCTTCCAAGCTGGGGAAGAAAGGTTGTTAACTGAGCTCCTGATGGGGAAGTCATACAGAACCTAAACTTTTGTTAAGAAGTTTTTAATAACATTGGTCTTCAAAGAGTACGAAATGCTAAAATGCTGTGCTACACCATAATAGTTGAGCTCCTCTATGAAATCTTTCACAGCAAGCTTTGTTAATGCAATCTGCAAAGGTCAGCAACCTATAAGAGCAAGAAAGACAACCGAGCTCTATTCCTGGGCTTTTATCAAAAGGCAGACCACCTCCAAGCAAAAGTAATGTTTAAGGGCTCTAGTTCAGCAAAATTTCTTCAAAGTAGCAAGTTCTCAAATTAGAACAGATCCAGGAAAATACACTGCGTGGTCATCTGTTCTCTAAAAAAAATATCAGAATAGACTGAGGACCCTGGCATCTGGTATTTTACTCATGGAGAGTGAGTCAAGTAAGGACACCAGAAACATCCTAAACTTGGCTCTGCCAGTCTATTTTATACAAAGACATGATATACTCTAGCAATAATCTGCTGCCTAACAAGTCAAGTGGTGCTTCCCAAACACAGACAATAACTGAAATTGTTAAAACAACTGTGATGTGAATTGAGCATCAGTTCCTGTAGGTGACAATACCAAGTGTCCTACTTCAAACAAACCAAGTAGTTTATTTCTTCATTTTCAATCAACAACTGAGAACAGAAAAACTTGACTCAAAGCAAGTGCTAACACAAGGAATGATTCTGAATTAACTGAAGGTTAAACTCTGTAATTCAAACAAACTGCAAAGCTCAGCTAAGCTGAAAAGAAGGGGATTTCCTTCAGGGCCTTAGTATTTACCAGGTTTTATCCTGCAATGTTTTATAACACAACATGCCCTCCATGATACACCGTTACTAGCCTAATTATTCCAAGATTACATACACCATTTTGATTTAAGGCATAGGCAACTCTGAAACAAAGGGAAGCTGAAACACAAGCAGCAGGTTACCCATGGTAAAGACATTCAGAAAAATAACAGCTGGGTAGAGAAGTCTAGAGATACCAGCAGATATTTGAAGTGCTCTTGAGCCATTCTTCTAAGCATGTATGAAAGTCAGCTGTAATAGAAGCTGTTATCTCACTGTATGCTTCTTCTGTGTTTTTCCAGTAAAACCACCTCTGGAAACCTACCTCCCATTTTGTTAGGAACACTCTATCAATTTTTCTTATCAATTTTTTAACCCCTCCTTCCAATGAATGTGGCAGCTCTACACAGAAACAAGCAAAAGTACATCTGATTGTATTTTTTGGATCTGAGCCATTTAGATTCATTTTCCAAATCCTGCTGTAAAACTGAAGTTTTCAGAGCCTGGAGTTTCACTCACTATGACATTAATCAGCCAAGCAAAGCAAAGCATTTTTTGCAATCTGAGCCGCAGTGTTCTCCAGAAAGTCAGCACATCAAAGAGCATGTAGGTGGCAGCATGTTCCTGTCTGCAATTGTTCTGAAAGAGGTAGAATGCTGTTTTCTGAACCAAACAGCATCAGCTTTTTTGGTGTTTTTAAAGGTCACTGTGCTCATTCAAGTGCAGAAAGGGTCAGCTTTACAGGCTAGAAGTCAAAGCTATGAGGTCTAAACCACTGAAGGATGGGAGTAGCTCCTGTCTGAGATGACCAATGCTTTGGTGTATAAACACACTTGAATATAGGAAAGTATTCTCCAGATTAGCAGAGAATCAGCAGCTACTTCTCATGTCAAGACTGAACATCCATTAGCTGATTTCCTTCCACTTGCTCATCTCTCCTAGGCACTAAGAAATAGCACACCCCACACTACAGCTCTGGTCTTATCTCAGAAGTGCATCAGACATTTTACTTTGTTTCCCTCCAGGTTTTAAACACATGCTGGAGGAAGCATGGATGCAGAAAATTGTCTGGCAATACCTCATGAGCAAGGTATTCCTGAGAACAAAGGGTAGCACTTTTTCCATGGTTTGTTCCTCCCAGCTCCTCCTCAAGTTGTGGGGAAGGATTATGCTGCACTACCACTAGATTACTTCAAAGCCAGAGACACAAACTCTCTCTCTCCCTTGCCTTCCTTTCAGGAAAGGGAATGAAATCTTGAAATTAGAAGACAAAGTCTAACAAATTCTCTGGACAGAAGATATGATCAAATAAAATGCAATGGAAAAAAAGCCAGAAAATTTCCAAATGGAATGACTGCAACTAAATACACCGAGATAGAACAAGAGGCGGTGAAAAGCATGAAAACTTGCCAAAATTACTCCAAATAAAACACTGAAATCAAGGAAGAAAGGTAAAAAAAGTTTAGAGAAGATGCTAAGGAAATGTTTTTAAAAAAAGAAGAAATTCCAAAACTAAGAAAAAATGCTAAAAGTGAATGGAATAAGAAGTGCAGAGAAATGGACCAAAGCTTGCTCAAATAATCCTCATTAAAATCACAAGATTTCATTCCCTTTCCTGAAAGGAATATATATATCTATACACACACACGTATGTATGTGTGTATATGACATGTATAGTCATCCATCAGGAAAACTTGTGCATCTTACTCCCGTATCACCACCTAGCTCAACCAAGAAAGATCCCAGTAACACACTTGAGCAGGAAAGGTAGAAGTCAAATTCTTCAACTCTTCTTCTTCAACTGTTTTGTTTAAACAGCTAAAATCAAATTAACATACTTTAAAAGACTGTGGCTCAGCACAGAGAAGGTAGTCCACTATCCAAACTAGAGTGCTTGGTCAAAATGGCACATTCCTATTCTTAAATGGAGCTCAAAAGAGCTACATCAAAATGGAAAAAATCCTGGAAGCTGCAACCCTACTACTATGCAAAGAAAATTGCAATTTTTTTCAGTTAGTTTGGCCCATTTCTTTGAATGCCTCAATGGGCAGTGTAAAGAATTGACTGGAGGTGGTGGGGAAAGGGGCACAGAGGGAGGAAAGGTGAAGGTTCCTGTCTGATCCACCACTAGGTATGTGGCACAAAACACAGCACCTACCTTGCTTCTATCATCACTTTCTTACTCCCTCAAATGAGCACAAGTTCATTCAACATTTGTGAGGAACAGCAACATTCTCGGTACTATTTCAGTTCTCTCTGCTATGCATTGATTCACCAGCCACAGGAAGTACTCATGTCCAGAGCTTGAAGAATACAATGAAGCTCAAGCTTTCAGTTCAGAGACATTCCTCCTTTCCAAAGGTCCACAAAACTGTCCCACATGCAGCTCAGCAGATGAAGACTATGAGCAGAGTTCAAGTGTCAAGTAAGGTGAATTAGTGTGGAAATGAACAGCAAGTGAAGAAATCATTCTGCAAAAACAGAGATTACAACTCCCCTTAATTCCCACTTGACTGTGCCTCTGCAGAACTACTGCTGCTCTGAAGGGAAGAAAGCAGCAAAGAGACGATATGCTGTTCACAATGGACTTGAACTCAATGGCAGAACACTGGTAACTGCTGGGGAAGCTGGGATGGATTCTGTAATTCCCAGTTGTCCTCCTACCTTCTCATTCACAACATGAGCAAAGAAGTGCAAGGCCCTCCAGCTGTACCACAATGCACACCCTAACACAAATCACGATTAGTCAGTAGCCTCAGAACCTCTAAACTGAGTCACAGCAAATACTAATTTTTGCCATCTAGCAGCCTGTCTTTCGAAATTCAGTAAATAAAGAAATAATATTAATAATTTTACTCTGTGACACCAGGAGAAAACATAGATTTAGCACATTCCTTCTCAGAACACAAATGACCCCTTAACATTTTCTGACTCAGGTTTTGGACAGCACCATAGTTTTAGTTTGTATCTAGTCTTACTGGATGACAATAATCTTTGACTAACTCAGTTAAGTGTCACTGAAGGCCTGGAAGGGCATCCGTCCTTTAATGCTCTCTGTTTCCTCTAGAAGTTAATAGTTTTATGTCCATAGGATCATGTCACTATTCAGGAGAGATTACCAGGCTGGCCTTTCTTACTGGTTCTTAGTGTCTATCAGGACAGAGATTAAAAGCAGGAACATTTATGCAGGGAGACATTACAATTGACAAGTTGAACCATGGCCAGGAGCTGCAGAGTCAGATGCCCTGAAAGTATCTCTCATCATAACATGGAGCAGAGGAATTTGGCAGTTGCCTCCTTCCTACGTGATGTCCCTGGAGTATTACTAGGCCAGTGGTTACTCATCCCATGGAAAACTGCAAGTCCGTGAACTACATCCACAGCTAATGCAATTTGCTGCAGTCAATGGACCATGCTTGTCTAGTGCTTGTGATAGCACCCTGTAATCAGGCAGGCCACAAAGTGAGCACACTTTACATACCACAGACTTCTCAAACTTCACTGTACCCATGGGAACTGTGCTTTGGAAGCGCTCTCATTCAGTTTTGCTGGTAGAAGTACACCCTCCCACATTATGTTAGGGTCCACATGGCAATAGGAGACTTTAAAATAAGCCACTCCCAGGGAAGCACATTGGGATTTTGTACACCAATGAACAGATTCCAACCGTTTCAGCAAAGGAGTAGCTGATTTTCAGATATTCTCCCATATACCATGCTTTATCAGTCTCATGAAAACTGAATATTTGTATTTCCTTATACAAAGGATCCACAAAAGGGACAAAGCTATCACCACAGACACTCACTAAAAATAATGAATGCTCTGTGTGGCTGATCTTGATCCCCAGTTTTGAATATACCACACAATGCAGCATACAACAGTTGCTAAACAGAACAACATTCTTGTTAAGGATAGTACTATCATCAGTATTTCAGCTGAGAGATATGAGAGCCAGAATAACCTTATGAAAATTCACGTGATGAACAAAGCTCAGAAACCTTTGCTTTTGACCAAATCACACAGGCTTGGCAAAATTCCAAAATGAAACATGAGAGTAAAATTCCTCCAAGGCAAGCACAGAAAATCCAAGCTCTTGAAAGGCTGTACACTTCACAGATATTCAGACTACCTCTACCCCTTCCTCAAATTAAAAATGTCGGCTATCAGAAAACGCTGCATTCCTGAGGAGGGTCAGGCCCCCACAGAAAAAGGCTTGTTTTCATTGTGCAAAAATGCAATGCTTTTCAAAACATTCTCATAATTGCAGTCCCAGGAGCCCCTGCCATGAAGGACCCTTGCCCTTACAGTAAGGCACTCTAATAAAGCACATTTTAAAATCATCAACCAACAAAATTTCATGAGAATGAGATAGTCTCCTATGGTACTTACTTCATTTAAAATATTTTATGAAGATTCTTGACTGGGTATTTTTGAATTTGAAATTTCACCTCTAGAAACTTATGCAAGGTCAGCTCTAAGAGATTTGCTTCATTTTTTCACATTTCCATTTCTTGGTGCTATTCTGTAGCAAGAGTATATATTTTGCTACTTACACATTATTTGCTGGCAATTTCTAACATTTGGTCTAATATTCCCAAAAGAGAGTCTAATATTTCGGCTGGCTACATTACCAATATGCCAAATAAGCATTGAAAAATACTCCCCTCTGCAACAGCTTATAGAAAAACGGGAACAGGAAGATGTGGGGGGAAAGGAAAAAAAACAACAACAAAACAACTGAAGGCTTCTGAACCCAACATCAAATAAGCTGATACACTTTCAAACAGTAAGTGTTTGACACTCAGGAATAATCCCATTACCGCAGGAGTCATGTCACAGTGGTAAACAGAAATGCTCGGAATTGCTGCTACCAAACATGCAAATGTTATAAGGCACAGTGAGGAGTTCAGCACTTGAGATGACTGCAGACTACATAAGCAGAATTCAAAGCAGCATGTTTGTGCCAGAGGTAAAATATTTAACCAGTATTATTCAGAGCACTGAAAGTGATTAATCAACAGCAGAAGACAATGACAAAAACATCATGTTCAAGACAGAAAACTCAAGCTGGCATTTTGTCCTCTTGGTGGCTAAAAGTTTTAAGGTAAATTGAAGCCAGTGCTTGTTGAGTTACCATCCTTTTCACAGCCAGGACAGCTACAAGACAGTAAGGAGGTCCATGCCAAATTGAATACCTACATGGTCTTGGCTTTCTTGACTTTACCTGGGTAACTGCTGAATGAGACACGGCCGGTGCTGGTGTATGGATCAACTATATTGAAGTTCCAATGCTTATATATTCTCATTGTGGCTGCATAAGTAAACCAGCTGGAATGGGCAAAATAGATATTCTCGTATCCAGGTAGAACCTGGAAGATAGAAGCAGAAAGAATTGATTTCAGACCCCACAATACTCTGCGTGTTTTCTACTTGACAGAAACTGGGAGAACTACTTGTTTTAAGTAGTTTGAATAATTGCATTATCGAAGAAAGAGCAGATTCTTTTGCTTTCAGCTGTACACTAAATGAAATTCTGAAACATCTAGAACCAATTCTTGCCCATGTGTTATTTTCAAAATAAAACACCTTGGGGTTATTTGGGATACCTGCATCACATGGTACGGTTTTTCCCCCAGTTTAATTTTGAATATTTTTATTCACACATTCAAATCAGATCTTTGCAGACATATCCAACATTCATTTAAAATATGCTGTTTCTGTGAGAATTCCTCTGGTTCACTTTGAAGTGAAGTACAGAAGCAAATGCAAGTAAATTCAATTTGAAAAGGTGAATATATATATTGATAGCACCTCTCTTCAAAATATTTTCTTGGTTCTATGATTTGCTATTAGCTCAGAAACCTCCTGCTGTAGGCAAATGCTTCAGTTAATGTTTCTCAGTTTATGATGAATATTGCTGCTCTGCAATATTCTGACATTGTCTCTCCGGATGCTAATTAAATCTCCTTAATAATTTTAATGGAAAAATGTAATTGCCACCATGATGCATCAGTCACTTATCTTAAAAAAGTGGGGTTTTTTTCGGTCATCACTTCTACTGGAAAGCCATTCAAAGGTATCACTATTAACAGAAAACATCAGCCACTTTCACCCATTTGTTTCTATATTAGCACACTCCTTTAGTTGAAATAATCCTCTTCCTTTTTTCCCCTGCCTATTTGCCCAATGTATTTGCAGTCATTCACAATATCCCTTTTCAGACTTCACTTCTCTTGGTGAAATGAGTTATTCTTTTCCAGTCTCCTCTCCCAGGTAGTTCCTCACTCCCTAGTAATTCTAGCAGCTTTTTACCATCCATCTCTGTGATTTTGGTTTGGTTTGATCTTTTCCTTCCCCTTGAACACAAGTGAGAAAAACTGGAACAAAATCCAATGGAGGCACAAATGACAATCTTGATCATTGACAGAAGTCTCGTTATGCATTTGCAACATGAACAGGGAAGACTCCAGTAATGCAGACTTGTGACGCTGCAAATCAACACAGCCACCAGACACTAAGTTCTGGCGCTCACCTTGATCAGTGCAGAGCAGTGTCCCATGTCCCACTGGTATCTCCCACGGCCTCCTGGATCTCCATTGCATTGTCCACCCCGTGCAGAATATTCAAATAATGCAGGAATAAGGTCCAACAGGTCTCCAACTGCATTCAGAAACTGGACATCAAAGCTGCTCAGTGGCTGAATAAAGGAGAAGACAATAAAAAAGATTTGAGACAGAAAAGCATCAAGACAGTCTCAATGGTTAGAATTTTTCTTTTGCTCCCAAAGGAAGCTCTGGTATGGTCTATGAAATGCCTACTGACAAGGCCCAGATGCTCACACTCAGTATGGCACCAGGCACGGAGGAAGCTCAGGATCTAGCCCTTGTAGCAGCATTACCAATCCTAAGATTTCTGAGGCGAAAGGAAGATGTAACCGTAACTCAAGAAATCTTAATGTTTGTTTGCAAGCAGCACACCAACCGGTCTATTGTTACAGATATACTGAAGTAATCTTAGGGAAACAATGTTAGCAATGCCATCAAACTAGCTGAAAAAGGAAAGTCAGTCAACAGGCAAACTCTTTATGGTTGGAGCTAGCCAGGTTAACAGGGTTAATTACACACAGCTGGTTGTGCAACACGCTCTTTAGAAGCTCTCTTACTTTACCTCTTCAGAAATAAGTGCTTAATAATGGTTTAACCTCAACCTTCAAATACCGTTTTCTAAATCTTCCCTGTTCTTGCTTTCACCATGCCTTTCCATTATGGCAAGGCTAAAGGAAGAGAAGTCAGAACACACATCACTGTAGGGCTGTGAATAGTAATTTTATAATGCCACATAATCATATAGCAAAGAAACATATTATTTACAATATAAATCACTGTTACTAAACCATATAGCCGACTTCTCTACAAATCCCAGTAAAGGGGGACATGGAAAAATTAAACAGCGTCAAATCCATTTACTTTTTATTCAGAAGGCTGAATTCTGTGTTATCCATCTGCTGCTTTGGCAGAAAGAATAATCAACAGGAAAACCAGAAATAATGTAAACTCCAGTCCATATATCCCATGGGAAGTAATCAAACCTTCCCACAATGCTTACACACAAGAGAAAGAAGCCATTCTGACAACCAATACCATTCATGGCAGAATGCAGCAGCTACAGCTTGAGGAAGAAATCCAAAACAAACTTTCATGTATGTTACATTGCTTTAGTTCATCATGTTTTTGCTGTAAGGATCCAAACAAGGAACAACATCAAGAGACATGTTTTCAGCAACTTAGAAATATGAATCAGTTACAAACCAGTCACTACTTCTATTTCATTGGAATTCATATAGAGAGACTTGGCACTGTTTAAGCACCATTTTTCCCCATCCAGCTGCACTGAAAACCCACCACACAGTAAGAAAAAGCCATTTTCGGTGTCTGATTCACACAGGCACCACTGTACAGTACCACTCAGAAGGGAGCAAACTGGCTCACATGAGATTGCTCAGCCAGCCCTAAGACATTTTAATCTTACTTGACATCCATTTGCTACCACTCCATATTCTCCTTCATAAAACCCGCTTTCATTGTAATATCTACAGATAGCTACATTGATACTGCTACAGCATCAGTCAGAATTGCCTACGTATTTTAAAAAGATTTCACATTTCTATGCTTTCTTACTGTCACTTCAAACCAGAACTTCTGTACCTATTAAGAAGTCCATTCAAATTAGAAGAAAAATGCCAAGCAATGAAGCTTTCAGAACAACAGGCACAGAACAGTACCCAGAGAGCAGGAGGAAAGACCCACTCAAAGCACAGGTTATGCAAATGAGGCTGAGGCTGCCAAAGCTAGCCAAAATATCAGAGATGCAGAAGAGGGACTAAGTACAGTAATTTCACGATTATAAGCCGCACCTTTTTCATTCAAGATTCCAGCCTACCCCAGTAGTGCGGCTAATCATCAGGTGCGGCTTATCTATGGACAAATCCCAGTGAAATGCCAACCCGGAAGTGAGAGCTGGCCGGGGAGGGTGCCTGGGGCTGTGTTTAAAGGCTTCACTAGTCTATGAAAACTGTTTGCAACTTGAGAACCTGACACCAAACCTCGCCCTGGTGCGATTCTGTTACTAACTCGTTACTTTGTCGCACATGGATCCTGGCTTTAAGAAAAAAAAAAAAAATTAAAAAAAAAATGCGGCTTATATTCGGGTGCGGCTTATATATGGACAAATCCCATGGTCTACCTGGCTACCTGGATGTGTGGCTTATAATCAGGTGCGGCTTATAATTGTGAAATTACTGTAGTTAAGCACCCCCTAGGGTTCTGTTTTCATTCCCCTTTTGAGGGCCAAGCAAATTTTGTTCTAGTTTATTTCCAAAAATTCATTACTCTCCTTGAATAAGTCTGGTATTGTGTTTAAGACTGTCTGATGTGACATCACATAAGCACTGTGCTCCTCTAGAACAAAGAGAAGCAAAACAATGCATTCAAACAGAAGACACAGGAATCTGCACTGCAGTTCAATCTGGGAATTTCAGGAGTGATGAGTGATCTGAAGCATCTGCCACAAGGCTGAGTGCCCCAGTTTTGGAAAAACTACAGCTGATTTCCAGGATATATGGAGAAATCTTCTGTATGAGGAATTAATCAGTGTCCACTAGCAATAATTAGACCCAAGAAACTGCATCATAACAAGTGCGTGATATAAGGCTTATTACAATTTTTCTGACAGCAATATCGGAAAAACTCCTTATACATGTCATTTAGATAATCAAGAAAAATGAATGAACTAAACTGACAAGCAGAGAGCTGATAAAGTCACATCAAAAGTCCTTCTGGTAGAATGTGTGGCTCCTCTAGGGTCCTGTCCTGAACAGCAAAACACAAAATCAATTTGAGTTTGAGTTACATCCAAGGAAGAGAGAAATAAACTTACAAAGGACAGCAGAAAGAAGAGAAACAGCCCTAAAGGCTTGTTTACAATGGGATATTAAAATAGGCAAGTTATTCTATAACAATTGTTTTCCAGTAACTTCTCCAAGCCTGAGCACTCTGAGTACAAAATAAGGAAGTACAAACACACAGCTATCCTGGAGCCATTCTAGTATTTAAAACTCTGACACCTCCTTATTCAAGAGTAATATCCCTGCATAGACAAGCCCAAGATTAATCACAGCGTTGGTAGAGCATTAGGCAGATGAAAAGGCTTTATGTTCTCTGAGTGCCCCTCCCTCAGAAACTGTCTTGACAAAAGGGTTGGGCTCCTTTACTGGATATAAAATGTTGCTAAACCAGATAGAATAATGTCACACTTACACATAAAGATGTATTCAAATTTTGACATCACTCTTAATGACAGCTATAAATATCAAATTCAAAATGCAGAAGTTTACATTGCCTTCATGCAGGTCTTAATGGAAGCACCTACCTAAAATAGTCCTCAGGAGAACAGACTCCATGCAATAAAAACCCCAAAGTTTAGAAAAACACAATACAAGGCATTTTCTTCATAAAGAATAAAAAAATATACACTAGTGCTACTATCAAACCATTCAAAGCCCAAATTTTCTTTCAGCTTTAAGTTCAGTTACTTGTGGCACACACAATGGTTCTACAACATTCAAGTAAAGCAGATCTGAATTTTCAGGGAGAGCAGAAAAACAGAACATTTCAGAGTTACTTGTGTGCACGTAACCCTACTCTCAGATACTTAAGTATCTGGCTCTGGTTTCAAACTACCATGCAGAGTACCAGAAAACAGAAATTAAAAATTAAAAGCAGATTAGCTATGAAACAGCTTGTTTCCATTCTTTTGAAAAGGAAATAATTCTATACAATTTTGCCTAGAGCTCATGTTACAAGTCACAGACTTTGTATACACAGTTTCTTTTCTTCATCCCCTTTATCTCTTTTAGCCTACTCGTGTCAACCAAATAACTTCTCAGTGTGCAGGAGAGCATCTTGGCTATGTATGACCATTCATGGTAACGTGAACCTTGAAACCCATTTCCTCTTTCCCTTCTCTTTCTCATGTCTCTGGAATCTTGGGAGTTAAAGGGGAAAGCTTCCTAGCCTTTCTTCAACAGCATTTATTCTTATTTTAAGCTTAAAACAGCGGGAACAATTGTCCTCTACATATGCAGAATAATGTGTTGAATTTAGAAGTACACATAACCTTCCCAACAGCAAGTAGAGCAAAATACAGACTGTCACATGTCGAATGTTGGCTTGGTTTTGTTTGGGGTTTAGGACGTTTCTTTTGTTTGAGTGTAGGTAAAAAAAGGAAAAGAAAAATGCCACAATTCACACAAGAGGTATTTTTAGTATTTCTGATGTTCATTACCACCACAAACCCGAACTACTAAAGATCTAAAGATAAACTTGTTCCTGATGATGATAATTCAAAGACAGTAAGTACATGGAAAGGATTCTTTTATTAATGAAACAAAATTTATCTACTAAAGGAAAAAGGTAAAAGGAGCACTAGGGAAAACATGCAATAGGAATGAGATTTGTGTTTAAAAACATGTGGAATTTGTTACAGAGACTTTCAGTATGAAATTTCCTTGACTGTTTTAGAGAATTGAGTAACAGAAAAGCACTTGTTACTAGAGCTGCTGTCCAATAAAACCTAAAACAATTGGGTTAATTGAACCAAAGTACAATACTTAAAAATAAGAAAAAAAATAATCTTCTAGGTGAATTTATCTGCACTTTGAATCCAGATTTCTTTAATCACAAGGAATAAGGAAGACACTGTGGGTGTTTTTGCTCGTTTTGTTCATTTGTAAGTTTACTTGAGGCTTTTAAGTGCCAACAGTTTACAGAAGCTGAACTGATTCTCAGATAAATGGATGTGTCAAAACTAGGATACTAGCCAGGAACTTTGCATCTGCACCTGTTTTTATTACCCGTTTAAGCTTGGAGCAACAGTCTTCAAGCCTTGTTTCCTGAAGGAGATCCTAACAGCAGTAAATATGTACACACTGTTGCAGCCTAATTTCCCAAAAGTCCTTGAAAAGTATCACGGTATCCAACAAAATGAACTTCCTGTACTTTTATGGAACATTTTACAGAATGTCAGGTATCATTTTGATGCCAAGGAAAACCAAGGACATAGCTGCAAGGGCAGCTGTCCAAAATGTACTCAAAGATAAGGACTGATGTTAACTTACTGATTGTGGCAAAGAGAGGAAACAGCAGCAGCATTTCAAATACACATACACAGTGAACATTTTTGCTTTGAATGAAAGTACATGCATCTCAACACAGGTGATAATGTCCAAAGATAAAATTGTAAATAGCATGGAAAAGAATCAAAACAAATCCCATCAGCTGCTGCAAGTAAATTTGGGAAAAGAAAAAATACATATATTTCCTGCATATAATTCAAGAATGGAGGACACAAATATTTCAGCCTGAACCACATATCTGAACTTTCACTAAATTTTTATATAGACATGCTGGTGAGATCTCTAAAAAGAAGACAAAAATTATTCAAACACTTCAGAGGTCAGTGCTTTTAGTATCAAATGCATAGTTAAATAAGCAAGCATCAAGGAACATGCTTTGCAGGTAGGACACACCTATAACATAGAAGTAACTCAGACAAAACCAGCACTTCTCCCTTCCCCCACATGAATCTAAAAGAATTAGAAGCATAAAAAAATCCCCAACCTGATCAGCTTGACAGGGCTCTTCAGGAACAGGAGTTACCAAAAGATACTAATTTGTTCTTTTCCTAGAAAGTCAAGGTTTCTAGTGTTTTGCCCTAAAAACTCAGATCCCTCAGGATGGATTATTATTGCAAATGCTTTTATTTTTCCAGTTTGAGCTGGCTCCCCATTCATGAAAGCCCCAGAGTGAGTTCTATGCAATAAAGATGTACATTTTACTAAAATGCAATTGTTGACAATTCAGAACTCCCAACTTTTCAAAAATCTTGGTATGATTAACCTAGGTAAGAAGGTCAACTACAGTTACTCAAGTCCTTCCTCTCACACTGAAAAAACTATTAGATATTAGACTTTAGGACAGCATTATAATTGCCATATCTGTACTGGAGTTAAAGGAGTTTTGCTATCACATACAAACTGATCATCTGGAATACAATTCTAATTGAAATTAAAGATAAAAAAATGATGAAAGAGTACAAAAAAACCCAGTTAAACCACCACCCAATAAAACTACAAAATCTATCCCATCTGACCGGCCACAACACAGACCACATCTTTTGTAACCATGTATTTTTGAGACTTAAAAGACAGAAAAGGACAAGTCATTCAACAAAGTAAAACATACTCTAAGATAGAAAGGCTTTTAGGATCTGAAATCTAATGTTTGGAAATGAGAATGAAACCTTTAATTCACTCTGTTGCAGATACTCTTTATACCTAAAGGGTCATTTGCTTAAAAAACGATTCTAAAGTGACAGCAACAAGCACTTTAGAAGTGTCTGTCCTTCCAACATTGACATGGATACAAAAGCCACCCCCAGTGTAAGCCCCTTGTGAAGAATCTGTGGTTACATGGCCTGAGTGCTCAATCACATTATCTACATTGAACAGCCACTAAAGACTTTGCAGAATGGCATGCAGAATGAGTACTTGCCACAAAGTATTCTGCTTTTGTCTTTTATTTTTAAAAAGTGGATTCCCTTCTCCCATGTTTGTCCACTGATATCCCAGCCCCAGCTACTGAAAAAGAGGTGCAGTAGTCTTACTGTTTGTTTATGTTGTTTAGCCCATTCGAGGGCTCCCATGTACAGACCATCCAACTGTGCAATAATATAGCCAGCATGCCTCCAAAATGGGTCATCCTTATTATTTCTGATCTGTTGTCTTGTCCACTGATCTTGCTTCCTGCAGAGGAACAAACAGGTTGGGGCTTTCTTGAGGTTTTTTTTAGAGTATAATTAATAATGCAGGGAAGGGACAAACACATTATGACCCAGATGGTTCAGTCTTACTAAAGATTTGAGGCAAACCACTCTTTGGAAATCCTGCAGATATAAACATTATATCCTCCAAGTGAAAATGGTCAGACTTAAGCAAAATACCCAACAATCATGTGCCTCTATCAGATTTTAGTGTCAAATAAGGAGCTACACTTCCTGTTTGTGGAGGATTTTGCTATAGCAGATCTAGTCAGTAAAGGAAAACAACTGTTTGATAGGTTAGATGAACCATTCCCTTTTAAATGTCTATTTAGGACTAAAAATAGAGTGACATTTGAAGAGCCTCCTTCTCTCCTCCACGTTCAAGTATAATGAAGGCTTTCTGCTGGTGGTGCTCAAACATTGCCTGAGAATCATGTCTATGCTCCTCTGAGTAACAGGTGGGAGGCCAAGCAACTGTACCCTGTGCCAGATCCAGTCAAGAGCCACATCCCCCATGTTTAGGGCATGAGGCAACACAAGTTGAACAGACCCTAGGGCAAGAGCCACCAACATCATAAGGATCTCTCAGAATTCTCTTTTGTTGTGCACAAAAGGCCACAAAAGAACCACATGAAATGAGGATCAGATGCTGGCCTCTTCCATCCTCCTGTATCTATCCATCCAGCACTATATAAAGTAGCAAAATAGAGAGGATAAACATGTAAAGGAAGCAAACTCTTCCAGCACATATGGATGAGAAAACCAACCAGAGTTAGCTTTCTAGAAACAACAAGATGTAATAAGTATGTCCAAGGAAATAGGGATATGGTCAGAGCACTTAGGGCTAAGAGCTTCCAAGGCAGCACAGCAACCCATATTGCAAAACTGCTATAAATTAAAGCAGTGATGCAGGAGTTGAGGAAAGAGGCACTAGAAAAGCAATATCTAGTATTGCCCCCCTTCATCCAACAATGCATCTTGGGGAATACAACTGCTATGCTGTGTCACTCTAGGAAAAAACACATATGCATTGACATGGTACTGATCCCATTTTTCTCACAAGGAGGAGCACAGCAATGCTGAAAAAATGATGGCAAGGGAGCACTAAGATTTTTTGTTCTATTTTTTTGGATAAACTAAAAGAAATCAGCTTTTTATATGCACACCAATAACAGCCAGATATTCACCCCCTCATGGAAAGGGGAAGACGAGGCAAAGATGGAAAAAAATAATCCCCGAAACTGACCATTTCACACATGTATTTGTAATGGAAAAAACCACAAATCTAAGGAGATTAAAATAATCGGTAAACACAGCTGAGTTTCCCAGTGCCTGGCCTGGTTCTTCTCCTACTCGTAGGTACTCCACCAGTGTAGCCCGCATTATTCAAGCAGAATTACTCTTGATTTTTACAACTAAAGAGAAAAGTGAATCAAGACTTTTGTGAATAGAATAGAATTTACATTGGTGGTAGAATAAAATACTAAACTAAAAGAAGAAGGAAAGAATACACAATACTAAAAAGATGAAGGTGCCTGGAGACCACTGTTCAGTACAATATTGAAAATATCAGCTTTTCAAGAAAAGGAATTTTACTAGAATGACCTTCAGAATTCATTGACATTTTCCCCATCCTTTGGCAGCAATGGTTTTAAACATTTCTTTGAAAGAATCTAAATTAAGGAAGGGTATATGCACTTATTCAGGTATATTTAGAATTTATTTTAATAATAATGGCATTCAATCAGAGGGAAAGAAAGCATATCTTTTCCTCAGCCCATAAGGAGGAGAATAAAAAAAGTTGAAAATGCTGTCATCCCCCAGCCCCAAGTCTTGACTGATTTATTTTTAGCAAATAAATACATACGCCATAAAATTCTGAACTCCACTTCGAATGGCAGGAGTCTTAATTAGCTGTGGATACATATTTGCAGCATGGTCATACATTTGCCTGAAAGAACAAGAGTAACAGGAGTTATTCCTTTGCATCTTCTGTTTACCAACCAATTAATCAACATGCCTTTATGGACAAGCAACATAGTGCACAAAGTTTTTCCTACTCACAGAAAACACTCCAGGGCATGACAAATAGCAAAAGTAACACAAAAGTATTGTTAACATGTGACTTAAATAAATTCCTTTGCCAATGCCTGCTTAAACTGCTGCACAATGGAAACAAGATAAGTAAGAATGAGACAGAACTACTTCATAGCAAAACTGCACCTTCAGGGAATATTTGTAGGCCAAAAGTATCTTGAAAGCATTAGCACATTAATTCAAGCACAATAAAAACAGTTTTCTGCAGAGCTATGCCATTTGGAATAAAAAAAATAACCACAGAGGCAAAGGTAATAGAATTTGCTGATTCAGTTCATTTCACCCTTCAGACAGAGAATTTCACCATGATATCAAGCAGGTTTTAATTGCCCAAAACCATGTTCCTTTCTGTTTAAGCTAAGTATCTCCATTTTTAAAAGTGTATAAGATGATCCTACATGTTACCACAGAAACTCCCACTCATGGCAGCCCCAAATAGATTCAGCTTTATGGAGACTAAAATTCTTGTGATTTTTCATGTTGTTAAATTCAGTTAGTTCTTTTATCCACATCAACAGTTTAAAAAAAAAAGTTGAAAAGGCTTTGCTGCTTGGTTGGTTAGGGCTTTTTTATTTGTTTTCTTGAAGTTAAGTCCTTCAAGATGAAATCAACTGTCTAAAAAATGCTCCACAGCCCAGAATTAAAGTCAACCTTCCATTTTAGCTGAAATGTAATTGTCTGACCCAAGCTAAAATAAAACTTCAACATTTCTCTTAATGTGAGTCAAACTTAACCAATATTTTTTTCAGTCACTGATTAAATTAAAAAAAAAAAAAAAAGGGGACACCAGCAGAGAATTATTTTGCTGAGGTTTGGAGTTGATAGAGATAGAATTACATCCATCATCAGTACCTTTATCTCCTACCAAGGGTTGAGAGAAAGAAAACAGCACTGAGAAACAGATAGCAGCCTCAAGAAAAGCACATGTCAGTAGGGCAGAATTCCTGTAGTAAAACTTGTAAGGGCAGCTTTTCTCTGGGAGGGAAGCAGACAGCTCTTCCCAGTTTCTCTCAGGACATTATTAGAGAATACAGATAGAGAGGAAAGAACGGTTTTTTGATGACTAGAGAATCATCCACTGACCTTCTCTCTTTCTGTCCCTTGCCCCATTCCCAGACAATTGCATGAACTTGATAGCATGATACTGCTGCTTCTAATCTCAGCTCTGGTACCATTTTGACAATGAAATCTAACTGTCTCACACATTCAGGCAAAACATTAATCCAGCAAAAATGTGATTTGCTTTTATTTGTAGTTTGAATTAGGTTGAGGAAGGGAGATGCTGGGACAAGAGAGGAGCATTAAACAGCTTTGCACTGTTACATTTTTCACAAAACTGAAGCTCCAACAACAATTTTCTTTCTACAGTCTCCTGTCTCTGATGTAATGTAAGACTACATAAAATAATCATAACCTACTTCCAGAAGACAGCAAGAAAACTGGAGAAACAGATCAGTATTTTCCACCCCTGCATATTCACAGAGAATTTGGCCAATAAAAATCCCAAGTAATTTTAGGAAGGGAACTAGAGCATAACATACTCCATACTATAAGTCAGAGCTCTTGTGTCTCTAAAGAGGAGCAAATAGCACAAGTTGGTCTATCTGGCAGATGATAATTTAGAGATTAGAGCCAGATGAGGAAGGTAAAATCCAGCTAGGATACTGGTGTAACCACTGCCTAGGCCAGGACAAATGATCAGGCTTCCAGACTCAACCATCAGCTCTACCCTGTATCTTGCATTCCAAAGGTTATGCAACATGATGCAGATTTTACAGCAGTAGTATCTTTAAGCTGTCATGACTGATGGGTTAGGTCAGAATCATGTGACTGAAAGCACCTTCTTTAATAGCTTTCACTCCTATTTGCTAACGGAGGACAGACAATTCCTGGAACTATTTGTTTGAATGGCCAAGGTTATCAAGAACTTTCCCCCCAGCAGCTCTCTTCAGCTTTTTTTGCTTCTATGTGCACGGCTTGTGTGTTCTGCAAGTGCATTATTCTCTGAATTACACTGGATCACTACAGTAAGGTTTTGCAATTCCATCTAAGACCAAAGACAAGGCAATTGCAAATCTGGGACAAGAATTCCAGGGTGAAAACTAGAAAAGCAGAGTTCTCCTTCTTTAAATTAGCGAGGAAGATGACAGGACTCAGGTCAGCTGAGGCTATATGAGGAAAGAATAAAATTAATGTTGCTTCAAATTTAAATACTGCTCTTAGGCGCCTGGCATGTCCCAGTTGGAACTGATTTAAAATAATGTCACAGATTTAGATGTATTCTGCCACTAAGTAAAGTCAGGCCTCATTAGAAATGGGGAAAGGAAATTCACACCTAAGAAAGTCAGAGCAAGTACCTTGGCTAGATGATATGACTGGACTTTGTAGAAAGGTGAGAGATTTGGGATAAAGTGTTTGGATCCCCAGACACTATAGACACTATGACTGAATTTATCCAGTGTCAAACTGGCATTTCAAAAACATATGGATACTCTGAATCAGGTGTCAACACTTGAAAGGAAGCATGCTTTAGAGAAACTTACATATTTCTGCCATCATTGGAAAACTGACCTGACTATTGCTTTCTCTACCACTGACCTATACAGTTAGAGCTGAGATTAATTCTTCCCCAGTAATCCAAGATAAAACAGTTCTAGTATGTTTCATATTTTGATTTTTTAAAAAAATCTGGTTATTTTACAGACTCTTTAGGTTCCTACTATAGGCAAGGAATATACTTTTAAGAGAGATACTCTGTCACTCTTTTGCTTACATGTTAAAGGCCTGGCTGTGTCTGGAAACTCTCCTTCATCTCTATGAGTAATAAGAGACCTGAGCTAGCTGAGAATTCCTGAAGGTCTCCAAATTGCAGGCACTGCCAAGCTGGACTTCCTGCTCATCCAACAGCTTCTGCAGGAAGCTGTATTTCAACATGGGCTCAGGCACCAACATTTCCTTCCTACCAGTGCATCACAGCAGAGATCTTTATAGTAGGACTTCCAGGATTTCTGCAAAGAACCACTCTGGGTCTGCTTCAGGGAGACACTGGAATTGCTCAGACTACAGGTAGCCATGTACTAAAAAGCTCTTCAATTACCAAATACACCCAACGTTTTCACATGGGAAGGCTGTGCCTGAACCACCTGAGGTGCTGGTACAGGTGAGTCACACACAGGGTCTTCACTCCAGCAGCTAAATGGCTGACAATGCAAATAAAGCCTTCCCCAAAGCTAAACATGTACCTACACTCTCCCTTGTTCTTACCAAGAACTTAAAAGGAAAGCTTGAGCTGTGGGCACCAATGCATGCAAAAGCAGAACAAGACTGTTTAGAGACACTTTCTCTAAGGAAAGTTGTGATGGTACTAGAGTTTCCCTAAGACAGGCTAAATGGGCTAGGCAGTCTGATGGGAATAGAGTTACTGGCTGAGAAAGGCTGTTTCCCAGTTTCAATTGAGAAGACCTGTTTAACTGTCCCATAACTAGAACATCTGCCTGCATGTTAATTAGGATTCTCTGAATTTTTAGGCAAGATGAAGTAGAAATGGAGTTCTGAGTGCAATTCTCACATCTGTAGACTTAGGGAGTTCTCACTTCTCCTGCCATTTAGGAAATTGGAAACACAGTCTATAAAAGGATTCATTACTTGCAGTGTGAAATAAAAACCCACAGAGGTCATGCAGCTAAAACCTGAAGTAATAGCTTCTCTGTCTTATCAAGGGTCAAGAGAGTAAACCACTGATTCATCTCTGCTCCTTACCTGAAATATTTTCAAAAGGTATTCTTAGCCTCTGGAAAAATCCTTATGCAACCTGACAGAAAAAACTTGTTTGTATAACCCCTAGTGAGAAATGCGCTTGCACTGCAGTTACAGATGGACAACGGGGCAAAGAATTAGCCAAAAAATTAAACTCAGGTTAGTATGTATAACATTTGATACTCATTTTATTGACAGGTTTTGCATGTGTCAGGGGATTTCTCAGTGGACTTTCTCAAAGTCTCCTTTGGCTTTGGCTACTTCTGGTTTTGCATCTTAACCCACTCTTGCACTTAATCTCCTTTCAAGCAGCTGAATTTCCCATTTTGCTCAAAAGCCTAAGTCTCAAGCTGTACTTTTCCACATTAATACAAACCCTCAGCTTCACTTCTGTTCATTACTAGTTCCACTATCTCCACTTCCTTACAAAGGGCCACTCAGTGCTGGAGCTGTTAGCCCTCGAGTAACAGCAGCCAGGGCTAGGAACTAACCTCAGCAAGCACATGACCTGCAGAAGGCAAAAGCCTTGAGCAAAATAACTTCGATAACTTCACTTCTGTGAATCTTCAGTTAACACACATGGGGAAAAAAAAAGGGAGAAAAAACCTTCCTCTAAAACTTAGCCTAGAACAAGACAGCAGATAAATCCCTGCAGACACTGTTTCACATTCAAACCACATTAAAAGGAACAGATACATATTTAAGTTTGTTTCAAACTACATAAATCTGCTGTGGAGTCAGAAGAGGAGCAGGGCATGAATTTTTCCTGCTACAGCACTACTTTCTACATCTAGTTGAGCTTAGCACGGACTGGGCTACCTGTAGTATGACAGAACTTATGCTTAACCACCTATTGATTAACACATTTGGAAAAAAACCTGTTGAGCAATACCCAATTTTAACAATATTATAAATGCAATGCTAGCATTCCCCAGATTCAGGGATAGTTTACATGAACTGAATAGTGCAAGGCAGTAACCTCTCATGACAAATAATACAACAGGTCTCTCGTGAACTTCATTTGTTTTCCTATCTGGAGTATAGGTTGTGTACTATGAATTTTAGGACTCCTTCACTCTCTGAGAAATGTTTTGTTACTGACAAATATTACTTTATTGAATTTCCTTTATACACTTCCAGAGACCTAGGTGGCTCACCAGCAAAACCTACTAGAGAGTCACATTATCATATGCTCAGAGAACTATCCATAAATATGAACTGAACTTAAAATATCTTACTAATTAAATGAATATAATCTTGTCCAGCAACCATATTTGATAAATGTTCAGCAGACAACCTTCTCTTGCTGGCCTGTGCAACACAGCCTATGGGTATTTATTTCAATGCTCTGAAAGCAAAGTTGGTGAAGCCAAATGTCAAGTCACTGCAGTCATTGCAAACTTTTCCCAGCTATGTCCCAGCATCAGAATTTTGGAATTTTTCTTCTCCTATGACTATGTTGGTAGAGCAAAAGATGGAGCTTGCTCAACAACTACCCACGTGCCATGTTCTTAGCTGTATCACCAGCTATAAAGAATAATGGAATCTCTTAGAAGATTGGAAAAGACCCTTAAGGTCATCAACTGCCATCTGCTATCAGTGAGTATTCCATAGTGCCAGTCTGTCTTCCAGCTTATCCACAGAAGGAACAAAGTTTGGTTAATTTTATTGTTTGGGGTTATGGATTTTTCTGTTTGTTTTATTTTAGAAAAAAAATCTCCTCCACTAGATTTGTAACAAGTACAAAATTCTGTAACTCTTCATAGATGTGCACTGTGGGTAAGGTTCAGTGCCTCAGGAGAACACCAACACTTCTAGACACTCTCCAGTTTGCCTTCATGCCTACAGTGTATTTTTTTTTTTTTAAGTTGGCCAAAACAGCTTCCCATGCTGTAAAGTTTCAGTATCTGCTCTCTGGCAGTTTCTTGACAGTATTTGCTGAAAAACATCCTTAAGGAAGCCCTGCAGACCTTGCTAGCAACATTTCTCTCTGCCTGATCTGTCACCTAACTACTGGCTGGGGAAATAACCACACTTTTTGCTACTCCCTATGCACTTCCTCACACTTACATTATTTTGTGATTACATTACTTAACCAGTAATACAGATACAGTACCCATCTATCTCACAAAGGTCTTGGGAGATCCTGCAGGATGAGAAGGGGAGGGCACATCTTCATCCCATAATAAAAAAGCTATACTTTGTACCTGCTACTAATTAAAGGAACAGCACATAGCTGAAAAATGTATCATTAGTTTGAATGGAAAGGAACTCGGGGCAATGAAACCAAACAAAAAACCTCACAAGTACAGAAATCCACTGAAAGTGTCAAGAATTGAGTTGCTTCCTGAGGTACTTACGGAGCTGTGAGATAGCCTTCCAAGAAGCCAGCAACATACATAATATCTTCATTGCTTAAGGTGTGAGCGCCATAGCCTGCTCTGATCTCCAGGACACCCCAGCCTGTGGTCTGTAGACTGTTGTTGTAGAATCCATAAGCATCTCCACTCCTGTCCAGTATGTTCCTGACCTGAAGTACTTTTTCAGCTTTATTCCAGTACACAGTTGCATAGCGGAGTTCTGTGGTGGAGAAGAAAGGTGATAAGGGAAACAAACGTAAGTAGGTGTTTCTTATGCAATACTGAAATGTCAAGACAGTATTTTGGAAATTTAAAAAAGTTAATTTTATAGCTTTCCATCAGGCTTAGTTCTACTACAGAGATCAACACTAATGCTAATGTACTGAAAAAGGGCATGAGGACTAGCTGGAGTTTTACAAAAGATCACAGCCTAACATTTTCATGTTATTCTTCTGGAAGTTATCTACCATTCTTTCAGTGTACAGCCCCAGCATAGCAGAGTGTTGACATAAAACTGAGAAGCCTTTCCTTACCTGGCCCAGAAGACAATGTACACAAACCCTACTGAAAGCAAATGTAGAAGACAGCATGCCTCAGGAACTCCAAAGGATTATAAACTACTGTTGACTTAATTTTTCACCTAAAGATTCAAAAACTTACAAAAGCTTTCTACACTGACCATCTTGGGAACCAATCCCTGGATCAGTGGATCACAAGCTTAATGACAAAAGCACAGCAAGGTATACAATTCTTTACAAGGTCCACAGTGTCTATCATCCATCTGAAATAGAATTGATGCCAAACATGATATGAACAGGAAGGAAGGGCAATAGACTTCTCAGAGTTCCATTTGGTCTGCTATTTTAAGAAACATTCTTGATTACTTGTGTTTTGATCCTGCTAAACTGAAGAACAAAGAGCAACCACCGAGCAAACAACAAAATCAAAAAAGACCCATGTCCTACAATTCTGATTGAATCCTCTCTAAGATGGGCTGTGATTACATCAGTTCTCTATGCATGACTGATCAAATAACTTCTACATTACTGTGAGAAGAGTTAAAAAATCATATGTCAGAGGTTCCAGAAATATTTGAAAAGTTTCAAGGCGTAAATTCATAAACAGCCCTTCTGAATGGCTGCATAGCCCTCTGGCATAGCAGCAAACTTGCTGAGAGGACACTCTGCCCCACCACCGAGGCCACCAAGGAAGATGCTGACCAGTATCAAACCTCTGGCATAGATCACTTGTTACCAGCCTCCAGCTAGGCTTTGTACCACTGTGCCCTAGGTCACCCTTCATGATGTACTAGAGACACATCTTATGGGAACAGAAAATGCATCGGCAGAACCAGAATTTTATTAGTGAATGAAGTTTGTTTTTTCCACATTCTATGAAAATAAGTTGGTACATGAGTTTTTTTAGAGATGAAGTAATTTCAGGGACTTGGAACACAATGTTTAAAAAACATGTTTTTCATCTGCCAGGTACTGTGGCTATTTAAAGGACAGACACAACAGACTTTCAGTAACTCTTCAGGCAGCTATGTCTTCTACTGTCACCTTAACTATCTTTTAGCAATAGAAGCAGCAATTTCTACTTTAGGTTGAATATAAACATGGGAATCACTCAGACTGAAAAATCTGTAAATGAAGAGCAGGCTGATAAGGGTCTTCACTGATGAAAGCCAAAGACCACCTTACAAAGCTAAAGCTTACATACCAAAAAAGTCAGGGCATGATGCAAGGTCTCAGAGCAGAACACAGCTCACCTGTCCAGCAGTAAATGGGAGGGTGATTCCAACCAAGAAGCCCACTGCAGGGCAGAGGAGAGACTATTTGCACAGTAAACAAAGATGTTGAGGAACAGATAAAAAGCAGAAAGAATAAAATAAGGCAAACCATGACCATCTTTCCATCTCTTCAGGAGACTGTGGAGAGGTGGCTGGAAGTCAAGAGGAACCAGGGCAGCTGGGTATTCCTACTAGTGCCTGCAAACCAAATAGGTATGTCTGAATACCTATTACACCTATACAGAAACTGTGTCTGCTGAAAGCAAAATAGCTGTTGCTTTCCTTTGGAAAAGAAAGTTGGTGCCAAAGCCAAACAGACCCATCTGACACAGGTACTCTTACAGAGCAGGCTGGGTTTCTTTGTTTTATGCTCTGACAGAGCATGAACATGCAGAGCTATTTTCAAAAGTCAGAACAAACTTTTCAATTACCCCTGAAGTTTGCCCTGCCCCAGCTTCCCTGCATGACAAATCTAACCTGAAGAAAACCAGGACTCAAGGAGGATGGGAGGGAAGGGAAAACATTAAATTATAGGATAATTTGAAACAAACCTTGAGAGGCCTTTAAAGGAATAGCATCAAGGTAGCTGTTATAGTTTAACAACAGTGCTGGAAAAAAAACTATTTCCCATTACTGCTTTTTTCTTTTGATTGACTCATTATCTCATTTCACCTTGCAGTTGGAGTTAAAACTACAAGCTTATAAACCTGCCTACACTACAATGTAATCAAAGCATTTCACACCACCTATCTTACAATCTTATTCTGTGTTCATCTAAATGAGCAGGACTGCCTTTGCCAAGGAAACCATCCAGAAGTATAACACGGAATATAGACATACAAGTAGTGCATGCATATTTTCAAACAATCCTGTTAGAGTTTTGAAAAAAACCAGGAGCCTTCTTATTGAATAGTATTGGTGTTTTTACATTTATTTTTGGAGGATGAGGCTGAGGCCCTTGCACCTCTTATCCCAGCAGTCATATTAGTCAATTTTTGCATATAAAAAATTTGCAATGTCTCCATGAACCTACAAATCACGCTTTCATCATCAAAGTTAAAGACTTACAAGTGTTCAGCCTACTAGGACTGACAAATCAAAACCTGTGATTAACTCTACCTATTCCACAGCAGTGTTGCTCAGAATAACATCAAAAACACACCAAAGCACACACTGTGTGTGATGAATGAGTCAAAATCCCAGGGGATAGGGTAGGACAGTGGAATCACCCTTCCCATCCATGAGCCAGCAGGAGAAGTGCATAGCATCAGCAGAGTTTCATCACAATCACCAGTGGGGTGAAAGAAAGACGTGCAGAACTGCAATGAGAACAAGCCTGGAAAAAGGAGTTCCTTGTCCTTTCTGCAGGCAGTAAGGACTGGGAGGAATCCTCCTTCGAGCTGCCTGATTTTAAAGATACATCAACGCTTCTGCCAAAGATCCAGAAACAGGGACTATAGCAAGTGAGAAATACCTGCTTTTTGTCAAAATTATTTTGTCAAAATTAAATAATGGAAAAGGGCACACATTTCAGCCAGGAATATGAGGTGGTAATGCTCCCTTCAGATTTTAAACTAGAACATCAAATCTGCTCTCTACCTTTTGGGCTCAGTACAAGCATTTCCGAAGTTATGTCAAAAGTGGACATCGTCTTTTACTTGGTGGCAGCAGGAAAGTAGAAATACATACATGTGCACTAGAATACGAAACAAGCAATTAAAGGAAATACTAAGATAGAGGACTGACACAAGATGAAATGAGGAAAGCAGATGCTGAAGAGGATATGAAGGAATGGCAGCAATTTGCAAAGAACAGAATTGACAGAGAAGATGAAAAATGAAAAAAAAGCAGTATGGAGATGGTCCAAGACAATCTAACAAACACACTATTACTAATATTTATTAAATAAATTAGAGCAACAAAAATAACACCTGACATGCCTTAAGAACGCCAGCAAAATGTATTTGGCAATATGCAACAGCTGCTTTTCCTTATGCTTTTCCAGCTATAAGTTGTGTTTAAAACATACACATATCAAGTTAGGTTACTGGACTTTATAATTAGAGAAATGAGTGGAACTCTTTTCCTTGCAGATGAAAGAACTACAAGGTCTGGGGGTGAGAAATAACATTCATAGTTTTCCTTAGTCTGACAAACAAGCCAACTCACAAGCAATGGAACACTGGTTAGTTCACATGTAACAAGCTAAATTAACAATTGTGAGCATCTCCTAGTAATAAGAAAACTACTGGTTTCCTTAACTACTCATTTTAATAATTTAACTATTAATTTTTACTTGTGGCTTTCCAAACGTGAAGCCAGTTTTTTGTAGAGGTGTGCTTTACAGATTCTGCCTATAAACTTTCCACTAAATAGGGAAGATAACACTCTCCTGTTCCACTGAAAAATAGCTTTGCATCACTTCAAAATGTAAAAAAAAATCTAGAACAAAATTGCACATTTGATTTCAGTATACCCTCCCCTACAACCAATGTTCAGTAGTAAAGATTATATTATGTGATCCTATTATCACAGTATAGCATTTAAATACTTCAGACCAACCACAATAAGGGTGTTTCTGTTCCAATTTTTTAATTTGAAAGCGCTTGACCCATTTTTCCATTAAAAGTTGTATAGAACCATAGAATATTAAGGGTTGGAAGTGAAAAAACCTCTAGTTCCAACTTCCCTGTCATAGGCAGGGTCACCTTTCACTTGTCCAGGTTGCTCAGGGCCCCATTCAACATGGCCTCGAACATTTCCAGGGATGGGGCATCCACAATTTACTTGGGCAAGCTGTGCCAGTGCCTCATCACGCTTACCATAAATAATTTCTCCCTGTATCTAATCTCAGTCTGCCCTCTTTCAGTCTAAAACCACTGCCCCTTGTTCTGTCACTAGGTGCTCATATAAAAAGTCCATCTCTCTCCTTTTTATAATCCCCCTCCAGGTACTGGAAGGCTGCAGTGAGGTCTCTGCAGAGCCTTCTCTTCTCCAGGCTGAACAACCCCACCTTCCTCACTTTGTCTTTGCAGGAGAGGTGCTCCATCCCTCCGATCATCTTTGTGGCACTCCTCTGATCCTGCCTATCCATGTGGTTTTGTTCTGGTTTTGCTTCTTTTTCAGAAGCATACTTTTAACTATTTCTGAAAAGCTGCATAATTCTAAAGAACAAGGGATATTTCAATATATGATTATGATTGGAATCTATTACAAAACAAAAGTATTTCAGGGCTTCTTTAGAGATTAGTTTTAACCACACAAGAAATTATCACAAAGCCCAGTAATTTTCAAATAAAGGAGTAAATGCTTTCTTGATCCTGCCTGAATATAAGCTATTTGCAATTTCTGTTTTACTGGCCTTAATTCATCCTATTTCCTTGTGCATGTCAGGTCTAAGTAATTTTTCAATTTGCTTCCAACAGGCCTGTCATCATTTGAAGCTTAATCCCCTGATTTGTGCTTACATCAGTGAAAAGTAATATTCAAATGTGACCTCTCAATTAAGAGTTTCAGTGTTGTATGGTTTTCATGTTCACAAGGATACTTACTAGTAAAGCTTAGCAAATGCAGCAAATTTTCCACAACAAGTATAGGTACCTACTATAGGTCACCCAGAGGAAACAAAGGTACTCCCTCAACAAGTAGCTTCACTAATCTCAGAGCACCTTAATTTAAGTCATATTACAGAACATTCTCTAAAAACATTTTCCAACGTGCATGATAAATAATTTTCAAGGCATTCAAAATGCTAAAGAACAATGAAGCATTTGGTGTCATTAAAAAAAAAAAAGCCAAACAAATGGAACTTAGACAATTCACAATGTTGAAAGCCATTTACTCTACTAAATAGACTAAAGGCATTCCTATTTGCTCCTTTGTAGTTTTCTATCAGTAATTCAATTGTGATGTTGGAAATCAGTTGGGCATTAGGTGAAACTATCTCATACCCTGAACTTCCCCCTCATTTCCTCTAGATAATTCACAGCTGACCCTTCCTTCAGTCCTCCTAAATGAGGCTTTTGCCAAAGTAAAGTTTGAAAAGTATGTCTGCACGATGAGATAGGACTGCCTACAAAATGATGTGCTGGTAGTGTTATGCACACATTGAAACAACTGTTACGTCAATTTCTCCTTGGTTTGTGGCACTTAATGCATTAACTGGGAAATTCCTGGAGGATAAGCACCGAATCCAGCCCTTACAACCTTCAGAATGTACTGAAAGTAGCACAAGAGCAAGATACCGTGTCCCTGCCCGAGGCAGCGTGGTTGGAACAAGGTGACCCTTAAGGTCCCTACCAACTCAAACCCTTCTGGGATTCCGTATGAGTTCTGAAGCACAGACCTGTACCCACAAGATAGCACTAAAACTCTGCCAGCCACAACTTGCAGCATGCTGTAACGAAGTCTTCATCCTGAACGATCCCCGTGCCTGCATACGACATCGACAGCCAGCTCGGCTGGGAGCTCACGGCAATTTCCCACCTGCTGGATGCTCACTTTGGTTCCCCGCGCCCCTTCTGGGAACCGGGAGGATGTTCGGAAAGCGCCGGCAGCGAACACCCACGAGGCAGCAGGGCCGTGCCGGGGCACGAGGCGCTCCCGGAGCAGCGCTGAGGGGGCCGGGGCCAGCCCGGCCTGCGGGGTCGCGCCCTGGGCATCGGGGCCCGGCGGCCTCGCACCCGCTTCCCAGGCAGCACGGCGCGGAGGCGCGGCTGCCACAGAGCCCGGCGGTGCCCCGGGGAGAGCCGCGCAGCCTTCTCCACAGCCGAGCCCGGGCCGGGATACCCCTCCCGACCGCTCGGCAGCTGCGGGGCTGGGGGCACTCTCAGGGCAGCCCGGGTGCCTCCTTTCGTCCCGCCCACCACGGCGAGGGGGCTTTAGCCGGCCCCCCACCGCTGCCTCACCTGCGCGGCCGCCCGCCGCCGCCCACAGGAGGACGAGCGCCCAGCAGCAGCGGCACGCGCTGCCGCCCGCCCGGGCCATGCCGCCGCTCCCTCGCGACTCCTGCGAGCGCCGGGAGGCGGCGGGACTTTGAGAAGTTGCCTGGCTCGGGGCAGGTCTCGCCGCTGCCCCCGCCTCCTCCGGCGCCCGCCCCGGCCGCGGCACCCCGTGCGGGAGGTGGCCCTGCTGGGGACGGTTGTTCCCCGCGCCGGCCGCCGGGATGTACCCCGGAGAGGCGGCATCTTTCCTGCCCCGACACGGCTTTGGAGACCCCAAGGCCTGGCTGAGGTGTGGGAATCACTCTGGCCTGGCAGGGTACCAGCCTCTGGGACCCCTGCGCTTCCCGAGGGGGGTTAACCTGAAAGGGCCAAAGTTTACCAAGAAAGGCCTCTGAAAAGACACAAGAGGAGTTGGGCGATTCTTTATTCAACTACGTGTTTTCCTTCACAGGAAGGGCAGATTTCAGCCCTGTTGGGAACAGCACCTGCTGTGTGTGTCCCAGCAGGCGGAATGAGGGAACAGAACTTTGCCTAGGGTTACAGATAGAGACAACTTTCCATGGGGCTTTCCATCGCACCTGTGATTAAAACCGTTTTGAGGCACGGTGTTTCTGTCTCACCCAGTGTTGGATATTTTGCCATTATCCAAAAAGGGCCATTATTTGGACTTTGTTTCAGTAATTGTTGAAGACAGTTTGAATTTGATACCGGTGCCTGTAATAGCCTCATATAACAAGGTCACATGCCAACTAGTTCAGGCCAAATAGCAAGCCTTGGCCCCAAGCCCAGGATAAGAGCACTGTATCTCCAGGCAGCAGAGACCCTTCCACACCTATCACTGCTTTGTTCTGAGCTACTTTTCACTTAGAGAGAAGGTAAAAAAACCCAGATAGTCAAACCAGAAACCAGGATTTTTTTAAAAGAGTAGTGAAAGTTGATTTTATTGCGATGTGTAAGTATGGAAGATGGGTCCATCGACTCATTGCTAAGGTAACTATTTCTCTTCACAACATGTTACAAAAATTAACATCTGAAAAACACTGGAAAGAGAAGGGCTGCTGAAAACTGAGCACTGTTTGAAGTAATTTTCTCAACCAATGCCAGCAGACATGTGCTCTAAAATAATTTGTATCTCAGGGATGTCAGGATGAAACCCATAAAACTCTTCTTTAAAAAGAGGCGTTAGGTCACTTGTATAACTTCGTAGATCAGAACAGCTGTTTGGGGTAATCATAATGGTCATCTTCAGGCTTGATGAGTCCAGCACTTGTCACTGCATTACAGCTATATTTGCTGAGTGTTTCAGCTACAGCAACCGGAATAGCCCAGCAGTGCCCAGCAGTCACACCCAAGAACAAAGACATAGAGACAAAGCTTGTTGATTGGCACCATGAGGTAGGAAATAGCAGACTTTATATTTTTATTGTTCTCATACTCTTTTTAATCCATACAGTTTGAGCACATCAGGGAATTTTTTTTTCCTCTCTTCATTCCAATGAATGTTTCCATTTGGATACAGACAGAGGATGGTGTGGTATTGATGCCAGTTTGAGTTTCAGATCAGTTATATATAATGTGAAAGCTGTGGCTGTTCGGTACACACTGTCTGCTATTTGTCTGTACCATGTCCCTGAGTATAGGAATTTAAATTAATTAGGTAAGAGTATAAGCCCTACAAAATGTCATTTCTTCATTTTTCCAGTAATCTTTGCACCTCAGATCTATTTACATCTACATTGTTCTTTTGATGTGTTGATGTGTTCTTACAAAGCCAGCTTCTCTTAAAAATAAAAAAGAGGCAACTGGTGTGTTCTCTTTTAATTCTTTTTATGTTTTTTAGTTGAGAAAAATTGCTGTTCAAAACTATAAAATAGTGATTTAGCACCAATTTTATTGTATGAATACTGACCAATATTTGAAAATGGTGGAAGTAATTCTGCTTTGAAAGCCAACAACGCACAAAAGACCCTTGGAAAAGCAGATGTTATTCACTCACTAGATCTTACTTCTTCATGTGAATGATTTTCTTTTATGTGCAGCCCCTGTGCTTTTGTTGCTTTTTAAAGCTGTTTATTAATATCAGTGCTATGGTGTCATTTGAAGAATGAGTCATCTGAGTAAAACCTGCTTGGCTGTAAAACTGCATCCAGAAGTTGAATTGAAAAGATTTGAGGTTAAGAAGTCTAGATAATTTTATTTCCTCAATTTCTGTTTCACTTCTGGTTTGGTGGGGCAGAAGGAGAAGTGATGAAAAGATATGAAAGTGTCTTGTTTTGCAAGAATGACAGTTTTATTTTTCAGGCCCAGGAGATTCAGATGAACTTTAGAAACCATAATTCTGGAATAAATCTCCCAGTGTAAGTAACAGAAGTACTGTCTTTTGAACAAAGTAAGCTTGATTAAAGAAAAAATGTGAAACACAGAGGAAAACAGCAGAAGAAACAAAATATCAACATATCTAGGTTTTACATATGATATATTTAAGGATATTTTCAAACATATTTCTTCAAATAAAAATTGCAAATTAAATACAACGTCTAAAGATCATGACAAATTAAAGTTTTGCTCTGAATATTTTCAGAAGTGGATTGTTGAACAGGCTATCACAGTTAAAAAACAAACCTAACTAAAACAAAAAACCTCCACTATTTTCCAGACTCAAGTGCAAACATTTTCATTTACCTCAAATCATGCTGCATATGTCCTAACAAAGTCATCCAACAATTTCAATGTGACAGTGAAAAGAGGTTTGATTTACTGATAGCAGGTCGGATGGTAAAAAGGACGCTTGAAAAGGTGTTTTCTTTTTCCTCTAATAGAATCTATAAGCCTCCAGCCTCCACATGAAGTTGTCCAGAGAGTTCCTGCAGCTTTTTTGAGTCATACTAGATCTCCAGTTTTAAACATATGTGGTAAAATTCTCTGTGCTGACCAGTTGCAGGTATTCCAGGGTACCTGATCGGTAGCTACCTACCCGCGAAAGTTCCTGTGCCTTGGATCCTTCTTTTTCCCTTTTCTGAAGACTGTTGGTTATCATCTCTGCTAAGTCATCTTGTAATCGCTGCTGATTCTCCCTAAAATCAACAGGATAGGGGGAAAAAAAAATCAGTGATTCACATGTTTTTAATGATCCTTAGGTCCCTAGAGATTTTTAAACATTTCTATTCCCATGTCTATCTTAATGACATTCACACACTGCTGATAAAAAGTGTGGGCAGGACCAAATTCCAGTTCTGAATTTGGGAGCAAAAGTCAGGATTTTCATGTGAGTTTTCCAGATAGTAAGGGTCAGTGTATTTGCACAGGAGGTCTGGAGTTGTGCCATTATTAACCTTAAAAAGTCATGATCATTTGCATGAAAAGGAAGACACAATTAGACTCAATCCTAATCAAAACAGTTTTTAGCTCTCAACACCATTACTGGTACCAGGACTTTAACTATTCAACTTCAACTAGGTGGCCTTCAGTAACAGAGTTGCCATTCTTTCAGATATTTCTTCAGTGTATTTGGCTTTTGCTGGAGTACCCCACATAGGAGTATTTTTAAGGGGCAATCGTAAATGAGGAAGTGAAAACAAAAACATCACTGTGATCCCACCCAAGAAGTACTTTCAATAGTTGAATTCCAGAAGATTGCCAATTCAATAATTCTCACAGATAGTTGAGAACAGGTAGTCTCAACAGATCATATTTTAAAAAAGGAGTTCTGAGTTGACAAAAGAGATGTATCTTGAGGTACAGTATTTCCTGCTCACTTGTAGTTTGCATTTAAATAATAACAAAGCTCATGAGATTCTGTAGCAGATTAAAAATTTTGATTACTTCTATTTTGCAAATACCCTGAGAAAACCCTCGTATTCTGCTTAATCTCCTCTTTTCTTTTAGGGAATAAATGAACAGAGAATTTTATTTGTGCAAAGAACACACTGTGTAAGACTCACAACTTACAGTAGAAGCAAGCTGTAACATTTACTTATGCATTTCAGGACAAGGGATCCCCGTGTATCCGGCAAACACCAATTTGCAATATCATTACTTCAATTTGTAATTAAACACTGTAATTTCAAAGCAGATGGCAACAAAAATCCCACTTAGTGAAGTACACAGGTGTTTAGAGCAGAAAGTGAGGAACTTCTACGTTTAGTGTGTTTGCAGGAAATGGAGGTACTTATATGCAAAATCTACACTAAAAAAATGCAACAAGTTATCCTGACTTCAATTTTGCATAGTTGCTCAAAAACATAATTTCCACTATTGCTATATTTTATTCAATTCCAATGCAACATGATGGCTCAGTTCTAGAACAATCAGCCTCTTATTTTTTTTACTGATAACTTATCTAAATGTTAGAAAGTAAGCGCTTGTTTAATTTTTAAAGGCTTTATTCCTGTGCAGTACTACAGCAACTTTGTCCACCACTATCAGAACAGTGCTTGAAATCCTGCAAGTTTCGTTCCGCTTACAAATTCCTCCACAAGAGCTCATGGTATTGCAGAGCTGCACACTCAGTCATGGTTATCCTCGTCCTGTAGTGTGACACACAGGTGCCACTAGGACTAAATATTAATGTTTTTCACTTTCCTGTCCATCTCTTGCTCTTGTCCTGTAAGTCTTACACCTTTTCCAAGGCAAAGAACCTGCTAAACATTTATGTAAACAAACAACCTTCAGCACACACAGAGTTCCATGCAATGAATATTTACATATTTATATGCACATACACTATTAAGCCTCTAACAACTGAAGGTAAATTCAATGGTATAAAAAATCCACATCAAGTGTCAAGGAGGAACAATAAAGGCTAAGGTGCAAAGAATGGGAATTTCTCTTCCCTTTTCACATAAAAAGACCATCTTACACAGAAGGAGGTGTTGGGAGATTGTATTTCTTGTCTTCAGTACCCGTCAACCAGTAGGTAATTTCTGTTCCTCTGCCCTATATGTATGATAAAGAAGAGAAACCACAGTTTTGGGATTAGAATGCATTTCCTGTAGTTAATTTACTTAACTAATACTCTATTGCCATGTTTGCCTTGCTTATTTTCAATAACTGATGCTGACAGCAAAGGATTACAAATTAGATGTGAGAAGAAGAACGGGGGAGATGCAGCTGCACACACCTTCTTCCATGACCTGAAACACAACTTGTGGGAGAGGTGAGCTGTGCTGCCTGCCATCAACTCCCAAGGGCAGACAAGTGTAATAGATTGCAATAAATAGATTGGTAGATATTGGAGCATTAACAAATTAACACTAGATTCAGCTTCCCTTTCAGCAGATGACTTCACTCTACAATCTTCTGTTCCAAATGGTATGTTTCATTTGTTCTCCACACCTTTATATTGCTTTAATGTATGAGTTAAGGAGCTCTTCATTGCCTGCACTGTCTTCATAGAAGTATCTTCAACCACTAGAGACTACCAATTAATCAGTAATCCTTGCTCCCCAGCTGTTAATTAATTTCTGGGGTACTCTCAGCTATACAATACTTTTTTACTATTCCTCTTCTCTGTGCTCATGCTTGCACATGGTAAAGGTTACCTTTAAGTACGTTTCTCCTCTCTCTTCATACTGGAACTGGCAGTCTGTTCTTTTCAGGATGTTAATTGTGGAACCATTTACATGAATCCTTAAAGCTAAAAAGACAAAAGAGACAATGAAAGCTCAGCCTGAAAACATCTCACTTACATTAAGTATATGTGGAAAACTGATGCTGTAACATTCCTTCAATTGTTATCACCATAAATTCTGAGAGCCAAGTTAAATAAGAAGCAATTACACTGCTGTATGAAAAATCTGACTCCACTACAGAGCATATCCAGGCAGGAATAACTGGTACAGCCCTTGATCTGAAATACAGGTGACAATGGTATTTAAATAGTGAGATATCAAAAGGGAAAAGAGTAATTGTGAGTGACCTATATAGAGAATGCTCATGTGAAGACACTGGGCAGAAGGAGGGAAAACTGGCTCTTGCCACGGTTCTCTATTGGTGAAGTTAATGAAATAAATACAGTTCTAGGTCAAAATAAAATCTCTGGTTCATAGAGTAAAATTAAATTCCAGACACATACTTATCATATCTTCCAGAGGAACTCAGGCAGTGAACCAGCCTACAAACTCCCTGTTACCAGCACTGAAGCATGAACAAGGAACAACTCTTCATTGCCCAGTGAAGTGCCCACTTGCTTTGGACAATTAAATAATTGGCAATCAAAACAAATAGGCTTCTTTAAAACGTCTGCAAGCTGATAATAAATTGGTTTCAGCTGAAAACAGACACTTCAGTCACAAACTAACCAATGGCCTTTGGTCCTCTTACAGAGACAGCTAAAATTAAATCCTTACGCAAGCCTGTGGATTCCATCCGTGAAGCTGTGTTTACTGTATCTCCAAATAAACAGTAACGAGGCATTTTTATTCCAACCACACCAGCCGCACATGGACCTGGAAATGGGATGCAGAGAGATAAAAAGTGTGAATCAAGAGACCTGATTTATTTGGCAGGTGTCTCACAGTTGCAAAGCAGTGCAGTGCCTGGTTGAACTGTGCATTCCTCACTAATGGCAACACTTTCTACTTCACTTCCCACAATATCTTGTGGTCTCCTACTACAAACCAAGCCCAGCTCTGTTATTCTTGCATAATCCAATAAGATCATAAACAGGACACAGCTGCACAGTGTTAATCATATTTAAGGACAATTTCTGTGCAGAAACAAAGAAGTGCATTTATTAACAGCCAGGTTTGGAAGCAAGAGAAAAATAGAATAAGCTTCATTATTCAAGGGTTAATAGTGGTGCCTCAAGAGGCTTCCCAGTGCCTCAGTCACTTTCTCTGATGTGTTCCTCCCCTGGCAGCTGCTGTTGAGGTGGTTGAGGAATTTCCCAAAGTTGTTGCAATGGAGTTGTCTTTTTTATAGATAAATTAAAACATTAAGTCCCACACAGACTCAACAAAAGTTTTGCCTCCAAAAGCACAAAATACAGCCTTGCATTTTTTGCCTAGATAAGCATAGCTGGCCATGACTGATCTCCGCTTCAGTCAGAGAGAAATAATCTGTGAAGGCTTATTTGATACAACTGGTTTAATCACACTGGAACAGTGGCTGTTGCTCATCCTAACTACTGATTTAGGCTATGAATTAATGGCTATAGGCTATTTCACTACAACAAAATAGTGACTTATTTACTCCTGTTACTCTTCCTCTATGAACATTTTTTTTCAACCTGATTCTTCATGAGGAGGGCAGTTGTATATGGTGTATTACCAGATCTTGTATGGATGTTAATTCTGTGCAAAACCAGGCAACAACATTGTCACTGTTGATCTAGCACTACTGTGTACCAGAGTGAATTCCAATGCGAATCCAAACAGGCAGCCCTGGCAGATGTCTCAGTTCAAAAGATCCCATGAAGCTGAGGATGTCCAGAGCCATCATGGAGATGTCCACGGCGTGCCGGTTTCCATTCCTCTTTGGTAAACCACTCACCACCATGTAAGCATCACCAATGGTCTCCACCTATGGAAATAAAATCAGAACTCACTATTTCCAGACATAGAAAAGTACATCTTTAGTTAAAAGCAGAAAGATTTTATCAGATCCTCTTGTTCATGACTGAACATTTCTTTCCCTGAGAGCAGGATTGATTAGTTTAAGGTAGCTGACACCATTTGGGTATATGGGTTTTTGGTATAACTGTACCCAACATTCCAATTAATGAATGTGTGACCACCTACTGTAGGAAATTTGATGTAAGTAGGCACAGTGAAAGCATATTTAAATGAAGTAATCCTGACCTGTTTTTTTTCTCTTTTGCTTTGCTTAGAAGGCAGATTCCCAAATCCACCACATCATGCAATTTAATTTGTGTGTCCACTGGTTGTAAATGAGCTGAAGTACAGAGCTAATCACCTTGTAAACATCATGATGGTCAAGAATGTGGTCAAAGTTCTTGTAGATATCGTTGAGCATATCTACCACCTCCATAGGGGTGCTGTATTTGCAGAGCGTGGTGAAGCCAACAATGTCACTGAAGTAGATAGTGACTTCTTCAAACAGCTCTGGCTCTACCAGGCCAGTCTCCTTCAAAGATTTTACTACTGGCCTGTGGAAACAGAGAAGGCAGGAACACAGATGACTAGTGTTTACTATTAATGGTATTTTTTCATGCAACCCAATCACAGTATTGCTATCTGTGTAGGAAACATTAAATAGTTTGCTAAAAACTGCCATTATAATCACATTTTCGATGCCCATAATGCCTTTCAGTCAGGGACCTCAAAGCACTTACGAATGGTAATTAATGCACTACAGACTTTCAAAATTCAAGTGTGGGAATAGCCGTGAGGGAACTGAGACACAGGCAACTGAGCTTCTTGGTTAAGGTCAGAAACAGGGATATTGAGTCAAATTTAAAACTGAAATTCTGAACTTCCTTACATGTAGACCTACATTCTACCCATACAACAAGTAAGAACAGACATATTTTTCAGTTTTCCCAGCAGAGAAGTAATTTCATTATAATAATTACATTAATTCATCCTGATTGCAGATGAGATATCTTAGTCTGGTAATTTGGAAGGAAAATTCAATACCATGACAGTCAATGTCTATTCAAGAGGGAACTTCTTTTCCTTGCAATTCTAAATCCAGACAAATATCTATTCCTAGTGGTGATATTAGAAGAGAAGAACTGAAAGACACCCAGAAAATTACAGGTTTTGCACAATGCTGTGTTCCATCTACAGTGAAACAATAACAGAGTAGCAGGAATAAGAAGGAGTAGAAGGAGACATGAATTCCTTGTTGCACTGTCTATACAGCCAGATAATTCCTGATTTCCCCCAAAACTGGAACTGGATTGAACAAACACTTTTTGTTTGTTTGGTTGGTTGGTTGGTTGTTTTGTTTGGTTTAGTTTTGGTTTTTTGGTGATGAGTCATAAAATCAATAACCTGACTACTGAAATACCCTTGAAACTAGTAATGGCATACCAGGATAGTTTCACTATTCCAAATGTGTGTGATTCCCAAATTACTGTTATTACCAATATCAGAATGTCAACAACACTTCTCCTACAGCATACTCTGAAGAATCCACCTAACCCAATATGGCCCAGCCAACCTCAGCCCCTCTCTTGCACTGCTAAGCCCCACTCCTGCTCTTCAGCTGAAGACATTCCTTCTAAGCAGCAAAGTGCTGGAGCAGAGCAGAGCTCTGTGATGTAGGATCTGTGCTCCCTGGAAGGCAGGGAAAGAGAGGCTTGTGCTGGAAACGTAGATCCTGTGCATGAAAAATGTTGAGCAAGATAATGGGCATGAGATTCTACCATAGGGTGGAGAGCTCAGGGACAGCTGCTTCTTTTTTCTTTCCTCACAGGATTAGATAAGATGGGAAAAAATAGAATATAAACATTAAATCCTATCCCCTACTCTGCAAGAATTGGGTATATGGAAATAAAAGGCCAGCAAAAATCCTCCTGGCCAGTTACCTGGGAAGTAACATGAAATTAAGCCTGTCTGCTCTGTCTCTCTCTGCTTTGTAGAGCTCCGTCCTTTCCTCCACCAGGTGTTCCAAGTTCCGGGAGTACAGCTGTAGACGCCGGATCAGAGTATCCATGTAGCTTTCATTGGTCTGGCCATGGAAATTACTGCAAATAACAGAATTACACAGGAGTCAAAAGGAAAGGCTGATAGATGTACATTGTTGAGAGCAGCTAAAAGGAGGCAAAAAAGCAGCAACAGAAATCTTCTCCAGTGTTTGGCTTCCCTGTAGTTAGAATGCAAAGTGCCTCAAGTGCATCATTCTTTTGCTTGCTTGGAGGCCTTACACAGATGAATTGAAAGCCCATAATCCACACGTCAGTTGGAGCTGGTAATTCTTAAAGCAACCTTCAATCACCTAACCCTGCTAATACTGTCAATTCCAGATTACCTTAGGTAACCCAGGAACATTCATTTATAAAAAGTAGCTGAGAAGTTCAGATTCTGAGAGGAAGCTAAAAATAGTAGGTAGAAAATTGCACATAATGTTTAGATGGGGACTTCAGACAGAAGAATTAAGATAATTTGGGGCTGTCTATTTAGAAGATGGAAGAATACAGTGAAACAATGAACAGCCCCAGGGGCTAGTTTTATTCACAAAAGTCTACTAACCCCTGGAAGCAGAAGTGTGGTAACATGAGCCACTCAAACCCCTGTTTGTCTGGGCAGCCTGTACTCACCAAAGCAGTCTGAAAGGGACCAGGTTGACCAGATTAGTATTGTATCTAACAGGACTTCAAAATCACTCTTTAAAAATTTGGTATCAGAGATCATCATCTTAGACACACGTGAGAAGAACACTATTGCATGTGACAAGAGGCAACCTCTGCTTTTGTAGGATGGAGGCTAAGGAGCTGAATCAGGAGGTCTCTATATTCAGCAGCAGAGAGGTTATTCAGCTGATACATGCAGTTATGCATAGCACAGCTGTTCTGTCCATGCAAAGTGTAAAATGATGCTGTTGGGGTTTGTTGATGGAGAGAGCCTTAAAAAATGGGGAGCAATGTCTCAGGAGAAGTGATTAAAAGCTCACAGTTTGATCACTGGAATAATTAATTCAGACCAAATTCTGCAGGAACAATGCAGCATTGTCCAGGTCAAAGGCCTGTGTAAGTCCACAGGGTTTATCCAGCTACGACCCTTATTATTTTCCCACAACTTTGTACCACCAAAGCCCTGTAATTAATACTTCTTGTGAGTTACAACTCAACATTTCTAGTCAGCTTAATTTGGGACCATCCAAACTTTCAAATCATCATTCAAACATTCATTTACCAAAACTTAAATGACATGAGTCACTATCCAAATCTTGACTAGAGACAGGGAGGGAATTAATTGATTGGTTTAAATCCTTAATTATCCAGCTTGCTACGTTCATAATGTACCAATTTGAGGTATGGTGATCATCTCACCCTCACTCAGCTAGTTCACAGGTGTATGTATACATAACATGCATGCTCACAGGCTCATCTACTTTTCTGCCAAAGAATAAAAGAGGATACTAGAATTTTCCACTTACTGAATCATAATCACATCAATTTACATACTTAAAAATATGAGCTTTCTAATAGAGGAGGAGTTTGGAGCATCTTAAAAACACAAAGCCCCTGCTGCTCACCTGAATATTTTAGCCAGAGTACTCTCAATTTTCTTAAAGTCAGGCCTTTTTTCTGGATCTTCCTCCCAGCAGCTTTTCACTAGTGTATATACCTTCAAACAAAAAATTAAGGAAAAGTTCCACCTGAGTAATGGATATACAGAGTAGTGCTAAACAGCACTAGTTCATTAGGGAATTTCTGGTTAATCTTGATTAGCAGCATATTAAATTGTGTGACTAACTGTCATGAATCTATGGTTAGAACACTCATTGCAGGCACCTTAACTCTGTGATGACTAGTGACATGATCTTAGCTTGAATTTGCAATACACAAATGAAAGGCAAGTAAATGGATCCAGTCTTGCAGACTGGTGTCAGACACAGTTACTGACATGGTGGTAAATGCTGTGGTAATTATATTTCCAACATCCCTTGTTTGGGATTTTTCTGAAACTGGTGATTCAGCCAAAAAGAATGGGATTGATTGCTGAATATGTGAATATCTACAATACAGACATTTTCACCCAAGCAAGAAACCATAGGGACTATATCAGTGGAGAGAGGTATACTTGAGGTGTAATTTATCCCATCTCAAGAATATCTAAACGAAGTCTGAAGAGTGCACCATATAAGTTTCTTTCCAGTTAAATAATTTCCATGAGTCATATTTCACAATGCTGGTGACAACTACAGAATGAAATTTCTTCCCAGAAGTTAGGGCATTAGGCATAAAATGCATAGCTTTCACCTTCCCATGATCATAGGCTTTAGTTTGGCCAGGACTTCCACCCACCACCCAGAAAATGGCTTCATTAATTATTAGCTCACTTCCATCTGTCTTTCTCCCACTGTTTCCAAGGTCAGGTCTGGTCGAAAAGGTTTCGCTCCTTTGCCACTCTCCACTCTATAAAGTTTCTCTAGTACATGGAAAAGATCAAAGTTTTAAACAAAAAAGCATAAGAATGACATTTATTGTGTATAGCAATCTATGATGTTACAAGATACTGTACAAAGAGAAGTCCTGATGACAGTTTCCTCATTTTGATGTGAATTTCAGCTTTGTACTTTTCTAAATATATGGCACAAGACCAAACAGGTTGGCTTGAAGGCCCCTAAAAGCAAAATTAATAGAATTGTACATGAGTATTTAGGGGTCATGATAGACATGGTTATGGTATCTTCCCAAATTAATGTTGGGCATTATTAGTGTTCCTCTCAGCATGAAGTATAATTACAGTAAAAAAAAATGTGAAAAGCCAGTTGCAACTTGATCAAAAGTATGGAGATATATGCCACTCATTAGAGCAGTTCAAATCATCCTGCAGATGTTTTAAAACTAAGCTATTAATATAAATGGGTTAAAACCATTGCATTTGTTAACTCATTTGTACTCCTAGTCATTAAACCCATTCTATTAAGGTTATTTGGACTTTGAACACATCAAAATCATGCTGCATTTGCACAACTCAATTTAGCTACAGTAAGAGAGCGCTAAAGCAAGACCATCTTCCTTCACCTTTCTCTTGCAGTCTTCAAGAATTCCAGGGGAAGGGGGGTTGTTTAAAAAAAGAGAACTAATTTTTTACCTCTGGAGTAAAGGGAAATTAAAAGGGATCTGTGAATCAGAACAGATTATTTATTAATAATGTCTGATTATATTTGGGATATAATTTTACTGAAGAGATCATGTAATGACATGAGGAAGGTTTGTAATTGCAGTGGTCTAGGGCAGCCACAGCTGCCTAAACATGCCCAATGTGCATGATCACCCCAAAATAATACAGCAGCTTCCAATTTTTTTGTACAGAAATTACAGACTAGAGAAGGAGCAGGGAAACTGAGTCTCCCAAATGCTACAGAGTGGAGAAACTGCTGAGAAGTCTTCTGTGGCCTAAGAGACAAGGAAAGTCTGTGTAGGGCTCATGTAAGCAGGAGGAATGTGCTGGATTTCCATGCTTGGACACACACCTGAGAGAGGAAGTAACAGCACCTATTAGCAATACTGCAATTAGTCAGTGGCAGAAAGTAATGGAACAAGGAGGCAGTTTGAACTGAGCGTTGGTACATGGCAAGATTTCACAGTCTTGAGCAGTGAATGAGGTGTTTGTGCAGAAGAGTCGAGTAACCAGACAGGGAACAGCTTCTTGTAGAAATGTCAGTGAAGAGGACTATGACCTACTTACTTCTACACATTAGAAATCCAGTTCTGTATACCTGTCATGGGACTTCTTCTCTCTCATTAGCGGCAATATTATTGTACATTGAGCTGATTGACACATATTTTCATGTTGAGAAAACTGGCTCACTGAGTAACTGAAAGTAGAGTTTAATTTTTCTAAGCTGGTGGATGGAGCTCAAGTATGCAGTTTTTTAAATACAGTAATTTCACGATTATAAGCCGCACCTTTTTATTTAAGAATCCAGCCTACCCCAGTAGTGCCGTTTATATTCAGGTGCGGCTTATCCATGGACAAATCCCAGCGAAATGCCAGCCCGGAAGTGAGAGCTGGCCAGGGAGGGCACCTGGGGCTGCGTTTAAAGGTTTCACTGGTCTATGAAAACTGTTTGCAACTTGAGCACCTGACACCAAGCCCCATGCTGGTGTGATTCTGTTACTAATTTGTTACTTTGTAACACATGGATCCTAGCTTTAAAAAAAGGTGCGGCTTATATTCAGGTGCAGCTTATATATGGCCAAATCCAGTGGTTTCCCGGCTACCTGGATGTGCGGCTTATATTTGTGACATTACTGTAAGTCTTTTAAAGTCTGAACACAGTCCTTGCTGCTGTCATTTAAGCCTGGAGAAGCAGTTACATCAGTTGTCCTGAAATATCAATATCACACCTTCTAATTTGCAGAGACTAACTTCTGATAGCCTAGCCATTGAAAGAGTTTTTCTCATGACTTAAAAACCAAATGAACCTAACAGACAACAGGGCCATTTCTTTGTCCATTACCACTGACTCTAATTGGGTACTTTCCCCCCTCTTTTTATCTTGGATATTTGTAAATTAATGGTCACCCCAAGTCTGAGCTACTGTCTTACAAAGTTATATGATACCACAAACAAAATGCAGAAGTGTTTGAATAAATATGGCTCACTGTCCTGCTCATCTTAGCTAATGAATGAATCGGGCATTTAAACGAGGAGCCACTTCAGCAATATGTAATAAAACTAATTCCTTTCTGTTACATGAAATTTGATGAACTGATGACCACATTTTACTCAACTTGCATAAACAAAAGTCAAGAATAATACCAGAAGCCATTAGAGCAGCAATATGTATCTTAGACATCTAATAATGCTTTTATGGAAAAAAAGTTCTGTGGAGAAAACAATCTGCTCACTGAAAGGCAAATGTATCATTTCAGCTGAAATTTACAAAGCAGATTACTTTTCTAAGTTACAGTGGATGCAGACTTACCAAACGGATCTCACATCAAATAAATTTATTGTGGTCTTACCTCACATGTAACCATCTTCAGCAACATCACTTAGGTGCTGTTAGGTACCTAGCTTAGGTACTACAAATTCTTTAAATTGCATGGATTAACCTCATGCTGTTTGGAAAGGACAGTCTTTCCAAAAGGACAGAATACAGTGCTAAGATACAGGTCAAAGATAAAACAAGGAACCAGGTTATGACTATGCAGCCAGGGTCAAACTCAGAGCAGTGAGGATATCACCACATCTCAGAAAATCCAAAAAACACTGTGTCTGAGGCTAACTTAATAATCATTAACACAATAGAGAAGGACTGCAACTGTTCAACAAGCAGTTAAAAGAATGTAGTTTGCTATGGATTTGCTTTACAAATCAAAATGAGCAAGGTAGGGCACTGCACTTTCTTCATGTTGGCAATATTTGTAAAATTCTTGCATCCATAAGGATTGTGCCTGCCTCTTCTCAAGAAATAGGAATAGAAAGGCTTTATTTTCTCTACCTGTTATTTAGTACGGAATCCTGAAGAGTTTGGTTTAAGGGGAACGGCCATTTCTCATCTCATTCAGATCTTCATTTATATTATAGAGTTAGTGATGTCAAAAACTGTGTTTCCCCAAATATGAATGCAGATTTTTGATAATGTAAGATGATGAACGAGCCACAGAAATCATTCTCAAATGTGACTCAGTAAAAGAACTATTAGACTGTCAAGCTGCTGCTCTAGATGTCTTAACAAATGTGAGGCGGATCTAACAGAATGACTCAGAGGTAAAGGCAATGTCTAAATTTGTTGTTAGTAACTGTTGTTAGTCACTAGGAAAATCCCAAACCCACACATGTTTTTCTTTCAGTTCTAGTATATAATAATGCCTGGATTCTGGGAATTAGGATTTGATCAGGCTGGAGAGGGGTGGATATTGTCCCAGATTTAGCTAGGGTAGTTAATTTCTTCTCAGAAATGGTTAGCATGTTGTGTTTTGAATTTGGAATAAGAATGGTGTTGATAACACATTGATGTTTTGGTATTTTGTTAAGATGTATTTATCCTAAATCAAGAATTTATATTTTTTTTAACTTGTCTCAGGTCCTCTGCAGTGAGGGGGTACACAAAAGAAACTGGGAGAGAGCATAGCTGGGACAGGTGATCCAGACTGACTGAAGAGATATTCCACACCAAAGAATGTCATGCTTGACATATAAACTGGGGGAAGTTCCCTGGAAGGGAGGATTATCTGTGTTCAGGAAGGAGAGTCTTGTATCGATCAGCAGGTACTGAGCAATTTCATTGTTCATTACTTGTTTTCCCCTTTTTATTATCATTATTACTATCGTTTATCATTAATATTGTATTTTACTTTATTTTCAACTATTTAACTGTGCTTATCTCAATCTGTAAGTTTTACTTCGATCCTCCTCCTCATTCTAACAGGGGGAAGGACAGCAGAGAGTGAGGGTTGAGCAAGTGGCTGCATGGTGCTGAATTCCCAGCTGGGCTTAAAACCAGAACAGCCACTGTAAAACAATGTCACAAAATGCACAATACAGGGTTTAATAGATGCACTACAGGAGGAGATGATTTTTCTGACAGAAGTTAAATTGCTGAAGTTAATTATAACCAGCTTGAATGAAGTCTGAATTGCCAGTTTTTAAATGCCAACTGTTCTTGTGTCATGCAGCTGAGGTTTTGTTGTTCTGTGTTGACAATGCTGATTTAAGCTGCCTAAAATAAATGGCATATTACATGTTGTTTACAAGTCAAAATAGAAAAACCTTTGAGGCCTTTAAACGTTACAGTATGTCTGGATAGCATTGTATAATGTTAACTTCTGCCATGCTGTGCTCCAGGTGAGAAGGGAAGAGAAAGGGCAAGAAAACTCAATGCAAACTTTATTTATAAGAGAAGTAGGGACACTTGCCCCACAGTGAGATCCTTCAAACAGGCACTTCATTCACCACACAGAGAAAGGAGAAGCTGTTCCAGCAGTTATCAGAGACCGTGCCTTTCACAAAACATGGAGAATTGGCAAGTTCCAGCTGCCATCATCCCAGAATAGAGGAGAAATCTGTGGAATTACCTCTGCTGTCCCGGCAGTGTCCAGTGTAGAATGTCTCTCTGCGCAGGATGATTTCTTGGGCAATGATCCCATAGCTGTATACATCACCCTTCTGAGATACATCAGCATGCCGGAGATGCTCAGGAGCTGTCCACAGGTCTGAAGATCCAGGTAGCAATGGGGAATGATATAAAAGGGAAAGGAGAGATGTAATTGCAAAAACACCATCCACTGGCTATAATGATATTTCCTTTTACTCTTTTCATATCCAGTCCAGAGCCCACTGGTATTGTGTATTTCCTACTTTAGCATTTTTCTTCAGAAGCTGACATCAATACAGGTTAGATAAACCTCTGATGTAATTTTCAGTTTTCTGGGATTTGCTGACCCTACTGCTTTCACTGTAGATGCAGACTCTTACACCTTCAGAAAAGTTATGTTTATTGGCAATGAACTTGCTTTTCTTAGCTAAGTTTCACAGACTGCTAAAAAATAGACTGTATCTGGATAAGACCAAAAAATGCCAGTGCTATAATAAAAAAAGCCCTGAGCTATAAATTACTGCTCAAGGAGATGCAAGGAGTATTTTATACACAGTGTCTGATGAGAAGACTGCAATATTTCCCAATGGCCTTGATATCAGGAAGCTATTGACATAATTCTCAAGGGCTTTTGAGCCTGACATAATATTACCTGCTCAAAACTACTTGCTTTCTACAGAAATTATTACTCTGTATTGCTAGCGCAATGAGCACCATTATACCTCAAAACCATAATGGTACAACAGCTGTGACATGCTGGTGATGTTATCATAACAGTGACCTGAACACAGTGACCCTGAAGACAGTGTTATGGTATTATGCTGTAACATCCAGCCACAATGAATCTGTGGAACTCTTGTGGAACAGTGAGTTTTCTTCAAGGACATAGACATGACTAGCCAGAAATTTTGAGGCTGCTTAAGCAATAAAAGAAGATAAATACATTCCAATGGAATAATAATATAAAATTAAATAAAAAAATTGTAAAATGAAGAATTAACAGAACATTTATGTTCAGTGCACTTTTCTTAGTCCTTTTGTATGTTTTTATTGCTACTCTTGAGTATGTTTGTGTCTGAATATAAAAATTTTCTCCAAACCAGTTGCAACCAGTTTCTTTTCGGGTCATATGCTGCAGTTACAGCACAGCGTTGTGCTCATTATACCCCAAGCTCTACTCTACAGATTCATACAACGTAATTTCAGGTGGGCTCATCTCTTCACTCCAGATCAAGTAAGAAGGGAAAGATGAGTAGAAAGGACTGTCCTATTTTACAGAAATAGTCAATGAATGTGAGGTGAATAGAAAATGTAAAGAAAAGTTATTAATGTTATTCCAATCTGGTTAAGCAGATATTACTAGATTCCTAACTAAGGAATAAGAAAGAGAGTTATCATTGCATATCAATACAGATTTCTTCAAGTATTATCAGTCATGCGTGTTAATGTTTAAATGATATAACAGAGCACTGTGGTATCTAATAAATTACAAGATTTATGGTAAATTAACTCCTTTTTTTCTTCTCACAGTTTGAGTACTAAGCTGAACAGAGCTGTTTGCATGAAGGACTTGGATACTGAAAATGTTTCTTACATCTCAATCACAGGTGAAATCTGTTTTCTACACTAAAATTTGAATATTTGTCTTTTCTTCCTTCTCACACTGTCTAATTTCTTTTGCTACTTGCTAGTAATTCTTTAATTGTGAAATTTAAGTTAAAATTATATAATGGCTGCTAAAATATGAATCAAAGTTGCATGGTTTTGTACTGTGTACAAAATGTAATTAGACCCTATTGGTCTACGAAGACAAAAAAATTCCACTAGGTTGGAAACCATGAAGGAGAGTCCAGTTGGGCATTTTTTTACCTTTCCTTGGAGGCAGAATTGAATTACAGCCAAAATCAGTGATCTTCACTACCATGCGATTGTCTACTACACAGTTTGTGGATTTGAGTCGACCATGGACTTCAGTTTTGCTTGAGTGCAGGTAAGACATCCCCTGTGGTTGAAAATAAAAGAGAAAGAAAGCACAACTGCATGTGAGACACTCAGATGTTACCAGACTCAACAATATTCAAGAATGTGAATATTAGCATAATATCTGTGCAAGTAATTAGATGGACTTCATCTGCAATGGATATGTATAAATCACAATTCCCTCTTGTATTATTTTTTTATAAAGACTTTTCAAGGTCTTAGGAACTGTCAATGTTAAGAAACGAAGAAGTGGGTCATGTCATGGGAGGTCATCCTTCCTCATAGTTAACAACAATCTGACATAGCATCTTGGTTTAGTCAATATTAGAACACAAGTAATTAAAGAAATGTATTTCCTCCCACAAAGAATTTAATTTCACTTGCAATAAATGTTTTTTTGGTAAATTTAATATAGATTTCTTGGAATCTTATGCAAAGAAGTGCTTCCAACTACATATATATCCAACAGACACAAGAGGTGTAAGAGGAATTGCTCCTTATATCTGTACCATCTTTGAAGATCACCATACACTAGAGACATTATTTGAAACATTGCAGCAGATCCTCTAACTGCAAAGCAGAGGGCTCCAGAGCAGACAAGGCAGAGAATGTCAGATGACGCACTAGGCCTTAGACCAGACAGAGGATCAGACTAGACAGCCATAAAGGTCTCTGCTGACCTGACTGTTTACGGTTTTCTCTGTTCAAGTCAATACATACCAGCTATTCATGAGCTAAACTTGAAGCAAGCATGAGGCCTGGCCAATGCAGTTTCATCCTTATTCCCTGAGATTCATACTCCTAAATCTTACATGCATACAGAGGTGTGTAGTTTGCCCCTTTTCACTCATTGCCTCTGAAATTATATGATTTAGTCCAAGACACTCAAATACGGTGCAATACATGAGAAGGGACAAGCACTAAAAAGCACAGCTGGAAAAGACCATTATTAAGTGGGTGTCAACTGAAGAAGGGAGTAGGTATGCTAATTTGTACCCTCTTGCTATTATTTATTCTGTTTCATCTCACTCTTCTGAACTACTTAAATTCACACCTACTTATAACCTACTGCTGGTTGTTTTTCTTCCTATAGTCCTCTTTTCTTCGTGCTCAGTATGTGAAGTGCAATCCATATCCTGTGGAAGCTAGAACAGGTATGTGATATCTCTTTAGCTTCTTCTCTGAATGATCTTCCACTTAGGCTCCTACATGTATAGCTCATCCTTTGTATAACTGGTAGAGAGAATTTTATCAGGGTTAAACGGCTCATGTGGTCATAAATACACTGTATGACATGCTGGGTTTTATTTTCGAATACTGAGTTACCCACAATTTGGAATGGATCAGCAAATGCTGCAGGAGATCACTGAGATATGAGCAGAGTTTTGGGCAGAGCAGATGTATGTCTGAGACACAAGCAGCCTGCAAAAGATGCAATCTCTGGAGAATGTTGTTGGACTGGTTATCCTGGACCTATCTAGACAATGCCAAATTTACAGAGATTCTGTGCACACTATACTGAAGGAACAAATTTCATGATTAAGCAGCTTTTAGCACACAGCCCTGATGATACTACCCAGAATGTTTTGCCTACTTCAGGCCCTATTTCTTCCAGGGGCATCTTCTATCCTGCTCCTGCTTTCATTAGCCACAAAATACTTCCCATTACTGCAGCAGAATTCCCAATTAGTATCAGCATCAAATGACAGGCAAAGGTAATTTAGATTTCCTTACCCCAAGGCTTTCTTGTTAACAATTTCTGGAGGCAAAGGTCTTAAAGATGTACCTGATAAAATTTTCCTCTTTCCTCCCCACTATCCTATGCACCTACCTGAAAACACATAACCTATTAAAAACCCTCAATGTGATTTTCAAAATTTATTATGACTTTCAGTACAATAGTTCCAAATATTTGAGCATTCTTGTAACCTTTGCCCTGGAGCTTTAGTTCTGACTGACAAACTTTTTCCTGGCACAATGCAAGAACATTACAATCCCTTGCACAATATCCTGCAGCAGCCACTTATTTAATAAATAGTATTGCAACGACAGTGTATGCACTAACAACTACAAGGCTTGATTACTGCAATTCCCCCTCAGCAGACCTTTCATCAGAGCTCTTTGGTCACATGGTCCATGTAGCTACACGGTGTCCCATCAATCCTAGAGGCAGCTATGATAGCAAAAAATAAACAAAAGGCGGGGGTTTGCGGGGAAGTAAATGGAATAGAGTTATGGCTTCCTCTTTGGCCACCCCACCATGTCTATTGAACGAGAGACTGCTTCAAGAATAGTCATCACTTGGCTGTTTGTGCCAGGGAATACAAGTGATACAAGTTCAGAAACAGATGTGGCAGCTTCTCATGCAAGCATAGTATTAGGACTGTTTGGGCCATGGTAAAAGCAGAGTGTATGAAAATTGTGGTGTGGAGAGGGAGAAGCATCTCAAAAGGAAGGCAAAGGTACTGCTGCACCTGGTCATAAGAATTTTAATGGCCTGGAGAGATGCAGCTGGGCTTGAAAAGGATAGATACTGAGATGAGAAGGACTGGAGTTAAGAGGCCATGAAATGACTTCTTTAAAAAGAGAAGCCATTCAAGTAAGTATAGACCTGGTGTTTGGAGATTTAGAAGATATGGTTTGGAAAAAGCAATACTAGAATTTCATGGAAATATGTAGGGCTCAAAAGCTTCACCACAGTATCACAACAAGGAATAGGAGAAGTTGGCAGATCATCCAAACAACAGTACAGTAATTTCACAATTATAAGCCACACCTTTTTCACTGAAGAATCCAGCCTACCCCAGTAGTGCGGCTTATATTCAGGTGCAGCTTATTTATGGACAAATCCCAGTGAAATTCCAACCCGGAAGTAAGAGCCGGCCAGGGAGGGTGCCTGGGGCTGCCTTTAAAGGCTTCGCTAGTCTATGAAAACTGTTGCAACTTGAGCACCTGACACCAAACCCAGCTGTTACTAACCATTCTGTTACTAATTTGTTACTTTGTTACACATGGATTCTCACTTTTTTTTAAAAAAAAAGTGCGGCTTATATTTGGGTGCGGCTTATATATGGACAAATCCCGTGGTCTACCCGGCTACTGGGAGGTGCGGCTTATAATCAGGTGCAGCTTATAATTGTGAAATTACTGTAATTTTCCTGATATTCCTAGATACATACAAGTTTTCATGACGAGTTTGTGAACCATCTCTACTAACACAGCCAATAATGCTCAGGAGCCATTGCACATAACAGATGTTGTGTGTTAATTCATCCTCAGGTGCCATGTCTCCTTGACAATGGTGCAGCAAATGAGTGGCTGTGAAGTCTCAGAACAAATGCAGTCACTAGGCATTTGGTCACTCCCTTCAAAGGGCCTGAGATTTCTCTTTCCTCAAAAACAGAAATAGTACTAATCCTTATTTTCTACAGAAACATCTGAAGGTGAACTGCAAAAGGTTAAAAAATACCCTGGGTTTTGATATGTTTTAAGGAAGAAGGGAAGCTGCTTCTATTTAAAATGAAACTTTAAGTGAACATTAACTGAACATGAAAGTCATTAAAAAGGCCAACAAACTGTGACAATGTGGATTAAGGGGGCTTTAATAAACCATGAGATTTTCAATATCTCTTTAGAACAGACACAGTGGAGTCATTCATTGTGGAGACCAAATCTGAACTGGTGCATGTAGGGAAACAGGAGCATCATCCAATTGCAAACAAGCAATAGGAAGAGGAGAGCAGCTGAGCACTAGCAAAAAGACAGAGGGGTTTCTCTATGTTATCTGTAGAGGTATAATGAATTATTACATTAGCGAATTACAAAGGGTCTTTACCTACTAGCTAAATAGTTACAAGTCTCTAATTTAGAACAGAATTTCCTTTACTATGCATATTGATTTTTCCTACCATAAGGACCTAAAAAGCAAAGGTCTTTTGAAAGCTACTGAAAACCAGCCTTGGTTTCTGCACAAGATTAATTTTTCCCTCTCAAACTGCTTGAAATGGATAGCTGGAGTGAGAAAATCAGGATGGCACATAAAGAGTTTGTTTTGAAAAAGTTGATCCCATCTCTGGATATATTAGAATAATCTATGATTTTAAAAAATACAGTTTTGCTCTGTATGCTTAACCTGAGGCCACAAAGCAAATTGCAAAACAGTGTGGTTTGCAGGGTTTGTGACTGCATAAGCCCTCCTTATCGGAGCTACTGGTCAGTGGATTGTAACCCTCTGATCTTTGGGCCACATTTCTTTGGCGTGTACTTCATTTGTTTATTTATAAATAGCCCAAAGCCAGTTCTGGTTCCCTAGTTCCTCCTTCAGTCTAAAAGCCTGGCTTCTCCTGCCTCGGATACCTGTCCCAAGAGGAGCAAAGACTGGAAGGGCATACAGCTCTAGGAGAGCTACACCCCTCAGAGGGTGAGTTTTACAAGACAGGTTGATTTACATTGCACTGCCAGCAGTCCACTTACCTTGGCAATATCATACATGACAGAGATTTTAAATTCCCAGTCCATGAATGTGCCATCAGGGTAGGATATTTTATCATTTAAAACATCCTGTCAAGAGAAGAAAAGTTTTTCAGGGAAAAAGCAGACGATGAGATATGGGTATACAAATTACATGCTTTACAACCAGCAACTTTTTTTTTTATAGAGAGTACATGCACTAGAACAGAAGTTGATTCAAAAATAGGGAATAATAAATATAAAGTAAGTTTACACAGAGCTAGAAAAGTGGGGACTACAGAAAAGAGGGGTTTCTGCAATTAGAAATAGGTTGTGAATTTGGTCTTTGAAACAAGTCTTTATTAAGACAAAATAGCTGAGAAACAAATGGTCAAGTTGTGCAAGAGGAAGGGAGAGGATTATCCATGTTTTGTGCTCACAGTCCATTTCCTACCAATTTACTCCTAGCCTTACAAGTTCAAAGTAAACTTGCTTTATCTTTGCCTGCCAGTCATTTACAGTTCTTTCAGCCACCATGAAATCCACTGATAAAAGTAAACTTCCATTAGTATGCCAGTTTACCAGAAAATAACTTGAAACAATTATTTTGGTGCCTTGCTGTGAGTTTGCTCCAGAGACCATTGCTACTGATGACAGTCTTTGCATGATCACAGAAGCAGAGACAATATATGCCCTCAGAAGAGCTGATTATTACCACTTCATGATTAGCACTGAAATAATATTGGGGATAATAAACTATCAGTCTTTCCATACTTTTACCAATGTCAATTTACCATTTCTTTTTATAAACAAAAATTAAGGGTTGTTTACCCTTATAATGCAGAACTTGCCATTTTTCTCCCTCATTAATATGGAATATATTCTTTTTTCTGTCCTTGCACATTCTGTGGTACACAAACACATCAGCAGAGACAACAGCTACAACAGCTTGGAAAATGAAGAACATTTAGATCCTAGATTCTTCCAATAGAGGACACAATACAAACACTGGCTGTTACTGTGGCCTGGGCCTGTAACTTTTCCTTGGCTCCACCTCACCTTGTCCTCTTGCTGCTGAGAGCCATCAAAGTGACAGCAGCACCTGGGGAAGGGTGGAGAGAACCAAGCAAGGGAGAGGAAACTTAAATCAGAAAATCAGAAACCTGCCACCACTTGCTCAGTCCATGGCTGCTGCATGAGCGTCAAGCACACAGAGATGGGGATTTCTTTTCTTACTTTGAAATTTGCTAATTTGGGGGCAGAAGGAGACCTTTAAAATTCTTTACCCGCAGAGAACCTCTTTCGCAGTACTCAATCACCCCAAAGATCATGGTGTCTATCTTCACAGTGCCATAGAACTTGGTCAGGTTGTAATAATCAATCTGTAGGAGCTAGAGCAGAGACATTTAATCTGTTTTTAAAATAAATCATTTTCAGTTCAGAAACAAAGGACATGGATATTTGTGTGATGTGGCTTTTTATCTCAGCTCCTGTTAAGATTTATGAGTTTCCCTTAAACCAGAATGTACTATGGCATTGAGTGAAATACTTGAACATATTTGTTATTCGAGAGCCTTCTGGATTAGGGGAGATAAGAGTGGTTGCTGTTGGATACTGCAAGTTAATTCCAGAGCCCACTGTAGTATCTATTATTGCCTCTCTATCAAACCTCCCAGCTGACCAGAATAGCCATTATGAGTGACAGAATGTTGTGAATCAGTCAGTAAATGAGCAAGTAATAAAAATTTAATGATGCTGCATGACATTATGAAGTTTGTCCATTTAAATAGACAACTGTAGTTTACTTTGAGGTATTTTTAGAGTTTATTGAGTGCACAATACAGCAGTGCTGTGTGAAAGGAAAACCATTCAAAAAAGATGCAGTACTGCAGCCAAATCAATCTCCCATGTTGAAAGAGTCTGTATGCA
>VRYO01001878.1:24688401-24708238 GCA_009812075.1 Sialia sialis
ACTGGCAGAGAGAGGAGGAAGGAAGAATGAAGAAAATTGTAGGATATAAGGAGTCACAGAATTTACCTAGCAAAAGCAAAAGAAGAGAGGAGCTACAGAAGGTTTAAAAAAACAAACATGAATGGGAGACGGAAAAAAAAATCACAGAAAGCCAAAAAAAGATAAGAGCATTTGTTAAGACACAGAAAGAAAGTAAGGATTAAAATATTTTTGTAGTTGCACATTATACACCCCAGAAGAATTTGCATTTGCAGAAGACAGGGTGCTTGGTATTACAAGGTCCTGTGTATCAGAAAAATCATTAGTTAAGTGCATATGAAACTAGTATTTTAAAAAATCCTTCCATGACCATCAAAAGAGCCTGACCACTATCTTTGTATGTTATGAGGGACAATTTCTTAGCAAAGACTAGAGCATAGTCATAAAGTAGACTTGGAAGTTCTCATTGGATTGGGCAAGTTTCCCTCAGAGGTGTGAAAATCTTCAGAAACACAGCTTCTTGTAATGCACTGATTTTAACTAAAGCTTTTCCTCATATTAAAGTATTCACATAGTTTCTCTCACATGACTTCTATGATTTCTAGTGAGAAGCAAGCACTTCATCTTTGCCCTTTGGGCATAGTTCCATAGCCATTTCACTGGTAACAGTGCCAAGATAATGATTTCTCTGCCCACATGTCCGCATCCTCACCACAGCTCTCTCCTTTGTGTATTGTGTAAACTGATGGTGAAGCAGATCAGGATCTGATCCAGCTGGAAATGGACCTTTTTGCTCTGCTTGGGCTGTTTTGAGTGTTTGAGTTGTTGGTTTGGGTTTTTTTAGTTAATTGTTATTTGGGGCTTTTTAAAAATGGATTGCTTTGGCTGTCTCACCACACAAAGAGTTGTGCAGATATAAAAAAGAGGACAACTTAAGCATAGGAAAAGGAGCCAAAAGCTGAATGAAGTCTCTGGGAATCATTCACAGAATCTCTCTCTCCAGTATTTGCCTACCTCCTATCACAAAACATACAGGAACATCTTCTCTTTGAAAACTTAGCTTCCCTGTCAAATTTCTTTGGAACTGAACAGCAAGATCAAAAGGAAAGACAGAGACACACATGCACACCCGGGCAGATAGAAAGAAGTCTGCTACTCACATAAATGGTTTTGATAAGCTCCACACCTTCACAGGTGCTAGTACGGCAGGCTTGTGAGACATAGAGTGAAGAAGTAAAGGGATGGAAGGTGGCATTCACTGTAACATTCTCTCCTGTAACACAAATGTAAAAGCAAACAGCATCATGAATTACAGGCAACCACTAATGCAGTATTATCCCTCTCCTTCTGACACAGGTCTGAGAAGTCCTACACTCTGAGGTCTCCCTGTTTCTGCAAAGCCTACCCACAGCCTAAGCCCCACCACTATGGATGCAACTGTGACGTCTGCTCCAATACGGACTGCTGACTTCTGTTGAGTGTTAGTACTTTCAGTTAAAAGTACTTCTAGAGTTGGCCATTACTAGGCAAATTTTTAAAGGCTGGAAGGAGTAATTGAGAGACCACTTTCCAATTGGACAAAATTTCTTAAACTAAAGGGCAGATAGGGAATAGAATACTATTTCTTTTATTATTTCCTTGGAAACTCTTTTCCCCATGATATTCTAGAGAGCAACAGTAGATTGGTGATGTTGAAAGCAGAGGTAAGGTATCAAAATAAATAAAAGCAACATGACTAAATGAAGGAAAATATAGACTGCAGATTCTTCACACTTCAGATCATGATGTGATCAACAGATAGGGTCAAGAGAAAAATTATTTTCAAAAAGTAAAGGCTAATCCAGTCAGGAGAAGAAGCAAGGGCAACCCAATTACTGCAGTAGATGGATCACTGGTCTTGTCTGATCCAGTTCAATAATTTCCATGTCACCAAAACCAGCTGAACATCTCCAGAGAAGCATGCAGGAAGACTCTGCCTAAACACCATGAAAACATATATGGTTCTGCTCATTTGTAGAGCACTTCTGTTTTTACAAAGAGAGGTCATTATTTCCATAAAATCTACATAAGATGGGCAAGCAAGGAGCCTGTATGAGGAGCACCTTGCTGAAGGTCAGATAAGTATTAAACTGTGGCCCAAAGTGTGACAAGAAATCACAGGAAGAGAGGGGAAACCAAGACCCATTGGCTTACCTGTCATCTGGAATTCCTTTCGTACCCTTTCCAAGGCTTGTTTCACAGCTAACTGCAAACTATCAGTACTTGATGGGAAATCCGAGTAGTTCATGAGCATCACATTGATCACATAACTGTTGCTGCTACACCGATTTGAACCCACTTGCTTCAGCAGCTGCAGTGAGGAAAACAAAGGCCAAATGGCCAGCAGCAATACCAGATGCTTCATCATCGCTCAGTTTAGACCCATTGTGTATGCTCTCCCATTTCTTTTTTGTCTTCTGTCTTTCTTTCAGATACTGTACATTGATTTTGTTCCTGGACAGATAGAAAGATAGAGATTTCCACTCTGTAGAGAAAGTGTAGATCCTTCTCTCCCGCACTTCCCTATGCCCTTCCCTGCCTTCACCTCTGCCCGTCCCCCTAGTGTACTAGGTGGCACTTCAAGGTGAAAAATTAGCAGCAGCAAAACTCGGGAAAAGAGAGAGGCTAAAGGTTGCTGAGAATGTTTGCTTATGGAAAGGCTGAGGCTATAAACTGAAACATTACCAGAAACCTTTCCTGATAAGTGCACTAACTCTTCATCACAGGCGTAAGCTGAAAGAAGAAAGGGGAGGGGACAAATGAACCATAAAGACAACTCTTCAAAATGGAAATAAAATAGAAGGTCTGTTAAAGCCTAGAGGAAAACAGATGGTTACTTCATGTTTGCATTGCCCTACATCTCTTGATTACACTGCCACACCATCTCTGCTGATTGAGCTCATAAATCGAAGGTGATAAGTTACTAATTTCATTCCTTTAGTTTATAACAGTGAAGTACTTTTTGTGTTGGCAAAAATGTCCCACTTGCAATCCTTCAGACCAAAGCCTTTTCTTCTTACAGATTCAGTACAAGGCTTGTCCATTCATTCTTGCCCAGCACTGTGCACCAAAGTGCTCCAGGTGTGCCCCAGACATACCTGCTCCCAGCCAGCACAGCTCTCATCACCCATTCCTACCTCCTCAAATATTCTCCCCAGATATTCATATGAACCTCTTGCATCAGGTAAGGATTAGCAAAGCTAAAGGTCTCTCAGACCTGTAGGACCAAAGCTAGATTTTAAATGGCATCACTAAAAAACCCCACAAAACAACATCAACAAACAACAAACAAGCAAGCAAAAAAACCCCACCAACCCACAAGCCTTAAGGAAAACTCTAGCACAAAGGAAACTAATTTAAATAAAGTATGGAGTGTACTTTTGCTGGATATGGGGTGTTCATGCACGCATACAACAGCTTCAATTTTTCTACTGAAACCTAAACTGAGGCTGTCAGATAATAAATCAGTTAACTTTTATTACTTCCTGAAATAATTTTAAGACAAATAATTACAATAATCAGAAACAATGTAAGTAACAGAGCTTGTGGTATAAAACAAGACTGCAATTTCATGGCTTCTTTCAAAGCCTATATTTAGAAAGCATTGACTACACCTCTGATATATTAGCACAGACCTTTTTATGAGATTCTATTTTAATATCAAATTACTACTGCTTGAATCTTTCTAATACCCAGAGAAGAACATGACCTGGCATTTAAAAGTAGTCTGTAAACATCTCTGCATATTTAATCTAGTATTTGTAATTAATAATATACTAATTCTAAATTAGCAGTCTCTCATGTAAACATGTGGACTAGTATGGTTGGCTAGTGCCAAAGACTGAGAATGGAACACAGCTTTTCATGTGGATCATCTGCTCATCACTAGCTCATTTTATATGTACTTCCAATGTCCTTGAAACTTATCCCATATAAGTCAATAAGGGATTTATCATTAACTTCAGCAAAGCAGGATTTACATTTTTATACTCTTCTTAGCCTATCTGGGAGAAACAGTCAGCATGGATAATGCAACTAGAACTGAGTATTTTACACAGCTGGTCACACAGGGAGTATGTAATGGCACTGAGGTCTCCCTAGCTTCATATATATTAATGTATTTATTTGGTTTTCTTAGCAGCTTAAAACCGTCCCTTAAAAACAAAAGGTAAAATCAACAATAGCCCTAACACAGCATTTCCTTTTACTCTCTCCCTTGTCCTACACCTCACAATGCCACAGCCCCAGTCAGAATATGATAAAAATTAATTGCTGACTTCTCAACTTTTTAATTGCCTGATGTGTGTGTGTAGTCTCTCAAGGAATTCCCATAATAGAAGAATCTGGTGACATGGAACATCAGAGAGTGTGGCACGAGGCAGCAGCTAGGATGAAACGAGCTCTCCATGAAACCTGCCAAACACCACACTTTCCCTTGTACCTTAGAGCTTTGGACATCAAACACAGTTGCCTGGCAGACTGATCAGTAACATCTGCCTCATGGCCTAAGAGAGACAAAGAAAAGCTCTGTCATTGCACTGTAAATATAAATATGACAGTTACTGATACTATAGATGTTCACGAGGGTGGAGAGAAGAATAAGTAAATAGATGAGTCAGATGTGTAAAGCACAAAATTTCATAGGTTTGCCACAAGCAAAAGCAAAAGTTTCTCTAAGTTTGTCCTTGTTGCTGCCTCTGCTTAAGGCATTACTGGCCCTGAGGAAGAGATGAGACATAAATGCCAGTCCATTCATAGTGTCCTGGCTGCAGAACACAGCTAAGCTCCCAAAGATCCCAGCCAACCTCATCTAATTATTTCATAATGTTCAATCTAGCAGTTTATAAACTCAAGAAGTTAACTCAGCAAAGGATCCAGTTCAGAAACTCAGAAGGCAAACTATATATTGGAGGCAAAAAGAAACATTTTGACTTCTGTAGGTGACTGCAGCTTTATCTATAAACACTGGCTTACAACAGAACTACAGGTAATGGGAGCGTCCTGAAGGCAAATGCAAATAACTCTGCCTTCCTCTGAAGGTGTCTCTCATGAGTGCAGAAACAGAGCAAGAAATTCAAACACCAGCAATATCCTGCATAAGGTAACCTCTCCTGAAAAGCCACAAAACATCTTTTAAGTGTATCTTCTGGAACTATTTATTGTCCATTAAACTGAGATTTAATCACTGTCTCAGGAATAAGGTGCTAAAAAACAGCATCTGACATCCCCAGTGCATTCTTTTTAGCTGTGGCTTCTAGGCATCAGCTACTGCTATAATGTTGGCAGAAAGGCAAAAAAGATCCATGTTTCATATCTTCACTATGTGCAAGTGTCTATCCAAGAAGACAGTTCTTAGGTGAACATCAGCTTGAGACCCTCATCTTTGTAACTCTAGCATGATTAACAGCTCATGGAAGTCTCCCTTTGAACTGCTATAGTTTATCGCATATTTTGATTTCAGAAGCAGATTAAGACTCAGTTAGGCAAGCCCTGTATTCATTTGTCTGAAGAAAAAATTCAGCTCCTCACCACCAAAATTACCTGTCCACATATTACATAGCTACAAAACATCATAATAGTTCTCTAAGTATTCTTATAATCAGTGTTAGATTAGAAATACCACCTCAAATTGACTCACTGGAGAACTGTATTATTTGTTTTAGTGAAAAGTGACTTTTAGTGCCTGGTTCTGCAGCACTTTAAAGCACTGCATTTGTTCTGCCCTAGGATTTACTGGATAATAAGCAACTAGATATTATAGGGTGTATTTGCAACTAATAATCAGCACTGACTTCCTGATCTAAAACTACTCTGAGAAGTTCTCTCAGTCTTCTGGAAAATTCAAGGGGAGTCAGACAAAAAGAAGAGCAAAACTTGTTCCTCTCTCAGTCTATGAAAGATGATGGTCTATAGAACATTTTCCATTCCTTTTTTAATGCTGCATGTGACAGGGTTTTCCTCATTTCAGTGGCTTCTCTTTTTTTTTGTGAAGAGTCTGAAGTCCTGAAAATGGGAATGATAGGCCAGCCTGGGCACACAGAGTCCCTTTGCCTATCAGCTCATAATGTATTGCAACTGAATGATGCACTGTCTATCTTCAACACCTTTACCACTTCATTTTTAGGATCTCATTACTGGCATGCAGCCTAATTTACTTTTTACTTAGTTACAAATCATTATTTCCACTTGACCACTCATAGAGGAGAAAATAGAGAGAGCATATGGAATGAAAATTCCAGAAATCTCAGAAGAGCCAAAGAATTAGGTGAAGTTATTGAGTGCCTGCAGTCAGTCAAACTGCTGCTTGTGGTAGTTGCTAATGATAGTTCTAATAAGTCTGAAAATAACACAAACATATTGTCAGCTTGTCTTCAATTTCTGTGGTACCAAAGACAACCAAGCATTTTTCAAGCCACTAGTTTGTAAAGAAATATGCATTGTGAGACAATCATCCTATTTTGCAGAATAACATATTTTGACAGTATCCTTTAAAATACAATTTTTCCCTGAATATTTGCTATCATTATTTTTCAATGTCATTTAACTACAATTGTTGCCATCAGCTTATGTTTTTCACAGTTGCACATTATTTTTTATTTTCTCCAGAGCCAGGAACTTTAACAGCACACAAGTATATGAGGTTCCATTAAAATAAAAGAGATGCTGCAAGTCTCCAGCATTGCAGAACTGAGAAATGTGAAAAAGGGAGAGAAAAAAATATCTGAAAATATTATAAATAAAAATAACAGTAGATGTATTTATGTTCCTAATTCTCACTAACTCTGAAAACAAAGTTCCTTGATTTCAGTGGCCTGAACGTCTTATCACGTTTTTGAATAAGCGAGGCTGTCAACATTGTTTCCACAACATAAAGAATTTTTAATAACAAATATGCATGAGACATTATATATTGTATAGTTGATCATATTTACCCAACAGGATAAATGCTGAAAAACATAGATGTTGTTTTCAAGTTCTACCACTATTACTAAGTCTGATTCCAAATTATATCAGTTGTCTGGGGCTTCAACAGCTTTTACCCTGTCTTTAAAAAGATTTTTAAAATCAAATTGAAGAAAAATAAAACAGAAATATTTCAGTTTCCCTTGTCTCAGTTTTGTTAGAGTTTGGAATCACAAAAATGGTTATAGACAGAAAAGGAAAAAAAATACAGCACTGTAATATCTGTGCTTATTTAATGTCAGTAACTTATGGGTTTCAACTGGAGAGTATAAAGATGTCTTCTTTAACTTTCAGTATTAGAGAGGAGACTAGGGATATGAAATAACGTTTTTCCATCTTTTAAATTATTTTTACAATACTTCTACTATCTAGACTTAGAAGACAATAATGTAAAATATTATGAATTTAACTGTAGAGTATACATATACAGCAGCTGTATTCATAGATATTGTATACATGTATAGCAGCTGCATAGCAGCTATATTGATTTTTCAGAACTGATCTTTTATTCTTTCTCATTCACTACAAAAGAACATGAAGAAAAATTCTTTGGAACCAGCAATTGATAAGACACAAGCCTGTAAACCAACATAAAAACATGGTGGGTCATGTGATGCCTGATCCTGATAGCACAGCATGATAATACAGTCATTTCCATGGGTTATTGAGAGTTCAGGTTGCTGCCATAACCTACTTGCTGACACAGATCATAATGAAATTACACTGCAAAGCACTGACTGTTCTCATCATAAGTTACCAATCTAGTAAGAGGAACACACTACAAGGATAAGAAAAGTGGAATTCCATCATATTACCAACAGCTCGGGTGGTGGCCCCATCTTCCTACTGATCTATTATGTTGCCACATACCAGAAGATGAAGCTAAATATGTATCATAAACATCTAGCTCAATTAAGAAAGTCTTCTTCCTGTAAACCCTTTCCCAACACATACACATTTTGATGTGAATATTATTTATCCACCTAACTTGTATAATAGAAAAATAAAGAGTAGGAAGTCTTTCCTCTTAACTACTGTTTTCTTTCTCTAAAGGACTTTGTTTCCAGAATGACAGGACACAGGTACCTTTTCAGATACCGGTTTTCCCCGTTCCACACTCAGCAGGATACACCCCTGTCAAGACACAAATGTAAACTATCCCTAATGGGCAAACATCTGTTCTGTTTATCTTTACAAAGGTAAATGGCTTGAGCATGTAATAATTTACGTCTTGGACATATACTTCAGTTTCCTTAACCTCTTTTTATTAAACATTACACATGTTTATACTGTGCTGGGATGTAGTTATGAGATTTTTAAGCTAGTGCACACCTGATCCTGTAAATCCAGATGGCAGTGGAACACTGTGCAAATGCATCAGCAGACATCCTGAACCAGCACAAATGCATTCTTTGGGACATAGCACCTGCAGTGATGTGGCTTTCTGGCTTGGCTAAGTTTGTGCGGACGCAGCTAACCATGCATTGCATTTTCAGGTCTGACACTGACTCATAATGGACCAGTGGATTGTCTTGCCTCTTCTCTTTAGATTCTTCGTATATAAACTTCTAGAAACTTACCTAAATCTAATGCTAAAATCAAATACAAGGACAGCTTTTTTATTAACTTGACTGAATCTTGATGACAGGTGTGTGATGGAAATACCAGAAAACTTCTGAGGGTGCATTTCCCACAGACCCATAAAAATCACAGACATATACATGAGTTTCCTTTTCCCAAAATAAAGATAAAAAGGATGAATTTTCATGTCACCATTTGAAGGTCTTTAACTGACGTGGCTGTTGTTTGCCTTCCTGAGCTGGGTAATAAGAGATTGAACAAAAGCATTAAAGGCACACATCAGCTTATGTGTTTCAGCTTCTCTCATCATGAGTGGTCTATCCAGGGTAGATTAAGACTCAGAAGTTGCTGACACCATAAAAAAAGAAGCAAGTATTGTTCAAGTTCCTTGCTTTTAAAGGGATCATTTCCCATTTTCTCATCTCAAGGGATTGCCTTTGTAGCTGTAGCAGGGGAGCATTTCATTACTCTCACTATTCTGTATCATTTATCTTGAGATGTCAGATGTTGTCAGGTGCATTTTCAAAGGTACAAGATGCAGAACATGGTGAAGCATCATTACTGAAAAAACATGATCTTACCCAGATATTATGGAAATTGAAGCACATGATTGTTGTTGATGCAAAGGTCATGTCCTAACCTCTTGCTTTAGTTTATATGACAATGAGTTTTTTCCACTTCTTGCTTTTTGATTTCTCTCCTTTTCTTTAATTTACTTCCCCTCCTTCCTCTCCTTTTCTTAGACCTCACTTTCCAGTTTCTAATTTTTTATTTAAACACTTATTGCACCTTCTAATGATTATCTTGGTGTTTAGTCATGGGTGCATGATTTCTCTTTTGCTGCCATTAGTGCAAGGAAACTCCTGTTCTCCCAGCAATTATGTGTGGAAATAAACATAATCATTAATCATTTTACAGCTCACAGACTCAAGAAAATATCAATGGCTAAAATAATAGTGAAGGTAAGAACTGCAGCAGTTTTTCAGTATTATTCTAGGTAGACAAACTTCTTGACTTGTCTTTAATTTATGAATTGTCATCTTAGTGTTTCATATCAGGAAAAATTATAATATCTCCACCTACTTTGTATTGCATCTTAGTAAAAATTTCTATACCAGACATGCTAAAAATATTTTAGTCAATTTGATGTTGCTATGACTTTTTATCACAGTTGACAATGTCATTCTTGTGCCCACAGCTAACTCACTGGCACTGTGTACTTGTCAGCTCTTGTGTACTCCCTAGCTTTGGATCCACCACATACAAATTTAGGGGCCACTTGGAAATGGAAGAAACCAGTGCAGCAGCTGAGAACTTTCTTTCATTTGAGTCAATATTTTAGCTGTATTTATGTTGATCCTTAGAACAACAGGGTCTTCTGAAAGAATTTCTGTTAAAAAAACAGAAGAAAGCAATGTAGTGAAATTAAATTTTCAGTTACTTTTTTCTTTAAAAAAAAAAAAATCTTGCCTAATTGTACTGCTTGCTTGACCACATGAAATCAAATGTCTGAAAGGGCAAATAGTTTCAGAATTATTTACAGAAATAAATTTTCTCCTGACAGAAAGAATACCTTTCATAATAGAGAAGAGCTATAAAAGCAGACTAAATCACTGCCAAACATGCTTTATCACTTTGACAAAATAATTAAAAAGTAATTTCTGGCAGAGAGGTCTTTTGTGGGAGAGTAGATTATCTGTCTGCCTTCCTTCTTTGTGGCCTGTGGTATGAAAGCACATACATGAAGAAGGGACACTGTCATAGTGCTGTTGTGGTTCCTAGTTGTAGAACAATGTCTCAGAGTTGCAAGATGGATATATCATTCCTAGGTCAAGCCATTTTGAAGTGATCAGGACACAGTGAATATGGAACCCATACTCTGAAGAAGCAGCACACAGTTCTTTACTGTTGGTCTATATTACAGATGATTGTAATATGACAGGATATATTTATTCACACCAGAACAAAACAAAACAAATGAACAAAAATAATCTGGGGGGTTTTTTTCTGTTAGAATGTGGAAAAAATTTCTTCTCAAGGAAGGCAGAAAGGTAGAAATACAGATACAGTAATTTCACGATTATAAGCCGCACCTTTTTCATGGACGAATCCAGCCTACACCAGTAGTGCAGCTAATCATCAGGTGCAGCTTATTTATGAACAAATCTCAGCGAAATGCCAACCTGGAAGTGAGAGCCGGCCGGGGAGAGAGTTGCCGCGGAGCTGCTGCCGGGTGGGCATTGAGCCGGAGCCACTGGCGAGCAGGGGTCTGGCCACCACTGGATTGGCGAGGCCAGCCCGGCTTCACCACCTTCACATGAGCGAACGAGCCACCTTTGCCGCGTTCGTGCAGGTGAGCAAGCCGCCTTCACTGTGGCCAGCGCGCTGCCGCTGGTGCCGCCTCCCTTGGAGTGGGCGAGCGAGCACCGCTGGCGCTGCCTCCCTTCGCATGGGTGAGTGAGCACTGCCGGCGCCACCTCCCTTGGAGCAGGCAAGTGAGCGCCGCTGCCACCGCTTTCCTTCGCATGGGCGAGCAACTGCCGCTGCTTCCCTTCGCGCATGCAAGCAAGCGCCACTCCTGGCGCTCCCCGTTGCTCCTGCTGCCCGCCGCTCCCGGCATTGCCGTTTCCCGCTGGCGGCTGGCCCCTCTCAGCACGGCCCTGGTGCTGCCTGGCCCCTCAGCAGCACCCCCACCCTGCCGTGCGGGGGAGGAAAAAAAAAAAAAAAAAAGCGGCTTATATTCAGGTGCGGCTTATATATGGACAAATCCTGTGGGCTACCTGGATGTGCGGCTTATATTCAGGTGCGGCTTATAATCATGAAATTACTGTACTTCCTTAGTCCATTAGTTCTGTCCATGGATGTGTGGTTTTTTAGTTAGTTGAGTTGTCAGAAGTAGTGTAATGTTTTAGTCCTCTGCAATGCTATTTCTAACCATAGAAGGTTAAAAAGGAATGAAGGAAAAAATTTCTATGGTCATTGAGTCCAGCCATCAACCTAACACTGCAGGTCTGTCAGTTGCCCATGTCCCTAAGTGCCACATCTACATGTCTTTTGAATACTCCAGGGATGGTGATTCCACAACTTCCTGGGGAACCTGTTCCAATGCTTGACCACCCTTTCAGTGAAGAATTTTTCCCTAATACCCAATCTAAACTGCCAACAACATAACTTGAAGCTGTTTCCACTCGTTACTTAGGAGAAGAGACCAATCCTCACCTCGATAAAACCCCATTTCAGGTAACTGTAGAAAGCAATAAGATCTAACCTGAGCTCCTTTTCTTCAGGCTAAACAACCCTAGTTCCTTCAGCCACTTAGCATTATGTTTCAAAATGTAAAATATGTAAATATTTCCATAAGAAAATATGTTCTTTGATGTGTGATCTTTGTACACTCTTAAGATTAATAAAAAAAAAGATTTAATCTGTGAAACACAGCAACTACAAGCAAGCTCTAAGTGATGTCCAGGTGTTAGAAAGACAAATTAGTTGTTCGTAGAATTGCCTTTTTAAGGTGTTGGGGGTTGGCGGGGGGGGGGGGGGGGGGGGGGGGGGGGGGGGGGGGGGGGGGGGGGAGGATCTACTCTTTCCCTTGGTAAAAAAAGCTGAGAATTTTTCCCATTATCATGTTAAAGAGCTAGCAGGGCAGCGCTAGAGTCGTTAATTTCTCCAGACAAAGGAATGGGATGGGCTGGCTTAATTGCTGGTGGGGGAGTGGGGTCGGAGGAGTCAGAGCAGTTGGGGGTTTGGTTGCTTGGTCCTGCCTGAGGAGACAGTCACCAGCTGGAACGCAGAAGGGAGAGGTTCCTTTTTTTCTTCTCTGCGGTTTGGATCTGCTTGCACTCCCCCCCCTGCACTGCTACCACCTCCTGCTTCTGAGAACAGAGCTGAGCACCGGGACCCAAGTGTGGTAAGCGAAGTTTTCCTTCACCCTTAACCCAACCAGAAAACAGCCCTGCTGCCTTGCCTCCCTGCTCCTGCTGTGCTGCCGCAGCTGTAAAGAGCCTGCCCTGCTCCCCACTGGGACTATGAGTAGAAGAAGAGTGTCTGTGACTGGAAAAAGAGACTGAGTTTTGTTCTGTCTTATCGTTGTTTCTTTAGTTTTTTTGTTTTTTATATAGCTGATGTTCTTGTTTGCCTTGTAGATACATCAGTAAAGAACTGTTATTCCTAAACGCATACTTTTCTACCTGAAAGCCCCTTAAACCCCGAATTATCGTAAACTAGGAGGGAGGAGTTTTCACTCTCCACTTTAAAAAAAGCTCCTGTCTTTTTTCTGGCCACACCTATCCCCTAAACCAAGACATAAGGTTTAGGGCTTGACATGTTTCAATGATCTCAGACCTAAAGGAAGGTTAACAAAGCTTGGGAATAAGATGTACCACTGATAAGGGACACAGAGAATGTAGCATTTACAGGCCACAAGGACATTTGGCAGAACCCGCAAGGAAGAAATTAATAAAGACAACTCAGTAACTGTGCTGAATCAGCCCCAACTGCGTAAAAGGTAATTGGCAGTGGGTAAATTGTGACCACTGGCTCACGGCCACTGACCCAAGAGAAAGACTCAGTATGTGGACTACTCAGCATGAAAATCAAGAGAATCATTAATCAATAGAAGATAGAAGACTGGTTATTAAGGGAACTGTGCAACTTGTAGGCAATAGACCTTAATGCCTTTGCTGAAATGTATAAACAATGAAAAGTTTCAGTAGTTGTCATGCTGGCTTTGTGGACTTGCCACCAGCATCCCTTTCTGTGCAGAACTGTAAATATATCGAAGACCTTGACTCTGTGTGTTGTTTGGCTTCTTGAATACCGGATTAAAAAAACCTATTTTGGGACAATTAGAGTTGTGCTCCAGACCCCTCAGCAGCTTTGCTACCCTCCTTTGGACAAGCTCCAGCCCCTCAATGTCGTTCTTGTAGTGAGGGGCTCAAAACTGGACACAGGGTTCGAGGTGCAGCCTCACGAGTGTATAGAGGCTGGCCACATTTTATCTGACAGAAGCCAGGATGCTATTGGCCTTCTTGCTCAGCTGGACACACGCTGGCTCATGTTCAACCATTATCAACCAGCACGCCCACGTCCCTTTCCACCTGGTCGCTTTCCACCCATCGTGTCCCAAACCCGAGGTGCTGTTGGATCCAAGTGTGGGACCCAGATGTTCCGGCCAAGGGCCAAAGGCGAGGAGAGAAAAGAGCCACGGGGTTTGGTGGAAGAACCAGCGCGGCTCTTCTGACGGAGGGGCCGGCGCGGAGATCGCCGTCCTCGGCAGAGGAGGCGGAACCTTGGGGACGGCCCGGGTCGCCAGCCGGAGCCCATTCACTGAGGCCTTCCGCCGTTACCCCGGCAACGGCGCCGCCGGCGCAGCGCGGAGCCCGGGCCCGGCCTCAGGATGGTGAGGGGCGGCGGGGCGATGAGAGATCGCAGGATGATGAGGGGCGGTGAGGGATCGCAGGATGGTGAGGGCTGGTGCGGGATCGCAGGATGATGGGGGGCGGCGCGGGATCGCAGGATGGTGAGGGGTGCTGTGGGATCGCAGGATGATGAGGGGCGGTGAGGGATCGCAGGATGGTGAGGGCTGGTGCGGGATCGCAGGATGGTGAGGGCTGGTGCGGGATCGCAGGATGATGAGGGGCGGCGGGGCAGTGGACGCGGAGGGGGAAGCACCGCCGAGGGAGGGCCCGCTCTGACCCGGCTCCTCTTTGCTCTCTGCCCAGATGCTCTCGCGGGCCAAGCCGGCCGTGGGGGGTACCCCGCCGCCGGGAGACAGGCGGAGGAAGAAAGGGAAGGACGTGCCACAGTTGGAAGAACTCTTGGCCCAGAGGGACTTCACCGGCGCGATCGCCTTGCTGGAGGTGATGGGCTCCCCTCGGGAGAGCTGCCAGCCCTGTGCCCGCAGGGCTGCGGGGCGAGACCACCCCTTCCCCTGCCTTGTGACCCTCTCGCCCCCTTGGGGCCCTGCAGCGGTATCTGTTGTTCCCCTCTTCACAGAGCCGGGCTTGGCCTGTGCGGGCTGCTGCCCTCCAAAATGTGAAAGCAGCTTCACCCCAGTAACAGCCACAGCTGTCAAATCATCCACGATATATGATCGCCTAGTATTGCTTTGGTTATCTATGGGGCTTTGGAAACTGTGGCAGGCGACAAAATTCTTACATTCTTTATTCTCTTACAAAGTTTAAGCAGCACGTGGGTGAGGAGGAGGAGGATGGCAACCTTTGGATCGGATACTGCGCATTTCATTTGGGCGACTACAAGAGAGCTTTGGAGGTAAGGTGGGGAAATCCTGCTTCTCGAGGTTGGAAATTGGGATGTTGTGATAAAACAATGAACAGGGGGAAGATGGTCTGTAATAGGGAACAGCCCTGCTAGCCAGTTAAGGTACAAATGTACAGTAATAAGGCAGATACTGTGGGAAGCAGTTTGGATTGGGGAAAAAAATGGTATTTTGCCTATAAAAATAAAACTTTTTTAATGTTATGTACTGACTTATTTGATATTAGGCTCAGTAGTCTAATTTGTTCTGTTGAATGTCATAATTAGCATCCTAAATACATTGTTCCCTTTCTGCAGCTAGGTTTCCACAGTTTCGTTTTTCAGGTTTAATCACGTTTCTGTCATCATTGTGTAGCTTATCTGTGATAGGTATGAAAAAATTCTTTTTTTGAGAAGTTGATGCCTCTGACCATTTAATCCACTTTATTGTTCTTCTTTGCATTTTCTTGTATTAGGTAATTCAATTAAATGAGGTGGTCTTTTTTTCTGAAAGCTTTAAGTCACTTTTTTTTTCTAAAAGCTTTAAGTCACTAAAATATATGTTAATTGTTCAAATATGTAAATTTTAATGTTTGCCTCTTAGAGTTCTGTTGTGTCCCTTCACTGTGAAGTGTAACTGAAATATAGCTGGTTTTGCAGTCTTTGAGCTTGCTTTCACCAGAATTAATATTAAAAACAGATGTTAAAGTATTAACAAAAGATAATAAAAAGAAAATAAGTAGATTACAGAACAATTATGATATTTTCTCTCTTTGATAGATGATCACATGCCCAAGATGCATACATGAAAACTCTAAAGCTTCTAAGAAAAGCACAAGGCACTCTCTCCTTTAAAAAACCGAAGAAAATAAACATCTGTTGCAGATATTAGAAATGCTCAGTGAATCAAATTGATACTATGCACAGTAGAGAATGTAGAATAGTAGTGCAGGACATCGTTGTAAATTAATATTCATGTTTAGACTTTTGGAATTTAAATATTATAAATACAACAATCAGTTGCCCTAGTTAATGTGCATCTAGGTATTAGGTATTAATAGGGAGTGAACGTTTAAAAAAAACAAAAAAGAAACTTGCAATTTCTTTGAAATAGTAAATAATTTGAAAGTAAATTTGAAATAATTTTGCTTTTTTTAAATACCCAATACATGCTTTTATAGCCAGAGTAGATTTTGCACGTTTCCTTCAACTGCCTCTTTTTTTTCCATTTACCTAATTAGTTTTTGCGTGTGGTGTTTGATTCACCACTAGGTGATGCTCTTGATTCAGGCTTTTAAAAACTGCAACATAGTCATCTTTTCCCCATTTGTCTACTCAAGAAGGGACAATAAAAGGTTTGTCTGCGGGATTTGTAGTTTGATTGTTTGTGTATGTTTTAAGTGAGAGATCACAGGGCTTGCCTTTCCAGATTTAATACTTTTTTTCTTGCACAGTGATAAGTCTGATAGCTTTCTCGTTTTGTGGTGATGTGGGAAATGAGCCTGTGCATCTCAGCCTAGTTTCTTCGGGGGCAGAACACTCTAGTTTTAATTTCTGTAGGTCTCATTGCACCATGAAGACTGAACTGCCTTTCAGTTATCAACTTCCATGTTGAAGTGTAAAATGGTGTTACCTCATCTGCTATTTTACAGAGGTGTTACTGTATTCTCAAGGACAAATTCCTTGATAATCTATACCCTTGAGATCTTGGAGCAGTCTTTGGGGAGTGGTAAAAGCACTGTAAATAAAGTACTATGGGTCAAGGATTCTGCAGAATTCTCCAGAATGACATTGCACACTATCTAAATGATTCACTCTCCTGTGTGTTCCTGCAAGTGGCAACACATAGTCTGTGTCACTACATTCACAGTTCATGGTTTGCATTCCATGCATCTGATGAGGGTCTTCAGAAATCACACTGTTCAATGTTTTTATTAATGATGATACTTCCATAGTGAGCCAGGCATGTTGGTTGCATAGCAACTTTTAGAGAAGCTTGGGAATTGTAGTGGGGTGGCCATCATGCGCCACTGGGAGAAATGGGAAAGCAGTAAAAAACACACAGTTGTCCAGCTCCAGGAATATCTTCAGAGAGAATGACAGCAAAATCACTGTCACATTCATTGGAGAGAATTCACATTCTCTTATCACAGGCACACCAACAACAGTTAGGTATCCTCTAGGTAGAGCACGAACCTCAGCCTCACTAGGGTCACACTTTCCCCTTCTTAACCGCAGATGCCTTTCTCAAAGGTTATCCCGCTGACTCTGGTCTGATGGGATCATCCCTACTGCTGTACCCCAGTTTACAAATGGTACTGCAATGGGCTTGACTCTTCCAGCAGTCATGGTGCAGTTCTTCCTTGGGGATTGGCTAGTTTCTTTCATGGACAAACTTATTTTTACTGAGTAGCTTACGTCTTCTGGCATCATATGGCAACCAGACCTTCCCTGCTATATGGTGATGTCCAATTACTTTTCTGGAATCTTCCACATCTAGTGTCCATAATGGGAAAAAACCCATCTGTCTGTCTGCAGCAGCTGCCACTTGTTCATGGCTCTAATCTAGTCTTCTGAAAATTTTCCCAGTATCACCCAAGTACCAGAATTAGAGCATCAGTCCAATTATTCTGTTTCTAAGCTGCCTGATCTTATAAATTGGATCAGCTGGGGCCTTAAGAAAGTGAGAGTTTGTAATTATATATATATATATATATATACACATACAAACACACACACACACACACACACACACATATATTTTAAAAATTTACAAGGCAAATTGGCACAGTCAGGTGTACTTCTTGGTTGGATTCAAGAGCAAATTTCACACTTTCAGTCTGTACCCTCTGCTTCTAGGCACATGGGATGCTGGCATGGTGCACTGCTGGACATGGTAATGCTATTTTGGCTCATGAACTGCACACATGAGAGCAAAGAATGATCCCTGGGCCAGAGCCTTCAATGCACCGTTTTTGTCAAAATCCTGCAACCTACATACAGCCAGCAATAGTCTCTTCAATCTGTTACCTCCCTCCTGGCAGAGAAGTAGGAGCCATTCCACCACTACACTGAACAGGACCTCCTGCCAGCTTGGCTGAGGGTAATTTTAGTCAAATAGTAGATCATGGAAGGACCATTGCAGTACTAAGGTAATTGTTCATCCTTGGGTACTATCTGGTCATGCTTGAGTAATTCTGTGGGAAGTGTGAGAATACAGGTATGCTCCAGTTCCTCATAGCTGAAGATAAAAAATAGAAAGTGGATTTTTTAGCTCTGGGAGTTCTCTAGGCCTATCATGACTGTAGCCTGGTTATGATTAGTATCTCATTTGAGCACCTGTGGAGCAGCCACATGTTGGCTTGGTGATTAGCTCTTTGGCATCTGTGTTCATGGGCTTGGAGAATCCAGACAAGTAATAAGGGCGTTGAGTTGGCCCTCCACATTATCAGTACGTGTCCATAGTCGTAGGCAGTCAACCTAGCAGCCTGCTTTTGAGGAAAACTGCATGTGTCTAGTGATAGAGGCATGAAGAGGAGTGTAAAAGAGCAAGAAGTTGTTAATGCTCCTGGATGGCAAGTTTAGGACAGGTTTGAGAGTTTTTAATTTGTTTGGGTTGGTTTATTTAGAAAGGAGTGAGGAAAGGGGCAACAGCACATAGTCTGGACACATGGCCCAGAACTACAAGATAAGGAGTACTAATAGTTCTTATTTTTATTTACTATTTCCATAGATTCACATTAATACTACTAGAACACTCTTTATGTATTGCTTGCTTTGAATAGCCAAGCCAGAACATGACTTGTGTTTATGCACTTTGTCTTTGTAATTAATCTGCCTGAAGCCCTAGCTGAAGGAGACCTTTGGGTGCATTTAATCTGAATGAGTTTTGAAAGATTCCAGATGGTCCCAACAAACAGCAGTGGCCTATGTCTCAGAGCACCATGACAGGCCTACATTAAGGTTAGACTGGCCTCAGTAGGAAAGGTTGGCCTCAATGTAAATGTTTGGGTTTTTTTAATGCTAATAATTATTATTATTTTTATACCTATTTATTATAAATATTGTTGAATGGCTGAAGTCTGAAATCCCTGAAGTACTAGCAAAACTGAGCTGGCTTTTAAGGGTGCTCCTTACCAGTATCTTCTCTGTTTGGGAGTGCAGTTTACTTTTATTTGACCACAAAGAAAATTCTTTATGCTTGCGAACTGTAAACTTTCTTGTTGTCAGCATGTTGTGTTCTTGGGATTTGTTGTCACTTGGGCATGGCTTATTTTATTTTATCTTATACTGTATATATATATATATATGTATGTATGTATATGTACACACACATGTATGTTTTTTTCCCCAGAGGTAAGTCTTCCATCCACAGTGGCTCAATCTGGTGTACTGTCCGTAGGTAGAGGGGACTTGCAATTCATGCTTTGAGAACGAGTACAGAGTCAGCAAGGGGTTGTTTTCCTGGGAGGGATGAGTGGCTTGCAGTAGTCTGGAGTGCATGGATGATATTCCTTCAGCAGGTCTTGTGAGAACCTCACGTGACCCTGCCTTCTTTGCCTTATTCTGCTGTCTCCATGGCTGGATGAAGAGCAGAGCACCAGTAGCAGACACTTCCATTGGGATGGTCCTTCCTAGGAATTTATCAGAATTGTGACACAGGAAAAAAAATAGCTTTGAGATAGCTCCCTGGCTCTGTTTTTAGTACATGTTGTTACTGTGAGAAAAGATGTTTGTCTTCTGGAATATAATTGTCCAGTGCCTGTGAGGGGTTTTTTGTTTAAAAAAAGTACAGTAATTTCACGAATATAAGCTGCACCTTTTTCACTGAAGAATCCAGCCTACCCTAGTGGTGCGGCTTATCTATGGACAAATCCCAGCGAAACGCCAACCCGGAAGTGAGAGCCGGCCAAGCAGAGTGGCAAGTGGGAGCCGCCGGGAGCATGAGACTGCCTGGAACGGGGGCTGCAAGTGTGCGGCCCGGCCCCTGTGCCACCGGGAGCCGGTGGGAACGGGG
>VRYO01001878.1:24712398-24768449 GCA_009812075.1 Sialia sialis
ATAAGCCGCACCTGAATATAAGCCGCACCACTGGGGTAGGCTGGATTCTTCAATGAAAAAGGTGCAGCTTATATTCGTGAAACTACTGTATATAGTTTTCTATAACCATAGTATCTCAGTGCTTTTTAAGTAGAATTAATAGTAGCATTATCTCACTCAATTTCTGACTCTTGCCTTCTTAGGATAAAACTGTTATTGAAGGATGAGTTTGCTCCTGTCTTTTATTAGTCTTATTTTCTTGGGCTGAAAATAGAGTAGGAAGAAAATAATTGTGTGCTTTCTTCTGATGTGAAGAAGTGCCTTCCAAAAGGACAGCATTTTGTAAAAATAATTAATTCTCATATCCCTTTAAAATCCTCAGAAAGATCTTGCTGAGCTTGAATCGCACAACTGGAAATGTTTTTTTTTATTTTCAGTTGTAAAAAAATTACATGCAGAGCTTTGTTCAAGAGGTGTCTAAATTTCTAATATTCGCAAATAATTTACTCTTTAATGTACCACAAATTTGAACTTTGGAGATTGCAACCTAGGACTTGTAGTGAATCTAAAAAGAAGTGGGTGATAGAGCTTTGAGGTGTCACTGTGACCTAAAGCATGGAGAAAGCAAACAGCTGCATCCTGTGCCAGTTGGAGCCATTGTCATCAGCTTCATATCTTGTGAGTTACAGTAATCCATTCTAGAGATGTCACATACACAGATGGGCACGCACATTTATTAACTGTGAGCTGGAGGTGAGGGAAGGTTAATGTTTGCTATGCCCCTTCAGATTAGTTAGTAGAATGGTGAGTGGCAGAGTAAGGGGTGCAGTTAGACTACTGGGGTACAGGAAGCAAGGGTAGGAATATTAAGAGATCAAGAGTTGGAGGGAGCGTAGCTGAAGGAGGGAACAGAACAAAACTGAGTGGTCACATTAGTTCAGTCCTGATTAGTTCAGTTCATGATTTTATGTAATTGTTTAAGAAGGAGAGCATGCTAATTCTTATAATGAGGTGCTAAACCTTTCTTGTGAGTACTGTAATCCTGGTGATTTCTGGGTACTTAAACTTAGTGGGGAAGCAGTCACAGCTGAGGATTTGAAACTCTTGTTCTTTCCCTGCTGAAATCTTCCAAGTGTGGTGTATTCCCTTTACAATCTTTCTTATATCTTTCTTATATTCTTTTTATTTTTAAGTCAGATCCTCTTTTAAGTTTTTTTTAACAACTTAGTGTTGCATCAGTGGTGGCTGTTTGCAATATAGTATTGACAACTGAGGCCATGTCATCTTGTGCTCTCTTCCATGGTTTTGCAAAGATCTTGAAGAAGCAAAATACTTTATTTGAGCAGGTAAAGTCTTTAGAATAACGCCATTTATGCAGTACTGCCTTGAATACTGCTGAAAAAATGATAGGTAGTATTAATATTAGACTTCTTACCATTGCTGTTTTGGGATTATTTTGCCTGAATTCTTGTATAGAGCATGCTGTTTATTGCTGCAGTTATGCTAAACCCTTGAAAGTAGCATACTGCTAAAAAAAATTAAGGAGAACTAATTTAGTTTTAGCTGTAATTTTAAATTTCTACAGTGACAGAATCTCCGTGTGAAAGGGAACATAAATACCAGCTAGCTTTCTGGAATAGGTTTTCCACACAAACATATAAACATCTTGAAATCAAATCAAGTTCTTTCTTGCCATTTATTGTTGCTGTTGCTTAAGGAAATTATTGTTAACAATCATTCCATTAACGAGGAAAAATTTGCAGGATACTTGAAATTTAGGAAACTCTCATTAAAAGTCATGAGGTAATTAATGTATTCATACAGATACATAGTCAATAGTCTCTTGTGGAAGAAGTTTTTATTTTATAACAGATGGACTTGATTTCTTAGCTTGTTGTTATTTAATTCAAACTTCATGGAATAGAGGGGTTGGGTGTCATTAAGGACAGCCAGCACAGCTTCACTGAGGGCAAGTCCTGCAGGACCAACTTAATGGCTTTCTATGATTGCCATCATTGGCCAAGGGAAAGGCATCTATCTGAACTTCTGTAAAGCTTTTGATATGGTTCCCCACAACATTCTTCTCTCTAAATGATATAGATATGGATTTGATGGGTAGACCGTTAGGTGGATTAGGAATTGGTCAGTCAGTCAGATCCAGAGGGTACTGATCAATGGCTCAGAGTCCTAATGGGCATCAGTGAGCAGTAGTGTCTCTCATCAGTCCCTTTTAGGACCAGTGTTGTCTAATATCTTCATTGATGACACAGACAAAGGGATCAAGGGCACCCTCAGAAAGTTTGCAGATAACACCAAGCTGAGTGGTGGGGTTTACAAACTTGAAGGGTGGGATGCCAGCCGGAGGGATCTGGACAGGCTTGAGAGGTGGATCTGCAAGAACCTCAAGAAGTTCAACACAACCAAGTGCAAGGTGCTGCACCTGGGTTGGGGCAAGCCCAGGTATCAACACCAGCTGGAGATGCAGAGGTTGGGTGCAGCCCTGCCAAGAAGGACTTGGGAGTGCAGATGCACAAGGAGCTGGACACGACCCAGCAATGTGCACTCAGCCCAGAAGGTTGTATCCTGGGCTGCATCCAAAGCAGCCTGGGCAGCAGGGCCAGGGAGGGGATTCTGCCCCTCTGCTCTGGTGCAGTGTTGCATCCAGCTCTAGGGTTCTCAGGAAGGACATGGACTTGCTGAAGCAAGTCCAGAGGAGGCCACCAAAATGATGAGAGGGATGGAGACCTTTCCTACAAGCAAAGGCATAGAGAATTGGATTTTTCAGCTTGGAGAACAGAAGGCTTCAGGGACACCTCATTGAGGATTTCCAGTACCTAGACTAGGCTTACAAGAGAGCTGAACAGGGACCATTAACACAGGCAGATAGTGATAGGACAAGGAGGAATGTTTTTTAACTGAAAGAGAGTAGGTTTAGATTAGATACAAGGAAGAAATTCTTTACTGTGAGAGTGGTGAGGGGTTGCCCAGAGAAGTTCCATCCCTGGAAGTGTTCAAAGCCAGGCTGAACAGGGCCCTGAGCAACCTGTTCTAGTAAAAGGTGTTCATGGCTATGGCAGGGGGGTAGGAGTTAGTTATCTTTAAGGTCCCTTCTAATCTAAGCCATTCTGTGATTCTATGATTCTCTCAGGAAAGAGTAAGTCTGAATATCAAAAATCATATAAAAAGTAATTACTGCAAATATAAACTAAATGGTAGAGAAAAAGGCAATAAAGAAAAATTCCCTCCTTGAAGGTTTTTCATTACAATTGTATTTTACCTCTTCTAGTTTCTTCCAAATTCCTTTCAGATATTTCTGGCTTCTCCTTTACCCTTATTGTTCACTCACATTGCAGTTACTAATGATCATGGTTCTGAGGTGAAGGCAGAGTTACAGTAATTTCACGATTATAAGCCGCACCTGAATATAAGCAGCACTTCCGGGTAGCTGGGAAGACCATGGGATTTGTCCATATATAAGCCTCACCCAAATGTAAGCCGCATTTTTTTAAAAAAAAAAGCGAGGACCCATGTGCGACAAAGTAACGAGTTAGTAACAGAATTGCGCCAGTGTGGGGTTTGGTGTCCAGTGCTCAAGTTGCAAACAGCAAAGCCTTTAAACGCAACCCCAGGCACCCGCCCCGAGCTGCCGGCCCCAGCAGTCCTAGCCCGGTGCTGGCTGCCACAGCCCCTGCCTGCTCAGTGGCAGTGGCGGCTTGCTCGCCCGTGCAAAGGCAGTGGTGGCAGTGCGCTTGCCAGTGCGAAGGTGGTGCCCGGGAGAGGGGGGAGCCCGCGCGCTGCAGTGACAGCGAAGGTGGCGGCGCCTCGCTCGTGGCGGCAGAGGTTGCAAAGGTGCCCTGCTCGCGGCGGCGGAGGGGGCGAGCCCCGCCTCGCTCGCAGCGGCGGAGGAGGGGGCCCCGCCTAGCTCATGGCAGTCGAGGGAGCAAGGCCCAGCTCGCTCGCGGCGGCGGAGGGGGAAAAGGCGGCTTGCTCGCTCATGCGAAGGCGGCAAAGCTGGGCTGGCCTCGCCAATCCAGCGGCGGCCCGACCCCTGCTCATCAGTGGCTCTGGCTCACTGCCCACCCGTCAGCGGCTCCGCTGCAGCTCTCTCCCTGGCCGGCTCTCACTTCCAGGTTGGCATTTCAGTGGGATTTGTCCATAGATAAGCTGCACCTGAATATAAGCCGCACTACTGGGGTAGGCTGGATTCTTCAGTGAAAAAGTTGCGGCTTATAATTGTGAAATTACTGTACTTCCAAGTCAGCTACTGTTGTTTTGTAATCATCCCATAATGAAGCTGCCAAGTGATGCTTTGCTGACTCCTTTTCCGTCTGTGTTCTCACACATTGGCTGAACATATGTTTATGTTTTCTGTGCTATGGGTAGCCAATCTTGTCTTGAGAGAATGAGGCTTAAACTATTGAGCTTGATTTAGTATATAATAATAACAAGAAATTATTTTTTCATTATAAAAACTAATACTCTCATGTCGCAATCACAGTTCCTGTGTCTTGCAAAGGCCAAAGAACAGAAACTCAGCCTGGCACACTTGGGACTGTGATCCTGGCAACTGATGCTAGTGTTTAGAAGCCTGCATAGTGCTCTCAGAAGCTGTTGGCTTGCATTAAGAAAGAATCTAAGAACTAAAGCATAAGAACTAAAATTGTTCTTTTAAACCACAAAATGTACATAAGTGGGGTGGCAGTTAAGTCTGTTATGAAAAACAGTCTTTTTAGGATAAATGGAATCTTAGAATTAAATTTAAGATTCATGCACAGACAGGGTTGTATTGCTGAACCATTCATTAAAGTTGGGTTTTTTTTTTCCATCCCTTCCAATTTTTGATGGGAAAAGCTTTGTAATTACTTTGCTTCTTCGCATCTCTGCATGTGTCAGATCTAAATGTGGTTTAACTGAAAAGAGGACTCATTTTGCAGCCTATATTGGAAGGAGTAGTATTGTACAAAAGCAGACCAGAGATGAGTTGGTAATAATAGTGACATTTTCCAAACCAGTTTTGCTTATTCATGAAATAATGTTTTTCAGGTGTTGTCACCAGTGAAAATGTTCAGTTACACGCAGGCACAGAAAGTTTTCCTTTCCTTAGGATTGCACGTTCATCTACATGATTTTATCTGCCTTGTTGCTTGTACGTTTTTGGTGCAATTTAGCTGAGGTTTTGAAACAGCCTTTTCATTTATGGAACTGTCAAAGCACACAAGGGAAATCACATGTTTAAACTCTAAAAGCCATTAACGTTATTTTCTTGTTTTGTTTTTTTAACTATAGCCCAGGAGTAATTAATTTGATGATCTTTAATTTACTGTGCTTAGTATGACTGAAATTAAATGTGTGTGTATTGCAAGTACAGTAATTTTACAACTATAAGGCGCACCAGATTATAAGGTGCACTTCCGGGTAGCCGGCAAATTTTTGAACTTTGTCCATACATAAGGCGCACCGGACTATAAGGCGCTCCCCTCCCCTTTTTTTTTTCAGTGAGGATCCACGCACAACAGAGTAACAAATTAGTAACAGAATCGCGCACTCACGGGGTTTACTGCCAGGTGCTCAATTTGCAAACATTTTTCATGGATCGGCATAACCTTTAAACGCATCCCCAGGCTCCCTCCCTGTGCCGCATCCCCAGCACTTCCGCCTGCCCCCGTCGCTGGCTGCCACGGCTCAGCTTGGCTCCGCGGCTGCCACGGCTCCGTGGCTCAGCTTGACTCGCACTTCCAGGTTGGCAGATTTCTGAACTTTGTCCAAATATAAGGTGCACTGGATTATAAGGTGCACTTCTGGGTTTCGATCAAAATTTTAGTCAAAAGGGTGCACCTTATAGTCGTGAAATTACTGTAACTGTGCATAGCTGACCTGCCATTTGAGTTTTGTGAGAATGGGAAAATTTCAGTGAATATCCTCTGTAAAAGAAAATTCTAAGCAGTTAAGCTGTTCAAATGGTGTAAAAATGTAAACTTCACTGCTGCACTGTGGTTTTTTTTGGAACGTTTTTCCCATTCCCTTTTCCTGTTCCCTTTCACCAGTGAAACTTTTTTTTTGAGGCACAGAGGGCTTCATTCAGCTACTGTGTTCAGATGAGCAGAGTGCTGTTTCTCAGGGATAAGGAGAATAAGGTTTCCTCTGGTCATATTTTCTACTGTCAGGATGGAGGCTTCTAAGCCCTGCTCCGTTTCTACCAGCTCCTGCTAGGTGTGTTTAACATGTGTTATATGCCTGTTGATGTATGTAGAGCTCCATAGAATGAGTTATGTGTTAGATGGGATTTGTTAATGCTGGATGCGTGACCAGCAGTGCCTTGCACTCTTATGAGAGTGCACAAATGCCAGATTGCCCATGACTCTATTTCATCTTTTTTTACTGCCTGAGACAGAAATATTGAACCCACCAAGAGTCTGAGCTGCCATTTCTAGTGAGTTTGACGTTTTGTTTAATAATTAGTGAAGACGTCTTCAACAGTATCTTCATTCTTGCTGTAGTTGCTTATTATATTTTAACGAATACTTCAGTAGGTGTCTGTCAGTGATCTGTCAGATCTAGGACAGCTATGACACTAGTGTCTGGAAAAACAGCACTGATCATGACAAAAATTCTGGCAAAGGAATATCAGGAAAGAGATATGTCCTGTCCTGAGCTACTTCAGTGCTTGAGTACAAGGCCAGTACTAGATCTGGAGCAGGGTCCAGTTTGTTGCCATGCAGAATTGTCATCATGTACATTATGATCCCAAGAATCCTGGGATTGCTTAGAACTATTTAAAAAAAATAAATAAAGTAGTCATTGTCTTGAAAAAGTAGATTGTGCTTCCTTGTAGCATTAATAGATCAGTGACAATGAAATTCAGTAGCAGCAGAGAATAATAAAAGAACAAACAAATGTCCCTTAAATGTCCCTTAAAAGTCGTTGTCTGATGAAGCAGTTGTATCACTTCCTGCTCCAGTGATTGACAACATCTTTATCCAATATTCATTACCTGCTTTCTGAAAACTGACCTTGTTCATATGTTTCCTTGTCTTCCTCAAAGAATGCATTTGGCACCAAAGAAACTGCTGATATTGAATGTTTCTGTATTTCTGCTTACTGTATTGACAGGGCTATATTTAAGCAACTTATTTTAAAGAATATTTGATAGCTAGTATCATGTAATATCTTATGAAGCAGGACATATTTCCACCCTCCATATCTCCATGCACACCATCAAAACTCAGATTTAATTTTTCGCCTGTTTTTAGGTGTTAAATAATGTGAGTTAACTGGCCAGCTTTTGCCAAGAAGTAAATAATAATTTCAATGTCAGATCACATGCCAGGTTTGCAAGGGCAGCCTGCACTCGCTGGTTGGCCAGTAAAACAAAAATTCCTTGGTTTAGATTCTTGGCAGTATTGCTTTCAAGTCACAATTTTCACAGTGAAAATAATGCTAAAACACACTCAAAAGGGGAAAAAAGGAAGAAGACCTACTCAAAAGAGGAACATTGGCATCTTTACCCATAGTACTGTGATTATACAATATGTTATTTTCAGTATAAATCCCACTTGTATTTTTGGAGTCTTTGATGACCAAATGTTTTGAATTGTAAAGGATGGTTGCGGTTGAAGAATCTTACAAAAGCACATGTAGGGTCCATGTGCAGCCCTTCTAAACTTTGATATTAAAACCTATCAATTAGTGCTGGGGAACATGTAGAGTGAAGGGCATGCATTTAAATTAAGGTAGTCTCACTTTCTAACTCAGTGGATGAAATATCCATACTATCGTCTCAGTTATACTACTAGACCTGCCTATACAATGTTTATTGTAGATCAGAAACTTTTTGTGCTTTAATAAATAGCCTAATTCTCACCTATATCCTAGACTGAAGACCATTTAGCTTCTTAATAACTTGATGCTCAGTTAGAAGTATCTTACAAGATGTTGTGGTCTTGTGAGAGTGCTTTCATACCACCTTTATATTTTGGACTTCTAATAGTTCTTTAAAGGTACAATGCATTGTAGTCTTTTTTCTAGGAACATGGTTAAATAACACAGCTTGCTAAGGAAAAAAGGGAAGAAATAGTTGCTGTATTTATTAGAAGTAGGTGGGCAGCCTTCTGCTGCCAATCTGATCAGGATGGCCTGGGTTTTGGCATTGTCCATTGTGTCGCAAAGTTTACTTACTATGTGAAGAAAGAGTATGAAACCTGAAAATCTCTCCCTGAATTGCTTAAAAAAAATTTCCATCTTCAGGGGATGATGGGGAAGAGGAATTGGTGGTTTGAGCCCTCTTTTATGGTTTAGGATGTCAGTAGAATTACAGCCTTGTGTACAGGCTACTGCTGTGCTAACTCTGCACTTTTGTGGGCTTGTAAACACAGTAAGTAATTCTGCTTTTTGTAAAGATTCCATGTACACCCCTTCTGTGGAACATGGTTTGCCAGCTGGTTGGTCTGAGCAAGAATGAGAGTGCTCATTAGGCTAGGAAAAGTACAGGAAACAAGGGAAGACTTTTTGGAAGATTGCTTGAGAAAGAAATGAATAGCTCTGTTTGACAAGGACATTTGTCACTCTTGGTGAAGCAAAAGCCTCTAGTGACTTAAAATTCTGCAATTTACAATTCCTGTCATAGGGAGTGAATTCAATGGAATTCCTAATCCTGCTAGAGCAAGAAATTTCATTAACTCTACTGGCTCTAGTAAGAAGATATCTGCCTTAAATCTCTTGCCATGTCTTAGTTTGAATCTTATCTGCTTTGGCTGTAGAATTCTTTTGTGTGCCTTTCATTCCTAAGGACAGTAGAAATATTAGAAGTGTAATGTTATGTGCATGCCTAACAAAATGGTAGCAGCACTGGTTTTTCAATACACTAGAAGTTGTTGAGATTCTTGGAATAATAAATCAAAACTTACTGCAAATGTGACAATATCATAGAAGGAGCCTTGAGTTTATCTGTTGCTGTTTTTTATTTTGAAAAGGTGCTATGTGCCACCAAAAAAATACCAGTGAATTATTGAGAAATCACTGCAGGGAAATGATAATGCAATACATAGAAGTTTTAAGGTTATGGAAAGTAGAGGCCAATGAAAACTTATTTTCAACAGGGATTTAAAAAGAAATAGTCAGGGAATGAAGATAGGAATGAGAAACACCTCTAAACCACTCTAAAATTGATAGAACCTCCCCCAAGGCATGACCTGCAAAGGGCTCCCAGTGAAGAACTGTATTTGGGCTAGTTAATGAAAAGATAGGAGTGCATTCATGTCTGTTGAGAAAAAAAGTTAAATATATAAAGAGATACCTTGTGAGTAGTTAATGACAATAATGCTTACTGAATTTCCCTTTCAGGACCTAAGAGTGGTCTCCAGAATCGTTTACTCTTTCACCTGGCACATAAGGTATGATACATTTTCTTCACTCCTGCTTTGTTTGTTTTCTTTTCAGTTGATAGTGTGTAATTTATGCTGGCAACCTGGCAGAATAATTAAAATGCCTGCGGTGGCAGAAGAAGAAACATTTTTCGTAACCGCCTTATGGTATTAAAATATGGAGGAGAAAGCAATGATCCCAGAATAGATACTCTCAGCATGTTTCTAAGGAAAGTATTACCAATACACTTTACATAAGTCATACAGTAGGAATGTAATGGTATTTTTGATCACAATAAGCACAAAATCTTAATAGAATCAGAAGTGTAGAAGCCACTATTTCACTTTTTTTTTTAATGTACCAAGTTTTCCTAACTTGCAGCTCTCTTATATGTAGCAATTTGACCAAAATGGTGTATATGCTATTACTGATCCTCTTAAGTAGTTCAGTATCCAGGAAATCATATTGTTAATAGCATGAAATTTAATTTAATTTCAACAACAATTAAGTGCTTATTTCACTTACCACACATAGTTGTCTTCCCTTAAATTAGGTTTTGTACCATCCTGTACAGAATACTTGTGAAGCATTCTGCTACTAAAGACCCTGACTTAAAAGGAAGTATAAATCCTGAATGTTAGCTTTGAGGTCAGATTCTCTTTACTTAAATATCTGTTCGTTTTAAGAGAGAAGTCTTAAACCATTTTTATGGCAGCATTGTCACTTACAGATGTCTGTGATGAACTAGGAATTATGCAACTTCTCTTTATCAATTTAGTCACTGGAAATGAAGAGTTTTATCAAAACTATGAAGCCTATTGCCTTTAAATATGTTAAGTGACTTATCTTTTAACTTTGTGATTGGCTCCAAGAGGGAGGAGAAGGATTTGTAGAAAAACTAGCAGATAGATGGACAAATAAATATATAATATTAGAATTTGTGTCAAAGAGAAATTAATAATTACTGTTGAATCAGCAAAACCAGCAAAGGGAAGCAGTGATTAAGGGAATAAGTGATTTGAGAAGAATGATGAGGTAAATAGCCTCAACTTCACTGTTGTAATGCAAATACAATGGGTATGTTCCTTGTTTTTAGCCTTCTGTGTATGTGTTTTATGTGCTGTTCAGCAATGCTTTTAAAAAGAAATCATATACTTAAACTGGAAATTGGAGGCTGGAAATTGGAGGTGAAAGTGAGCTTGTTAGTGCTGTAAAGAATGAAAAAAATTAGGGCTTGTGTGTTTGCAAGCCTCGTGTTCTTCTGCTATTCATGAGACAATAGGTTTGGATCTACAAACAGCAAAATTTTTGCTGGCTTGAGTAATTACAATGAAATTTTGTGTTGCAAAATTCTGTTTTTGAAATAATTCATTCATCTCTTTCCCTCTTATCCATCAAAGCACAAGACATGTAATTATATCTAAATCACACCTTGAAGGAAAATGTGTGCTTAGTTTTAGCCTAACATCCAGTTTGAAGTCATCTGCCTCTTTAATGTTTGTCTTTCTCCACTGTCAAAAGAACATTAACAGTGGTTTCCAGATACTTAATGCTGTTTACCAGCAAGGACAAAACTACCCTGGTTAATTAAAAAGCCTTTCTTGCTGAACTCTTCTGAGAATATGTCCCCCTCTTTTTAGTTCAGTGATGAAAAGAAACTCATGTGCTCTCATCAGAACCTGCAAGATGTTACAGAGGATCAGCTTAGCCTGGCGTCCATCCACTACATGCGGTCCCACTACCAAGAAGCTATTGATATCTACAAGCGCATTTTGCTGGACAATCGGTGCGCATCTCTAAACCCTACTGGAGCATCTCTGTTTCTGGTGGTATTTGAATTCCAAATAGTTGCTTGGTTTCTGAAAGGAGACATTTTCCACAACTGCTATGTCCCTTTCCCATCACAGAATGTGCACCAGTTGCAGCTCCTCAGTTTTGTTCATTCAAAGTATTATTGAAAACCCCACATTTCAAAAGCAGTCTGCTCTCTCTTGTTTTCCTTTTGTAAAATTGTTGTTTAATTCATTCTGATATCTTTTTTATTTCGTTACTTAATTTCTTTTGAAATTATATATGATTATGTATCTGCTTTGTCTTCCCCTCTGATGGCCAATCTTGTGACCTTGTTTGAATTATTGACTTCATCTCTCAGCCTTCCTGAGAAGGGTTCAGTTCTTGGGTTTTATGTAGAGTTCCTTGCATTCCTTTAAGTCTGAAATTCTTTCCTTTTCTGTTTATCCTCTGTGACACTTGTGGATGGGTTTTTCTGTCATGTTCTGCAAATTTTTCGTTCAGAAATTAACAAGGTACAAATTGAATTCATAAGTGGCTGGAAGTATTTTTAATAAAATAGAAACTGCTGTCCCAGAATATTGCTATCTCTTGGCACTGTCTCCTCTTGAATGTTTTGGAGAAATCCATCATAATACGTATATCATGTAATGCTTGGAAAAGAGATTTTTACCTCTAAGTCCTGCAGAAACAGTCACTCAAAGCTGAATGAGTAACCTTCATAACAATTACCCTTTTACTTAGAGTTTTCACAAATGCTTGTCTTTGTCTAGTTCTTCTGGCTTGACTGCTTGTAATGACAAGGATTTTTTGAAATAATTGTACTTGGTACAACCTTGTATGTGTATATTAAATGTCTATGTGTATTGCTTAGAAAAACACGTTCTGCCAGCCAGTTACAGTGCTCATGTTCTGCACATTTCCTTGGTGTGAAGTTGCCACTGTTTTCCAGATGTGCAAACCAAAAGTTTTGTTGGTAATTCTTAAAAGCTGCAGTAGCTGCTGTAGAAAAGAATGCTGTGAATCTGTCCTAGCTGACAAAACTAGAGAAGCCTTAAGCATTTCTCAGAAACACTAGTTTTGATGTGTTTGTAAAATATGTATAGATGTGAGAGATTTTTTTTTATTTACTGATTTTAATGCGCTGTAGTGGGGAAATGTTAACCTATCTGGTGGGATTTAAAGGTTCTCTTTAATACTCTTTCCTGCAGGGAATACCTGGCTCTGAATGTATATGTGGCCCTGTGCTATTACAAACTGGATTACTATGATGTATCACAGGAAGTGCTAGCTGTATATCTTCAGCAAGTTCCTGACAGCACCATTGCTCTTAACCTTAAGGCTTGTAACCATTTCCGACTTTACAATGGAAAGGCTGCAGAGGTATCTGTTGGACAGTCCTTCAATTCACCTTCATTTTCGTTTAAGATTCCGTACATGTTTCTTTTAGTCTTAATTAGTAAAGTTGATAATGGCCTTTACCTTGTCACTGTGTCCTTTTAGGAATGTCACCTATTTGTCAGTTTCCCTAGCATTAACCCATCTGTCCACATATGTGCGCAGTGATCTTACAATTTTTTCCATTATCCTTTTGATCTTGTGTTTGTATGTATTACCCAATTGCTAAAGTAATTAGATAGAAGTGGGAAGGCAAAATCTTCTAGTCTTCCAATACCAATGGAGATGTCTTGCTGTCAGCTTTGATGCTCATTTTAAGCTTGACTTAGGCTTCTGTGCTTTTTTGGTTTTATGTTAAAATTTTGGAATGTATGTAATTCCAGGCAGAGCTCAAGAACTTGACAGACAGTGCCTCATCATCTTTTGAGTTTGGCAAGGAGCTCATAAAGCACAATCTGGTAAGTAATGCATTTATGGGATTTAATGTGAACTGAACTCACTTGTAGAGCTTTTCATGATGATTCATAAAATGGGATTGCAGGCTTAATTGAATCTTTGCTGCCATGTAAGTTCCATTCCAGGAATTCTACCAGTATAATGAATGTGCTATCAAGTGTATTTACTTTTTTTTTCCTGGAATTTTTCCCTGACAATTTGAGAATGTGTCAAGAAAATAATGATACTTGTAGTTGCTTTTGGTCATGAAGGCATATTAAAATAATATATGTTGTGTAAGAGTACCGTTGCAAGATATTTTGTGGAGTATACTCAATAAAGACACTGTAGAAACAAGTCAAGATGACCCTGAATTCTATTTAGTACAAGAACAGTTTGACTGGAATAAAGATAGCTCATGAAAATGGCCTTCATCTGAAAAGTACTTAGCAAGGAGTTCTAGGAAAAAGGATGCTTGTAAAACCAAAATACTTCTGTGTTTTGCAGTAAAAGAGTCACTAAAAGTAACTATAGGTTAATTTTCCCTTCAGTGGTATTATTTTGCTGAACAACTGGTAACAGTAGATTGCTCATGTTTAATAACAGTTACTTGCTTTGTCATTTTTCAAGAGCAGTCATCACAAGCTAACACTTGACTCCTCGAGAGTTAAAACTGTTTTCAAACGGGACTTTGTAAGTTAGTGTTGTTTATTTTGTATGTTGGTATTTTTGCCAGCTTTATTGGTTAAGTGCATTAGATCTTGTGGAGCTGTCATGTGAAACTGGACTATAATCCACTGTTTCTGATTGTTTTAGGGTCCTGTGTCATTCTAAATAAATGTGGAGTTGTTACCTCATTCTTTTCATATGAAAACGTCATAAGCAGTTTATAGTTTTGTATGTGTTCCCTTCACTCAGACTGTGTTATTCTTTTAAATCTTTGATGTATAATATATCGCTCTTTTGAGCTGCTAAAAGCTGAAATAAGTTAATCTTTATGTATGGATTAAACACTTATATTCTTCAGAGTAAAGATTGTCACACTGCATAATTCAGACTATAGCTATATTTAAGTAGGAATTAAGCTAATGCCAGAGGCACTCACCTTTTCCTACTGTTTATGTAGGAATTTAAGGATTAATTTCCTTGAATTAACTTTATAGAAAAGATTCTGATACATGATTATTAGTATGCTGCTTTTCTCTGCAGGTGGTTTTCCGAGGAGGAGAAGGGGCTTTGCAAGTCCTACCTCCTCTGGTTGATGTTATTCCTGAGGCAAGACTGAATCTTGTGATTTACTATCTCCAGCAAGGTAAGTACACCTTTCTCTGGCTCTTTCATAGCTTCAGGGATGACATTAATTCATCTTATTTCAACTTATTCAATACTTTTTTTTCTTTGCAGTAAAATGTAATTTATTTCACTTTCTTTTATGCTGTAAAATAGTGAAGTAAAAGTTCCCTTGGCTTGCAGAGAATGTCTTCAACACAGTGCACTCAAAAAAAGCCTACTTCAGCATAGTATTGGATGTTCTTGGGTTTCAGGAGATGGCTTTGGGGATGGTGGTGTTTATTTGTTTCTAGTGAGGAACCTCTCCTTTGCCTAAATATGTGAGAATAGTAGGCATATGTCCTGTAAAGGCAAGGACAACCATTTCTGTAAATACAGTACAAACCAAATATGAACCAAAGTGACTGTGAACAAGATATTTCATTAAAATGTACTTTACAGTTCCTAAAGAATGCAGGTAGGTAGCCAGAATGACTTGGTAAGTATTTTCTACCTGTATATCTCCTGTCATTGCCAGCTTCTTTGAATTATATCTGAGTTTTTCAGAGTTATTCCTATTCTCCCATGGTGTCCTTTTATTCAACAGTGGGTTGACTGGCTGTGTGATTCAAGACAGGTCCAATTAGATGAGTTTCCTTAAAGCCTTGTCCAGACAAGCATCCAGTCAGAACGTCCTCTGTTACATCTTGAGTCCACTGCCTTTCTCTCATTCTTTGGAACCTGTTTCCATGTACTCTGTACCCTCTTATCAGTTAATTGTAAACAGTGATAAGATCTCCCCTGAGATCCTTTTTCCTCTGAAAGGTAAGCAAATTCAGTTCTCTCACTTTCTCCTCAGCCCTCTTCCTGCCTTGGGAGCCTTCAGCTGGGCTCACTGCAGTGTTTCAGTGTCTGTATTGATCGTAGGATCCCAAGCCTAGACACAGTATTCATGTGCAACCTCACAAGTGCCAAATAAAGAATTCTTTCCCTTGCTATGATGGCTACATTCATGCTAATAAGATCGAGTGTGCAGTTGGCCTCCTTTGTTGCACTGTCTGCCAGGTTGCCTTTTAGCCAGTCATCTCCCCACTTGACTTGCTCAGGCATGTTTCAAACCGAGTAAGATGCAAGACTTTCATTTTGTCTCCACTGAACTTCATCAGAGTTCTTTCAGCACATTTTTTTCAGCCTACTGATCTGCTTCTCAATATCTGGGAGCTTTCTTCACAGTCTTTTGTCATTTGCAGTCTTGCTCAGTGTACTCTGTGCTATCATCTGGATCATTAATAAAAATAAGTGAACAGTATCAGTCCCTGAGGCATTTGATTCATGAGCCTGTTGGATTTTATACAACTGATCACTGTCCTTTGGTAATCCTGCCAGTTTTACATTCCCTTATAGTCTTACTTAGCCAATCCTATCTTTCTAGTTTGTGTAAGAGACCATGTCAAAGACTTTGCTAAAGTCAATGTATACAGCATCAACTTTTATCTCCTTATTCACGCAACCAATCATGCCTTGAATTAGTGAGTACACTTTGGCATTGGTAAATCCATGTCTGCTGTCCCCAGCCACTTTTCATTATTGTTGCCATTGTCACTATAGGCAATATTGGTACTATTACCAATTATCTTGAACAGTAATATTATTGATAATAACATGTGTCAAATTAAGTTCCAATTGCATGGAAAAAAAGTGCAACTCATGCATCAGTTAAAAATCAATCTTGTTTACTCGTATGCTGTTAACCTTACTAGGTAGGTTCTGCTTTTCACTGTGATATACAAATGACTTGTCCACTGACAAGAAAGTGTGAAGGGAAATTCAGACTAAAATCTCTTTTCTGGTTTGGCTAAGTTTCCATTTTATTTCCATTCTTTCTAGGGTAGCAGCATTGACTAGGAAAGTGAGAAATTCTTACTTCTAATGACAACAGCTGTCTCTCCAAAACTTCAAAGGTCTCTGATGAATGTAGGCTGATGATATGATAGTGCTGATATGATGATATATGATAGTGCTGATGATATATGCTCTGAACTGGAATGTTTGAAGCACAAACATGCATCCTGTTTTTTCAGCTCTTCAGTATAGAGAATATGAGAAAACAAAGTACAGGAAGATGGTTGATTTATTATTTTGACCTTGTGCTGTTGAGAAGACAGCCACTGGATTATGAACAAAGGGGCCAAACCATCTCTGCTAGGAAAACTGTAGTAATAAAGAAGCTATTACTCACTCTGTGTTTATTTGAGTTCTAGAAAACCATCACCATTGTGATAGAAATTCACAATGATTTATATTTACCTTTCTCCTCTTGTCTAAATGGTTTATTTTTTAGTCTATGATTATTGGGGAATGTTATAGATGGATGTAGAGGGTGACTTGTTCTAATACAGTGTGCTATGGCTTGTCGTGCATTCTAATGTCTGGCATTTCAGATGATGTGCAGGAGGCTTATAACCTGATTAAGGACCTGGAACCTACAGCTCCACAGGTAATTGGGAAATGATGTCATGGCACATAAAGACAAAGGTTATAAACTGATATGAAATCTGCCACGTACAAAACTGGTAACCTGAGGACAGCTTGCCCCATTTCCACTCTTAAAACTCTTGTGTTTTCAGCCCTTCATCAACAATAAATCTAATGTGCATGCATAAAGTATTATGTATGTGCATATATGAGTACTTAGCCTGTTTATTACTGTACCACCTGGGTTCAGCTAAAAATACAGTTCTTTGTGTGCATCCTTGATTTTGGGAAATGGACAATTGCTGCATAGGTAAAAGCCCCCTTGCAACTATAGCTGATTGTCTGCCTGGTGGTGGCTTTCATCCCTCAGATTTACTAGCTCAGAGGGTCATATAGTTTGTCCTGAAGCCATGAAAATTAAAATGAGCTAGATTAGATTAAACAGTTTTAATAAAAGGTATTTTCTAATGCCATCACACATTGGCTGCCATGAGTGAAAACTGCAGTGTCCCTTGGCTGCTACTCTAATTTTCTTCTGTGGCTGTTCCAGCATGTTTAGTCTGATTTATTCTTCTTTGCTGTTTATTTTCCAAAGGTCACATAGCTGGGCATAAAAGGAGCTTTTCATGAGTCTGTGTAAAGAATTAGATGGATAGAGGGAGGGAGGAAAAAGGAAAACCTCAAAAACACAGATCTGGTGATTCTGTGCTGAGGAGTGAGGAGTGTCTTCAGATGTTGCTTTACAGTTCTTGCATTTTTCAGTACAGCAAAACTTACTTGTACAGTTTTCTGCAGCTATTGTTCCTCTTGTAGGATATTGTCCCGATACACTTGGCTAATAATTCTTGATCACAATTTGAAATTAGAATATTTGTGCTTTTTTTTTTTTTCATTTCTCACTCACACTTTTAAGGAACTCCCTGCTAAGACTTGCAAAACTGCTTGTAAAACCTTGAGTATTTGCCAGATTTCTTCTTTGTCACGATGCCTGTAGGATAATAATTTGGCATCTGTATGACAGTTGATGTGCTAAAACAATTACTTACTATCCTGGCTAGTACTCTCAGATTATATTGTTACATTTTGTCTATGGTCTCTTGGTTTCTTGAAAGATGTGTTTACCTCTGTAACAGGGCTGTCCTGGTTTATCAGGAGTACCTACTAAGACAGGTTTATAGATATAATCCCTAATTAAAAGATTTGGGTAAAACAAAAGAGTCTGCTACATGCTGAGAAAAATTTGTTCAGAGAAGAATTAAACCATACTTGTTTCTCATACTAGAGGTTACAGGGTACTCAGCTTCTGTTCCTAATTTCACTTGAGTAACATGGCCACAGAGCCCAAACCTCTTGACGTATTTGTTCTGATGAGAAAAATCATGGATTTTTCAGCAAGGATGTCAGTGGTTGTGGTTAACCAGTGTGCATATTTGAAAGGGGATCTGTGCTTTAGTATAACAGTAGTGCACTTCTTGGTGATAGGATAGTGAAGAGGGCATGAAAGGATGTTACCATGTTCCTCCTGGTGCATTGTTTTTGACCATAAGACTTACCAGAAAACACAATACCCCTTTGCATCTAATAAATTTAGTAGAAGTGACTACCTAGAAAATAGAATGTATTTTGGGGGACTAAATTAATACTGTGCTTAAGCACTACCACAGTAACCAGCTACCTGCTAAATTCAGTTATGATAGAGTTGAATTAATGAAGAAAATAATGTAGACATAGGCATTTGTGTGTCTTCTGAAATCTTGACCGTGTCTTCTCTGTTCCCTTTTAACTTTTTTTTTCTCCAGGAGTACATCCTCAAAGGGGTGGTAAATGCAGCACTTGGACAAGAAATGGGCTCGGTGAGTAAAGCCCATGAGGTTCTCCAGCTTCTCCAACAATACAGTGTGAACAGATCCGTAGAAACAGGAATGGAGTGAAAGAGACAGTCATTTGTTATTTGGACTGCAGGATCTCTGAGTCTCTTAACCTCCTCCTGTAGAATAATCAGTCCAGAATTAGTGAAATGCAAATTTCTATTGCTAGACTTAATAGTAAATCAAGATGAATTTGATTTCTCTATCCTGTTTCCAAAATCTCCATTTGTTTTGCAAAGTGTCCTTTATCTAGGCACATGGAGTGACACATTTACCTTTTCTGGTTTTGCTTCAGCCCTGCTTTATCTGTTAGTTGCTCCTGATGTGTTTCTCAGATTGTATTTTCACTGTGTATTGTAGCATCAACCCTGGAACTCATCTTGGATTTCTTTTTTATTCTTCATCCAGAGAGATCATCTGAAAATTGCTCAACAGTTCTTCCAGTTAGTAGGGGAATCAGCCAGTGAATGTGGTATGTTTGAAATATTCTTTTTCCATTAAGTAAGCCATCATAAAATATCCAAATATATATCATCATATCTAACTGCTGACTGTTAGCAGGAATATTGCTAGGTTTTTTGTTTCTATAGGATGAATTTCAGAAAGTCTAAATTGTAGTCTACAACAAATTTGCAAGGTAAAATTAGAAGTCTCAATTCCAAACCTTGCTATATGACTTCAGCTGGAAAATAAGCTGTACTGCAAACTGCAAGTCTTCATGAAGGACTCTGTGGCAGCTTGCCTTTGCCTAATAATCCCTATTACAAAAACAGAAGACACCAGCCTAATTAATTAGATGAAGTGAGTGGCTGAAACCTCACAGTCAGAGATACACAGGTACAAATCTAGGACCACTAATGCAAGTCTGTTAAGTCCTAGCATGGAGCATGCCCTGAAACTGAGTGTCATAAAAATGTAAAGAGGACTTTGGCTGTGGGGATAAATGGAAGCTCTGGAACTAACTTCTTGCTTGAATAAGAGAGAAAATAAATGCATTATAACCCAACACCATGCCCCAAAATCAGTACATTTTCAGTATCTAGTTTTACTTAATAATGGACCAAACCAAGTTCTTCCCTTCTCTTTGCCAAAATCAAAAATCCCAAATAAAAAATAGTTAGCAGTTGTAACATAGAAATTCAGACTATATGGGGCTTGCCAATTTCCTTTGTAGGCATTGTCACTAAGTATTGTTTCTTTAAGTCAGTAACTTGTGCGTGTTTATGGTGCAGACAGCTCATAGTCCTCAAGAGACAGAATGCTGTCTCCTGTGACCATGGCGACTGAAGAGGAGCTCCAGAGACAAAGTGGCATCACTGATGAAACTTTCAGAAATACTGTTGAGCCGTTCTATTCTGTTCCCCTTGCAGCCTTGGTGCTATTGAGGTCATGCATCAGAAAATTTCACGTTGGAAAGCTTGAAGTGGTTCTATAGATGAGATTTCCCTAACTCATTCCTTTTGCATTGAAGCTACCTCTTCAGAGTTAGGATCTCAGAAAAGAGGAAGAAACAATATGAACTATAGCAGCAGAGGACTGAGTTAGTGGGAACATCTTAATGTCTATAAAAGTCATGCAGGTGTGACAAGTGACCAGAGCACACATGGATAAAAATACAGTGATAGTCAGGGAAAAGATAGTTAGGGAAAGGATTTCTTGTTAAGATACAGCCCAAAATTGAAATTGTTAGGAAGGCAAAAGTCTGAATTTTGCTGTGAAATAGTTTTAAATTCATTTGGAAAATAATGATAGAGAGGCTGAGAGTTCAACCCTTCAATGGCTGGGGCGGGGGGAATGGCAACAGAAATGTAGTACAATTAGGAAGGTGGATTACTTGAAAAGAATGAGCTTATGGGAAGGATTGGTTGTTCCAATCAGAGGCAAAAGGAAACATCAGTACTGTGAGCATCTTACCCTCTTGGTACATCTATGTAAGAGCTGCTTTGTCATATTCTTAGAAGTTTGTGGGAGGAAACTGCCCTAGAGAGGTGCACACAGTTCAGGGTAATTCCTTTAAAGGTAAAATAGTGTGAGGGTTTTTGTTTAACCTCAAACAAAGAACGGATGGAAGTCAACAAACTGTAGATAGCAAATAGAAGAGGCAAACAGTTCTAGTTAGGTAGGATATAACAAAAAACCAAATAAATGAATCCCAAGTATGTAAGTGTTTTTTTACAAATATTACATGTTTTTTAATAAGTTGGATAAAGTGGAATGCCTGACTTTAGAAGAGGAAGCTAAAAACTAAATTTTTTTTTATATCATAGGAAAGTAACATGTAGGATATTGTTCCTATTTAATGTACAATGGGGATTGTACATTAAATAAACGTAGATCGTACATAAATACACATACATAAATACAGATATAGATATAGATAGATATAGATATAGATATATAGGTGATGCCAGTGGAAAAATGGTTCTAAATATTATAGAAAACTTCTCTCAAAATAAATATCTTTTCTTTATCAGTGAGTAAAATAATATTGTTGTCAATTATATGTTTATATAGGAAACTCACCATATTGAAGCCAAATTATTCACCAGCCAGCCTGGATAGGAACAGTGAGTGGCATATTAAATAAGTTGCAGATTTTATACAGAAAGATAAATAATCGTTGGATACTTTTGTTCTGCCCATGTTGACCTAATAAATGAAATTACATGGTATAATAAACAGCATGAACTTTTTGTTTCAATCTTTCTTAGAAAAAGCACAAGTGAACAGGTAACTCTGGACCAATATTGAATTACATAGCACCTGAGTTGAAATTTTATGATGAAATTACAATTCTACTACAGTCATCTGAGTATAATCAAATTCAAAATCCACTTGCTAGCAAATACCTCAAAAAATGTCCACAGTACTAATTCTAGGAAGAGAAGCTACATAATAACCTTTCTCATTTCTAGCAGAAAATTTACAGGGAAATAGCAGTGAAAAGGATAAAATGCACCTGATTTGAACACTTGAAAGAACCTTTTGTTTCTCTAAAGAAAGGACTTGTATTCATAATTAATGAGTTATAGGAGAAAAATAATGACATGGCTAGGTTTGCCAATGGTACAAAATTACCCATAGTAGTATAAATAAAAGCTTCCGTAATGATGGAAGATGGGAAAGACTATGTAAGACTGGGTAATAATATGCAAATTAAATTTAGCAAAATTGTTGGAAAAGCTGAAGAGGATCTTAAGAATTGATGAGGAAAGAGGAAACAAAAATAATTACTGTGTCATTGTATACAGATGTGATTCTTTTCCTTGAATATTGTCTACAGTTCTGGCTGTTTTTAAAATGGTAGATCAAGAAAGGATACAATAAATACAGCAAGGATTATCAAAGAAAAGGGATAGATTCCTGTAGAAAATGAAAGATGAAATAAAGCAGAATACATGGGCTGAAAAATTATTACTGAGTTTGATTATGTACATCATGAATCACAAGGAAAAGGGAAATAGAGAAGAGTTATTTACTGTACAATACAAAAATCAAAGAGCAGTGACAAAAAATATCACTTAAGACAATGAAAATAAACAGCATTAATTAGTTTTTTACATAACACAACTTATTTATAGAGAAACCTGTAGAACTAGAATGTATAAAAAAAGCTGTAGATTTAAAGTCCTCTGGCTGTTTAACACAAACTTTTCAGCAGTGATTAAGAAGTCCTCAGTGCAGATTGTTGGAAGCTGGGATAAACTTCAGCAGAAGTGCCATTATGTACCACTGTATGTATCATATGTGAAATCAGAATTATCTTCTTTCTGTAGCTATGTATTCTTACCCAGCAAACTCTGACTTAGACAAATCTTGGATCCAATATAATAGTTTTTTTGTTCTTAGGTAACTTAGCATATTAGCCACTGTGTTGAATACTTGTGGTCATTTGTTTTGCTGGATTTAGAAAAGAGAACAGAATTCTTGCTGTTTGTATATTTGAACTTTTCCTAAGTAGGAAAAGCTGTTCACGTACATGCTGTTCAAGTGTGTACATCATGCTTCAGCACTTCCCATCCAGCTAGTCTTTGCAAGGATCTTTAATGTCTTCATCAAGGTGCTTAGCTGCTTTGAGATTTATAATACAGAAGTAGGTTGTTGTTTGCTAGAATGAGGAAACCCTTTGCTGTGTCTTTGCTTCCAACAGTTTTGCCTGGGATAGAGTTAAATTTCTTCTTAGAGAATGGTACAGTGCTGCATTTTGAATGTAGTATGAGAATAACATCGATAGCACAGTGACGTTTTAGTTGTTGCAAAGTCAAGGACTTTCCAGCTTCCCATGCTCTGCCAGTGAGGAGCTGCATGAGAAGCTGGGAGGGAGCATGGCCAGGACAGCTGATCTGAGTGAGCCACAGGGTTATTTCACAGCCTAGAACACCCTGCCCAGTACATGAACTTGGGGGGTAGTTGTCTGGGAGGGGCTTTCTGTAGTTTGGGGAGGGGCTGGGCATGGGTCAGTGGGTGGCAAACAATTTTATTCTGGATCATTTGTTTCTCCCGAGTTTGTTCTTCTCTCTCTCCTCCCCCCTCTCTTTTTATTATGGTTATTATTAATAATATTTTATTTCAATTATCAAACCATTCTCAACCCGCATGTTTTACTTTTTTTTAAGGGATAGGAAGGTGGAGTGAACAAGCAGCTGAGTGGTACTTAGTTGCCAACTGGGGTTAAACCACAACGGTCTACAAGTCTTCTTATTTTAATGTGGGTTATCAAAAAATAATGGATTAAAATGAAGATGTGGGATATTTTTTCTGACTTGCTTTTGTTAACTGTAGAAAACCCATTGACTGCATTAAGAAAAGCAGCAACAGGAGTTTAGGAGGAACTAAGTGTCATTTATTTGTTAAGTCATTTGTAGTCATTAATTAAGCCCTTGGCTTTCTTAAATTAGATCTCTGCCTTAGAGGTTCAAGGAACATGGAGTAAATTGAGTTAATGTGCAAGTCATTTCCATTAAATGTACACATTTTATCTCATGTTGGATGTTGTGCACTTTAGGAGTCAGACAAAACAGAAACTAAAAACCATTCAGGAAGCACTTAGAGTATAGGAATCAATATTCATTCTTTAGCAGAAGAAATAACACCCAAACAGCAGCTTGGGGTTTTTTTAAGCTTGATAAAAATTCTTAATCCTAATGACGTGAAATGGAACACACATTACAAAGGAGAATATAAGTAGATTTTTGTAGTCAGTTTTCATTCTCTTCTACTAGGGTCTCAGTTGGATGGGAAATTAAACAGATCAGATTTCTTTTAAGGAGGAAATGGGGCAAGAGGAACATCAGTGAAAACAAATTAACATTCCCATTAAATACAGTGTTTCTGGTGCTTAGCATAAGTCTTACAAACTACTTGTTTGTTTTTTTAATGGAATCTTGCAGTAAAATATGTAGGAGGTGGTGTGCTGGGATAAAAAAACTTTCTGCCAAAATGTGGACATGAGAATAAATACTAAAATTTAGAAGCACTCAAATCATTTATGGGAATACTGTGTTTCTAATATTTTGTTACTGTGACTAATTTTTACTGAAAATGCTGCCTCAGTTTTAAGTCTTATTTGCATGTTTTGCATTTTTTAAATTTTGTTCAAAATAAATTGTGATTTTATGAACTTCAAAAATCAAATTTCAGAGAAAAGGGGCATTTTTGAGTTATCTGTTGTCTCATTAATCAGTGTTTCTTTGCTCTTTTTTTATAAAACTGTTTCTCTGTGTGGTAAAGGCATATATTTGTCATGAAAACTATGCCTGCATATAGAAAACGACAGATAAATGTACAGGCCAGTTTCTGCTCCCAAGCGAACACTTCATAAATAACCAAATAATCTTCTGAAGTTGGAGAACTGAGTGGTATGGTTCAGAAAAGATTAGGATTGATTGTGTCTATAGGACATCCAAGCTTAGTATCTCCTAATGCTAAAAGATAAAAAATGAGAATATGTTGCTTTCCTTTGAAACGTATTTTGACATCTTGCATAGTGCTTCCTGGGAATAATTACTACCTACCATATTTAAAGGAGAATATAAGGTTTTCCAGTTGAATGCTCAATTTTGTGTGATGGTATGGAGTCAAAATATTGGTCTTTTGTTACTTGAAATTTCTTTATACAGAAAAGTTGTTTTAATTTTTTGGTGTGGATGGATTGATGGTAACCAACAGCCAGGAGCAGAGTACCCCAGAGATATTGGTAACCTTAGGATGTTATCTCTTGTCACCTTTCCAAACAGCACAGAGCAGCATCCTCTCTAACAATTACTTGTAGTGGGATAGAAGTGATTTGATATCACTTCCATTTAGGCCTTCCCAGCTGCTACCTGGGTTCATCCATGACTGCCAACTGGGTCTAACAAAAATTAGTCCTAGTAAGCTTCAGAATCTTCAAAAAAGCTTTGAGATAGTTTTCAGTATCACAGCTTGCAGTGTCAGAGTAGGTGACAACCAAAGTTTATGATGACATAGATAGAAGCAAAGTTTAGTATGCTCATTTGAACTGATATGTCAAGCTTCGTTAGGCTTTACCTCTTGTGAGCAATGTGGTAATCCCAAATGCATGTGCATTAATTTCCATACTGTCTGATATCACTGAGTATTTTACCTGTTCCTGTATTAATTCTTTTTTATAACAATATTTTCAGTATATCAAGTTTACTGTCTTACTCAAACTAAAATTAAAATATTTAGAGTTTCTATGTACAGGATAACCAAAAAGCATAATTGTAAAGAAAGAAGGCTAATGGTGCAAGAATGGCAAACTCAGGCTTTGTATAAAGTGTCATTTCCTAAAAGTGAGAATAAATTTATGTAAACTATGTAAATTGTGTCACAGAAAAGGCTTGTTAGATAGAATTGTTATTTGTCTCTGTAGAGTTTGCTGTTGAACAAAGTCTTGCAGAAGTTATTAGATGCTGTAGAGAGAGTTGACAAGATGAACTAATATATTTTCCTAACTTCCGGTATGGTCCTTTGCCTAAAAAGGCAAGCCACACTATTTTTAGAAACTAGCTTCTTTCATAGGTGCCAGCAATCTTGGCAGTGATTTCCATTACCATGTGTTTTTAAAGTCTACAAATTTGCATTTCTCTTTTGAATTTTAGATACCATTCCAGGGAGACAGTGCATGTCCTCCTGCTTCTTTCTTCTTAGACAATTTCCTAATGTCCTAATTTACCTCAACTCAATCAAGGTTAGTATTATTATTTAGTATTGGTAGTACTGTAATGTATGGAATCACCACTTTTATACTGTACTGTGTGAGACACAATGGAAACATAAAAAGATATTGAAACAAAACAGTAAAAATAAAACATAGGATTGATAGTGGGACACAAGTGGTCAGTATATCAAATGGATTAAAATGTAAAGAAGCAATTCAGAAAATAGTACCATGCAGCATGGTGGGCATAATGGATTCATCACACTTTTAATCTAACCATTATCAGGCTTTCTGGTGGCATCACAGAAGATAAGAAATATAATTGAAGAAGACAGTGAAAAAAAAAGTGTATATTTATGGGGTGGGCAGCATGGAGGGAAAAATCCCAAATGTTTTCTTAAAACTTATCAGGTGAGTGATAGAGATTATTGTTGCTGGTTAATAATTGGGGACAACACTTTTGTGAACAAGAAGATAGGACATCAAGGACTCTGAAAGAAATAACATTTACATTTTACAGGGAAATCAGTCACTGAAGGCCTAAAATAGGGCAGTTGCCAAAGCAGTAAGTTAGGAATGTTATTTTTGGAGAAGTTACCTGAATACCCTGAAGGCAATGTTGAATTTTTCAAAATAATAGAATCTTGAAGTCAACATCATGCAACATTATCAGATCAGTGGATAGAATGGGTATAATTTACAGATACATGGTTAAAGTGAGATGTGAAGAAAGAGGGAGGCTGGTGTGTGATTATGGATTAAATGGCTGCAGTCTTGTTCCAGTGGTTTTAAAGTAAAGGTGAAACAACTCTGTGTTTGGTAGGAAGAGGAATGAGAATTTTAAAAGAAATTTTTTAAAGAATTGAGAGATACACAAGATGAGCATAACTACAATGTTATAAGGAGTATAAGATGTAAAGAAAAACATGTGGTTGTAATGGTGCCCAAAAGCAGCTGCAGAGTGAAAAATGGTGAAGGTGTAGTGTTTTTAAACTTTGTCTGGAAGGAGACCTTTGAAGAAATCCCAGTGGCTTTTGCCGCTGGAATGGCTCCAGTGTAGTGGAATGCAGAGATACACCACCAGTCCGAACTGGAGTATGTGTATAATTGAAGAAAAGGAAATTACCAGTAAGAATTGCTTTGCCTTACTTGGGCCATCTAAAAGTTGGATTTCTAGTTAGAACTGGTCATCTGGCCTCAGTTTATTGCCAACGGGTATAGATGGTAATTTCCAGAGAATTCATTCTGTATATTTCTTACATTTATAATGCAATTAATTACTCCACGGATATGCTCACCTCTTTCCATTTCCTTGAAAAGGTTTCTAAACAACTGGTTCTAACCCGAAAAGGTCAAAGTTAAATGTGATTACAAACTACCTTCAAGGTATATGGGACAAAAATTTACTGCTTACTACGAATTTTCTTGTTTCTTTTGAAGTAATTGATCATTCTCATAATTTTTCAGCTGAGATTAGCCATGCTTAGATTTACTGAAGTTATTTCTGTTCTCTGTAAGTCACAGGGAAGCAAAAATAGCTCTTTCTGTACCATGTTATAGACAAGGTGTACATGGATTTACCTTTGTGCTTCATTCACAGGAATAAACTTTAGTAGAATCTCTGCAACTTAAAATGAGACTGCCCTCTATGAAGATTATTTGCATGGTATTTTCTAAAGAAACACCACTTTCATCCATGATCAATTAAAACTGCTTTAGGCATAAGAGAGTCTCAGAAGACACCTTACTATAAATGTACTGCTGGCTGCCCCGAGGGTAACATTATAACACTGTCAGGAATTAACTGAGTAAAAAACAAGCTGATTCAGGCTCCGCTGAGTTGTGGCCACAATGGGAATTCTTCATTTTTAAGCTAGGTGTCTGAGCATCTCATTGAAATGGACATCACTCAGAGGACAGTTGATTTTTATGAAAATACTGAAGGCCTCTAAAAAAGACCACAAAAGAGTAAAGTCCAATACATATAATGTGGTTTAAAAAAAAACCCAAAAAAACAAACCTAAAAAGAAAAAAAGAAACTAGCTGCTGTAAATGAGTTAGCAGTACTTGTTCATTTCTCCTGGTTTTGGTTTTGTGGTAGGTCTGGTCTCTTAACACTTATATAGCTAAGACAGAATGACACATTTTTTGCGTTTAGTTGTTGACATTTTAATTAGAAAATACAATGGGATCTATTTGAACGGAAGAAAGCATTCATGCAGTAAAACTAGCACCTGGCTCACCAGCTTTGCTTAACTTGGGACTTGTGCTGATTCACGTGAAACTACTGTTGAGAAAGAATGCAGTAAAGTGTCATAATCCTTATATTAGTTCACCATAAGAACAATGAAATGTTTTCACAAACTGAGCTTAAGGTTCACCCCAATTGGTTCTTCCTCATGCTGTTACACAGCTTGCTGTATTTGCTGGCTACTACCACAGACTGTTTGGGTGAAACCTGGACATTTGGCAAATAGTGGTAATCCCTCACCTTTCCTTGCAAGGCACTAGCTTGATGTGTGTGCATGGACTAAATCAGTACCCTTTGTAGACTGCCTATGACAATGAAAGGAAGAGGTTCCTCAGTGTCCCTACATCATGAAAGAAGATACTGCTGGGAAAGGGATTCGTGCCGTGCTTCGTTTACCTTTTGTACAGTCCCAACTGTACCTCCTCCTTACTCTAAAGAGGGAAAAAACCAAAAGTTCGATCTTCCTACACAAGTTCCGTTTCCTTTATAAATGTATAAGGAAAAGCATTTCCTTTTCTCTACACCTTGCTGGTATGCACACAGGGAGGCTTTCTTTTAATAACTGTATTAGATAAACCACCTGTTTTTCCATGTTCTCTCCTAAACACTGCACCACTGCTGGGCAGGGATCCTCAATCCCGTTCATGTTTGCATCTGGTATTGTTTTCTATCTTACCTCTACCTTCTCTACAAGTCTGGCAGTGTGGGACAGTGCTGAATGTAGAAAACAGCTAACTTTTGGTCATCTGAGTTATATTTCAATCTGACTGTGATCAGGTCAACCCCAAATATCAGCCCCACCTCTACCTTGAGTTCCATCTCCTGCTTTGACCCATGTAGCTTTTCAAAAAAGATACAGCTAGTTCAATCTGATGTATCCTAAACCAAATGTGTCATATCTAGTGTTATGGGAGAGGAAAAACTCAATATTGCGCTTCAACTACAGAGAAGGGTACATGTAGGGTACCTGTATCTTGCTTTAAGAAGTCCTGTTACCTGGTGTGCTGCCTGCTACAGCCCAGTACTATGGCTCCACCGCCATCATGAGGTCCATTTTTTCAGATTAGCATCCATCACATAACCAGATGCATAGGATCTTTTGATAAACCTTGACAAGTCTTAAAAAACAAACTGTTCATTACCTTTAAAACTCAAGGAAGTCAACTGCCTATTTACCCACCCTAGTGGTGAAATAAGTGTTTGGGAAGTGAAAGAGACCATGGTAGCACAGCATGTCTTCACATGCCCCAAGTGAAAATTATACCCACAAAAGCTGCCACTGCAATTTTGAGCTTGGAACATTTTCCAGATCTCTTGTAGTTAATACTGTGGAATGTTTCAGCAGTGTTTGTAGTTACGAATGTAGGATGGAAAAGCTAGTCCATAATTTTTCTGCCCACTGTTTATAAATACCGTATGTTCCTAATGTGAGATTTTGTTTTTCCTTCCCATTGTCTTCTTTATATGATCTGAGTCAGATTGAGGCTATATTTTTAATGGGTTTTTTTTTAATCATGGGAGGAGATTTTTTTATTGTATTTATTTGAGTTTGTCCATATTTTTCAGAGTTACTTCTACAACAATGACACTTTTAACTTCAACTATGCCCAAGCCAAAGCTGCAATGGGCAATTTTAGTGAAGCTGAAGAGGTATGTATTTATTTATTTGAAAAACAGCAATGGAAACATTTCCCCCATATTCCCCTCTTTCCTTCCTTTTCTTCACCAAGATCTTCATGTTGGTTGAAAATAAGCAGGTTCTGTGAAACACCTTCTTCCCCTTCTTAGGGGAACTGAAACTCTCAGTGAGCACTATTCAGAAAAGATTATCTTGCTAATCTTATAATGTGAGGTATACAGGGAGTCATGCTGCTTGTGGTGCATCACAAGAGTGCTTGCAGCTACCTCTAATTGATCAAAGAATGGTCTCTTAATCAGATTTTCTATGCCTTGTCTGGGATCCCAGGCATTCTTTTTGTTCAGGCTGAGTAGGACATGCTAAGTAAAAGAACAATGAATAGTTAAGAGCTTCTAGGTGTCCCTAGAAATTTGTGTTTAAAAAAAAAATCTTCCTCTGGGATATGTGGGAGGAAAAGAGGAAGTGCTCACTATCTCATTCAGCAGCATTCAGATGCAGCTGGAAGAGATTAACTTCTAAACCCAGTACTTTTTTATGTCTGTGTGCAGCAGAAACTTAATTACGACTAAAATATGCAAAAGCAAATAGCTATTATGAAGGTGGAAGCAACATTTTCCACAAGACCAGAAAAGAAGACGAGCCACAAAAAAAATCCCACATCACATAGTCCAAAATGAATCATAAGTTTTGTTGGTTTGGGGTTTACGTTTTGTTTTGTTTTTCCAGTGTTTCTAACTTTTTAACTATCCAGATTTGTCAATAACAGAGACCCCCTGGTTTTACAGCTTGACTCTCCACCCCCATCTCTACCCTCCCATCTGGCACCCTCACCCCTTAATTTCTGTGACCCAAAATTGCATCTCTCTTTAAGAAAAATATCCAAGACTGTAAGGAAAATGGATATATATTTCAATTTAACAAGCTTTCAATTCACTTAGCCTCATGAAAATCTTTCAAAACTGTGCTCACAGGCTATGCTGATTCCTGAAACTCCATATAGTATAAGTGAGTTTTAGCAGCAACAAGGCAACAAAGAAACACAAAGTTGTAAACTCCTGTTAATCTACATTTTTCTTCCTATGCTTTTAGAAGCTATTCTATAGAAACTTGTGTTATATAGATGATGCATTTAATACCAGAATTATATAATTACATTGATTCATCTGGCCTCATGTCTGATCTTGGGTTGTGATGACAGTTCCATATAAAGATCAGCCTTCCCCAGTATCTCATAAACTTGTAAAACATATAGCACTTACCAAGTTATTTAAAAGCATACCTCCCTGGACGTAATAAAATAAAACACATGATAAAGTGCTACTTACAGTGATGATGGTACTTTCCTTTTATTTCTTCCCTATTACTCCTTCTCCTCCCCCACTAAATTAGGAGATCAGCAATATTTAAGCAATACAAATGTCAGTAATTGGTGTAACTTACTGTTCATACGTACATCTATTCCTATAAAGGTATTTTGATTTTTGCCAGTAGCATCCAGTATAGTTACAAATATACTTGAGAGAGGCATAAATAGCATTTTTTTTCTTTGAGCAAACCTAGAGTACATTTAAAAATGTTTAACTTCCCCCACACATCCCTTTTTATGTAGACTGTAGCAAATCTGTATTTGTACAGTAAGGTACAAAAGATGAATGCTTTGCCTGAGAACCTTACTGAAACCAAAATGATTAGAAATGGCTCATTGCAGACCTGGAATGATCTCTGACACGTACAGAAGGAAAGTGTCATCCAAATGTGAAACTTCCAGTATTTCAAGAAGATGCTAATGTAATTGCTTGCCTTGCTTTCTAAACAAACACATTCCAAATAGCTTTTCCCACAGGCCCAGTGTTCCTTTGTGCTGTTTGTGCTGCATGGCCGCCCACTGGCGCTCGTTCAGGGCAGGCCGCACCCTCTGCACAGCTTGGTGCTGTGCGGCTGCAAACAGGGCGCTGTGTGAATCCTCCACCTACTCCACACAGGGGGATGCCCCCTACACAGCACTGCATACCCAAACTCTGCTCGTGAGCACTTGTGTGACTTAAACCCTTATCTGTGTGTTGAAATGAGGAAGGTTTGCCTTCTGTTTGTTTAAAAGTACATGCATGTATAACCTTCTATTTTCCTTCTTCCTGCAGGTGTTCCTTTTGATCCAGAGTGAGAAGATAAAAAGTGATTTTGTTTACCTTAGCTGGCTGGCTCGCTGCTGTGAGTCACTTTACTCTCAACATTGCAGAATACAGATCCTCCTCTATTGCATCAGTCTTGGCAATCCCCTTTCCTAATTGAATTCAATGTTGTAGGTGGATTCAGGACTATGAAAGTGAAAAGCTGATTGCACTAGTTATAGTGTGGGTGGTTATTGCACCTTTCATACTTCTGGCTTTTATAAGCAATTCCTGCTTCAGTGTAATGCTGTTATAGTACTGTCAATGCAACTTTGTCCTGACCAGTGACCCTTTTTCTTCTCAATTGTCTACTCAATTGCTTGAGTGAAGACTTTCTGTCTTAAAAGACTGAGTTACAACTCTGAAATGTTCAGAGTAAAACACAAAATAGAAGCATTCATACTGGGTGAAGCTCAAGGGTCTGTCTGTCTTCAAGGTTAGGCAATGTCAGATGTCTAAGGAAGAGAGGAATCAGGCAAGCATACACAGTATTTTTCTTCCTACCATATTGCTCTACATGTTTTCCAAACTCCTGTGCCTGAGGGATATCCTTTCCAATCTCCAGCATGTGTTTTTCTTCCAAAAACTCTTAGAAGAGATCTTTCTTTGAATTTCTTTGAATCCAGGAAACTGTTGCTGTGTTTAATATTCTATAGCAAATCTTATTTACTTTCTCTGAACCAGTTTTTAAAACACTACAGAGTACACCTATGGGATAGCTGCAGTGCCACATACAAAGTAGTGTGGAAGTGAGCTTTTCTAAGGACTTGAGTCTGATACTCCCTAGGCTAATATGTTTTCCTTACAGTGCCTCAATACAAAAATATTTTCATAGCAAACCATTTTCAGCAGTTATACTGGCATGTAAATATGTGTGCTTTGGATGTTATGCCATATTGCAGATGTAGTAAACATCTCCTAATGTGATCTTTCCAGACAGGCACATCACGCATAGGGATGCCTATCTATGATTCTGTTTTAGGATGTGCCAGTTTATTTCCTTTTTAATTAAGCTGCAGTACTTGATTGTGTTTGAGTGTTTTATATACAGTTACATTTTTGTGTTAAGCATGTAAATTACTAACAGATCACCTTGTAATACATTAATGTCAGAGTACAATTAGGGATTCAGTAGCAAACAATTCAGTGCTGAAATATTTACAAGAAACATGCATCCTTTTGCATGACAGAATGTAATTTTTTGTTTAGCATTATATTACTATTTATACCAAATTCTTCTTGAAGAGAAGGTCAGAAAACATTGGATTAGCAGAGAATCACATTGCTCTAGGTAGATTGGTGTTGGAAATTGAGAACTGGCTGTTTACCACTGTATATGATATCTGGAGTTGATGAGAGATAAATCGGACTTGATGTCTTGCTGCCTCCTAAATTAGAAGAATCTGTAAATTCTGTGATTTGTTGTTACACGTTTATTGTTAATTACCACCCATTCAACCTGCAGTGTAAGTGTAGACAGAGTGGACACAGATGTAACAAGCTGAACAGTCTCTCTTTTGAAAAAGCGTAAGAGTAATCCTTATGTGAATAGCCAGGTACTCTCAGAGCAGCTGTTAAGGCTTGAAAAAGAAAGGAAAACTTAAATTAATTTTCTCTTCTCCCAGTGTTTGAATGAGCCTGGAATTATGAATACAAACCACAGATTCAAGAGAATGCCTTCTTATCATCAGGAAATAGAACCTTTGTGTTTAAACACCCTAGAAGAATTTCTCATCATATTCAGATTAATTTATTTCTAACTGTGTATACCAGTGATGTCTGAAGTTAAAGACCAATGAAAAATTCTAGTCATATACATGAATTTAAAACCAGCACAGGATATCAGAAATTTAGAAACATTTTTTTCTAGTAATGAGAAGTTTTGTTATGCTTAGAGGGGCTTCAGCCTCTGCCCTCTTCTTTTGTTTGTCACGAATCATGGGAATTGAATGTTTAGAGTGACATGAGCACCAAGTATTAAAGACCTCTGTTTGGTGCCAGTTAAAATTTTTTTGTGTGTAAGAACACACAATCCTAAATCTTACCATATAAATGGATTGCCATAGGTCATTGCCCTGCATAAAAAACCTCTCTGATTCTATCCATTCTGTTTCTTAATCACATCTGAAATCATGAGAGTTGTTCTTATTGCTTATCTGTGAAATATATATTAAGATGTAAACACTATAATTATTTCTTTTGACACTGGTGAATTGGCTGTTATCTTTAGTAAGGCAGAAGATAAGGACAAGTTTCCCTTCCCAGCCTTATGCTCATGGCTGAGGCCTTTACACTAAACAAAGAAATACAGGAATATCTGTTCCACTTGTCACTGAATATTGTGGGTAGCATATTCTTTTCACAATTCCAGCTTTTTCTTGTTTTTGCAGATATTATGAATAAGAAACCGCAGCTAGCCTGGAAGCTATACCTGAAGATGGAAACCTCAGCAGACTCCTTTAATCTATTGCAGCTCATTGCAAATGATTGTTACAAAGTGAGTTTTCTGTTTAGAGCTTTGTGTATGATGTGTTAATTCAGCGACTGTACCAGCAGTCATTTTTTTGATACTTTTTATCAGTCATCACTAGTGAACTTTCTTTTATAAGGGCAGGATGTCTAATAATGTGAATGAGTTGGCAAGGATTAGTCAGTATTTCAAGCTACAGGCCTTCTTGGTAGAGAACCCATTGATTAAAATGTTGGTAAATTACTGCATGCTTGAGCTATCAATAATGATAACAGTTGCTTTTCCTACTAGGGATTCAGTATGGGTAGAAGCTGTTAACAGAAAAAATCTAGCATAGATTGAGCAAGAAACTTCATGCTGCTTTTTTTTCTTTTTTCTTTTTTTTTCCTTTTTTTTGTAAAACTGAAATAATTATCTCTTGTACATCTTTCAAATACCCAGTTACCATCACACCCTAAAAGTCTAGCTGCTCAAGCAATTGGTTATGGCTCTAGTGTTCCCCATAGATGCAATTTGTGAAAGCAAGTTGACAATCAGACCTCATGTAAAACACCTCTCTCTAGATCATTTAAAGTCTTATTTAAATCAGTAGATTGCTTTGTCTAAATTATTTTCAAAACCTTCTTGTCCTGAAGAGAAGTAGCTCTACATTTTGGATTACCTAGACGTCTTAAAAGCTGCATTTATAGAACTAAATTTTTCAGCCTAATTATGTGTCTACATATGGCCATAAATGACTGCTTCAAAATTGTTACTTTGGTATTATAATTTATCTTTCTACACTAGGAGTCATTTATATCTCTTGAACTAAGTGGCAAGATCCATATTGTTTGATTTTATGTGGCGTTTTTCAGATGTTTCTGAAATACTACATTATATTGGAGGTCCACAAACAGCACCAGAGATGTAATTTAAGAAGGCAGTTGCATTAGGCTTTGCTCAAAAGAAAACAGAACGAGCATGAATGGAACAAGGTGAACAGTGTCCTGAAAGTTGGTGTAGCTGGATGCCTCATTGCTGTGCTGATAGAAATTGTTCAGTGAAGAAGTTGGCATGCAGGATTTCATTATTATTTCTTGATGCTTTTTATGCAATAGCCCATCTTATTCATATAGGGAATAGCACATGACTTGGAGTGAAGCATTTCCTAGATTTATGTCAGATAGAAGGAGAATACTAAACCTCTACCTGCTTAATGGAACTAGATCAGATGCTTATTTGGATAGATCAGTATTCTAATTTTTCTTTTTAGCTGACACATCTGACAGTGTTTATACTCATTATCTTTACTCCCATACATTGAAGTGTTTGCCAGTCACCAGTGGTTCAAATCAACATTTATGTGAGGAAAAGAGAATTATTACTCATCATGTAGTACCAGTGTTTCTCTGACTAAGGTTTCCAAATGTAGCTCCCACAGCCTGCACTTTTTTCTCCGAAGGCTTCCAGCTACCAAAGGATAGGAGGTTGTGCTCAGTCTGCCTTCTGTGATCTCTCATGGGAAGATGCTAGTCACAAACAACATTGCCCTTCAGGCTTGCCAAGTGGAGAGCACTCATACAGCCCACATGAGATATGCTATGATGACTTCAAAAGGCACAGTTAATCTGGTCACTCCTTTTGCTTTGACTGTTGCCAAGCAACTTGCTCCTGGTTCCCAATTACAAGTAGAGAATCTAAGGCAGAAAATATAGGGTACACACTGGATTTTCCTATGCTACAGAAAGATTTGGATTATAGAGTCACTGAATCTTCTTTTGTACTGTATTGTAGCAACAAAGGAAAAAAATTTAAGTTAAACCCAGAAGATAAATATTTGGCCATGTCCACATGAGGAAATGTTTCATTTTCAAATGTCTGGACTAATTGGAGGTTGATACTCTGTCCAAGGTTTTGTATATTAGTACAAGACTGGATAAGGGTGCCTCAAAAAAAGATGTTATAATATCACCTGTTTCCCATTTCCCCAATTGCAACATTCCTGTTCTGTGTCACTTGCTGCCCGCAAAAAACCAGGAAAATGTAAATGTACATTGCTTCTACAATTTACTGCTGATTTCAGAAAACTGAGCTCAGTGTTTTTAATCCGCTTCTGAAAGGTGGTCAGGGATAATGTTTCACTTTCTGTGCAGATGCGTCAGTTTTACTATTCAGCCAAAGCCTTTGATGTTCTGGAGAGACTGGACAATAATCCTGAATACTGGGAAGGCAAGAGAGGTGCTTGTGTGGGTGTATTTCAAATGATCTTAGCTGGCCGAGAAGCAAAGTGAGTATTCTGTGTTGTATCTGAATTTATTTTGCTCTTTTCCTATTTTCAGCTAGCTGTAAAGCAGAAGCACAATCTGAGCTTTAGGACTACATATAATCTTCCAATATTTTATTGACCTTTCAGAGAATAGACACTCTGTCCAGAGGCTCCATATGCAGTCTTCAACTTGAAGTTTATCTTCCACGCCAACAGTTATAGAATATATGGTAGAGAATAATTTATGAGCAATCTGTGGACTATAAAATACAAAAATACTTTACTCATCATCACTAGGAAAAGCTAGGTCATAAGTGTAGTAGTGTGTTCATGAACTGAGGGAAAACAGCATAATTTCATGTTGATAATGTAAGAATGGAAAACTATCACATGATATTTTAAGGTGCATAGAACAGAACTAAGGAACACTGTAGGAAGGACATGATTTCTCTAAACAAAGAGTAGAGAAAACTGTATTTTCATTAAAATTTGCCTTCTGAAGACACTGACCGTGTCACACAAGTATACTTACTTGATGAAAGCTTAAAGGAAATCATCTGTGTTACTGACAATTTTGTTTGCGGCCCATTTCACTGGATGGGGAATGAGAGTAGTGAAGCTGTATTTAAGAACTGCTCCCTTGTGAATATTCTGCTGTGATGCCAGATGGCCACTGTCCTCTGGCCAAAGTTGTTGTTTCCTACATGACTGGTAGGTGTGTATCTTGGCCTCTATACCTTCCTTCTATTCACTTCTCTGCTGGAATAATCTCATTAACTACTATATCTTTCAAGTGTCCTTTTAGCAATCACTGCAGCAGATGCAGTAAAATACACATAGCTTGCCTGGTTTTCAAAATATGCAATTAAGTTCTTACTGTAAGCTAACTGGCAAACTGCAGCAGGATTTATATAGGTTTAATAATAATAGGTTTATTCTATTTATTTCTATGTTATTTGTGTTTATGTGTATTGAATTATGTGTGTGTTATGGCAGCATTAAGCTAGATGTTGCCATAATAAAGACTAGCAAATAACATTAAAGATCTTTTTTGAAGTTTGGTTTGTTCGGGGGAACAATTTTGCAAGAGTGAGGATATGTATACAAATACACACATATGCACGCACTAAACTAATTACATTTTGGTGACTTTCTTTTTAACTTATGATTTCTTTACAATTGTATACAAGACGTTTTTGTCAGTTGCTTTTTTTTTTTGTCTCTGGGATCATATCAAGCGTGCCTTTTAATGTATCCCAGCACTGCAGATGACTGGAACTCTCTGTCTCAGAGGACATGTTCTGTGAAATAGTTTGATGTGAGTGCTTATTGTATCAGTTGGGTCTACTTCATTTAAATCTTTAATTTTTGCATTTATAGAGAGACTCTGCGGGAAGTACTGCACCTTCTGAAGAGCACTGGTAATTCTCAAGTAGAATACATTGTTCGCATCATGAAAAAGTGGGCCAAGGAGAACAGAGTCCCTGTTTGAGTCATTGGCACAAAACGAACCAGGTGAGTTGATGTATGTCTGGCTGCAGGACAAAGGTCTTGGTTTCTCCTGTGCATTCTGGGTGTCTCCTTCCTTGCAGGACTTTTGGCATTCAGGCAGGTTGACCCAGCTGAGAAAGTGTATCCTGCAGTGAGATTAAAAACATACAGCAAGTTGGTTTTTTGATGTTTTTTTTAATTAAAAAATTTTTAGTACTTTTTCTGTTGCACCACTCTATTCCTCAAAGTTTCATTTTTTCAATAGTAGTTTCAACTGTCCACAAAATAAAGTGCTCCTCAAATGTTCCCCACATTCCTCCACATGAGTTACTGCATGGGGGGAGGGTTTCTCCAGCAAGCCTTCTGGCCTCTGGAGAAATCATTTGTTACATGACGCAGACAAACCTACTTTGGCAAGTAATGGAATGTGGCAAACAGAGATGGTGACAGTGGTACTACTAGGGTATCAGATAATACAAAAGGCTTAACATAAAATGATATAATCATAATGGCTTGGGTTGGAAGGGACATTATAGATCATCTAGTTCCAGCCTGCCGTGGGCAGGTACAGCTTCCACTCAGAGCTGCTCAGGTCCCTCAAGAGTTTTATCCAACCTGGCCTTAAACACTTCAAGGGATGGGCTATCCACAACTGCTCTGAGTAACTTGTTCAGTGCCTTACCACCCTCATAGTAAATAACTTTTCCTGATATATAAGCTAAACATAATGTCAGTTTGACACCATTCCCTTTTGTTCTGTCACTACATGCCTTTGTGTAAAGTCTCTCTTCTTTAGAACTTTTATAAATTACCTGTCCGGGTTAAAATACAAACCATGTTCTGAAGAGTATCCTTTTCTGAATGAATTTCAACTACCAATACCTAAATTTGGGGTTTTTTTGTCTAAGGATTGTTTTCTCTCTTATCTTTTTCAGAGCATGGAGACGTACTTGACTGATGGTATTGCTCAATCTCACTTTGAAATTTAACACTCAAAACATTTATTCATGTTAATGTAGTTCACATGAGAACTTTAACAATCAGATGGATATAAAGATCTTTTGAATTATTTTCTTCAGCATTTACCACCGTCCTGAGCAATACATTCATTATACTTTTGGATTTTGTATATTATACTCCACTGTATTTTTACGGAAAACAGTTCAGGGAAGACATAATTCTAAGAGAAGGCAACAGTTGTAACTTAAAAATGTGTTATTTTTTGGTAGTAAACAACATTTGTATATTATTTTTAAAAGGAAACTTTACATTTTATAAATTTGTAAAATACATGAGTATTTTTTAATCTTTTGAGGGGAATTCAGAATACCATATTCCCTACTGTCTGTGCATTGATTAAAGCTCATATTTGAATCTACAGCTGAATGTTGGATTGGTCTGTGTTGCTTCATACTGCAGAAGCTGAAATGGTATATTCATTTTTCTGTGGAAGAGGCAGGTTTGTGGCTGATTGCTAAGTGCACGTTCATTAATCAGTCAAAGTCAATCCAATGGCCATGGTCCTAATCTTATAGTAAATTGCTGATACTAAGGCAGCTGGGTGTATGTGGAACACGCACATCTTTCTGCCATACAATGTGTCTGGTTTTACTGCTTCAAGCAAAAAATGGTGGGTATCTTTGTTCAGGCGTCTAGAAGTGCTTTTATAGTTGTGGTTAGTTGCACTTAAATCCAGAAACTGATCTATCACACTAGCAACAATAGGCCTTTCAGCAGGGGCAATGTTACACTCATTCAAAAGAGGTGTGAAAGGAGCAGTATTTTCACTGAAAGCAGTTACAAAACACTTTACTCTTGAACAGAGTTTTCTTTTCCATCTCAGTTTAATTAACTTGGAGAGTGGGAATGCAATTATGAATCTTCAAAAAAAGCTTCAAAAAACTACGTTGGTGACTTTGTAGCAGATGTTAAATGTGTCTAATTACTCCCTTTATTGAACCTTAACCTGCAGGAGAGCTGAAGAGCATCCAAATCCATTACAGACCATTTTACATGTTGGTTGAATCTTCTGAAGTAAGTGTGATGGCTTTGCAGCATAAGGGCTTGGGGGCCAATTTTAAATTCTCTTGTCTGTGACCAGGGAAGTTGTTTTTTTTTAAACCTCACATTTATTTACTGTAGTCATATTGTAATATTTGATATGCTAAATAGCATGTGGTTTAGCACAGTGCATTTTATTGACTGATAATAAAGCTTTTATCATTTAAGATACAACAGAGGACTGCAGAGCTTTGCCCTGATGATGAAATTTTGAGCGGTGATGAAATCAGGTGTTTTACATACTGTCTTAGCATTTAGGTCTTGGTAATAGAACAGTTATGTATGTACTATTAAAATGCAGAACAAGAAAAGTACTGAAAAACTGGTGTTTATTTTACCTTAGAAATACATCTAGAATGTGTGTTCCATTGTTTAATCTGAGGTCATGTCAAAGAACCGAGATACAGGAGTGAAAACTAGTAAAGAATAGATAAAATTTTATCCCTGCTCATTTCCATATTTCCCTAAACTCTGGAAATTTAAGAAGTCAAGGTATTCTAAACAGGATGGCTAGGAGTGAAGGTGGATGTGGAGGAAAACAAGAAAAGTGACCTATTGAGTAGCAGGCCGTAAAGAATGCATGTGCAGAGTCAGGGAAATGGGTAAATTTATTGGGTCAGGAGTAAGTGAATATAAAATTGAAACAGTGGCATTTCAGATAATGTAATGAAAGGAAGACTAAGGCAGAATTGTAATTTCATGGAAGAATATGGAAATTAAGAGTTATTTCCTATACTCTGAATAAGCATCTGATTCTGGAAAAATAAGATGCAGAAAATGCACAGAAAGTACTGTGCTAGCAATCATAGCATTAATAGTGACTAGTAGAGAAAACCAAATCCTAAACAGCATGAAACTGCTTTTATTTAGGTGTTGACCATTCCTGATGGATAAAAAAGTCAACCTTGAATTAAATTTGTTAATACCTGAACAACAGCTATGACAGTATAATCTAAGTGAATTAAACTGGAGGCAGCAAGTTCACTGTGAAAGAAAAGTAATGCCACATTATAGCTCAGGACTGTAGCAGGCATTTATGTTTCTGTGGTTCCCTCAGCTGAAAGGTGGCTCATTGATCTTCATAAGAAAACTCTCTGAGCATGAATGGGGAACTTGGCTATTAGGTAGTCAAACACAAAGTAAACAATTACCTAAATGGCTGTTGCTACCTGTAGCTTCACTATATGGGAGCTATACATACGTTGAAGAAAATGTCTAGACTTTGCCCACTGGTTTATTGTTTAATCATTTTTCATCTGTATTATCTCCAGAAGTAACTTCCACTCACTCTTTTTGAAGTTTCATTTCCAAATTGCCCTCTTCCCTTTCAATCTATTACATGGTCATTGAATAAGTAGACAATTGTATTAGTGTTACCAGTAACCTTAAAATCAAGTCATTAATCAACTGCTAGATAAACTGGCCTGACACTATGTAGTGAAAGATGGTAGATTTCACCAGTGTTGAATCCAGTAACTCACTCAACCTACCAAAAAATATTTGACAGAAAAACTTAGTAGTGTTAATTTGAAGATGGATAACGAAAAATCCATAGTTTTATTTTGAAATTTATTCAAATGGCTAAATCATATTTGCTTTTTTAGAAATTGTACCTAAATTCTAAATTCAACTTGTTTAGCCTTGTTTTCTAATATTCAGTTCTAAACAATGTTCATCGTTGCTGTTGACCATTAAAGCCTAGCATTCTTTGGTTTGGCTTATTGGTGGTTTTCTTTGGAGCTTTTTTTTTTAATTTTTAGGTATGTTCAAAGTGCAGCAAGTCAATTCTTGTTTGTATGAAAGACAGCTTCCCCTGTAAAGGTGTTTTGCAGGCTGGAACACTGGCAATGGATTTGTCAACAGATTTTTTTTAAAGCACGGCTGTTAACAAGTGGGCATAATTTATCTCTGTATGCAACATTAGAATATGCTTCTCCATAGTGCTGCTTGCTGTTCTCCTGCATGGGTACTCAAATACTGCATTCACCCTTTTTGCCATATTGTCATGGGGCAACCTTGCATTAAACTCTTGGTTCTTGGCTGGGACATATCTAGGATTTTTCCAGAAATGGTATTTTCCAGAATGCAGTCTATGCTTTGGAAGAGACAACTTTCCTTTTGTTCTTCAAAAATACATTTTGTTCAGATTGGCTCAGTTTTCCAGCTTATGCAGATCACTCTGCATGACTACTTATCTCCACTAATCATGAGTTTGTTTCTCTGTAGTTATTTATTAGCAGTTTTACATCTATATCTGGGTCATCAAGGGGTCTGTTGCATCCAGGATCCCCAAGACATTGTTGTTGCTGACTGATGGCTGCTTTTTATCGTGTGTCAGTCTCAACTTATTTAACATGTACCTTACAGATATGGAATTATGCTGTTCTTTAAAATTAGGTATATGATACATCAGAAATGTATGCATTGCACTTGTAGGAATTGCAATATTCTTATATTCAGCTAAACTTGTAAAAGATCCATGTGATAGGAGATACTTCCCATTCATTCTTTATTAGATGAGCCTTTCAGCATCCCAGAGAGACTGATAGAGTCCAGTTGCTCAAGTCCTTTTGCATAATTTGAAACAGCTCTTTTTTTTGGCCTTGCAATCACATTTAGCCACACACTAAAAGGTTACCTTTAACTGTGTAGAGTTTAGGCTTTCATTTGGAACAAATAAAGCAGGCTTTTCACATTTCTGGGCAAGGGACAGCTCCTAAATTCCTTACAGGTCCCGCTTAATTGATGAATTACACTAGCATCTATTTATAGATTTAAAAATAAAAGTAATGCCTATATTTAGTAAGAGCTGTGACTTTTGAGAAGACACAGTGTATTCTTCAAATAAAAAGAGAACTTACTGTTTCAATTCATGCTTACATGCTTGAATTGTGCTGAGTTGCTCCACATTGTATTGTTCTTAGTAATTCTTTAGAATAATTTAAAATAATGCAGTGAATAAATAATGGTCTTTAATATGTTTTTACAATAGATCTTCAAGACTGTGGGTCTCCAGTTATTTGAACAGGAAATATGCTGTCCATAGTTTGTAGTCATTCTCAGATATGGCTGAATCAAACTAAAAAGTGGGATACTATGTATGTTGTTCCATGAACCTAGGAATTGTGTTGAGTTTTTTGCAGTTCTTAAACCACACTTTAAGCTGGTCCTTAACTGGAGGTGACTGATGAGCCTTAGACTCCACCTTGATCACTGCGAGCAATTTCCATGTGGTCAGTTCTGTGCAAAAATACACGCAACAGTGCAGAATTATAAAAGGTAGCATTCTAAGAATATGTGTAATAATGTTGACCTTGTTTACATCATGTAGAAAAGAACCATGCTCTGATTCCAACAGCTGCATTGCTCATTGTAACAGCTACAATTTTCTTAGATAGTGTTTTCCTTCTTAAGCATGATGGGATCATTATGCATGCCACTCTAAAGCTACTTGTAGTCTTTTTCTTGCCTTACATTAATGGGTGAGGCCATTATATGGGGAGCCATTATGTGACAAAACTCAGTATCATATTTTGCACAGCTGGTGAATTAACTCATATCACATGTCATGTGTCTCATGAATCCATGTGTGAAAGCTAAGAAAATGTTACAAAAATTAAATTATAGATCCTGATAAACCAAGCCTATATTCCCATACCGATGATTATCCTAGTGTTTTCATTCTACCAGTTCAGTCTTACTTTTGTCTGACTTATTATGTGATGCCACATGTACTGAACTTAGTCATTACTGAACATACTGAGAAGCTGTCTATATAAAATTGTTGTGGTTTTCCCCACCATTTAAAGGCAGAAGAGCTATTTTCCAGTCAAAACAAAGTAATTTCTGAGGCAAGCTTTACAAGACTCCCGACTCATTTGGCCAATTATTCACAAGCAGGTTTTATCACTGTGTCCACTTTTCATTCTGCACATTGTCCTTCCCTACTGTTTTCCCTTCCTGTCTCCCCATTAATGTGATGGGCCTTGCAGGACTACTAAACTACTGCTAAAGTACTGCTGATTTGCACTTCTCCCTTCCTCTCCTTGCACCACCTCTGAGCATGACTTGCCTCACTCCCACTTCACAGGCATTCGAAGCAAGATATTTTCAGATTTGTAAAATGCTAAGTCCTGTGAAAGACTAGAAATAACAAGACACTAAGAATAATCAGTCTCTTAAAACAGTGAGGAAGTGTTCAGATAAAAGTAGATGGTACTATTATTTACCAATGTCAGAGGTAATTCTTTTAAGGTCAGAAAAATTACTTTTGAAATAGAACTGTTACACAGAAAATGTAGCTTGTTTTCACAAGCATTTCAGGCATGTAGTGTCCACTTTTCTTAAAATTGTCCCTTCTATTGCTGCTATTCTACACTTGTTTTAATATGCTTAAAAAACATCACATTTCATGTCTTCTCAAAATCCAACTTGAGGTGGAAAGAAAATAGTTTTAAAGAATTTCATTTGTCTATTTAAATTATTCATGTATGAAAAATCGTTTTTCATATGTAATTTTTCAGATGCTATTTTTAATGCTGTGGCATTAAATCATAATAATTTTATGCTGTGGCATAAAATCAAAAGCAGCTTTGTGTTGAATCTGCAAGTTCAGTATGTAGCTAATTCTCAGTGATAAATATGTGCTTTGCTTTTTTGAAGGCAATTTGGCTTGGAAATAAAATCATGGAAGTATGAAAATGCTGAACTGCACATGCAAAGTATGCTTCTGACTATTCTGATCATAAGCTTGTATGAATGTTAAAAATGTGGTAATTTGTTTATGCAATCACTCTCAGCTGTCTGTGATAATGTGTACTTATCTAGGTGTGGAATTTACATGAGTAAAAGCAGTTTTCCAAAGTGCTGAGAGGCCTTAAAAAACTTGGTTAGGAAATTGGAGTTTTGGTAAAATCAGTGTGAAAATGAAATGAGGAACAAAAAAGAAAAACATTTCTTCAAGGTCATAGTAAATATTATGTTGTATGTCTGAATAACTTTTAGAAGATTGCTTTGCCATTTACATATATGTATTACATGAAATTCTCCTTTTTGGGAGGATGAACATTGCTTGGCAGGTGTTGCCTGAACAGTAGCTATAATAATTTTAAATATATTACAGTATTTAATAAAAATAAGTTTCCTATAATTATCACAATATTTATATTTCACTAGAAACTAGGAAATATCACCGTGGCAAGTGAACAATGTTCCTCCAGCCAGCAGTCTGCCCGAGTACACTCTCAAGGAGAGCGTTTGTCTTGTACTAGGTCAGCACCCACAAGAGAAAACCTGAGCGAGGGCAGATCTGTGGCACATTACTTTTGTACTTCTGAGAATTATTTCCACACCCTTTTACCTCATTAAACAGTATTACTACTGCTTTTAGTGTAGAAATTGCAATTCAAACTGAGAACTTCCTACCTGGCTAGTCCTCCTTATTCCTGTTACAGGTGGGTGGCAGAGCTATAGGAAATCATTACTCATATTCTTGTGTGGCTTTCATTACCACTGGGAGAATAAAACCGGCAGACAACTATACAGAGATAAGACAACAACCTGACTCTAAAGTTTCAGACAGCCTGGTAATCTTCAGCTGCCTCCAGGGGTGCTGGCCTGATGGAACAGGCTTTTCATCAGAGATAAGCATCCCATGCCACAAGTATCTGTAAAGAAATTGTGCAAATGAGGGAAAAAAGTGAGGGACAACTCCCCAGAGCACATAATCCATCTCAATCTCTGTAAACATCTAGGTGTTTCTACACTTTCAAATTAGCAGGTGTGAATCATAAAAGAGCTACCATTAAGAAAGTCTATTCTTTACAAAGACAGCTCCTCTTCAGTTTTAAACTCTGCTTAGATACGGGTGAAGTGACACAGCCAACACATAATAGGCAGATGCTCCTCAGTTTAAGTTTCTTTGCCAGTTCATTGAAATCTGTACCCTTTCTATATACTTGTATTTTTAAGGAAAAAAATGTGTGTGTGTGTGTGCGCGCACGCATGTGCGCCCACGCATATTACTGGGTACTCCTCTACAAAATCCCTTTTGTTTATTTCTGATGTAATTTTCTTGCTATTTCTATCAAATAAATAAATAAATAAATCCGGGATTTCAGCTAAAAGGTTATTTTAAAGAACGATTTAATCGTTCAGGTTGAAAAGGACAACTTTAAGTTCATTGAATCCAACAGTTTACTCTGCAGAACCCTAGCTACCACTAACCATTCCCTAAATGCCACATCTACAAACCCCTTAAATACCCCCAGGGAATATGAGTCTACCACTTCCCTGGGTGGCCTAGTTATATTGCTTGACAACCCTTTCGATGAAGAAATTTTTCCTAATATCCAATTGAAATCCCCTTTGATGCAATTTGAGGTCAACTTTATCTTGTCCTATTGCTTGTTATGTTGGTAATTCAGTGGCTTTAATTTTCTTGTGATCACTTAGAAGGTAACTAATTTTTCCCCTCTGTTTTCTCTTCCTTCTTAGAAAAGTAGAGAGTAAACCTGTAAAGAGGAATTTTCTAGGGATTTCCTCCTTGACAGAGAAAACATCTCAGGGGCTAACATCCCCAAATTAATGTCATTTAAGACAGAGTCCAGACACCACCTGGAATCATTACTGCTGTAGAATTTTACAGCTTATTTGTCAAACTCTACTGAGTTCACCCTTAACACTAGGAAAGTTTAAAGACAAAAGTCGTATGCTTGCTCCAGCAAGAAATCTAGACACCAGAAGCGGGAACAATTATTAACTAAAAAATTAAGATGTAACTAGAAAAGTGTTGCTAGTTACAATTGATTTTGCTACTGTTATCCAAAATAACAAATGATCCTTGTTCTGCTTGGTAAATGCACCTGCTTAAGAGCTGATATTTACTGTCCCAGTATTTAATCTTCTCTCCAGGCTCAAGAGATATTCCCATAGCAGCTTCTCCAAGCAGCTTGGCAAGGATGCAATTCCTTCCTTTTTCTCTCTCTGCTCTTTTTTCTTCCTAACTTGCAACTCCATCTAAATGGAGCTCTTGAGGCTTTGAATTTTCTCTGAGCTTCCTCTAAGTTAACAGTCTTATCCTATGTATTATCCTAAAGAATGTTACTATGTTCTGTAGGCCATAAAACTCACCAGTCATTCAGAGCTTGTGTCAGCTTTAAATTTCTCATTGAGAATATTCTTCCAAACAACACGGATGATAGATACCCTAACACCCCCATCTTGGTTGAAGAACTCACATTACCATGACACATCCCTTCCTGTATTTACTTCTTTTACATGAGCACTTGCCCTGATTTCAAGCTTACATGAGATAAAAGCCAAGATTTTGTTTTCATCCGCTACCTCTGAGATACACAGTCATGCCATTTATAGTGTTCTGGCACAAAACATGGTGTTGGAAGACCACTCCTCATCTCAGCAAGTCAGCAAAAGATGCACCTAAATCCACTTCTACGGGTAAAAAGTGCTTCCAGTTACAGGAGCGGTAAGTACTTTTTGCATAAAAATTGTTGCCGTTTTTAAAACTACCTACTTGCATTGAAACCTAGACTTTTGATCAGATTTGTTCAAAGCATTTCTTAAAGCTCTGGAGAGGAGTTCAGTGTCTCTTGGGCTCAAATTCTCCAGTAAGTGAGGCTTGAGCAATTCACAGGGAACAAATAAAAACATATGGGATAAAGTTCATTATCACAGTTCCTTTGCTCTGACAAATGAGTATTACTGCCCTGTCAAAGGAGATCCTAATTATCTGAAGCTATGCATACAGCCTTCCTAGAGTGAATCTGTAATTTCTGTACCTGCCTACAGTCCTTCCAAACAGTTTATTTCACTGAAAAGTGTACTTCAGACTTCTTAAGGCTGTGGCAGAGCTGCTGATAACAGCTCTTAAAAATGTGTGCCTGAGGAAAGAAAGCTAGAGATATATTCTTCAGAAAACAGTATTTTTACTTAAAAGCACAATAGTAAAAATATGAGGGAGAGGGATCCTGCAGATAAATCAGTTTTCTAAATGGTATGAAAGGCACTGGTGTTCCATTTTAGAAAGAAAGTGGGTGGTTTATTCCTTGATTCTGTATCAGGCAGGGAGCAACTTAGTAAAGCTGTAAGAGGAAAGACAAGTTAAAAAAACACTCATATTCAGAAATCCTCATTAAACAGAAAACCAGCAATGCTCGCCATGTTGTTCGTGCAGTGGATTCTTGTGATGCAGCAGCAGTTCTAGTAAAAGTTACATAAATATCAATCTACCTGCAGCTATATCATCTCCTGACACAGAAATGGAAGCTGCGGCTGCTGTGGCAGCAGTTCCAGTGAAAGGACTACAAGGATCAACAAGATGCATAAGAAACCAAGGATATAGTGAAGCAGCTGATGGTAATTGAGGATATTCTCACAAAAAAACCCAAACCAAAACACACACACACAAAACACACAACAAAACAAAAACCAACCAAGCCTAAACCTGATAGAAGCATCTTGGAGACTTGAGCAGTGGAGATGTGACTGCCACTGGTATGAGCTGGCTGCCACTACAGCTGCTACCTTTAATGTGGATCCCAGTTCTAACCTTAAGGAAACTGCCATTCCATGTCACCTAAGCTTATTATGTAATATTATTATACAAGCAGAACATGTTTTCCCCTGTATTCCCATCCAAGGACAAGAGGCTCATAGCTCATGGAGGTAAAGTAATAGCCTTTGAAGCTGAAAACAAACTCCCTGCAGACAGACATAACTCATGATAAGCACAGCTCTGCTTTCTGGTGGCACCCTGGGCCTGCTGCTGTGAGGTGAGCTCAGAGGAAACCACACAGTGGTATCCACGAGGTCCAGGAAAGCAGTGACCACTGGTCTGTAATGGAACAGGATACAACTCTACCACAACCAACACAAACAGCCCAAAAGCATGAGAGTGCTACAGACAGAGAAGCCAGTCCAAAGCAGAGCAGGAGGGTCCCACTGCACCAAAGTAGAAACCTCTGCAGTTTGCTGGTCTCTGTTGTTTTCTGTATTTAAAACTAAGGCAGGTCAACAAACTGCCACTCACTGATGTGACTTTAGCATCTGTAATTCCAAGCAGCCACTTTGTCTGATCTACTCATTTTGGCTTTCACCAATGAAATAAAAAGCAGTTTCAATATCACCTCAAAATTACTCTCTTTGTGCAATTGTTAAATTTTTTAAAACTCTTAATGTGCCTCTCTGTGTCCTTCAGATAACATAAAAGGGAAAGGAATCTGTATTTGATGTTGGACTATTTTAACATGGCCATATCCCAAGAGAAAGCAAAGTAACTGGCAGAACATCTCTAATTACTTTTTAAAAATTGTACCTTTAAAATTTTGTGATGGACTGAGAAGGGTGGCACCTTATACTATGTACTGACAACACTGAGATGGAGCTTAATGACAAAGAAAAAAATAGGTTGCAAAAGAGAATACAAAAGATGGATAAATTACAAATCTAACTCCCACTGAAGTATTGAAATGGCACAAGCCTGGAACTTTTCTGGTGTATTCAAAACCAAATTCCTTGGAAACTTATGTTCTAGTGAATTTGCTTGTTTTCTTTTCCAAATGGTTGTAGTATCTTAGACCAAATGTAATATCAAAATTTTCCAGTAACTGCTATGTTTGGATCTGCTGCCAGGTTTCTTTCTGATTTAGTTCAGATACTCCAATCCAGAGCAAACTGCCTTTGGTGACTTCACTTTAAATGCAGAGATCCAGAACTAGTTTTCTAGTTGCATAAACAAGTAGTAAGCGTTATAAAAATATGATGTGCACGCCAAGATGCTTAGAGAATAGCAATATAGAAATAGAAGGGTTTATTGGTCTAGTTAAATTCCTAGGAGAAAGGAAGAGGGGGCATATGGATTACTATTTCATAGTAACCTTAGATATGAAAAGCTGCTTCTAATATCAAGCTTTGCAATCTCAGAACAAATGGCCACCTGAAACTATTTCCAAGAACTACTTGTGATTTTCTCAGTAACCCCACCATGGGTTTGGTGATGATTGTTCCTTTCCAGCTTATTTTTTTTTCTGCTTAAAAAGCATGTCAAAAATCTGACCAAGATGCGATTCCAGGTGTATCTACACTACAGGAATATGAAGCACTTAATTCAGATACTCATAAAACTAATTTTCTTGTGGAGTCCATGCCCTACATCGATTACTGATGAATAGTAGCCCCCTATATCTTAGTTAGGAGACTGAAAGACAGAATGGAGTTTTACATTAGATACTGAGAATGCAGCGTCTATCTTCATTAACTTTCCATGGATATATTCAAGTATTATCTGTCAACAAACTACCTGTTGTATTCTTTTTGTATTTATTTCAAGGTTGTCTCCTACCTGGTAATTGAAAACAAAGTTCAGCAGAGCTGCAGAAGAGCCTGTGACTGTCATATAAGATTTCTGTTTGATGTGCAATAAACTCCTCTTTTTTCTGAGGAAAGCCCCTTTTTACCATCACAGGATTTAATGGCAGAGATGACATAGAAACTTTGATGAAAATCAGAATCTTCCTGGCAGGGTCCACAGGTCTGGAGCTTAGGGATGCTCACTCAGTTTGAATCCAAAAATACATTTCCTATTTTGTGCATCAGTTAAAAGCAGTATGAAGTTCTCAACATAGAACAAGTGCAAGTACCAAACTATGTTACCATGATGCTGAAAGGCAAAACATATCTTGAGGAATACAGCCACCTCTACTAAGCTTGCTAGTTGCACCACAACATGCAAGGTTTTAAGATAAAACAAGTCCCTTAGACTATAAAGCTCCACAAAGTTTCAAGCTTCAAAAGGAAAGTTTACATTTCTCAGATCGGGTCAGTCATTCCAGTGACTTGCTGCTGCAAACAATATTCTGGAATGCCCTCCATTCCCTGTTAGCAATGTTACAACTTTCAATAACGTTGTTCTTCTCTGGAAACTAGCTGAAATTAAACAGTCAAAAGACTTTCTGTGCAATGACAGCAAATCATCAAGCACAGTGATGGATGTAGTTTGAAAAGTAGAGCAATGTGATGCACAGAATAGTCTGTTATCGTTATGTAAAATAATAGATGTAAATTGCTTGCTTTGCATGAGTACATTTTTTAAAAAGATAATAGACCCACTCCTATCTAGTATTTCTGAGACTAAAAAGTGCCCCATAAATGGTAATGTCTTTTTCTCTGCTCCAGTGAAGCTAGAGCATACAGTGCTCATGATGTTCATAAGCTTCCTGAAACTTCACATTGCCTTGGTGGCATACCTCCATCTGGAAATACCAGCTATCAGTCTGTCAAAGTAGGTGGTGACAGACTGAAACACTTGCAGTATTTGCAGGCAGCTCCTGCTCATGAGAGAAGTCTCGCTGCTGCTCAAACCCTGCCTTCCTGGCGTTGTCCCCTCTCTGTCTCGAGCAGCCCTTCCCCAACAAGTCAGAACTGGTCCCTGCAGACAGAGCCGGCGCCTACAGAGCAGGCATGGCGGCTGAACAAGCTCCCTGCCGCCGAAAGCAGACCGGCACCCTGGGCAGCGGCTGCTCTTCTAGAGGAACAAGCTGCGATCAACCCCGCCATACGGCACGATTTTGTCAAACCCCGATGTGCTCTGCTGTTCCACTCAGCGTGGGCTGATGCTACCGAGACACGGCGCGTCCGCGCCGTGTCGGCTGGAACAGACGCTCTCCTCGCACGGGTGGCTTTTCTCTGGTGACTGACCCGCAGCCGCCGACTTCTAGGCACCTCAACAGACCTTCCCCTCAGCGGGCCCGGGGCCCCCGCAGCTTCCCCGCGCTGCCCCGGGAGGACGAGCGCTGCGCAGGCCCGGCGGCTGCAGGCGGCGGCGGGCCCGGCGTGCGCATCGCCCCGGCAACCGGGGGCGGGCCCGGCGCCCGCGGCGTGTAGGCGGCGGCGACCGCGCTGACGTCCGGGGGAAGCTGAGCAATAACAGCAGCGACGCGGGCCCGGCTGCGCCTGCGCGGGCTGCGGGGTTGCTCTATTTATGTGGGGGGGCGCCAAGATGGCGGGGGCGGCGAGGAGAACGTAGGGGTAGCTCCGACCGGGCGGCGGAGCGGGGAGGAGGAAGAGGGAGGAGCCGGGACCGGTGGGTGGGAGCGCGGAGAGCGGTGTCACCGAACGTGTGAGGCGGGGGCCGGCGGACGGCGGGCGGGAGGGGGGCGGCGGCAGAGGAGGATGGCGGAGCCGCGCCGGGTGCCGTTCATTAGCCTGTCACCCGTGCGGCGCCGCGAGGGCGAGAGCCCGGCGCTGGAGCGAGAGCCGACGGGCCGCGACCCGGAGCCACCTCCGGCGGGCCGTGAGGCGCCACCGCCGGAGCCGCCGCCGCACGAGCCGCCCAGCGACAGCGCTGCCCGCCCGGAGCCGCCCCGCGACCCTGGCCGGCCTGAGCAGCCGCCGCAGCGGGAGCCCCCCCGGCCCGAGCCGCCGCCGCTGCCGCCACCGCCGCGCCAGAGCGGGCGGCAGGAGCCGCCGCCGCCGCGGGAGGCGCTCCCGCTCCGCCAGACGGTCCGCCTGGAGGTGGTGCTGAAGGACCCCACCGAGGAGGGCTGCGTGGAGTTCAGCTACCCGGAGCTGCTGCTGTGCGGGGACTCGCGGGTACGGGACCTCCCCCTCCCCTTCTTCCCTCCCCTCCCGCCGGCACGGGCCCTGCCGCGCTTCCTCCTCCTCTTCTCGGCTGCCGGCGGCCCCGGCCTTGCCGATAGTGTTATCGGCTACCCCTTGCTGCTCGGGAGTGGTCCCGGTACGGCGGGAGGGGCGGTGTCCTGCAGGGAAGTCCGGCAGCCTCTCCGTCGCTGCGGGCTCCTCCTGGTGCTGAGGCTGCGCCTGTGCCCCTGGGGGGAAGGGGAAGCTTCCCACTTGTCCCTGAGGTGGCCGAGGGCTCCTGGCCTTTGCTGCGGGCTGAGGCGGAGGAGCGCCGCTGTCTTGTGTCCCGCTTACCCCGGCTCACCTCCCTGCCGCTCCCCTTCCCTGCCCGGAGAGGTGTTGCATCCTCCCTCCCGTCCTGGAGCTCTTTAGCGGCAGCTGGACGAAACTCTGACCACGCCGGTCTGTATTCCGGGCTGACCCTAGGCTGTGTGCATGTAAATAAAGAAAGCCCTTCTCTGGTGTAAGCCTCGAGAAGCAGTGAAGTGATCATTAGCAGACTTGGAGAGGAGTTTTTGTAGTCTTGGAGGGGACAGGGATAAATGAGAGTTAATGTTGAACCGGTAACCACACCTGTGTTGAGAACTTAAGGAAAAAAAACTCAAAGTGTTCTTCCTTTGCTTGTTCGTCCTAAGCAGAAAGTTTTTGATACTTGAACTACTTTCGTTCTTAAGAACAAAGCTTCTGCAGCCAACTTTAGGAAGCAAGCAGCATTAGCCAATCAACAGGGCACACTGTTCCAGGTAGGAAAGAGAGACGCATGTCCTTAAGCTGGTTACACTTGAGCTGCTCATTCTTAGTTAAGGATACCAGTGAATTTGTACTTGATTTAAATAGTTGTGTCTGCTCTTTAATCCAGTACACAGCTTCAGAGCAAGCGTGTTTCTTACTGGAAAAGGCTGAGGGCAAGTAAGTAACTACTGCTGAGAAGGTTGTGGTAGATCTGGTGATAAAAGCGAGTATCAAATACCAGTACTGATACTGCCATGGGATTTTTACGTTCCAGCACAAACTTGAATATGGTTGAAACTTTTCTCATGAACCAATGTGTTTCTAGGCGATGACAGCACTGTAACTATACTTAGCGGGCTGCTCACTTTTTTCTGCTGTAGGAGGGATATACACACTGGATTGTGTTCAAATGTGGAAGACAGAAAATCAGTGACTGATTTTAATCCCTCAGATCTTGTCATGCAAGTTAAAAGGTTCCTTCTGTTCATCCTGTCCTACAGCTGTTGTGGGCAAACAGTGCCAGTTATGACTCCTCAGAATTAGTGTAGCATAATCATGCTGCTCTCTGAAGTGCAATCTTTCTGAGCAATTCTGTGAAGGTGAAAATTGTGTTAGTGTTCAGAAGTGGTTCAGTACTTGAAGGTTGACTTTTCCCTTTGGCAGTTCCCACTTCCATAACTACCTTTTATTCTCAAGGTTGCCAGTATCTTAATCACATACTTAGGGGAAAATGGATCTTTCTGATGTAGTTCTGATGCAAATTCCATGTCTTCTGAGGATGGGAGAGCATTGATTTAGGGGATTTTGGTACAACTGGGATCAGAAACTGCTTTTAAGGTAGAGACAGTGGTAGTACTACTTTATAGGAAACTTGTGTATGTTTCAGCTCAGTAGAGTCCAAATTAAAGTCAGTGGATCATAATGGCCCTTCTGTTACTAGTTTGTGGAACAATCAGCTGATTTACTATGTAAAACTGTGTCATAAATTAGGATCCTTTTAAAGTGATTCTAGACTTTTACTCCTGTTTAAAACCTGCTGTGTACTTGACCTATCAGTTTAATTTCTTGCCTGTTATATGGTAGAAACTAGAAAAGCTACTCTAAGGGAAGACTTAAGATCCTAAGATTTGCTTTTTCCAAGTAGGTAGTAACTAATTGGCAGTTAATGTTGTGGGTTTAAGTGGAGTCTTAGATTTAAAAAATTGTTATTTTAGTATTGTTTCAATTTCAAATTAGCAGTTCAGATACTTTATTTTTACTATGCGAATTTTTTGTAGGATGAAGGTTGATTTGGTTTTATGGAAGCTGTGGTTGGCTTCTCCCTCACAAGAAGTTGCTCAACTTTTTATAACATTTCCCATTAAAATTAAGCATTACAAAGTCAGGAGCTTGTCTTTCTGTCTTGTAGTGTTCTTGGAACTGTAGCAACCAAGAAAAGTTCTCCAAAGGAAGGCAAGGACTGATGCACAGGCATAACTTTAAATATGGCTTTAATAGGCTATGATAATAATAGTTATATAATAATGAAGTGGTAGAGAATCCCAGAACTGATCTGGCAATGTGACTTTTTTTTTTTTACTATTCCAAATGTAGGTTCTTATGCTGAATCACAAGCTAGTGGAAATGTTTACTTTAAAAACTTGTGCTGTCCTTGTCCTTTTTTTGTCTTGATAAAGAGAACATTCTCTGATAGGGTTGTTTGTAGAGTTCATATTTTGGGAGGAATTATGTAAAGTTTTAAATGTGAGTAATAAGTTTGTGTGGTTGTAGGGTTTGTTTGCCTCTTAAATGCTGCCAGAAGTGAAAGTGCACTCCCATTTCTTTTGGGGTAACTGAGGCTTGGTGTATAAAACCAAAGTTTAAGTGGATGAGCCAGAAGCTCGAGTTAGCTTCTGTCAAACAGGCTCTAAAGGTGCTGAAGTAGTAATGTCTTAGTTTGAGAGCCATCCGTCCCTTACAGTCAAAACTAAAAATTGCTTGAATTTGAGTTTTCAGTAGTGCTTAAATAATCAAATTGATAGTCAGCTTTGAATGTTTGATGGAGAGAGGCAAGTCGACACTTAAGTGCTAAGTTTTACTTGATCTTTAGACTCAGCATGGTCTCATTTAATAGTTAGAAAAAAGCCTAGCAGAAGATGAGGAATAGCTTTTCCCAAGTAAAAGTAGAGAAAATGGTGCTTCATGAATTGGGCAGTATTTTATATTTAATTATGCCTGCAGGAAATGAGTGTGTGGCTTTAATTTATGTTTCATGAGTAACTATAGCCTCTATTAATTTTTTCTCTAAATATTCAGTCTGGAAAATATATTATAATTATGTGGTGGTTGTAGTTTTGCTTAGCTTACCTTCCTCATTACATTGGTGTTGGTGCTCATGAGCTGGTTTTGTCACCATTTAGTCAATATACTGGCTTTTCATACTATGGAGGAAGGATCTTGCTTAACTTAGTGGTTTTTTGTTCTTCATAAATCTTCATTTATTCATGGGTGAGTAGTCCATACACAGTAAAATTAATTGCCATCCATAAAATTCTGCAAACTGGAATTTCATTCCACCATACTTTAGCATCCTGATACCTTCCCCCTTCCAGCAATTACTG
>VRYO01001878.1:24768580-24977910 GCA_009812075.1 Sialia sialis
TTGACTTTGTCTCAGTGAAAACCTCTTTTCTGAAAAACACCAAAAATTTAAGGGGGTACTCCCTCCTTATTTGAATAGCTGGAGTATTAAATCTCATGTGGCTAACATAGTTAAGATTACTGAAATTAAGTCTTGCACTGTAATTTTTTTTTGTTTAGATAGAAGACTGACATTAATGATGGTCATAATTTACTGAGCTTTTTAGTCTTCTGGCTGCTTCCCTCCTGATTAGCACACTGCATACATCTTGTCTGTTGTGTCTAGAAGGATCATAATACCTGTTAGAGGGACCAGTGGAAGCAGAAGTGAAAAGGAGTTGTGATTAGAGAGTTCTTTCTCACCTCAAATGGCCATAATTCTCTTATGCTTACACTTTTAGTTGAGGTTCAGTGGCATGCTCGGGAAAATACAAATCTGAGTATTTATCTTAATTCTTCTGGTTTTCTTCTCATCAGAAGAAAAGTAGGTGGATGATAATTCAGTGATCAAAATAATTTTTAGAGATTAAATATAAATGTTGACTACTTAGAGTATTGTTTTTTGACATTTAATAGATTGAGATGCACTGTGTTTCTTATGAATGTGTAACTTTTGCATTTTTCAGAAGAAATCAGTTCATTTAGAGGATCCATTTAATGATGAACAACGTGAGCGACATGAAGTAGAAATGCTTGCCAAGAAGTTTGAGGCAAAATACGTGAGTTACTGCACTTTGTTAAAAAATACAGATATTTAATAGTGATAACAGATAATGTTGTGGGGTTTTTTTCCTGAATAAGGTTGCTAAAGTATTGTCAAATGACTTCTGCACATTTCAGCGATAACTGTCTCACTGTATTTCATTTAAGTACCTTGAAGCTGCCACAAGCTTATCAGACAAGTCTGCTAAATAGATTTATCTGTAGATGTTATAGCTTGTGAACCTATTCTTGGAAAAGCTTCTGTATAAATACAACTTGGTAATAGGTGCAGGTCGATATTCATGCTCTGCACTGTTCTGAAGGAAAGAAATTTTATGTAATTCTGTTGTGCACTATTGAACAGTTCTCTTTGGGCTAAATACTGTTGAATCTTGATGAATTTGTGACTGTGACTAGTTTGGAATGTTTCCATAGGAAGTTATTTGTTAAATAGTAAATAATTGCTCAATGAATGTCTTATAGCTGCCAGCTGCCTAAAGATTACTGGCTCCTGAAAGTGTAGTGTGAGTGGCTTGAACACTAGCTAGCAACATAAAGAGCCTTTCACTAGTAAAGGAAGGTAGACATCAGAAAATGTTGACAAAAACCGCACCCAAACAGGTCTTTAAGAATTCATTTGGGTAAGGTTAGGTGATTAACTCTGAGCTGGCAATCAGAGCTCATCATCATGCTGAGGCATGTTGATATTCTGGATTACTAATAGAACACTTCAATAATAAAGAAGGGAAACAAGAGCAGTCATTTGTATCTTTTGCTATTAATATATATATTAAAATTTTTTTTGTGTGACTTATTTGGATTTTTTTTTTTTCTGGCAAAGGCAGGTTTTTTCTAAATGCCCAGTCTATACATTCTGTAGAAGTAACGACTATTTCAAGGCATGTTACCTGTGATACATAACGAAATCAACTCTTAAGCTAAAAAGAATAATTCTCTTCTTTTGGAGAGATTGAGAGAATTCAATATGAATTGTTCAGGCTGTTCCAAAATGTTGTTTGCTTATAATTTGAATGATAATTTCTTGAATGTGAGAGAAAAAGGTTTCAATCATATTTTTTTTAGAAAACTCATTTCTACTATTAAAGTTAAGGCTTTTATAATGTCTGAAGCAAGTTGTTTAACTGCAGTTGATTAAAACCAGTATAAGTATGTAAAGCAATATATGTAGGAGGGAGTGGTAGTGGAAGCAATCTAATTTTACATGTATATTTATGCATCCATCAAAGCTGAACATGTACATTGATGGACAAAACATCTCATTAGACTTAAGAAAACCAGAGTTCAGTGTTCAGTAGTCACAGAAAGGGGCAAATAGGTGCTTAGCAAGAAGCAGGTAACAGAAAATTAAAATTTTCAACAGTTTAAATTTGTGGTGCATTTGCATCTTCATTACTGCTTGCATTTCTGATTCCTTCCCTTTCATTCTCTGACTTGCCTTTTGTCCCTCCCAACCCCATGAAAGGGCAGGTCTTCTATATAAATAATCACTTACTAGGTTAGAGCCACTAAGCATGAAGGCTGGTGAGGGATTAAGATTCCTTGTGTTAGAAACTCCCTGTCCTTTCTCTTCCAACATGAGAACCATCAGTCTCCACTTGCCATCCATGCTCAGAGGAATTGCATCTCTGCACGCTGACCTGGTGCAATTGCTCATGTTCTGACAGCATCCAGCCATCTTCTGCCTCTTGTGGTGAGACACCCACAGCATAGCTTCAGTTGGAGCAGGGATCTCATGTAGCAGATAGCCATTCTCATCAAATGAGTGACCAACTGCAGGATATTCTTCTTAGCTGGAGTTACATGGTAACACTCCTTAACAGTGCTTTATTGTCATCAGTGGTTGTATGAGGAAAAAAAATAGGGTTTTTTTCAGATTGCAGAAAGTACTATATCCTCCTTTAATTAGGTATTACTTATCTAAGATACCTGTTTAAAATGGAGTCGAACATTGTTTTTAATCATAACATGTGGCAGTACTTCTGGAAAATCTGATGCATGAAGAGCAGTCATCTTAAACTTTTTACTTATTTTCAGATAAATTCCTGTATTCATAATGTAATCAGTACACTCTTTGATATATTTTGCAGATCCTAAGAAAAGCCTATGAATAAGTGCATTTTTGTAAAGCAAAATGCATAACAGACCATTTGTTTACTTGATTATTCAGAACTCTTCTGTAATTATGGCACATATGAAGCATCAGCATAAAAAATCTGCTGAAAGGTTCCCATTTTCATTGTTTTGATTGCTTTTATTCTCTAGATAAAATCAAACACTGTTGTGAACACATGATACTGAACCTTGGACAGTATTGAACGTATGTCAGAATTTCTCTTGGATCAAAACAAAGGTCCATCTAATGGATGGTAGCATAGTCTGACACTAGTGGAATCTCCTACTTGAAAGCATAACAGAGCAAGTGTTCACTGATACTTCACTGTGCTTGTCTGGCAGTCTGTGTTGTCTTAATTTCTTTCAAAGCCAAGGGTTGCATGTTTAATCTTTTTATAGCCAGAAGTCTACTGGATCATTACTGAATTTCTGTTTCACAGCACTGAAGTATCAAGATAACTGTCATATAAAAACATTGATATGTTTTAAACACTGAAAAGCTGTTTACACCTGATGAGTTCATGTAGTGCTCCATAGTTTCTGTATTGTAAGAAACAAAGAAGTACTTCCAGTTCTTCTGAACATTGCATGTGATTTTGATGTTATCATCTAAATCCAGCCTTTTTGTTCTCCAGCTGTAGTGTCTTAACATTGTTATTGTATGGAAGTGATGTTTTTTTACCTTTAAACATCCTTGTTGGCTTACTGTTCTCTTTCGTTATAACTTTTTTTTTAATGAAAGGATATTAATGGAATGATGCCCTGATTTGTCAGTGTTATAATGATGACTTCTGTTTTGGTTCTCTGTTCTTTTTTCTTCTTTTTTTCTAAACGAGTCCCTGCTCATTTTTTTTTTTTTGACAATTCTTGATTAAGCAAAAGTCTGAACTGTGTGTAACAACTCCAGTGGTTCCTGAGCAGCACAACGAATTTGGAGCATGCTGTATTTTTACTTTTTTTTTTGCTTAGATTGTGCTTACTTTATGTGGATTACCTTGCTGTATTGATGCTGAATTCAACTGCCTATTTGTCATAATAAATTCAGAGCAACTGTAAGGTCTTTCAGGGATTCTTCAGTTGTATTCTTTTTCCCTTTATTTTTCTCAGTAAATTGTCGTCTTGGACCCCTGTCTTTCCCCAACTCTTTACCAGATCTGTTGCTTCTAAAGGTGAATGAATACATATTCCATCCTAATTCTGCAGATCTCTTTGTCTAAATGAGATACCTGTTTTTACCTTTTCTTTCCTGGCTGGAGATCAGACATCAATTGAAGTGGACTTTCCTTATCCCGTGACAGTTTCTTTAAAGATTTTTGGACCTTTTTAAAGCATTTGAAATACTCTTTTCTACCAACATTTCTTCCTGCTCTATATGTTCTTGTGCCTGCTGGTTCTGTTGTTTATAGCTTTTATTAAGTTATCCACCATAAAAGACCAGGTTTACTGATTTAAGGATTCTGCTCTTCAAGATCCTTCAGGTATTGGCATTATATTTCTCACTTGCCTTCTAGTCCTGTTGGACAAAGGTTGTTTAAATGTGAGGTTACATGTTTGTAAAGTCATCTTTGGCTTTTTTTGAATACTTGCATGAGTGGTATTTGCAGCTTCAAGAGCTAGACACCTTGATTTGCTCTAGTATTGTGACTACTTATGTTCTGGGACAAAAAGGTTAGAGGAAAGCTGCAGTGATAAAACTTCCCTAAAGTTCATGGTGGACACTGACACAGATAGCCCTTTGTTCTTCTGCTGTAGTCATGCATCTTTAACATCTTGATCATATGAAATCTCAACACGGTTTCTTAAACACAACTGGTTAAAGCCAGGCCTGAAGGAAAATCTCCTAATTATACACGTAGTGGTTCAGATATTTTTGGATGTCTGAATACAGATACTATTTTAAGATTGCTTTTGTTCATTTAGCTATTACAAGACTTTTTTATTTCTTACTACTTTTGTTCCATATCTGGTTTTTTGACTATCAGGTAGTCAGAATGTATTGGAAATTTCAAACTATTATTTCCCTTGTACTGAAATCATAGGATAACCATTGCTGTGAAAAGACTTTAGGCTCTCAAAGAAGAATGTTGATGGTTACTAGCAAGATATGTAGTACAGAGATATTTTGCATTAGTGAGATCAGGTGAAGTATGGTTTATGAAACATTCTTAGCCTGCTGGCGCCTAAGTCAGAATCATGAATTATATAAGCTTTTATACTGGAGTTTAATCAGAATTCTCAAGTGCTGCCTTTTTCTAACTTAGTTGTTCTTCTCTCATCCTTCTTGTGCAAACTTTTCTTTTTTTAAAAAAGTAACACATATTTTGGAAATGTGCAGTCTTCTAGGTGAGTGATTGTAGGAGATGATAGGACTAATAGGAGTACTTAGCTTGGAAATGTGAATTAAAAGCAGAACTCACTTTTTGAGGTTTTTCTCCTAGGACTTAGTGCATTTGTTTACTTAAGTGTAAGTGAGAAATTCCTGTTTGCTGGCAAGAGCACATGCTTTACTTTGTTACAAACTTGAATGTTCTCAAAATGTTAAATTGGAGGTGTTGAGATGCTTACAGGTCTCATAAAAGAGCAAGGATGAAACCACCTTTGAACAGTGTCTGCGTTCTCATAGTAACAAGCGGACTGTGATATTTGGATGTCACAGCTAGAAAGACTGACTTGCTCTAAGAATGTTCAGAGCTGTAGACTGCAGGCAGAGAAGTTTCAGGAGCAAGTCTTGAATTCATGGAAGTTATCATTTTAATGAGGGCAGTGCTTTTTTGAGAATTTTACCTTTTAAGGATTTCATTGATTTTTGACAATATATATAAGCTAGAAAACTAGGCCTTAGATCCTAAGAAGATTTTTGTGTAACTTTAAGTTTAGATTTCCTGAATACTTGAGCTGGCTGTGAGTCTTTGTTTGACTTAACAATGAAATTTCCACATGGAAAGAATACTTGCAGATTAAAATTATTTTACTGCCTCCTGAAGGTAAGTGAGCCCATCCATAGTTTCTTAAGCAGCTTCTGCCTTTAATACTCAAGTAACATTTTATGTTTTAAAACTCAACTATTTATGTGCCATAGAGAATTAATCCATCTTGTGTAGGCAAACACTTATAATGATAGCCTGGAGTTCAATTTTCCCCTTGTAATGGCTCTGTAACATACTGAAAAACTTAACACTTTCTAAATTATCCCAGCCCATCTATCATTAGCAGTCCGATTGCTTAAACTTTAAAACCATAGGATCGGGAAACATCTGTAAAGAGGAAATGTAAGGAAGTCCTTGGTCTTGCAGAAAAAGGTTGCTAGTGACTGCCTTTCAGGGATGATTCTGGTGAGGCATGTTTGCCAGAATGCATTTGTGTGGGGGAGTTTTTATTAGTTATCGAGACTATCTTCAAGGAAGCAAAACTGCTAATTCCTTGAATGACTGTTCCTCCAAAGCCTTGTGCTTTGTAGGCTTTAGTACGTTGCTTCCATGTTTCCTAAGTGATGTAACACTTCCTTTGTCTTCAGGGTGGAAAGCCCCACAAACACCGGAAAGATCGCCTGCAGGATCTAATTGATATAGGTTATGGCTACGACGAGACGGACCCTTTCATCGATAATTCTGAAGCGGTAAGTAAGCCTCAGCGTGGCAGCCAGAAATCATGAGAGTGCTTGATCTTTTTAACATAGAAGAAAGGTAAGGGAAAATACTTTCTAGCTGTCTCTAACTGGTGTGAATGAAAAGGGTATATACTTTGGCAGACCAATGAATTACTGTATTTGTAGTCTTCTTCAAGATATTATGCAGTAAAGAATTAAGAGCTATTCCTAGATCAAATAATTTTCCAGCTTTAGCAATGAAAATATTTTGATTTGTGCGCTTCACTAAGTGTTGACTGAAATGACACTGGCTCTGTTCAGTTTCTTGAACTAGCTCTCTGGATTATTAGTAGGTTACTGGCATTAGGTTTCCTGCATTAGGTCAGAAAACGATTCTTCTCTTAAAAACAGGATGGTAATTCTAAACATTGAATATGTCTAAAAAAATTAAGACAAAACAGGTTAAACAGTAGGATATTACTGCTTATTTAGAATAGTTTTCAGAAATGAAAACACATCTTGAGGTGAAAGAAAAAGGTATTTGTTTGGTGCAGGCAGTATCAGGGATATCAGAAGGTTTATAAGAGGGCATTTGAAGATATCTTAGAGGTGATATATGAAATTATGAAAATGAGAAAAAAGCTGGGAAAAAAATTGGATGATCTAAAAGCTCAGAAACCTCCTATAATTCTTAATAAATGTCAGTAAGAAGTAAATGTACAGTTTAGTCAAGTTAAAAAAACAAGAGTAAGCTGTCACTTGCCAGCCTTCAGTTTCCTCCAATGATTTGCTGGGAGGAGAAGGGGGCTACAGTTGTGAGTGGAAGACGAAAGATTATGAAAAGTAGTTGCAAGTAAAGAGTAAGAAAAGCATGTAAGTGAATTTCTTAGCATATGTTACGTCAAGCCTTCATTTAAATTCTTAAACTTTTCAGTGAAGAGCTGTAAACTGAGCTGTGAAGTTTCTAGCATGTAGATGTTGCAATGAGTGATCCTATGACCTGTGTGAGGTGCACAGAAAGTGTCTGCAGAGCTGATACCTTTTTCAGCAGAAGTTAAGCAGTTAACCACAGTGTGTAGCAGGCTGAGCTTATCTGTGTGCATTGGTAGTTTCTGAAGTAGGTCTGAAGTTTTGTGTAGAGAGTTTGTTGTAAGGTGTTTATTGTAACTTAGATTAGTTTGTCATTTTTCTTTGTCTAGAACTTGAGCCTGCCAATATTAAATGTTCTATCATAATCCCACAACTTCTGGTTGTGCTGCTGGAACAATACTGGGGGGTCTGAGCCCTCACATGTCTTTTCCAAAGGTCAGATTCTGGTCTCTGGCCTGTTGGTAGGAACAGACATGCTGCATTTCTGCTGAGAAACCACCAGAGCCTATAGGTTTATCTGGTTTCTCACTGTTGCTTAAGTTCTTCATCTTTGCTTTTAAAGTTTTATGATACCTAACCCAAGTTCTAGTTTTCCAGGGCTTGCTGCGACCTATCACAGACCTGATAGGAGATTTGGAACACTGGCAGTACTCATAGCACAGGTCTCTGTAAAATTAAGAGTCTGGTGTATAAATACTTAGCATACTGTGCCTGCTTCCAGCACTGGTGCTGCTACCAGCAGCAGATCCAGTAGATTTGCAGGCACATTTACTTATGTCTCTTGCTGGAGTCCCTGCAAAATGTACAAAAGGCAGTTGTTAGAGGACCAGATGGTTGCGTCATGTGCTAGCTGTGGAAGCTATTGAGGAGAAATGGTGTATTCTCTAAAGATTGCTCTCCTCAACAAATCACTAGGCCTTGTGTCCATGTTATAAATACAGACTACTGAGAGACCATCTTTGTTTTGCTTTTATCCCCATTTTTACATAGAAAAGAAAATAGTGTGCCAGCTGCAGTCCCTATTGCTGTTGCAGAGCTTAAGGGTCCTGCAATGTAGGAATTGAAGTTCAACAAAGCCTTTAATTCCATCGTTCTGTCTTGGGTGCAAGAGAAGTGTTCAGAAAGAATCTACATGTCCAACTTGCTCATCTTCTGTGTGGCCAGCAATGAAATTGCTGTGTACCCTGAGATGTGTCAGAACCAGGCTCTGGACTTTCTTCTTAGAAGACACTTTCTTACACATAAACTATAATATCCTGGGAACAAACACTTGAAAAGTGAATAGGCGTGCCAATTCAATTGCTCCAGGATGAGCATGTCTATGTCCCAGGAAAAAAAAATTGGAAACCTCCTCAGAATTTTAGTCCTCTTTCTTGTCACAGTTGTGAAAGAAATACTGAGCTCTTTGACACTGAAACAAATTTATTCCATAGCTTTAGAGAGACTTTCCTTTTAAAAACATTTTAAGAAATTGAGATAAATGCATTTGCAGGGAAGCAGGAATCTATGTGAGCAGCTCTTTTTGGGTTGAGCATTTTGACTGTAAGTAGTGAATTGTGATAATTCCAGTTAAAAAAAGTAAATCAAAACCAGCTTACTATTGTTTCTAACTGTTCTGTAGGGGTTGGCCTGATGGCAAGTCCTAATCTTAGCTTATCTTAATAGACCTATACAAAATGTCCACAACCTGCAAAGAAAGCTGCCCCTTCTCAGTGTTTCCACTGCTTTGATGTTGAAAATAGGCTTTGCTATAGTGTAAGCTGCCCAGAACTACATTCTTTGTGGACTGGAATGCCTGTAGAATTTTTCTCCCACTCTATTTTTCCTGCACACACATGCATGTCCAGCCAGATCAGGCTGATTACTTGCTCTTGTGATGACCTCTGATTATTTGGTTGGTTGAATACCTTCCTGGCCATGTGAGCTTTATATAGGTAGAGACTGCAAGGGAACACAGTGCTCTCTGAGCTTTCAGCTATGCAATACAGAGGAGGGGATTTAAAGTAATACATGGTGTTAATGAAAACGTGTACAGTGTTCTCTTACTTGAAGGTAACAAGGCTTGGATATCCAAACCAAAGACTTCCCCCATTCCAAGCAGATGAATGTTAACAAAGAATTGTTGATTTACCCATCTGTAAGCAGTGTCTTTTGAAACAATGATACCAGGTAGCTGTACTGGCAGGAATTGAAGCTAAATGTGAATGCCAAGAGCAGTGGGAAGCAGGCACTTCAGTTCTTGAGACATCCAGGCCCCTGTGTAAATATTTGACCTAGTCTGTTACAATCATGGTTCCACAGTAGCCTTTTAAACACTGATGTAAAAAGTTCTATGCTGGTCACTAGAGAAAACCAGCCTATCAATGTTTCTCATACATGGAAAGTTTCTCCAAAACAGGTACTTCAGCTAAAAGGAAGAATTTTCTTTTCTTTAGCTGCATCTTGCCTCAAGAGCTCAGATCATCTTTAAAGGAAGCTTTTCAAAGATTGTGTTGGTTTTATTACAATAATTTCACAATTATAAGCTGCTCCTGATTATAAGCCGCACCTCCTGGTAGCCGGGTAGACCACAGGATTTGTCCATATATGAGCCGCAACTGAATATAAGCTACACTTTTTTTTTTAAAAAAGCGATGAGTGTAACAAAGTAACAAATTAGTAAGAATCACTGACAGCTGGGTTTGGTGTCAGGTGCTCAAGTTGCAGTTTTCATGGACCAGCAAAGCCTTTAAAGGCAGCCCCAGGCGCCCTCCCCAGCTGGCTCTCACTGGGATTTGTCCATAGATAAGCCACACCACTGGGGTAGGCTGGATTCTTCAATGAGAAAGGTGCGACTTATAATCGTGAAATTACTGTAATTCTGGATGTATTTTTAACAGCATTGCTCTTTTTCTATCTGGGCTCCCTAGAATACTTTCCATAATTCAAGGGCTTGGTCTCTGCTGAAGTTCTGTGTCATGACAGAGTTTTCACATTTCCAGGATAAATTTGTCTTCATCTTGTAATCTTCAGGCTTAAAAAGGTATGATAGATTTAATATCATCTTCTCTTCTACCCTGGCTTGCCCCTAAACCTGAAGCTGATGGGTTATCAGTAAGGTTATCTTGGATAAAACTTGAATATCTGAGAAACTTCCTCCTAGTGAGAATCGTGTCTCTTCAGGGAATGACAGCTCAGTGTGTTAATGGAAATTTTTACCATTTTTGTGATGCTCTGGGCCAGATGTAGTTTTAGGCTAACTTGATACTGTTCTCTCATTCTTCCTGCTCTAAGGTGTTTATTTTATGCTAAGTATGGAAAAGTGTTGTTGTTTTTAAATGATTGCTGCTCTTAAAAGAAAAACCTAATAAAACAATCAAGCTATCAACCTGTAAATGTTGGGGAAATTTACAGAAAAGCACTCCATAGGATCTGTTGTTAAACACACTTTCACGGTGTATTGAGAGAGATTGTGGCATTTTTCATCTGGAAAAGGCTGCCTTTGGAGAGCTGTCGCTAACCTCATCCATACTGAATTCGTGGGGTACATTAAAGCTTCTTTAAGAAGTTCGCTTGCCAGCTGTTTCATTGGCTCTGGATTGGTGTGTTTATATTAGTACTGTCTTCCTTGTTCATTGTCACTTTGCCCAGGTTTGGAAGTTGTGTGTTGGGGAATAGCGCTCACTTAGCTGAGTGCACTGTGTCACCTTTAATAACGTGTTGTGCACACTTCCCGTGTGTCTTCAGCGAATGCCTGCTGGCTGGCCTCTCACATGGCCTGTGCATTTGAGTGAGTACAAGGGCAAGCTTCAATTTGGATATTCTTTGCTTTTTATCCCTCTCACCCCAAAATGCATCAAGGTGTAAAGTGGAGTATCAGACAGATACAGATGCAAGAACTAAGCACATACGAGAACCAAAATGGCTAGATGAATAAAGGTAGTTAAATTTGCAGAACACTTTTGATGTTTGTTAAAGCAATAGTAAGGCATACCCATTTTTAGGAAAGAATAAGAATTAACTGAAAATTCAACACCTGCAAAGGTTCTTGAAAACACGTGAGGCTTGTATCTGGCCTGTGTAGTACCACTCTTTACATTTGTAGGAGAAGGAAATAATAATGGGTGTAGGAACATTCTGTATTTTGCTAGATTTAATTTTTTGAAGAGCACAAAATCACTTTTCAAAGTAATTGAGCTACTAGAGGGGTAGATCATGGCCTAGGATCAGCTGTTCTTTGAGTAGAATAATTTGTTTAAGCAACACAATGAACCTAATTGTTTCCCCAAAAATACACAAATATGATTGCTAATGTAATACAAAGGGAGATTTATAACCTGCCAAAATAACAGATCCTTGATAAGAGCATTTGTCTTAAGTGTCATATATGAAAAGTTGTTCTTCATGTTAAATGAGAAGAAAATGAAAATAAAACTTTTTTTCTGCAGAATCTTCTAGTAGTTCTGTAACATTAAACCTGGAGAGATTAAGTAATACATTACATAATTATTTAACACTGAACTAGATTTTCAATGTGGGTCAGGTCAGAGCTCAAGCTCTGAAAGAATTGAGTTGTACAGATGAAAGTGGTCATATGACTGGTCACAAATAACTTTGGCTAAAATGTTTTCAAGGTGAGAAGAATGTAATCTCTTTGTAGTGAAGGTCACTTAAGCTAATAGCCTAACACTGGTGGCTTGTGGAAAGGTATAAAAAGTGTTGGTTGAGATGGGAACAAAACAGGAGAATAGATGTGTACTGATATTTTTCTCAAGGTGCTGTCGTAGGTGACAGATTATTATATCCTGACTCCTAAAATAGGATTCTCTTATGAGACTACCCTGGGCCAAATATTTTCCTTTATAATCTCTTATGCTTTCTTCTGTTGTGCTCTGCTGCTGTCATTTTTCCCAGGGTTAAAAGTAAAACAAACCAACCCACCAACTTGCCTGTGCTTTTTGGAAAAGAAACCTCCTTTATCACAGGATAGCTCTTTGTGCTTGCTTTTTGATGTGTCCTTGGATTGCCAAAGCAAGGCATTGTTTCCCTTTGACCTTGTTCAAGATTTTCTTGTAGGTTCTTTTATTCTAGTTTTGGAAGGATGTGGTCTTTTTTGAAAACAGTCTTAAAAGGATGGCAAAGCCAAAGAGTGCATTTCAGTTCTTTGCATCTTGAAGAAGCATAGAGATCAGTCAGCTCTATATATTTGAAGTATCTTGAAGTGTGTAGTGAACTGTGTGAAACAGTCACTGAAGAAACTGTGTCTGAGGTAATTTCAGTAGCTTGGCCTTTAGTCAGTGGGCTACTGATGATCAAAACTAAACAGTTCCTGCCACCCCAAGCTGGTTAGAGCTACCTCAAAAATAAACTAAGCAAGGTACAAAAATTATCCCTGCTTATCTTTTAGCTAAGTATTCTGTTTCACAGCAAATAATAAGCTACATTTGTTGAAACATTTGGACATGTTTGCACCAAATCTCATTTCCAAGACTTGGTACAGAAGTGTTTAAAAACTTTTTCATATGTGTACTTGTGGAGTTTGTTGTCTGGAAGGGAGGTGAATAAGGACAAGGATCACAGTAGAATATCTGAGGATTGTGGTCAAAATACCTGGACACAAGAGTAGACAGTATTAATATAAGATATTGCTGTGGGTCTGGATTTCAGAACTAAATTGGAATGATCCATAAAAATTCACTTTCTTGGTGTAGTGATGAAGTTGAAATGAGTTAACTTATTTTTTTAAAAAAACAAAAATCACCTTCTATACCAAAACATTTAATTAGATTAATGGCACTAAAAGCATAGTAATGTAGCTCAAGGACAATAGTTTAAAATAACGTATATGTGAACCTGCTTCTCGATGGTCAGACAGTCCACCAGTCTTACTTTATCTGCAGAATTATTCCATAATCAGTCATAGGACAAACCTGTGTTCACAGGAGTCAGTCAAGTCCTGTCTTTGTAGGCCTGAGATTTTTTGATTCTCACCCTTGAAATGTGTAAGGAAGAACATAACATTGTAAAAGGCTTTAAACTTTTTTATTCATAAGTTAAATTGTGTGATTTCATACACAGAAAAAACTAGTTTAGAGCAAAGATCTTGAAAACAATTCATAAGAAGATTTAGAATTTGCAGAGCTGTGTTCCCTTTAACTGTGCATTCTGGAAGTACTTCAAAATGAAGCCTAGTCTCTATTGCTAATACTTTATACAAACATACTCATTTTCTGTTCACTTAGGACACTAGAAAATAGTAAGCTTAGCTCAAAGGGGAGAGTGTACTAACTACACAGTGGTCTGCTTCTAGTGGTCTGTTTCTAAAATACAACATTGAGTTAAAACATATACCTTGTTCAGTATGCACTGGGTAAAAACAGATCTTGGTCAAAAAAAGCAGTTTTATACAAAGGTTAAAAGGAACTGAATGTCATAAAAGTCTTTGAAAGTCTGACTTAAATTCACAGTCCTCAACAGAAGCTGTTGTAACCTCAACTGCTTAGCTATACATCAACATTTGGCTGATCTTAGTTGTCTGTTGACTATTAGGAATACATTCACTCTGCGTATTGAATGAATTCTGCCTTTCTTGTTGCCTTGTTCCAGTGGATCTGTGCCACACAGTGTGCTGATCATTCAGATAACTTGGTGCGATTCATGATTCCTCATTTGTGGACTGTCTTTAATGCTTTCTTGTGTGTTACCCAGGCCTTCCTGTACTGCTCTGCATCTCTGTATTTGCTGTGTTGGTTTTTGCTTCTTATGTTAATGGTCCCAGCTGAGACTGTGCTTTTTCCTTCTACCTTGGCAACTACTGTATTCTTCATTTTGATCCTTTATTGTCCCAGCCTTGCCAATTCAGTTCGCACCCTGTCAGCTCAAATGGGAAGTGTCTGCTCTGTCTATTAAGCACTGTGGATAATAATTTCTCTTCTCTACTTTCATTTTCCTTGCACCTAATGAAGCTGAGAGCTGTGGAAAGAGCATGAGTTTTCTCTGAAATTCTTACACAACCTCCAGTCTCAAGTTTACTTTGCATGGTCTTCCTGGTCTTTTAAGATGAATGACAAGTCAACTATTAAACCACTTCTCTTCCATTTTGTTTAATTAATAGTTTCTCTCACTTTCTTGTGCTAGCCTTTCATATCATCTTACAGTACTTTATAAATGCTGTCGCCACTTTTTCTTTCCCTTTTTGTCTTTCCTTTTCCTTTTTTGTACTGCTTATAAAGCTCTCTGTTCCAGGAAGATAAAAAGTGATGAGTCAGGGAAGTTTCTAACTACTTATTCAGATTAAATCTCCAGGTTGGCCTCCAGTTCAGGCCTGTTTTCTAGCTTCCTTGTTGAAGTACATATTTACCTTTTTACTTTTCTGGATAACTCTTCTTCCTATCTAAAAGTCTTTGGTAGACTAGACTTTTCAGTTCTTTCTGTTATTTCTTTCAGTTCTTTTATCTTCAGTTTATTTTGCATGTCACGGAGGTTGTTGGTTCCACATAATAGAATTTATATTGTCGTCCACTATACTGATTATTGACTGCTTTTTCTGTGTCTTTGGACTTCAGTATTCTTGAGATTCAGCTTTATAATTCTAACTTGGAAATTTATTCATAAATACCAAGTACTTTTCAAAATAAACTATTGATAGTTTGGAACATTTTGTGGTTTAAAATTGTCTGAAGAGAGTGAGAATGTTTGCCTTCATATGAAAAACTCTTTGCATTGTGATATTTGTTTAAGAGGCAATCTTGAATTAAACACCTAAAATTGGAAGTAAGGTAACAGATTCTGTGGTTAAGTTTGTCATGTCTGGGACAGCATTTTTAACAAAAGAAAATTTCAGAGAACTTTTTAAGAGAAGTAGCATTTTGAGCAGGACACTGTAGTGAGTTACGTGCAGAAAGTGGTACTTTTAATGCTGTAATCCTGCCCTTTTGTGAAAGAAAAAAAAGGGGTGGTATTTTGAGAGTGGAAAGGATACTCTGTGATATTAATGTTCTCTGCCATAAACATTTCTGTAGAGTTGCTATCCTGTTTCTATTCTAGCAAGCTGTGCTGTGAATTGGTGTGCATGTTTTTATGTATAGAGACTGGTGAATGAGCTACCTGTTTAGTTTATGAAGAAATGCTAATAAGTTCATCTTCCTTTTCCTGCCCAGTATGATGAATTGGTTCCTGCATCCCTGACAACCAAATATGGAGGGTTTTATATCAACACTGGAACACTGCAGTTTCGTCAGGCATCCGAATCAGAGGATGAAGACTTTGCAGAAGACAAAAAGCATAGGCCACCTAAAGTGAGTGATTTTAATTAGGGCTTTTATGCAGAAACAGGTAGACATTGGAAAAATCTGATACGCTTAGAATGGGTCAGATGAAGAGTCCAAAAGCAGAATGATGGTACTGTTTTATTGCATTTTCTGTTTTGTGGTTCATGTACTAGCATTCAGTAACTAACTCAGAATGTCCACAGGCTGTTCAGTCTTTTAAGACTAAGCATCTTTTTAGGCAGCCTAACAAGTAGTGCCCACTCATCTTGAACTGACAGATTATTCTGTAATTTTGTAAGAATTGTAATTATACAAGATGAGACTGTAAATTCATCAATACTACTCTTAATGATTTTGCACAAAGTTTGCATGATTTGAAATTGTTTCTAATATTGAGAATAACACTTTAACCAAAATAACTGTTAAAATAAATGTCAGTTTATAAGAATAGTTATATTGAAACTATATATAGTGTTTCCAAACAGCATGCTGTTCTATAAACTTTGACAAGTTACAGTCAGTGCAAACATAATTGCAGTGTGACATTTACAAGTTCCATTCCATTTCTGGGAACTTGGTGCTTCCTGGTGTCCTTTCCTGCTTTGTAACTCTTAATTTTAAGGTTCTTGTACTGACTGTCACTGGGATGCCGTTAACTTTCTAGCAGCCTGTATGATGCTATGGTTTTGATTTGTGACTAAAAAGGTGCTGATAACTACACCAGAATTTTGCCTGTTGCTGGCTAATGCTTGCACAGTCTGAAGGCTTTCTTCTCCCTTGCCCTGCACCCTCAGGTAATCTAAGGATCAGCAAGGGAGAGGAGTGAGTGGTCTGTATTGACCAGCAGAAATGTTTCATGTGTATAACTTCATAGCCAGCAATGAAACTGTGCTAGCAGAAGAAAGTGGGGGAATTCCATCTTCCAAGGTAGCCATTGGCCATGCTGGCCAGGCAGCAGTCTGCGTGTACCTTAGAGTATGTCTCTTACTGAAAATTCTAAATTTCATAACTGTTTAAAAGTAATTGATGATTAACACTTGTCAGTAATTGCAATTGCTGCTAGAAATCCATCTTACCATTTGCCTTTACACACATGGAGGTGTTTTTTCGTGGCTCTGAATTGGAAAGTGTAAAAGTGGAATGTTTCTTGCTGTAAAAGTCCTTCAGGGTGGAAGAATCATTGTCCTTTATTTGATCTGTTTTTTTAGATAGCAAAGTTAAAAGAAAGTGAAGATCGTGGAATGAAGAAACGCAAGCGAAAAGATGAAGGGACAGAAAAGGAGAAGAAACCTCGGAAAATGAAAGTTCCTAAGCAATTGGGGTGGGTTTCTTTTTTGTTATAGGAACCCTTGAATTATGTTCGAGGTTTGGCTTCAGGATTGTGTCATAGCAAGATTATGACTGCTCTTTTGAATACTAATACTTATAGATTTTATTTCAGAATTTGTGTGGAGTTTTTGTATGATTCAGTCCTATGGGCTATTATTTTGGTCTCGTGAAACTTTGAACAAGGAATAGTAAGGAAAGACAAATCAGATAAAATAAATTGAGTCTTATGAATAGTGTAAAGCATCACTGTCCTACCCAACATCCACTAGGAATTGCATCTTCTAATGAAAAATAATTTTCTTCCTATCTGTGTTTCTCATCTGTAAAGCTGTAAATACAGTTCTATATATTTCTTACTGAGTTTGTGCTTTAAGTTCTGTGGCTAGCATAGAAGGATTAATGTGGTGGGGTTTTTTAATTGGCTTCTAGAAAACTGGTGTTGAGTACATGGAAGCTGTCTTACTGTGAATGTTCACACTGAATATCAAAAATTTATTGACCACATTTTTCATCAAGTTGACAAATTGGTGGAAAATTCTGTTTAACTAGAATATAGATTTTGAGCCTGCATTTAAAAATTCTTAGCAATGAAAAGAATTTTTTTAAATGTATATGCTGTACAGGAAACCTGCCACCATTCAGCAGTCTCGAGAGGCAAGTTTAAATATTTTGGTGTTGTAAATCTGCCATGAATTTTAACACTTGTGCCAACTTCTCCATAAATAAATTGAGGAATCAAAATGAAATAACCTTTGCCTTAATGCATATGAAACGTAACAAATCAGTTGGAGAACATGTAATCACATGACCACCTAAGGTTTGTGGTAATTGATAAAATGGTTTAAAGATGGAAGCAGGAAGTACTTGCTTCTTCCACCAATAATGTTTTAATTGTACTAAACTTTGAGTTTTGTTATTAAAAGTTACTAAGGCCTCAAAAGTCACATGCTAATGGAAGATTTCTTTCCTCTACAGAGTAATGGCCTTAAATTCACACAAGTCTGAGAAGAAGAAAAAGAAATTGTATAAAGACTCTCTGTCTCTGGCTGCCATGATCCGTAAATTTCAAAAGGAGAAGGAAGCCATGAGGAAGAAGGAACCTAGTCCAAAACCTCCAGTGACTGTTTCAACCTCCACCCCTACTAAAATTCCTTCCTCTTCTCTCAGTGCAGGAAATGATATATCTGACTTGAATCTTAGGATCAATGATCCTGTCCTCTCCATTTTTGGTAGCACAAATGAACCTGAGCTCCTGCAAGAAACAGAAAGTGCCCTGGAGATGCTGGGAGACATTGACTTTGACAAGTTGCTTGATGGCACTTCTGATGGCAGCCCAGTCTCTGAGCTGTCAGGAGAGAATGGAAATGTCACTCAGGCAACCTACACCTCTCAGGTCATGACACCCAAGCAGGTGCCTGCCCTCCCAGAAGGTCTGCCTGTGCTACTTGAAAAGCGCATTGGAGACCTTCGAACAGTAAGTATGAATTCGCTGGTAGTGGATTGCAGTCAAGAATCTGAGAGAACGAGGAAGAACAATTAGCACCTTCAGTGTCATCCTTGAATTGTTGACTGAAACTTTAGAAACGAAGAATTGATGTTAATGGCAATCTTAATGCCTGTGTTTATGCTCAGATGAAAAGGGACAGAGATGATGCAGGTCAATTATTCAAGCAGTGTTTGTTTCACAGTGGAAACAGGGTTTTCTAAATCTGTCTGTGTACAATATCTTGTAATGTTTATTTATTTATGGGCTTTTCTCCATAATGGAAATACCAGTGTTACTTTAACTTGAATTACTACTTGAAAAAATGGAATAGGTATTTTCTTATTTTGGAGGAGGTAACCTGAAATATGACTGCAGCTTTCAATTCCATGTCTTGATTTTTTGGCTTTAACTTGCTAGTTTAAAAAAAAAGAAAAAAGAAAAAAAAAAAAAGACAGAGAAAAAAATTCAAAAGCCACCAAAACCAGAAACCGGCACCCAAGTACAGGAAAGAAACCAACCAACCACAAAACTGAACTTGTTCTTCTGGAAGGTTAGAAAGGAATCTGAACTTATCAAAAATAAGATGAAAGATGTTAAATTAACAAGTTATGAATAACCCAGTAAGTTATGGAAAGGGATCAGAGCTTTAAGGTGTTACATACTCCTTGTTTCAGTTGTGGATGTTATCCTCAGTTGAGAATGAATTTGTTGCTTGTTCAGATTATGATATTAAAGCTTTTCCTTACTTAGAATAAAGTGCAGCTTTTCCTTACTTAGAATAAAGTGCAGCTTTTCTTTACTCATAGTAAGTTTTGGAAAAGCAGTTAAAGTTACTACCTTTCTTGGACAAAAAGAAAATAATTTAAACAATTGTACATCTTGGTCTGCTCTTACCTGTATAGAAATGTCTCCTAGTTTTCTTACTTATTTTTATACATACCAAGCTAAATACAGCCAAGGAATTAATATTTACTGAAGTGAAGGAGCTTCTGTGTACCTTTTAGTATGCAGGTTAATTTTGCTATGAATCAACAATAAGCTTCTAGCAAAAATGCAGAGTTGGATTAGGCCAAAAGTCAGGAAGTGTTAGTGACCTACCTCAAGTTAATTCATGTTGCTTCTCTGTATAACAATTCCAAACCAGCTGGGAGGCATCTTTGATTCAGTGGGCCTTGGAAAAGGTAACTCCTCATAGAATCATGAAATGGTTTGGGTTGGAAGGGCCCTTTAAGATCATCCAGTCCAATTCCCCTGCTGCTGGCAGGGACACCTTCCCTTAAACCAGCTGGGAACTCTTCTGTCTCCAGTTTTTGACAGTGTCTTCTGAAAGCTTCCTGGCTGAGCAAAGCAAGTTTAAGTTTATACTTGGGGAGCAACTAGTCTGTATGTTGACTTAAAAATTGCAACTTCCATACCTCCTGTAAATTGTAATCTTCTAAAAAGCACTGAAAATAAGAGTCTTGTCAAATATTTACCAGACTTTCATAGCTTTAGGGCTCTTTAGCACCAAGAAAAGTTTATAAAGTGCAGGGAGAAGCCTATGCTCCATGTGTGTAGTATAATATATTGAGATTAAAAAAAATTAGAAAACCACTGACTATAGGCAATAAAAACTGCCTGACTTCCTTTGGTGGTAGATTAATGTGTTCTAGTTCCTTGAGTGGGTTATTCTGAACTACCATGACAGAAGGCAATATTGTACACAAGCAGGAAAGTAAATAAAAGGGTTTTTTTCTATTTGGAAGGTCAAGATACTCAGTCTGGAAACAAAACCCAACCATACTTAATAATAGTGATGAAGTTTTTGAATCTGCCAGTGTTGGTCTCTTTAGAAGCCACCAATGCTGTCCAGCATAATAGTATAATGCTGGAATTGCCTTTCAAGGTCTACCTGGGACCAAAATGTCAAAACTTTTTCCTTCTGCTTTATATAAACCAGATGATGATTCTAATCTTTGTGTTAATTAGGCATCAAGGTACTGGATTTAAGATTTTTTTGATTTGTCTTTTTGGTACCCTATCACTTGCAAGCATCTATAATCTTTCTAATTTTTTTAGCAGGAAAAATGCCTCAGTATTCTTAAACAGATAGTACCATCCCCTCAGCAGCTGAATTTATGGTAGAAAACAATGAGTGGAATGCAGTCCTTGCAGGAACTTGAACTCCAGTATCAGTGTTCATGACTGAAGCAATAAAGTATTCAGACAATGGTCTACCTTACAGCTTTGACAGTGTCACACTGTTTTCCTGTGCAGTGTAAAATCCAAATTTTTACAAATTTTTTCTTTCAATTCAGTTTCAGTGTCATAAAATTTCTTTCTTTACAAAGAGCAAGAACAGTAAGTATTTAATAGTAATAATTTAATCATGTTACCACTTGCACTTGTTTGTAGTTTTTAGCAATGTTGTTGCAAGTCACTATTCTACAGGGTTTATAGACATAATTAACGATTCTTAATTTTTTGAATAGTCAGCCTCATGGCATGATGGCTTCCTCTGTTTGTCAGTCACTATAATGACATCAGACTTGCTTACTTTTCTGCCTGGATATAATTTTCTAGCTCCTCTAGATATTGCTGTCTGGTCCCAATGCCAATATGTGAGATGCCAATAGGCCTCTCAAAGTGGGGCTCTTTTCTCTTGACTTCTGGAATTCTGCAGAGTAGATGTATACTAAAGAAAGGTTCTTACTGATTTTTGTAGAATGGTACAGGGAATTGGATTTGTCATTCCTTGTGGGGGAAAAGGAGGATCTAGGTGATAAGAACAAAGACAAAGGGATTCCTGTGAGATCAGTAAAAACTTCTAATAAAAGGAAGCACATATAAATAATGCTGTCTTCCCCCCTGCAACCAGACTCAGGAAGAGACCAGACAAAAGTACTAGAGATGCAGTCTAAAGATGGCAAGAATGCTGGACAGCAGCAGAAAAGAGGGATGAGGTATTCCTCTAGCATACATAATCCCATTGTAGAAATTGCAGTGGAGGTTGGAGAGATGTAACTGAGGAAGCTGGGAAGATGTAAACGGATAAGGCACATAACAGATAGAAAAAGATGGAGTAGAAATGTGTTAGTTAATGTTCTTGCCTTCTTGACCTGTCAAACAATGCTTCTCTTTTTAAAACAGAGATAGTAGAATGTTGGTGGTGATGAGGTGATAAAGCATCTACCATTTTCTTAGTGGTTATTCAAAAGATGAATATGTTAACATCAGTGATCCAGGCAGATCCTAAACAGAATTATTGCCTGCCCTAGACTAAGGTGTGTATATTTGAGATTAATAACAATCCTCAGTTTTTTTCTAAACAGCTCAGAATTGCTTGGTTTTATTTATTCTTTTCCAAGTAATGTTATCTGGGAAATAAGAATATGATATGGCTGTAAAAGTAAAGGTAAAAATTGTTGATTCAAAATACACTATGAACTTGGATGCTTTTTTTAAATTGTATTTCCAGGCTGCCAAGATGTTTGATGAAGAAGGCAGGAAGAAGTTTTTCACACAGGACATGAATAATATTCTTCTGGAGTAAGTGCTTATCTGTAGAACCTTCCCTTTTTGGAAAGGGGGTGAAAGGAAAAGTACAGAAGAGGAAGTATTACTGAGGTTGTCCCAACAAGGCCCTTAAAAGTCAATGAAGGTAGATCAGTCTAAGCTAGTTACTAGCAAAAGAGACATATATGCATACAATCCCAGTCATGCCTGTCTGTCTTTGTCCACTGTCAAATGTTTTGTAGTGCCCTGGTCCTTGACTTCATGTAAAATTCAACAAAATTGCCGTTATTTACTCCCGTCTCTCATGTTTGTAACTCAAGAAAAACACCTTCAGCTTTTGTGAGGGCAAATGCCAGATTTTTTTTTTCTGTCGTCTTCAATTAAGGGCTTAATATAGAAAGCTCTGTGTTCATATTCTAAGAAACAAAAGTAATCTCTAGAAGACTAATGGTCAAATTATATCACAGTGGTGGGCATAAACTAAATTTGAGTGTTTGACATTGGTGGACAAGTACCTACATGAATGGTTTCTTGCCACTGATAGGACTTCTTCCTTTTATTAAAAAGTTTATCTAAAAACTATCCCAAGCTGCTATTTTTAGTATGCCTAGCTAGAATATGCTACGCTTCCAAAGCTTCCTTAGGTTTTTGTTCAGATGTCTCTTTGCCTTGGAGTGCGTGTCTGACTGAGCATCTCCTGTTCGTTTGTCAGTATTGAGCTCCAGCTACAGGATGTGAATCCTGCCATCCGCAGTGGAGTGTACTCACACCTGGAGGCTTTCGTGCCGTGCAATAAGGACACGCTGATAAAGCGCCTCAAGAAGTTACACCTCAATGTCCAGGTAAGCACAGGGAGGGGAGCTCCAGCAGGAGGCAGTTTACATGACAGTGAGGAGGACTGAATGCAGCAGAGCAGTAGCCACACACCTCAAATGTAGCAAAATATTTTGAATCAGTTGCTAGATGAGTTTAAAAGTTTCTTTCCATATACCTGATGCTGTGACTACGTTGATGCCTAGAGGAGCTGTAACAGAGGCTACATAGAATTCAGGGGAATAAAATGGGTATTTATTGAGAGGCTTTCAAAGGCCATACCCTGGCAGTACCAGTGCCACAGTCATGGCCCTGCCTGGATGGCTCCAAGATGGAAGCAAAAGAGGGCTTGGTCACAAGATCTCACATCTTTATAGATTTTAGTCCATCTGCATGCAAGCATCAACTGTCCAATTAATAGTCCCAAATTATGAGGTTTCATCCTGCTTACTTGCTGGCTTACCCTCCTCTTTCCACACTGTTTATGCTTATAGCCTGAAGTTTGAAGAAACTGTCCTTGAGTCCCTAGCTGGAATAGGACTGTTTTGTCTTCATCACCCAGGCACAATGGAAAAGCACCCTCAACCAGAACAGAAAACTTGGAACTTAAGGCATCAATGTTAGGAACAAATATTTTAAGTATTTCAGAGTCTTTATTTGAGAATGAAGTGCTTTCATCTTGAAAGCTGGATACAGGCTACTAAGGAGTGTTTCTGCTCTCATCACTAAGTATTACTGAGGTCACAGAATACGTATCAAAGCAGCAGAATTAGAAAACCACAGTAATAATGGTTATGATAGGCTAAAAATACCTGTACTTTTGTGTTCACTTTCAAGAAAAAAGGAAGACTATATGGGTAATAGATGATGCAGCCTGTATTACTTGTTCAAATTCCCCTTTGTGACTAGGTCTTACAAATACTTTTTGTGCCATTTTCAGTTACTTTACTTTTGAAGATTGTTTTTCTGTTGAATAGAAAAGTTATCTGTGATCTGAAGTACCTTGACCAGATTCTTTAGATAAAATTCAGGATTAAATATTGCAGAGGATGTGATGATGAATGCGGAGATCTTGGTACTTGTAAAGCAAACAGATCCAAATACTATTTCTAAACAGATAGACATAAAAGAATATTCTAGTTCCTCTCAATAAGCAATTAAAGCTAATAATGTAAAGTCAGAAGATGTAGAAAGTTAACTTAAAGCATGTAGTGAAGTGTATAGTATATTACCTTAATGTTTAAAGCTCTTAGTATTTGGAGACAATTCTAAATACATAGTTCTTACCTTTCAGGTACATAAATTGCATGTAATAACAATCTAGTACTTGGATAATATAATACATATTAATGTTTGGTATAAAAGCATCCTAGGTAATGAACAACAGTTCTTGGAGACCTGATTATATGATATTTGCAATTGTTGAAATATTGATTGGTCAACTTCTCACTTTTTCCACTCTTACATTTTTTTTTTTCCTTCCTTATCTTAATTTAAAAGCATTACTTAGAGAGAACATGCCATCATGTTTTGTCATGACACATTTATTTGTGACTATCTTTTTTTGTTTCTGGTCTCAGGACTTAGGTGAGACATATGTGCATTTATATAATGCTGTTGCACCTAACAGGATTCAAGTGCCATGCACAATGTCTGTTGCAGTCTATAAGTAGTACCTCCATAAATGTTACCTTGGAAGTGATCCAGAAATTTTCATGAAACTATCTGAAATGTTCTTTATTTTACATCTAATAGGATTATTTTGGTGCTCTTCTTTTCACAGGATGACCGCTTGAGAGAGCCATTGCAGAAGCTGAAACTGGCTGTCAGTAACGTCATGCCTGAACAGTTATGCAAGTATCAAGAGGACTGTCAGGCCCGCAATCAAGCCAAGAATGCCAAGTAGGTCATTCCGGAGGCTGTGCATGCTATTTAGAACCCAGCTGGAAGTTTGTATCCATGTTGTTTACTTCCTTAGCTTAGAAAATCACTTAACTCTAGTTTAAGGGTGTCTTTTTTGGATTGTAGAAAATACTTAATTTTGTGTAAGTGTTATTGTCTGACACCAGAGAGAAAAATCTATTAACTAAGATCGGTCTTGATAGAAAAAATAATCTGAAGGATTACTGGTTGATTCCTAAAATGGTGGATTGATGGAGGAGGATGGTGTGTTGAGGTTATTGATATATTTTGTCCTTGTTCATTGTAATTATTTCAATCATAGCTAACTAATTTTAGACTTGGAGAGGTATTAATAGTTTGATAAGTATCCTGCTACTGCCCAGTAGAGGCACAACTTGAAGCTTGTAGGGGCATCAGTGAAAGCATCTGTGCAGTGTGTCCTTTTCATTTGTCTGAGAACCATAAAGCAGTGGGAGGAGGGAGAATAAACTATTTATTTTATAAGGAAGTATAGCAAAAATCTGAAAACAGGTCCTCTGTGGGTTTATTTTTTCCCCCTAATACCTAGAACGACACTCCTTTTTCAATGAAATATTTTGTCTGTGTAGTATAGCTCTAAAGAAAATTGTTCCAACTGTAGGTTGCAAGCAGAAGATGAACGAGAGAAAAATGGATCAGAGGAAGATGATGATGAGAAACCTGGAAAGAGGGTTGTTGGACCTAGAAAGAAGTTTCACTGGGATGACACAGTGAGGTAAGACAAAACTACCTTTTCCACCAAGAATGTTCACTGACTTTATAAAGGGATCTCTAACAGGATGTTATTACATTATACTATTGAATAAATAATTTTTCCCAGAATTATACCTTGGAGAAGTTTTGAAGAGTGTTGGTGTTAAATAGGTAAACTGGAATTCTGTAAGGGTGAAACACCTTTAACTCAAAAGGAAAATCATCCTGTGTCCAGCCCTTTCAAGCTTCACTGCTTGTTTTTCTGCTTTATCCAAACACTTGAGAATTTGCCACGAAAGAATAATGCATTAATCTTAACCCCCTTCTGTTTCCTCTGAACACAAATTCTTTGTTATCTCTAAAGAGTAGCACAGAGTCTTTTCTGAAATTATCAGTTACTAGAGTTTGGTTTCCTAGAACAGATTTTTCTGAAAACTGAGAAGACTTTATTTAAATAATCTAGGCTTTTAAGCAAGCAGATCTTTCCAAGTTAGTAATTTCTCATGCAAGATAATTTTAATACAGAAGTGTGTGTAAATATATTGCTAAAAGGGGCTGGTGGACTTCTCTCAATGAGTCTTTTTAGTATGTGGAGACAACATACTTAATGAAGTATGTACAAGCAATGTAGCTTGGACTGACCTGGAGGGGAGAGATATTTAAATCTGTTGCTTTTTTTTCATTCAAGAGGCTCTGAAAGGCTGATGTTACTTAACTGTGCACTTTCATGTTTTCAAGAACAAAAGACAAAATCCCTGTCAAAGAATCCTCTGTTTAAGTACTCAGTGTAGGAGGGGTTTCCCTTCCTTTCCAACAATTGAGAGGTCACTGTGAGCAAAGTGAGAGGACATGTTCCAACTATGAGAAAGCCACAAAGAAAATGTAAAACAAATTACAGAATTTTCGTAGGATGAAAATAAGAGCAATAACATCTGTTGGAAATGAAGTGATGATGGTAGACCATACCAGTTTGTAGTAGCAATACTTTGTGCAGTATAAGCTTCCAAAAAAGACAGTTGGAACTGAGCACTTCCTACAACTATTAGTGGACAGCAGCTTCAATTGTGTAGCCTTTTTCTGCTGAGCTTTTGAAAGGACTGTCTCTCAGCATATTTATTTCGCTTCTTTTTGCAGGTCTCTGTTGTGTAATCTTGTCAAGATAAAGCTGGGATGTTATGAGCTAGAGCCAAATAGAAGTCAGTCTGCTGAAGATTACCTCAAAACCTTTATGGAAACAGAAGTGAAACCACTTTGGCCTAAAGGCTGGATGCAGGCAAGGTAAGATACCTGCTTTATGTATCTATTCATTTTGGTGTTCACAACTTCTTTGGTTCCTATTTATTGTCTTAGATTTGACTCAACCATGTACTATTGATGTTGGTTGGAACTTGAGTATATTTGTGAAGCTGGAATGTTTTAGATGAACAAATATTTTTCTAAAATTAATTTTCTCTTGTTTGTAAACCTGAGAGTGAAAAACCCCATTGTTTTCTTTGGAGAGCTATTTGCTTTTATCATCTCTTAGAGACTGAATTTACCAACACTTCTAACACAGTATGAAGCATGAAGCTTCATTTGAGAAGTATGAGGTGGGAGGATAACAGCTTGGAAAGTTCTTTATGTGGTATAGGAAGTGATAATGATCTAGAAGTCAGTTTTGCCTGCATGTTGGAACACTGCATTACCAGACTGCTCACACAAGCTTCAAAATGATAAGCTAGAATTTTGACAGCACTGTTCTCAACAGACTTAAAGTTTTTGCTCTTTATTTCTTGTTTGCAGCTGGGATGCTCTGCTTTACAGCAGTTAAAAATACACCAGTTTCTCTACTTCCTTCTTATGGATGTAGGAAGAAACAGCCACACAAAAGAGGGAGAAATAAAATGGGAGCAGTAGTAAACTGTTGTGAAATACTGGTTTGGCAGAGATTTCTAATGGTTGGGAGTAAAAGAAGCAAATATGATTTGGCCTAAGTTCTTTCTTTCTGTAGCACCCACTGCAAAAGACAATTTCATCCAACCTCAACCTGAACTAAATGATAAAACTAATTAACTTGCTCAAAAATATCTTGATTTTAGTTTAGTCAAATCTGTATCAAGCTGTAAAAATAACTGTATTGAGATTTCTTAAACAGTTAGTGTAGAAATAACTGGCTTAATAGTTGCAGAAGGACCAAATGAAGTTTTACACTTCCTAGCATCCAGCTAATTTATTATTGTTCAGTGATTTAGTTTTTTTTGTGTAAGTATGCTAACAAGTGAGATGTTGCCTGTTATGAAGATTGTATTGAATTAGATGAGACAGAATCCCAGTTGAGTTTAAAGAATGTAATATAGGAAGATCACTAATAGTGGAGAAATAGTCAAGAGATAGTGAGGTGATTCAAGAATACATAGAAGTGAAGCATGTTAAAACTTTGTATTGGAAAGCCATAAAACATATGGTTCTCCCCTTTCCATTTGGTAAGACTGGTGAAAATTTCCATGAGCTTTTAAACTATCAATACAATTGGCTTCAACAACAAAATACAAAAACTAAACAAAAAACCAAAATGCCTCCCAAAACAAACCAAAACCACCAACAGACCAAACAAACCCCAACAGGTGACAGATCATAACTTCCTGTTGACCAGCAAGACTTCATTTACTAACTGGGTGGTGTTAGTACCATAATGACTGACAAATTATCCTGTGTCTACTGGGAGGCGCTATCCTGCTTTCTGTTAAGGAAGTGATGTATTGTAATTTGTGGGCAAGCAGTTATGCATGGGAAGAGGAAAAGAAAGCATTTCCTGGGGTCTGGCAGTGGTAATTCCTAATACAGCACATAATTTGTGTTCTGAATGATCGTTTTGTTGGGATGTTAGGTTAGGGATTGTGCTGAAGGGTTATAATTTTTCATTTTCATTGGCCTCAAGTAAAAAGGAGCTATATAAACTTGGAAAAAATTAGGTATTTAATGTTAAAACTGAGCTACTGACCATGTGTTAAGGAATTCTTACTAATCAGAATAGGTCTATGGTACCAGAACTTTGTGGGTTCAGCTTAGATGAAGAATTTCTTGCACTTGCAGAGTTAACTGTATTTAGTGTTTCTCATAGCTTCGTAGGGAAGCGAAGAGGTAAGGTTTTGATCGTGACCGGAAATTACAGAATCAAAGGATTGTTAAGGTTGGAAGGGACCTCATATACAGCTGTCCTTTCTTTGTACTATGTCTATGATTTCTGTCCTTTTATAGAACTTAATTTTGTATTTAACATTGAAGGATGATGCTACAAATTACTGGTGCCTGTGATTAATTTTGAATTTTCATTTCCAAATTGAAAAGATCAAGGAATGGATAAAGCACCAAGAAGGAGATGGGGAGGGAGAAACTATATAGGTTAGGAGGTGGCACGTTAAACATGTAAAGAGAAATGTTAGTTTTGCTCCATGATGTTCTTCATAGGCATTCAGTAGTCTCTGACAGAACAATGCAACACAAATTTGGAAGTTAGTATGGTGAAGAAAATGTGAAAATGGAACTGAAAATAAGAATCTGAGAAGTAAGGCACTGAACTGTGGTGAGAGGATGTCAGTGTTTTCTTACCAGATGACATTAATTTTTTTGGACACTTGAATTTTTTATTATTGCAACTCTGCAGGTTGTATTATCAGTGGTGAAAAGCTCTTGTTTAGACAGCTGTTCATGATGTGGTCAGTGTCAATGTGACGGCAGTGCTGTAAGAAAATGTCCTAGTTTGCCTATCTGGAAACAAGGAAGGGGACCAAGTTTTCATTGTCTATTCATAGCTGCATTTGAATAGTAAGTTGTAGGATAGATACAGGTCAGCAGTCATCTTCACTTTCCACTTGGCAACTCAGGAGCTGAAAACATTGAATAAAAGCACATGAAGTGTTGAGATTTGTCATATTGGCTCCTGCCATTCCTTGGCTCTCTAGTAATATGCATGTGTAAATCCAGTGTAACTGAAGTCAGAGCAATGATAGATAATGGCCTAAAGTTTTTCCTTCACTAAACTTTCAGAAACTTCTACTAAGGCTTTTTCAGTACTAAATGTACTGAACAAAACTAGAACCAAGCTTGGCTACTGTGTTCTGGCTTTTGTTCTCTGCTTTAAGAAAACCCCACAAGAGATTAATAACCACAAACCCAAGCCTATGGTCAGTGTGTTGGACATGTAGCATGAAGAGTTTACAATAATATTTTATTTTATATTTGATTATTTATTTAATTTTCATTAGTCTTTGAGGAGAGAGCATACAAAGTGTATTTCTTCTGTCCAGTTGAAGGAAGTAATATTCTCTTATGTTGATTTTTGCTTGGCCATTTAATGAGGTATTTTGAGCATAAATGCAAATTATTGCAATTTTTTTAGAATCTTCTGTTTATGGATGCCAAGACCTATACCATGTCAGCAATACAAAGTTATCATTAGTTCCCTTAGATAATCAAAGGCTGGTTCTGAAAACCAAAGGATATTTGGGTATTTGGTGGCCATACGCTGTTTGTTGCTGTAGAATCACTTCATGTTTCTTTTCTCACCACTCCTTTAGGATGCTTTTTAAAGAAAGCCGAAGTGTTCACAATCACCTCACTTCTGCTCCGTGAGTATAATAGTGACAACTTGCTAAGGACCTTTTGGTTGGGCATAGCATCTTTTCTCATCTTCCTGCTACCTGTTTTAGACAGAAGGAAAGGGAGGTACTTTGGGATTTGTTTGAAGATACTTAGTGATGTTTATAATTTTTTTAATGCTTTAATTTAGTCATATAACTGTAATGTTCTTGTGGCATTATATTTTAACTCATGAAGTGACTAGATAACTCTAGGGGTTCTTGCTCCTTGAATTAATTAATACCTTTTACTCAAAGTATTGCACATTGCCTGTATTTTGACATTCTGCATATTAAACTGAACTCAGACTGCAGTACTTCCTGCTTGTTTTTTTTTTTTTTTTTCCCCCCTCAAAAATCTCTAATCACAGAAGTCTGTATCTTGGTGGCATTTTTTCTTATTCATTTTCAGGCAACACTTGGTGCCTCTCAAGAGCTCTCCACATTCAGTCAGAATTCAAAGAAGTTGTTACGACTTTAAATAACACCCCAATTGCAACTTTTGTGATAAATATGATGAACATAGGATATTTTTCTACTTAACATCAAAACTGAGTCATGGTCCACCTACAGTAAAGTCTTTTTTTAACCAGATGTATTTCTAGTTGCTTAGTAAGGGATCAAAATTTTCCTTCAAGATGTAAATCTTTTGGTTGACCTTAAAGAAATAAGGTGTGAAATGCTAAACCTCTAAGTTGAAGCCAATAACTAGTAGTCCTTAATGCAGTCCTTACTTGCATAACTGCAGTTCATTGCAGAAGAAAATCTGACAGTTTGGTAAATTACTTCTTGCAACAGATGAGTTAGATACAACTGTTTTAAGTTGATAAGCAACAAACCACTTTTGTGGGGGTAACAAATCACTGCTTTTATCTGGTTTGAAATGAATGAGCATAGGAAGCATCTTCCTCAGGGACAAAAATGTCAGTGCAAAAAAGTGAAATTATATTACTATTTTAGAAGACTTCAGTGTAAACAAACTCATAATATTAAGAGGCTGAAATTAATTGATATTTTGAAGTTCCTCTTAATCAGAAAAATAAAACCAGCTCTCTGGATATATCATGCTCATCAATTCAGTTGATTTTGCATCTAGTTTACATAGAGACACATGACCAGAAAATTGATAGTGTGCTATTTTTTTTCCTGCTGTTTTTCATTTTAAGTATGTTTTACCATTAAAGCTGGACTCCTGTAGTCATCATTATTGGGATATAATCAGGGTAACACCTAAATTGAAAATTACTTGCCTTTTTTTTGTCTTCTGATGCACGTTTATCTCCTCTTTTAGGGCAAAGAAGAAGGTGATTCTGGCCCCTAAACCCAAAGTGAAGGTAAAAGCCTATTATAATACCTGAAAACCCATTTAATGGCCCAATATAACCATTTGTTACAGCCTGTTTCTGCCTCTGATCCTGAAAAATTCCTGCAGAAGGTTTCTTTCAGGCAATGCTTATTGCCTAGGTGATGCATTACTTCAAAGAATGTAGTACAAAATACTTCTGTATAGCTTTGCCACTTTAGGCTGTATTAGTTTTTTAAAAGTTGACTATGAAGAGGTGGTAATTCCAGTAATGTTTCACGTTTTTGAATGTGTGCTTTGTGTATTTTCAGTTTGTATTAAAATTGGCAGTGCTGGAAAACAGTGTGGGTGGAAGGATATCATAGTATAGAGGTCCTCATTTGACAGGACCAAGTGTTATCTTAATTCAGTAGCAGTTTTACTAAGTGATGAGATTAGCTACTCTATCCAGTATTGTTTGTTCTTCAGTACATGGGACACTTAGTTATGTGGAGTAACAACACTAGATTTTTAAATCCAAATATTGAATTAGCACTTTCTTATATGAAAGTAATTTTTATATGAAAACTTCTATAGATGATCTTTGATTTGTCTGAATAAAAGTATTACACTAAAGATGACCATAAATAGATTTCAAAAAGACTGTTAAACTTGATGTTTCCTATCCCTTTATTTTCAGGACTCCAGTCCAAAAAAAGAACAGAAAACCTGTATGTCTTCAGTCAATTCAAGTTGTGCTACTGTACTGAGTTCCAGTGCAGCTGTGTGCGCCCCAGCCAGCTCTAGCTGCACAGCAGCTCCTGAGACGATCTGCTTGGATGACTCACTGGATGAAGACCTCTCTTTCCACCCACCCTCACTGGACTCTGTTTCTGATGCTCTGGCAGTTATCAATAATGGTGCCAAGGGATCACCTCTTGGGCCCACCATAGACACACCAACATCCAGACCTCGCCCTGGGCTGAGGGAAGAGAAACTAGCAAGCATTATGAGTAAGTTGCCTCTGGCAACTTCAAAGAAAGTAGAGCCCACTCAGACATCCCATTCATCAAGTCTTATTGCTGGTCACACAGGGCCAGTACCAAAGAAACCCCAGGACTTAGTTCACACTGGTATCTCTTCAGGCCTTATTGCTGGATCTTCAATTCAAAATCCCAAGGTTTCCTTAGAGCCTTTGCCAGCCAAACTACTTCAACAAGGACTACAGAGGTCTAGTCAGATCCAAGCTGCTTCCTCCTCTTCACAGACTCACGTTTCTTCCTCCAAGACTCAAGCAGCTATTTCCACCTCCTCTCAAAGAACCAAGGATGCTAATATCTTGGTATCTGCTGAGGCTCAAGGTGGTACTTCCTCAACATCACAAGTGACAAAGGTGCACCAGCATTCAGCTGTACAACAGAAATATGTATCTCCCTTACAAGCAACTATTAGTAAATCACAGACCAATCCTGTGGTGAAATTGAGTAATAATCCCAAACTCTCTTGCTCATCACCAGTCATCAAGGCTCCAGATAAGTCTGTAGTGTATCGCCTGCCTTTGTCCAATCCCTCAGCCGCAAGTGGCTCTCAAGTGTCTCACCCACTGGTTTCTCGGACAACATCCAGCACCTCTACCTCTAGTAACTATTTAGCCAAGGCTATGGTGTCACAAGTTTCTTCCCAGGGTTTCAAGCCTCCCTTCTCCATGGCTGCCTCTCCCAAACCTGCTGCCTCTCCCAAGCCCACTTCATCTAAGCCCTCTGTGACACCCAAGCCCAGTGCATCACCTAAATTTTCATCCAAATCCACCTCATCCCCCAGGCCTGCAACAACACCCAGTTCTTCCAGTTCAAGTGCACTAGTTTCCCAGAGTAGTCACTCCAGCAACAACCCCCTTCATAAACAGACCAGTGGTGTAAATATCAGCAGGCAGTCTCCCACAGTGAATTTGCTGTCCTCTAATCGCACCTCAGGCCTTCAGCCTGCAAAAAACCCTCAGGCTTCTTCAAAATTACCCAACTCTTCTCCTTCTGGAACTGTTGGTAAAAATAATCTGGGTGGAGTTGGAATGAATGTACCTGCCAGCAGAGGCAGTAACCTTAACTCAAGTGGAGCTAGTAGGACTAGTCTGTCTGGGGGAGCAGCAAGTGGAACACAGGGTGCTACTAAACAATTGTCAACTCCACACAGACCGTCTTCTGCCTCAGGGTCTCCAGTTGTAGCAGCCAGCGTGCAGGTACGCATCTAACGAGTTTACATTAGAGCCTTACATCTGTGTTTATCACATTTATTTTGTAAATATTTTCAGTATATTTCATCTTGATTTGTTCATGTCGTAGACTGGATTTTTACCTTTCTAAGCATAATGCTGATACTGATGAAACTATTTCACACCAAAGAATATGTATTTCCAGCTAATGTGAAATGGATCAGTGTGGAACAAATCCTCACTGTAAACTGCTTGTTGGTCTGTACTGTGGAAAATAATTCACTTTTTTCCTTTTAACAGCACTAGAGAAGGTAAGGTTTGTGTGACCATATTTTCAGGGGATGTGGTATTTACTTGCATTATTTGATTTGTGTATTCTCTCATATTTACATATTTGTAATGATGGGGGTCATGTAAAAGGTGTCTTCACACATTTGTTGCGAGGCTTCATGATTAACCTCAAAACTGGAGTTCAGTTGCTTGTGTTAAGTGTAATTCAAGACCTATAAATAACACTTGCAAGGGCTTCTCTTTTGTATTTGTGACTATGTATTTTATTTTGTAGGATCTAGTCAAACTGGATGAGGTACCCCTTTAATATATAAATACCCTAGAAACTGAAAGCTTGCACTATTCCTAGAGATAAGACAAATGAAACAAATACTTTGAAAATGCTATTATTCTAAAACATGTAAACCTATTATTTACCCAGAAGACAGCCTGCTTTCCCAAGTTGTCTTCTTACTGGGAATGCTTAATTACTGAGATGATTTGATGTTTTCCTCTCTCTAGTGCTCTATGCTGAAGTCATCAATACTTAAGAAAAGCAGTATTGCTGTAAATTACATTATTGGTGTATAGCAAATGAAAAGCTATGTATTATTCTGAACAGTGCACGTTGCTGTTGCATAGGAATGATGCATACTCAACTTCTGGCAGTATTTTATCATCTTTAGTTTGCCATCAAATTCTTACTACAGCTGAATAACAGGAGGAAGATGATTTTTACAAGACTTCTGTGGTCTTCATCCTACTGTACTGAAACAGTCAGCAGTAAGTCTAGCAGGCTCTGACACAGCATTCACTTGCTCTGGGTGCTTTGAATGGAAAAAAAATCCACAGCCTGCGAGCTATGTACAGCACTGAGGCTCTAGAGAAGAGCAGAACCAAGTACAGTGCAGCTTGAGTACTCTGCAAGGTGCCTGGAAGAGCCAAAAAGGGCTGCAGTGACAGGACTGGGAAGAGAGTTGTTTCTTCCTGGTGCAATCATCAGAATACAGTGGATGCAATGGCAATGATGTAGAGCAAAATGTGAAATGGGTGTGCTAGTGCTTAAAGGTGACGGGGAAGGGAAGTGAACAGTGTTGTGTTGAGTGATGAGAAATTCTGGCAAACCCTCCTGTAGATGAAGACAAGTAATCTTTTTGTTAGAAACTCTGAGCACATGAGTCATTAAATGCATTTTGGCCACAGTCCTACTGAAGAGCACTGAAGTGGAGGGATGTGTGGTGAATAATCAAGTAACATGAGTCCATACTATAACAGAGCAAAAAAGGCGTGTTGGTATATAGAAAGGGGAAAATCAGCTAGAGGTACTGAGCAGCATATGGTATCACTAGAACAATTGAGACCTTTCATGTGGGTTTTTTGACACTTCAGAAATTACTTTGATAATCTAAAAATGGTTCAGAAGAACCATTTTGAGTTCAGATTTTCAGTATGAAGTCCAAGAAGATAAGCCATGGAATAAGACTGTTGCTGCTGTGCACTAAGAAGCTTCATGAGTAGAGTACATTTAAGGAAAGACTAGAATTAATTTATCTCCCAGTTCAAGTGCACTAAAGGGAAAGATTTGTGATCACAGAGGTTTTTATTTAGCTATAAAGTTCTAATGGCTGGCTGCTGAACTGACATCACTTCCAGTCTAGTAGTTAGGTACAATGTACTAAGGACTTAGTTACTCATCTTAAAACTTCATATAAGACTGAAAGTGAATTGCCTTTCCTTTAAAGCCTTAGGGATTTAATTCCTATTTGAGATGCTATTAGAAGAAGAGAATGGTATCTGCATTGCTCATTATAGTATTCTGGTCTGCTTACATTGAAGATGCAACTTCGATGACTGATAATGCAATCACGTGATAATAAAGGTGGCCTTAACTAGGAAATTTCCAAAAAGTATTTCCGTCCTTTCCGCTTCTGATTGACACAATTATTTACCAGAATACAAGTTTATACCTGCTGAAGACTCCCAGAAAGTTACAGTAATTTCACAATTATAAGCCGCACCTCCTGGTAGCTGGGTAGACCACAGGATTTGTCCATATATAAGCTGCACCCGAATATAAGCTGCACTTTTTTTTTTTTTTTTTAAAGCAAGGATCCATGTGTAGCAAGGTAACAAATTAGTAACAGAATCACTGCCAGCTGGGTTTGATGTCAGGTGCTCAAGTTGCAACAGTTTTCATAGACAGTGAAGCCTTTAAAGGCAGCCCCAGGCGCCCTCCCCAGCCAGCTCTCACTTCTGGGCTGGCATTTCACTGGGATTTGTCCATAGATAAGCCGCACCTGAATATAAGCCGCACCACTGGGGTAGGCTGGGTTCTTCAATGAAAGAGGTGCAGCTTATAATTGTGAAATTACTGTACATCTTAAGGACACAAAGCCAAAGTGTACATGTGTGATTTCCTTAAAAAGCTCTACCTATCATTAAGCCAGATTCAGCTCAAGAGTTTTAGACTTCCAAGGATCGTAATGACTCAGATCTACATGACCAGGATGAGCCCTTTTAAGAACTGTTATAGATGAGTTAAACAGAAACATCTGAACTGCGTGCTCTGAAGCTCTTTTCTTCACTGTACTTCTCCTTTTTGAGTATGCAAGATCTTGGCAGAGCACTTTACAAAGTTTGTTTTCGGGCATTTTACAAATTCACAGTTGCAAAACATTACTGTATGGCTTTTGTTTTGTTGCCCTTCACTAGATTCCATAGACAATGAACAGTTGTCATTTCTTTGTACATAAGCTTCTTGTGAAATTAGTACTTTTAAAGGCAGAAGAGAATAATAGTGTATTGATACTTTTCATTCTTTTTTTTCTACTTGTGGAATAGAATGTGTTGTAGAAGTTGGTACCTTTAAGATGACCAATATAAACACTTTCTAGGAATGTCATGTGTAGGTAAATGCCCTTTACAAAGCCACTGTTTTAAAATACTGTGTTTTCTCATAAGAAGCAACTGTCCTTTCTTTAGCTGCTTTCATTGGAACATCTTAAGACCAAAATTGGTAATAAAAACTTTATCCATGCCAGGAGATCTCATCATTTTGCTTTTTTCTCTAAGTTGCTATTACACAACTCAGTGCAATGTCATTTTCATTTTAAGCTCATGTGTTCATTAAAATTATTCTAAGTTGTGGGTTTAATTGAGGCTTACTTGTAAAAATGCACAGATTTTAAATCCTATTCTGTCTGAGTATTTTAAATTCAAATAACTACAATATCTGTGTTTGAGTCTGGTTCATGGTGCTTTCTATATTAACTGTTTTGTAGTAGATAATTAGAGAACTGAACATTAGCGTATGAAATTACTGTATATGTAGTGAAGGAAAGATTGTTAAACAAGAATGAGCTGATCTAATGTTAGAGGAATTAATGCGATTTGGGAGCTATTGTAGTTAAAATGTTCTGGCTAATCTTGCATTTTTATTTTAAAACTGCAGTGAATTTAACTTCATTTTGACATTTAGAGTGGAGAGATTATTTTGTTTTGCCTTTTCCTCTGATGTGCATACACACCTCTACATGCTTATGTATGTATGCATTTTGCTAACCTGACTGCTTAAGTTTGGGGATTCTTACATATGAATCTTAATTTTCAAAAGTCATTGTTTCTCTGCTACCTCTTCAGAAATAATGTTCTGTTAAGACCTGGATTTGGAAAGGGGAGAGGTGTAATACTGTACTTCTGAAGAACTTCAGATCTACATTGGATAATTTCATATTATTAATCTAATAGAAGGTATTGCATTACATTATGTCTGCAGACCCAGCGTATAATTAGAAAGGAAATTACCTGTAAGGCTGATGAGAAAAATGTGATAGATGAACTATGGTCTTATGTCTGAATCTGTGATATAATTGTGCTTGTTTAGCAAATGAACATTGGGAAAACTTCCTAGGTGGATAAGTGGATATTCATTAATAGTTTAATACACTTCTGAACACAGCAACACTTAACAGGGAATAGTTGATTTTTATACCCTTAAAGAATACAATTCAAATCTTAAGAAATCTTGAAGTACTGCTTTTTTTTTTTTCTTTTTTTTTTTTTTTTTTGCATAGTCAACAGCAGGAGCATCGTTACTGGCTAATGCCTCACCTCTGACTCTCATGGCATCACCCCTGTCTGTAACCAGTCAGAATGTGACGACTGCACCATTAACTCCTTTCGGGATGCTGGGTGGCCTTGTTCCTGTGACTGTGCCCTTCCAGTTTCCCTTGGAGCTGCTTGGCTTTGGGACGGACACAGCTGGAGCGACAACCACCTCGGGATCTACCTCAGCGGCTTTCCACCACAGCCTAACTCAGAGTGAGTGGATTTATAACTCTGTGCTATAAGGAAAGATGCATCCTTAAGATGGAAATTGAGTAGAGAAGTGAAGTCCTGAGACACTCACATTTGGTTCATGAAAATCCCCACAGGAGAGTAAATGGGATCCCTTCACTGGTGAAACTTTCTTTACATAATTACCTAAGTGTCATTGTTATATTCACAGTATATGTTTAGTTTCGAACATATTTTTTTGGGTTAACTTCTAATACCTTATTTTTAGATAGGAGTGTAGTCTAAAAGTCTTTAAATGTTCAGTTCAAGTAAGAGACTTAATATGGCGATTCCTCAAAGTAGCCTTAACTCAGTAACTTTAGTTATCAAACAGCTCTCTTATGAAGAACTATCAACCAAGATGGCATTTACTTTTACGGATTGCTTACAAAGAAGCTGTTTATGTTCCTAAGCCATATAAAATGTTGGTCTTTCTGCCGAACAAAATGATACGAAGAGTTGTATCCCAGTAGCAAGGCATGGTCCTTGCTCTGACTTTTGACTAACTATATTTGAATAGCTTTTTTTCTTTTGACTTATTCCAGCCATCAGAATGCTATCAGGTATTTATTCTTTGTTGAGAAGATAAGCCTGCTACTACAAGCTACATGATGAAAACAAAAAATTTCACAGAGACTGCCTCTCTCCTCAAGATTTATTTTTCTACCTTTGCCCTCTTTTTTCCCCCCAGACTTACTGAAGGGTTTACAGCCAGGTGCTCAGCATGCAGCAACGCTGTCTCACTCACCTCTGCCTGCTCACTTGCAGCAAGCTTACACAGGTAAAGAAATATATTTTTTATTACTTATTTTAAATTAAAAGTCATATTTCTGCCTTAGACTGAAATATAATATACACCAGTGCATTAGAGAAGACAAAACACAGGGACAAACTTTGGGAGCAGCTGGCAGAACTTACTCTATTGTAGCAGTATTTTTGGACCCTGAATGATTTTTTTTTCCTTACTTCTCTTCAACATCAGGAACAAAAAAAAAAAAAATCAAATTTTCCAACACTTTATTGCAGCAATTCTGGAAACTGAAGTATACAAATTCAACTAGTGGGGAAAAAAAGAATATACTTACTGGACATTAACATGATTGTTTATAGGCTGCATAAAGGTTTTTTCCCACTAAAAATTTCCTTTTCCCCGTTTCAGGAGAAACTGACCTTCCAGCTTTTAGCTGTGTTTCTTCTAAGAGTATATTCACATGTGGATGCTGGGATGGTCTCTTAATTGAATATCTGTTTTCCTTAGGAATTTTATGCTTGATAGGAGATGCATATTTTGATTGAGAAGAGATATTTGAAGCACAACATTTTATTTTTCTGTTTTTAAGGCTTAGAGCAGAAAAATTTTCAGAAAGCTTTAGATTAGAAAGCTTTCTTTGTCACCTGTGGTGTGTTTTTTGGGAGCCAGGAGAAGGAATTGGAAGGGTGGCAGTGGTTTGGTGGGCATTGTTCATTTAAGTACCAAAAAATGTGCAGTGTTTTGGTATGAAGCTGGGATATATCAGGTTTCAACAATGCTATTTCTAATACATGAACTACAGAAAAGATGCAAAGTGTTCTACTTGGTAAAGACTGTGTACTTTTTGGTAATGCTAAAGCTGAACCTGCCAAATTCCTGTCTCTCCCACTGTAAGTTACAAAACCAAAAGTTCACTCATGCTTTTATTCTTCCCTTTTGTTTCTGTCTCAACTGCAGATGGAGGCCAAAGTAAAGGGGACACTAAGTTACAGCGGAAAAACCAGTGACTTCTGGACAAGCAAGGGAGCTGAAGCAGTTCTGGTTGGCTGACAGAATCTGCCCAGTTGGGAAAGTGCTTATTGTCACAGGGCTGCTGTTTCTGTCAATGTTTACATATTCTGATCCTAAGCACTGTGGTGAGAGGAAGAAGAAAAATAAAATAATACTTGATCAAAGAGAGAAGGAAAAGGGGGACTGGTCCTCCTGGTCATGCAGACTGGTCATAGTTTGATATTGCCTAAAGAAACAACCTTTTTCATCTGCTCTGATTGGCTCTTAAAAGAAATTGATCGTCAAACCCACAGCAGCACCAACATTCTGTTTCTGGGTAAAGTCCAATGAAAAGTGGAAATGGTGAAATGAGCTAGAATGGGTTTGTCCATTCGTTGCATAAGGTGGAATCATCCACTATCATCCACTTCCTTAGTGCCCAAAGTGCCCAGTGTAAGATTGTATAGGTCCTGAGTGTACTATGTGGTTGTGGACCAAAGGTTACGTAGAATAGAGATGGTGCTGGGATACTTTGCATTATAATTAAACCTTTAGACAAAAGCAGTTTCTGATAAGCGGGCATTTATCCAGCTTTAGAAGGCTGTTTGGCTGTAGGGAGCCTACAAGATGTATGCAGCCTCAACAGAGAATTGTCTTCAAAAACAGATCTGGTGCATCAATATGTGAGACAGACTATTTGATTTATTTTCAGGGCTTTTTTTTTTTTTAGTACAAAAGTTCTTATTTAAGGGAGGAAGGGGATGGAAATTAATTTACACTAAAAGAAACTCAGATTTTGTTGGTCAGACTAGCATTTCTTTCCCACTTTTCTTAAAAATCACGCTGATGTTTCAGTATTTCCATTTGTTAAACTTTCTTTTACCTTGTACTTATTTGCTACTGAATAGATATTCTGTTAATATCTTTACTAAACCACAACCAGTTATTTTCTCATTCTCAGGCTGCATCTTTTATCTAACTCCTCCCAGAAGTCATGCATTATGTTGATTTGCTAGTTAAAGCTGATTTTGACCTATTCCAGAGTCAGATTAATACTGCTTCAGGCATTAGCCAAAGAGGAGTCGTTCAGAAGCGACCAGAGGTGCCTTCTCTTCTGGGGGCTGAATGGTTGTCTCCAGCATTTCCAGCCCCTGCTGGCCTGGGGAGTCTTACCTGAACTCTTTCTTACATGGTAGCACAAGACTGCAGAGCTGGCTTTGTTGCTTTTTTTTTTTTGTTTGTTTGTTTGTTTTTTTTTTGTTTTTGTTTTGTTTTTTTCCTTTGATAGCAATACATCAACTGGTTCACATGTAAGATTAGGAAGCATCCCGCACCTGTTGCACTTTTGACACTAGGACAGAACTTTGCTGTTGAGTCCCTTGCCCTGTGAGATAAAAGATTAGAATGGCAGAAACTGAAATAAATCATAGGGAAAAGGAGCAAATAAAGCAGTATGATTCCCTTCTCCTTCAACCCTGAAACATTCCTTTGACCTGAGATGCTGAAACTCTTAGTAAATAGTTTATCTGGTAGTTTGAGATTGAACTGGACACTACTGGACACTCTCACCTTTTAGAGAGACTTTGACCCCTGAATAATGAATCTTTAATGTTTTTTGCTAGATTACATAGAGCTTGCAGGTTTCTTTTACATGTGATTTATTTTTCTTAGATCAGACAACAATTTCTTTTCTATTTAGAGCTCATTTTAATTTTATATAAATATATATACATAAATTTAAAATAATATATATTGTGTATTTAGTATAAAAATGTTGGGTTGAGCTCAGCAATAAATGTTTTTGCACAACACTTCTGTGAAAGACAGATTGAATTAAGATGCATTAGTTCATTAGTTTCACTCCACAGCATCTGCCAATTAAATGCCTTTTAGCTGGTGCTAACGTTTTTGTGGTGTGTTGATCAGATAAGCTTGCACCTCCATCGAGGTTTAGAGTTGAAACACATACAGCTATGTAGACTCTGGTGTTTATACTGCACAAATTCTGTCAAAATACCATAAGCTCTTAAGAGTGCAAGCTTTGTCTGATATTTTTTTCTTTTCTCCAGGAAGGGTTGAAGGAAGCCAACTTTTGTTTTTTGAGGCCCAACAGTTCTGGCAGGATGTTAATTCTCTGAACTGTCGAACCTGAGAACTTTTTAGCAATGCATGTAGCTAAGGGAGTTGTGGCAGTGAGCCATTGGGCAGCAATATATTTAAAGGACCCTGTCCTAAGAGTTCTACCTCTTCTGTGTTTTCCTCATCAAGGCATCCCATTCAAATTGTCATCTTTTGTCTTCATACTTACTGAAATTTTAGACTGGGAGACTTGGAGCCCTTTATAACTACAGCACAAATTCCCTTTCAGCATTCCTTTCTTCCTGGAGGTAAGCTTCATCTTCAGTTGAAGAGTATCCTCTCCAAATCTTGAGGGTAGGAATAGTCCTGTCTCTGTGTCCTATTGAGCTTCTCAGTCTTGGGAAACAAGTCAAGTAATACTTATTGTGGAAATAGATTCTAGAAATAAAGATGACCATACATTTTGTGACATCAGTTCGAACAACCCTCCCCAGCAGGTAACTGTTCTCAGTCAATAGACTCCTTAGTGTCTTTTGAATGAACAACACTGGGGATGAGAACCCTTTTTGGGTTTTCTGTTCTCTCTGGTTAAACTTAGCAAGGAAAGAAAATAATGAGGTGGTTCTCAGAGACCTTTGCAGGTAGCATAGACAGAATGGGAAAGATTACTGCAAAATGCAGTAGTGCAAAATTAGGTTCATGTTTTACTGTTTTCAGCACAGCAGCTCTGCTGAAGACATGTCCCCTCCCCACCCCCCCAAAGGGTTTTTACTACTTCTTAAGGGCCTTTGTTAATAAACTGTAGTTGTACATACTAAATAAACCCTCAGTATTCACAAGCAATAAGAAAGCCAAGTAGAGCTGTCTTTTCCAGGCAGCAGGGCTGAACTTGGTTTGGGGACTGTATATGAGCTAACATGTCAAGCTCTCTGAAAGCCCCAAACAAATGCAAGCAATAACTTTCAAACATAGGTTTTGGATGTTGAAACTGGGTAACATTCCCTGCTACATGATCTAAAGTCCCAAAAACCACGGTAGCTACTTCAAATCATTAGAGACTCTTGCAAAGAAAGAAGGCAGGCTAGATGAAAAACAGGCTGCAGAGTTTCCTGATACCTTGGACTGTAACTGCAGTGTTCTCCCATTCCAAGACACAAATGGCCTAAGTCACTTTGTCCAGCCTTCTCTGTTGATTTGAGAAACATGTCTAAATACTAATCATCTGAGTCACAAGTGCGGATGCTGTGGGTTTCACATCTGTTTTCTGCTAATCAGAAGTAACTTTTAATTACCTAGGTTCTGCTTTGTGTTTGAATCTGATCAAAGTTATCTGATGCACGGATTTAAGGGTGGGACAGGTGCTAAAAGCCTGTTCCTTCCTGCAGTCCCATCACCTGACCTTTCCTCCACACTCCTTCTCCACTTGGTGCAAGACCCTTGAGGACATGAAAACAGAGAAATCTGCAACTCTCCCAAGCTGCCATCAGTTGTGCGAACCAGTAACCCTCTGGGAGTCACCTTGGACTCCAACTAACTTTATCACATTTGCTGCTACATTCGTAAAAATGAACTTTTGGCTGTATTTATTAGCAAATTTTAATCTAGTTTACAGGTTGTTTTGTTTTTATTTTTTTTCTTCTTTTGATTAGTTTTTGCCCACTGTTGGATTAGAAGTGTTCGGGTGTTTGGGTTGATGGGTTTTTTGTTTTGATTTTTTGTTTGTTTTTGAGTGAATTGGTGGAAGCACAGTGGTCCCTCTTCTGCTTTTGTTCTGTATTTTTTTGAAGATGGCATTGCAGGAAAAACCTACGACCAAGCCAAACTGTGGAAGGCTTTCTCCCACACCTAACCTTTATCTTTTGCTGAACTGGGGGGAAAATCATTAAAGGGACACTTGGTTTTTTGTTTGGGCTTGTTAGTTGTTTGGGTTTTGTCTGTTTTTTTGTTTTTTTATAAAATTAACCAGAAGGTTAAAGCATTAGGTAAACAACTGATTAATTAACACTTTATGCAATTTTAATTTTACAGAAATTTTTAAAAAGGTTGATAGACCTTGATTGGTCCAAACTCTGGTGAAATGGCTGTTACCCTTCATGACTTACTTGATTCAGGCCTTTGTCCTTTGTTTAAGTGCCTTTTTTGTTTGTTTGTTTAATTTTATTTCCCTACCCTCTTTAAACTTTTCTCAGAGATCCTGAAGTGCTGGAAAGCATTTTGGAGGAAAATCTAAAGCTTGCCAAGATGGCTTTATGCTGTTATTCTATTTTTTTTCCCTTTTGTAAAGAAAAAAAAACAAAACCAAGTGTGTAATGTGGTAACTTCATAGCTGCTGTACTGTGGCATCAGTCCTGTGTGCTTGTGCATTCTCTCACACGCACACTCACACAAGCAATATTCCTTAAACCTGTTCATCCTTCTCCATTCTCCTGGCTCTGTTAAATGCTACTTCAAGGTTGAATGTTCATGCAAAGATGGCAGTACAATAAAAGTGCGTGCGTGAGGGTGCGTAAATATGCGTGAAAGGAAATGGCTGACGGAAATGAAACTTTGGAATTTTTCTTGGAAGGTTTTGAATTTTGTTTCTTAATTAGGTCATGAGTAAAACATATTATGGACCCTGATTGGCAACCTTACTAATTACTGGACTGCTTCACACAATCACTGAGTCTGAGGCAGAGATGTGTGGCTGACAGCCCCAAGGAGCTGGGGGATAAATAAAGTTAAAATAGCAGCTTGCAACATATTTGAATTAACTTCAAGAATCTTGTGTGCACCTGGTCACATCTGCTTGATACCAGTTACTGCAAGGATTCTCATATTTACCGAAGTTGTCACTTTCCACCGTGCATCCTATGTAAGAAGAAATTTGGTAAAACCTGCAAGAGTGCAGCTGCTAATTGAGTTTAAAGCTAACTGTGCTTCACATGCTGCCTAAGTCACTCACCATCATGTAGTTGTACGACTTTTCTAGTTGTGCTTCTCAATTTGAGATTTCATTAGTGGTTTCTTCTCTTATTATAATGAACAGTAAGTTTGTGTTCTTAGCTGCAGATAAACCCTCATACTAGTATCTGTGCTTGTTTCCTTGTTCTCAGACAAAATTAGCTATCTGCAATAGATGATCTAGTGATTTTAACAGCTTTGTGCTGAGGATCTGTCTAACTTATGATTATTATAAACATGAATACCTGAAATTAGAAATTCACTTGTGGACCAAGTGCTAAACTTAAAGTAACATGCATATGCATCACTAGACTATTCTCGTTCTGTGATGTGCTTCCCCTAGGGAAGATCTAATTTTGAGTTGCTATATGAAAAGGAAGCATTTATTTTGAGGAGTTGGAATGGAATGATGAGTCCTTCATGGGTGGAGAACCAGTGTGGAAAACAGAAACTACAGTACCATAGATGTTCTTGTGGCAGAGAATGGCCTAACTCAGTTATTGGCTTCTCTTCATATGATTATGTAACGGGTTAACTCAAACTAGGCCATAAGTGGATTTATCCTAGCAATCTAACGGTGCCAGTCAAAGACAGGACTATTGCTGGTAGCTCAGCCAGTTGAAATGGTAGTTGAGGGTGCTTCTTAATCTGTCTTAGGTGCATCAGTGAAATTACTTCAGAGAAGTTTACCACATTCCCCAATTACGTTGTTTAATTCCCTTTGAACACACATGCTCTTCATCCCAGGCTGATCTATGGGATGAGCAATCTAACAAATGCAGCTGTTGTAAAAATCTGTGTCTGTCTACTGCTTAAGAAATCACTGCCACAATAAGCAGCCAGAAGTATGCTTACTGGGCCACTGGAAAGATAAGTGTTGTGTAGGAGGATGCTTTGTTTTGGAAACTTCTGGTAGGCTTCATCATCCTTTTTCTGTGATGCAGTTATCCCTTGCTGCTGTAATAGCCTTTTGGGGCTCTAGAAAGCCCTGGTGCTGCTGTGAGTTTTGCTGAAAGATCAACATGGCCTGGAACTGGCCCAAAACTGGGGAAGTACAAAGATTCCCTGCAACTTTTTTTGCACACTCCTAAGTAAAACTGTGCTAATCTTGTCAGTAGTGGAGGATAGAGGCCTCTATTTTGTAGCCGTTTCTGACAGCTGTAGTTCTACCCCAACCATCACCATGTTTTGTATCTAGAAGTGTGTTTCAGTCTCTTCCATTGCTGTCATCTCCTGCTTAAACAAAAACCATTAGCTACTAAGTTTTTCTTCATGGTAAAGTAATCCCAACCAAGCAGTGTACGCTCTGTTTGGCTCTATCATGTGCAATACTAAAAGGGTTTTTTGTTTCTTCCTAGCAATGTGTGCAGATGGGTTTTGTCAATAGATAGTCATGTTTGTTACTGTCTAGTATCAAGAGGAAAAGAGGGGGAGATAATCAACCAAAAACAGTCAGAAGATGCCACTGTCATAGGCCAAACTGAGCAGTTGCTGAGGTAGACAGAGCTTCATTGAGACTTAGCAAATTTCACCAGAGTGGGGGAAGAAACTTTCTTGTGTTCTCAGCTTTTTCCAGATAAGGCCTTAGTTTGATTAGTAGTCACTAATATCAACTATGCAGATTAAGTATTTACATGTTTCAGTGTTACATGCATTCCTTTCCCCAGCTACCCCTCTTAACACATACTGAAATTTTACCCAAAGAAAATGGAGTATTTTTGAATGTCTGTAATGCAGAACTTTTTGCTAATGTGAAAAAAAAAAAATTGTATTTTAAAAAAGAAACCCTTTCACTGGTGCAACATGTAATGTCAAGTGTCGTGAAGTTGCTTGAGAGGGAAGCTAAAATCACTTCTTGTGACAGGTTTTAGTCTGAGAGTTTTTTAGAGTATTCAGCTCTCACAATTGGATTAAGAAGCTACGGAAGTGTTTTTTAATGTACAGATCAGATTTGGGAAGAAACTCATGAAACATCCCAGGTTTCTTTCCAGCGTCAGAAGTGAATTAAATTAATTTCTCACTGAAATAAAGTTGCTTCTAAAGAAGGGGAGTTACCACTTCAATAAAAACTAAATCACAATTCCCCACATATTTCTCACTGGTCTTTTAGTCTTGTTGTATGTAACTACAAATAACAATTTAGCTCAGAGATGAGAACTGTAGTATGTGTTTTATTGCCGGTGATTCCATCATGTAGTAATTAGTACCATGTTCTTGAATAGTTATCAAGATCTGTACTGGAAATAGATGGATAAATTTTATTTTTGGACTACTGTTAAAAAGAAAAACAAAACAAAATTAACTACTACTTTTTACCCCCCAAAAATCTACTGAGGAGCGCTATATTTTAGCATTTAAACTAGTATCCTTGTTAATGTGATTTGTCTCTTGTAGTCTTTTACTGAGAGTTAAAAGCATTTATTGAGTAATCCTTAAAAAGCTGCCATTCTCTAGCTTAAGATGAGGTGCTTACAATAAAAGGGCATCTGTGATGATAACTTCTGATGATACAAAATCTCTATGTTCAGAATACTTCATTGGGGAAAAAAAACAGGTGTAGGTATAAGTCCCTTTCGGCCTGCCTGATAAAAGAGGGTCGGTGAAGAAGAGTGCCCTGCACAGCTAATGGCAGTGAGACTCATCCCCTCAACAGCAGTTTGGCCTCTGTATCCTTTGTTTGGTGTCACTTTATATACATACATATTTTAGCAAGTTTGCAAATAGCCTGTTTAATCCTACCTGACTTGCTGTGATCCCCCAGACAATGAAGGCGCTGAGAAACTGGTTTGTTGCCTTTCATTGGGGAGCTCAGAACAAAAAGCTGGAGGAGTTTTTTTGGTTTTTTTTGTTATTAACCGTGTTAAATCACAGGAAGAATTCTTTGCATTCCTTGGCTTCAAACAAATGAGTGCGCGGTTACTACGAGATGGCAAAGCTGTTTGAGTTGGTGATTCCTGTGATGCTTTACTCAGACCAGCACGAGTTTGTACAAAGTCACCTTCCTCCTTGTAACACTTGCGCATTCCAGATCACGGGGCTTAGCGATGGAGAGAGGATCCCAACAGCTTTGTGCTTACCTGATGAGCTCTCCAGGGAAACTGCCCTGTGAAATGCTCCCCTCTTGTGACAACAAGCCTGAACAACCAAATGCAGCTACCTGTGGGTGATAAGCACCGCTTCCATTTGGATTTTTTAGGGGAGGTGTATTCCAATAACTTCAAGGGATACTGTGTTTTAAATGGGTGGTTTCTTTCCTCTCTCCTTATAAAACTGGACCTGAACACAAGTTTTGAGTTGTTGGGGTTTGTTTTTCTTTTGTTTTGGGGTTGTTTTTTTTTTTTTTTGTAATAATCTCAGGACCTGAAAGATTGTAGCATTTAGTGTGTCTTAAAAATGATGTACTGTACCAGCCATGGATTTTGTAAATACACCTGTCTCCCTTTTTTGTATTTTAATTTTTTAAAAGTGTGTAAGGCTCTTTGCCAGAGGAACTGGTGCCTGCTTTATCTCCATCCTGAACTGAAGCAGGAAAAGGAAGAAGCTGCTGCCTCAAAAGCCTGCGTCAGTTCCAAACGCGTATATTGTTCTGGTCAGTTTAATGGCTGTTAGTCCTTTGTTAGTTGGGAAACCGGTTAGTTCCCTGCACATTCCCAGCTGTGGCTAGCAGAGCCCTGTCAGGGAGGCTAATTTTAACTCTTCTGTGTGACTACTTGACGTTTTCAGTCCTTCAGGTACTCAGGTTTCCTATCCCTGAGAACTCCAATGCTTTCAGAGGTCAGGACTATTGGCCCTCTGCGAGAATAACTGGAGAGCATTTCATTTTATCCAAACACAGTCGTGGGGTTCGCATCCTGCGAACCTTGCAGGTAACGCTGCCTTGACCTGTTCCGGAAGGGACTTTCCCTTTTCTGCTTTCCTGAAAGCAGCGCAAGCTTATTTTGGCAGCAGATTTTGCTCTGGGATCCACCCTAGCCGGCAGACCCCCGTTCTGCAGTAGGAGCCTTACTCAATTCGGCATAGCTGTTCCCTGTCCCTGACTGCGACAGGCTTTTTCATGAGTGTACTTTTCTGTTTTTTTATGTGTCACGTGTCTGTGCTGTATTGAATAAAGAGGAATGTACATATTAGCCCTGCGTCTGTGATTTCTTACAAAAATACAAATGGGAAAAGATTTCACTCGAAGGGTTGGCCCTCTCGGGCTTTTTGTCGGGTTTTTCTATTCAGTCAGAGCAACCAGCCGAGCAAAGGCAACGCTGTGTGCAAGGACCAGCGTTTTGAAACCGCCCAAGGGTCGGTATGGGAGGAGTGCTTCCCTGCGGGGATCCGGACCGCCATTGAAGCACCGCGCCCTCGCCTCACCTCCGGCTCCCAGGGGGCCGCGCGGCAGCCGCGCCGGGCGGCGCTGCCCAATCAGCCGCCTCTGATCCATGCCATAGCAAGAAAGGGGGCGGGGACAAGAGATAACTAAGCACACAGAAACATTCTCTCCGCGGCAGCCCCAGTGGCCTAATGGATAAGGCATTGGCCTCCTAAGCCAGGGATTGTGGGTTCGAGTCCCATCTGGGGTGGGTATATTTTTTTCTGCACTCCAGCCGCCTCGCCTCTGCGGCTGCTGGGCGTCTTGGGTGTCCCGCTCTTCTTCCAGGAGGACCGCAGTCACTTTTAAACCGGCGACCCCAGAAACTCGCGGGGACGCGCCCCCTGCCCAACTCGGTTTTCCGCCGTATGATACGCCTCGCGGAGGGCTCCCGGTGCTCCCGCTCCGTTACCACAGGCCTGCGACGAGGCGTACAGCCCTGCGTGACGCAGGCACGCCCCGGCTGCGCTGCTTGACCAGCGGGGATTGCAATGGTGGGGCAGGCCGGCAGCGAATAGGAGGAGGCGATCGTTCGCTCGGCGCTCGACTGCCCGCACTGCCGGGGCGCGAAGGCGAGGCCCGGGGGCGGCGCTCGCTTGGCCGCGCGGGTTGGAAGATGGCGGCGCTGGGAGCCCCGCTGAACACCCTGCGCGCGCTCCTGCGCGAGCTGCGCCACGCCGCCGGCCGGTCCTATCGCGACAGCCCCGCCTATCGCCACGTGCTCTCGGCCTTCCGCGAGCACCGGGTACGCGCGGGATTCCCCTTCCCACCCCCGCCCGGGCAGCCCCCGCGGCTCGGCGAGGCCTCGGGGTCGCCCTGACCGCCGCTCCCCGCAGGTGACCAGCGAGAAGCTGTGCCGCGCCCAGCAGGAGCTGCACTTCCAGGCCGCCACCTACCTGTGCCTGCTCCGCAGCGTCCGGGAGCACGAGGCCCTGCACCGCGAGTACCACGGCAGGGGCGAGCGCTCGCCCCAGGAGGTCGCCGGGCTGGTGGGCTTCAGACTGCCTCAACAGCCGGGAGGGAAGGGCTGAGACTTGACTGCTGTGTTCAATGTTTATTCATCAATAAATTCATATCCTAGAGCTACTGAAACGGACTGGGTTCTCTAGCAGGTGCCTTTTGTCAGTTTTAGGTTATGGTGTGAAAGACATAAGTGGAAACAAGCAACCCCCTGTCCCTTTATCAGGCTTCCCAGATGCCCGTCCCGTCCTTGGGAATTGTGTGTTGTGACTGGCACCCTTCTACGGGTTGACAGAGAGGTTGTTTGTAGTGGAAAAAACATGAACTGCTTGTCTAAGGGGCTGCAGAGGTTCGTGGTTCCCCACGTGATTCAAAAGCGGTAGGTGAGAGAATTTGTCCAGTGTTTACTGAAGCCTTTTCCAGCCATATTCTGTTATGTGGAATTTCCTACTCTCCCAAGAACAAAGGCCTCCTCTGTGGATTCTGGCCAACATTGCAGTAGCACAAACGCCTTCCATCTTTAAAGATTATTTTGGTTTTTTCCATGGCGGTGAATGAGCAGTAGCGATTCAAACAGATGAATTCTTAATGAGTTAAATGTTTCTCAGTGTCCCTGAGAAGTCGGCTGTGCAGCTGCTGGCTTCCTGTGCTGCCCTCTGAATCTCAGAGAAACCGAAGGGAACTGGCGAGCTAGCCAGTCACACGAGCTACACAAACAGGAGCGCATTTTCTCACTCATATCGCAAACCGGGACCTGCTTTTTATAAAAGATCTTGAGTTGTGGCTGTTCACGGGAGAGTGTTGAATTGTGTTCAAGATATGTAAGAGATCTGTAACAAGAATGACTTTAAACGGCTAAAAATGTGATGTTCACCTGGGCAGAAGCCTGTAACAACTCTAAGAAAAGAGTGTGTTTGTTGGGGTTTTTTTACTCCCAGGGAAAACAAAATGTTCTGTCAGAAAAGCATTGCAAGGAAAATCAGTTCATGTAAACTTACTGCTTCCTTCCTCTGTATTTAAAATTTGGGGATGATTTAATCCCCACAGTACAGTGCATAGGATCCACAATGGATCCTAAAAACTGGCGAGATATGGGCTGCTCAGGTAAAGTGAGGAGATGGGAACTACAAGTTTTTGGGTTCTGTTGACCAAAATTCCACTTTGCAAGTCATACAGCATCTCACTAGTTAAACGGTGGTTATTTCGAAAAGTGTTGATATATAATGGATGGGAAAGTATCCACCTCTTTTCAGCTCAGCAGATTCAGATTCTCACCACATGCTGAGAATGGCTGTGACACACTGCTTATTCTCTGTTATTTAATGAAAATGGAAATTTAAAAAAGCGAGCAATCATTTGGCCAGACACAGATGTTCTTTGAAGAGTAGAAGGTGCTAAAGTGTATATAGTGTTGGTGTAAATAGTTGCTAGAATTTCTCAATTTCCCCTAAGCATAGCAAGGTACTAAATAGACAGTTCTAAGAACCATTGGTGTCTCTTCCATTTACTTCCCCTTCAATCCAAAGGTAGGACTAACAAAAGTAAATTTAGATTTTAAAGAAAAGGCAAGGCAAGGACATACTCTAATTAGCTGAAGGGCACTGGGTAGAGAATTTTCCTGAAGGTGTTACAGAAGAGCATTTTCTCTGCAAGTCCTTCTAAAATACAGATAATTGGGGTGCGGGGGTTATTGTTAGGGGAGGTCGCGTGTGGCCTTTTTTCACTCGTATGGAGGAGCTAACCTTGAAGACGACAACACTTGTGAGAGACCAGAACTGAGCTTTGTGACGGGTTTTGGGCACTAGATGGCAATACGACGGGAGAGTCACAAAATGCAGGCATTAAAATGGGTAAAATTCAGGATTATTTTTTTTCAATGGATTTCGGTGCCTTTTAAGTTGAATTATCGGCCGCACATGGCAGAAGCCGCAGTTTTAAAGGAGGTTCTCCAATAAGCAGGGTATAACAGTCTCACCACGAGTGCACCCGGCACTTGAGAGCAGCAGGGGCCGTTGCAGCGGTGCTGCTCGTCAGTCCCACAGGGAATTGCCCCGAGCGGGAGCTCTCCCCTCACGCAGCGCTCCCGGGGCCGTTTGGGACCCAGCCCCGCCGGGCGCCGCCGCTAACCCGGAGACCGTGACGTCACACCGGCCACGCGGGGCTCCCTGGCCAATCAGCGTGCCCCAAGGGCCCAGACCAGTTGCCCAATCAGGAGCCTCGCCGCTCGGTGCGTCACTGGCCGAGCGGCGCGGGCCGTGGCCAATGGACGAGCGCCGAGGCCCGTCCGCGCTGACGTCGCGGAGCGGACGAAGGAGCGCAGGGCGCGTGCGCGCAGGTTTCCGTTCCCGCCGGCGCGCGCGCGTGGCGGGCGCGGGAGGGAGCGGGACTAAGGGAACGTGTCGGGGCGCGAGGCGGCGGCACCGGGTCCGGCGCGAGGCGACTTTCCCGCTCCGCTTCCCACCGGGAAAGCCAGGCGGGGGCAGGCCCGCTCCCTCCCTCCTCCCGCGGCCGCGGGGGAGCGGCCCCGCCCGTGACGCGAGGGGCAGGGCCGAGCGCCCGCCGCGCCTCGGGCCTTGTAGGCCGCTGTCGGCGTGACTCGGCCGGGCCGCGCCGGCCCCCCTCGCGCTCAAGATGTCGGCGCAGGCCCAGATGCGCGCCATGCTGGACCAGCTCATGGGCACGTCCCGGGACGGTAAGTGCCCCTCGGCCGTGGCGAGGCGGGGAGGATGGGGCGGAGCCGCCGCAGCCCCGGAGGTCACGGCGGTAGCGGGCGGGCCGGGCGGTGTTCGCCGTGATTGGCAGGCCCGAGGCCCGTTCCCCGCACCCCCGCGGGGCGGGGCTGCCGGGGCCGTCAGCGATGGGGTGGGGGGTGCTGGGCACCGCCTCCCCCCGCGGAGCTGTCGGCGCCGGCTGCTGTCCGGGCGGCCGCGCTGGCGGTGTCCTGCTGCTGTGGGAGACCCGCTGCTGGCGGTGTACGCGGCGCGCTGCCTCCCCGCGCCGTCACCTTAGAGGGGCGCGCAAATTTGCGAGATTCTGATCATCGAAGGGAGGACATATGGAACCAAAGAATCCCCCCAAACCAACAGTCCCTTCAGTAGAGCAGGGTGGGGTTTTTTGTCGTTACAGTTTTGCCTAAATTCTGGCCCAAACCATTGTGTGAAGTCAACAAGCGAGTGTGGCTGTTGTTTTCTGTTTCAATATGGGATTGACCCAAGTGGACAAACTCTTCAAAAACAAGCCCTGAATAGCCAAGTAAAAGCTTAACATCTGGAGGCAGTCATACCCAGAGGGAGGTACGAGGTGTATACGGTCAGGTTGCAGATCGCTCTGCAATCACACCCCGGAGAGCATTGAAGGGTATTAAACTTGCTTCCCGCAGTTCTTGTCGGGGTGCATGGCGATCAGCTTGAAAGTCTTAACCGGCACGTGCCCCTAAATCCAGATAGCTGGGAGAACTGCTAGAAAAGAGCAGCTCCAGTTGTGCTGTGCAGTCCTTAACTTACAAACAAGAGAATACTGCACCCGAGGATAGGCAGCAATTAGAGATAATTTAAATATTCTGCATGTGGTAGTCAGTCTGTACTCACTCCTGCAGACATGTTACGTTTGTTGAAGCTTGGTGTTGAATTCACGGTTACCTGTTTCCCCATGCACCGGGTGGGAAGTGGGACATACCTTGTATGTCCTGATCATCTCTTGGTGCTGGGCTAACGTGATATGGCAACTTTTTTTGGTATAATCTAGAACTTTGAATAGATGTAGCTGGTTTATGCATATTCCTTGTATCGCGAGTGCTTTCTGCCGAGTTCTAAATTATTGTTCTGCCAAGATTGTCTTCCAGAGCAAGGGTGTTTAGTGGGTTGTCATACACGTTCTAATCTGGGGTGGTTCTGCCTTGCTCCAGAAAATTTTCCAATACTTCCTGTTGTGGCTGCGTATGTCTGAGTGCTTGGCAAAGTAACGTGCTTGTGAAACTCAAGTCTTCCCAGTGGCACCCAGATTGCTGTCTCAGTGCTACCCTAAGACTACACAGAAGGCTTAAAGGTGGCAGAGTGGAGGAGTTGTTTCAATTTCTGAAGTTATTTTCTGTTGGATAGTGGGAGAAAAGTGTGATTTACTTAAGCCAGCTGCCCAGAAATGTTAAGTGACTAATATCTAAACCAGAAAAAACCATTTCAGGCTATATTTTCTCTGGTTTTGTAGGAAGGCAGTTATTATGTTGATAATTGTATTCCCCCCTCGCAGTCACCCTGTAATTCCTAAACCACATGTGCTGAACTGTTCAGAAACTAACTGGCTAGAAAGGAAGCATTTAAACAAAATGGTCAGGAGAGGGACGGATAAGGAGAAAAGAACATTTCTAGAGCTGGCTTCCATGGTTGGATTGAAGATCTCTGTGTAACACTATTCTAGGTTAACAAAAATAACGTCCAGTGGAGCTGGAGCATCATTTAAAGTGAATTGTACACAGGGATGAAAGTAAACCTTTTTTTGCAGAGCTGATGCTTAATAAATCCAAGGCCAGGCTCAAGGTCATTGAAATATTGCTATCCTTGAGAACAGTAGGGTTTGGCGTCATTAGGTTTTTTTAATATTCATATTTCCTTTGACAAATAGTCTATTTCTGTTAACATGCAAATTGCAGCTTTTCATTAGAATGTGCCAATTTTTAATTTCTTGGTAGATCAGAACTTTAATTTCACCACTTGTCCCCATTGCCTTTGATTTTGTTCTGCCTGGCAGCACAGAAGAGTTTAAAATGCTATAGAGTTGTTGAAAAAATAATCTTTCCTGGGCAGTTTTTTTGTTTTATATTGTTCAATATTATCAAAGGGCTTCTTAGTTTTATACTTTACGAAATCTGGCAGGTGTTTTTGTCTTGTTTAGGGTTTTTTTGAGAGGCCTAGAATATGAAGGCTTAAAAATCTTACCCATTTTAGAACAGGTAGATCAAACATTTGATCTCTTCAGTGGGAATAGAAAAAACTCAGAGGTAAATTTAAAACTGGTGGCTATGCCTGGATATATGTAGGGGGTGTTTTTGTTTGGGGTTTTTTTTTCCCTTTTAGATTATAGTATCATTCGTAGAAAATATGAACATGCTCTGAAAATGTTTTTGAAAATTCCACAAATAAATGCTCAAATATTGTTTTACGAGATGAGCTGTAGGCTGGAATTTGTGGGACAGCGTGCACACTCACTATAACTGGTGTCCCTAGGGCCAGAATGGAAAAGCCTGGAAGATGCGGTGATTAAATGTTTTTATGGATTTGCTGTTAAGCTCCGAGAACACTTAGAAAGCACAGTTCCGTATTGGTCACAGTGATTCAAAAAATAGCCGCTGAGCTGTAAGAATATTCATGAAAAACAATCTGTGTTAGAGAGGAGTCTTGCTCCAGAGGCGAGTGTGCTGCTCCTGGCCTGCCCCTGGCTGTGTGAACCCTTTCCCAGCGGGCCCTGTGCTTGTGGGCAGGGACAGCTGAGAGCTTCCTGACTTTGGCAGCCTGCTTCCTCCCTTGGCTGAGTTTGGGCAGCAGGGTAGATGTACTTGCAGTCACATGGCATGGCCGGCTGGTACCTGCCAGGATGTGGGGTTCAGCAGCCTCTTGGCCCAGTGCCCCCTGCTCCGTGCCTGCCTTTGCTCATGTGACAGACACCTGACAGGGACCGAAACCCAGGGCACTTGGCAGGTGCTGCTCGGCACTTGCCAGTGAGTTGCAGTTCTTAGAATACGTCTGGGTTATCTGAAAAGCAGTTGTGTTGGTGATGGCAGTAGAAATAAATGTTCTGAATGGCAGGAGTGGCTCTTCTACACACCTGGGAAAAACATTTATTAATTATTATTTAAAAGCACGTGGATTTTTAAAAATACATTGCATATTACAGTAATTTCACGATTATAAGCTGCACCTTTTTCAATTGGAGAATCCAGCCTACCCCAGTAGTGCGGCTTATACTCAGGTGCGGCTTATCTATGGACAAATCCCAGTGAAATGCCAACCCAGAAGTGAGAGCCGGCCAGGAGGGTGCCTGGGGCTGCCTTTAAAGGCTTCGCTGGTCTATGAAAACTGTTTGCAACTTGAGCACCTGACACCAAACCCCAGGCTGGTGTGATTCTGTTACTAACTTGTTACTTTGTTACACATGGATCCTCGCAGTAAAGGGGGGGTGTGGCTTATATTCAGGTGAGGCTTATAATTGTGAAATTACTGTACTTTCTCTTGCACACTTTTCTGAAAAATGGAAAGCTGAATTGGATGAATTGGATGTAGACTGTACCAAAATTTAAAAAAAAAAAAAAAAAAAAAAAGATGAAGTATTTATTCCATTCTAGTAAGAAGCTGGGATTTTATAATATAGTCATGACTGCAGGCTGAAAAAAGTCTCTGAAATGGCATTTCAAGTACTGATAACCTGCCATACCTAGAGAGGCTTTAAATATAAATCACTGAATATATAATATGGGTTTTCCAAATACTGAGAAATAAGTAGTGTTAAAAAACAGGTGCTAATCTTATGTGCTTATATATTAATGCTTTTGTTTTGTTTTTACTATTAACACTTAAACTAAAGGAGTTTTTATTCCATGTGTCAATAGTTAAAAGGTTAGTTTAAGTTGAATTTTTTGTCGTTGACCAGAGCTGCAGGTGTTTGTAATTTAGGAGTACTTCGCACATAGAAAAGTATGACTTTTATTTTTTCAAATACTGTTTCTCCAGTGTAAAATTGAGTAAACTTTTTTTAATAGTATGCCTAGGTAGACCCTGTTCTCCAGAAAACAGGAGTGAACCTTAAGATAGGATCATAAATATAAATTGAGTCACAAATTGAGTGAAATGTTAACGATTGATATTAGTATCCCCAGGATTGTTTTGGTTTTTTCCCCATCAGAATGTAGTTTAAATAAGCAAAGATTGAAAAGTTTTCTGTAAAAGGCCTGATGGGAAAGATCCCAATTTATCTTGAATCAGCTTATCTTGCCCAAGTGTTTTCTACCAGGTCAGTTCCGTGCTCTGCCCTGCTGCAGGAGTGAGTGCTGGAGTCGGCCTGAGGAGTTGCTTGGAAGCAGAGGGTGAAGCAGGATCATTACTTGTGTCAGTAGTGCAGACACAGCAGATCCCAGTGGCCCTGCTGCCACAGAGCCTCTTGAAACTGCTAAGACTTGATGTTGCAAAGAAGCCTGGTGGTGGTTTGTGTTTTAAAATAACTGCCACCACCTCAAAATTAGACTACAGTCTAGAAATACGGACATCTAGCAAAGTTAATTAGATTCTCTTATGAGATAGCATGCACAAATTCACCTTCTGCAACTTACATGTGGTCATGAAAAGGTTCTCTCAAGCATCCTGACAAATACTGCGCTGTGTGATAGCAGAAAAATCTCTGGAGCCTTTAGACAGAAGTTGTATGTATGGAGTGCCTGTCAGCACCTGCTTTTGTTTCACCTGCTGGTTTTTTGAGCTGAGCTGTTGTGTTTGAAGTCTTTAACTCAGTTATTCAGCTGTTACTAGCAAACACACTTTTCTTGTTGTAGATCATCTTTGCCTTTGAAGCTTGTGCGTCTTTTTGCATCTGTTCACATTGTAACTGGTTTTTCTGGGTTATGCTTCACTTATCCTTAGTAGTGGTTAGTAATGTGCAACTTTTCTGTTCTCATTTAAGTAGCACTCCTGTGCTTGTTTTAGTCATCCTGTGTTTGGTGGCACTCTTTATATGGTGTAATCTAGAACTTGTAACCGATTTTTGAATTTCTTTGTTCTAGTATGGGATCATTGAAGAATTTCTGTGTACTTAACAATGGGTAGGGCATTGATGTTGTATTTGCAGGGTTAGGTAGATTTTGGTTTCCGCTTTGCTTGGAGGTAGAAGGTGATATGTGTGTTTAAACTTTGATAGATCGTTTTTGAGGGTTCTGTAGCCATTTGGGTAGATCCAGGCTAGGGAGCCAAGAGCTCTTCTGACAACTCTGCTTTCAAATACATAGCAGCAGCAAAGGCAGAGAAAAATATCTTATATACAGGAATTTGTGCAAAACTTCCCCACCAAAGTGTTGAACTGAAATCAGCTCAGAATTCTGAAAGCAGTTACATTACACAAACTTCATGAAAAGGTGCTTTATTTATCAGTCACGTGTGATGAGATTTTAAGAGCTATGACTGTGTTTAGTGAATTGTCTGTATTTTTTGGTTTTGTTACAAAGTTTTGACAGCTTAGACCTTAAAAATGGTGGGAGCAGTGAAGGACTTGAGGAATTATTCTGTACTTGGGATGCTGTCTAAAATGGCATTTATGAAGAAGCAAATGGGCATATTGATACCTCAAGGAAAACCATTCCTGTATTTGTTCCACTTGTAATGCATGAGCTAAAGGATGATTACGTTATATTCTGCATTCATTATGTTGCTTCAGTGATGTTGTAAAACAGAAGCAGTCCTGATTAGAAATATGTATTATTGTAGAAGTGTTGGGATCGGGCCACGTCCAGTGTTAGTAGCAGGAGTAACAGAATTAGCTGCCCGTTCACTGTGCAGGATCTTCTGTCTTGTGTAAAACTCGGCTAAATAATGGTGTTGGATACTGGTTAGACAGGGGTTGCTTTGCGGGTGGAATTTGATACAGTTTTTAAACACGCACTCCACCCAGTTAGTAACTCTCCTTGAGCAGAGCTTTCAGAGTCCCTTGCCAACATATTGGGACTCATGCTTCAAAAATTTCAGTGGAAGTTAACCATTTTTTGTTACTATATCTTGATTCAGAAAGTCAGTAGCATGAAAACGAAAATTCGCTTTGTTTCCTTTGCATGGATTGCACCACTGGTGTACAATTAGAGGTTACAGTTGGGTTATAAAGGGTAGTTCTCATCAGTGCTTCGGGATTGTTGACAGTACTGTATTAGGGTACATCAGAATTGTAAGAGATGCTGGATCAAAGAAGTCATTGTTACTAGCATGTTACAACAATTCTAAGCATTGTTGATGCGTAAGTGTTGGTTCTGCTGGTTTGTGATTAAATTATACTGAATAGGAATGACATTGTGGTGGCTTGTTAATAGATTAGACTTGGGAGTTCAAAGTGAATTGTGTGGTACAAGTGTATATTGTAAGCTTAACCTCTGGATGTTCTTTAATCAGCAGTGTGCACTGGTCTTGAATATTGATATTAATTTTGTAGTCAGTATGTTTTATACAAAACAGAAAACTTCCTTTAGAAAGTTTGCATTACTGCCACAATCTCTTGAATATTTGTGTATCTTGTGTGCACTTTCCTTATGTTTGTAAAGGATATGAAATATGCAAGTATAGAAGTTTCCTTGGTGTTTTACTCTTTTTTTTTTTTTTTTCTTTTTCAGTTCTGTTTTAAATTCTCAGTTTACCAGGAAAGTAATCTCTTAGAGAAATGTGGTTTGGGATAGGTACTTGAAGTAAAACTAAAGCTGAAGCTTCTTGGGGAAAATTCAATTTGTCTTTTCTCCATACAAATTTTATCAACTGTATGATTTTTCTTTTAGTGGAAAAAATCTAATTGGAAGCACAGGGATGGCTTGCAGTAATAATTGTTGACTCCTGTAATGTTGCTATTAGATGAACAAATAATGTTGACCAGTAGTGCCCTGGTAAATTACTTTCATTTTTTTAAATGAGCATGAGTCTTGAAGATCAAGTAGTTGAGTATTCTATTATTCTTCAGAGGCAGGGTTAAATAAACTGCTATTCTGAGTTAATTGAATTATTTACCTATTAAAATAGAATTTTTTATAAGGTCTGAAATATCATTGATAGAGTCCTCTTCATAAATGCTCGAGAATACTTCTAAAACTTAGGTGACTGCAGCTACTTTTTTTTGTACTCAGTATTTAGATTTAGCATTCACTTGTTTGTTTGACAGTACAAAAAAGGTTTGAACTTCCCTACAGTTTGACAAGCACAAGTAGCACCTTGGTTACCTGCTGTATTGCAGAAGTCCTTGGATTAAGAACACATCTGCTTGTGTTGTTTTTGTTCTTTGAAGGCATCTACATGAATCTCATTTGCTGTAGCCTGTCAGGTGCACGGTGGATCCATAGATTTTATTCTTCCCTTCCCACCCCAGTAACCTCTGTAGATCCCAGGCCATCACCCAGTCAGGATGATTGGTCTGTAGGTTAGCAGCAGAATAAATCTTCCTTCTTTGCCAAGAAAGTGCACTATTTAGGAATATCGGGGCTCACAAAATACACCAAGAAATAAAAGCATTTTTTCTGAGGCTACCAGACTTGGTGTAGAAAGAATGAAGGTTTAAAATACAAATCCAGATGTGTTAAGTATTCTTGAGGCTGTTACTCATCAGCTGCTGCCACATTTTCCCCCCGTGCTGTCTTCCTCAGGTTGGTAGTTGTGATTATTGTGCTAGCCACTTTGATGAAAAAATACTGTAATTCAGCTGTAGTATCAGTACTTAGTTGTGGTAGAGGTGTGGAAAAAGCTACTTGGAGGTAATGTCTGTGAAAATACTATTTGCTTAAGGAACTTGAGCTTTTCATCAATTTTCTGGTCTTGGTAACTCCTTGATTCCTGATAGGTTAGTGTTATTAGGCCATCAGCTGTGGGGTTTTATTTAAATACTTTTCTTTATTTTGTTGATGTGTCTTTATATAGAAGAATCTTTACAGTCAACATGTATTTCTAGATGCTGTGTTAAAATTGCTGGCAGAGTCTATTATTCTATACAAACTGAACAATCTGGCCCCTTGTTTTATTTATAAAGGTTCAATGTATCTTTGCCTGCCTACATCAATCTGCAAGGGAGTGTCAGAAAGGCCCCGCATTCGCCGAGCCGTGAGTTATCAATAACTTTTCAGATGTGTTAATGAATGTGGAACAAACGCAGTTATGTGTTTAAAAAATAAAGATCCACCTCCTGAAAAGAAGAAAAAAAACCAAAAAGAAGTGCAAAACTCTTTACTGCAGTAGCAGGCATGATTATAAAGGGATTACTCTAAATTTTAAGTAGTGTAGGTATAACCAAGCAGTAAGGTTGCCCTCTAGAAAACCTATTGTTGAACTGCTTTGAAGCTCTTTGGTGTGTGAGTTGCAGGTTTTACCTGTTGTATCCCGCAGGCAAATTAAACGTGTTGTTTATGAAGGCTTTTGTTTACTTGATAATCTGAAACATGGCCCATCTGAAAATGTTACGTGTTAGCATCCTGTACATAGAATGGATATTTTAAAATCCGATTACATAATAACAAGAAAGGTTTGTCTAAAACTGTGTAGGTTTTTTATTCCTCTCTGTTGTAGTTAACCTCAGTAATGAATATGGCTTCTTGAATTGTTTAAGACATTCACATCTAGTTTAGAGTTTCAAATCATGAAGCCATTAAAAAATCAATAACTGCAAAATGTATCTACACTCTTTAAAATACTTGATAAAATGGAAGAGGCTGCTGAGCTCACTGTATGTCACTTTTTCTCCCAGCAGCCCTTCTTGCTTCAGTAATTCACCAGTAGGTTTTCAATTATAAGAGATTATATCAAATTGTTATGTTTAAAAAGAAAAAAAAAAAAAAGGCTGCATCCTTAGAGAGTTTGAGGTGTTTTATCATGCCTGTGTTTTAATGAGAAGAGAGCCATTGCAGTGATCTCTTCTGAATTTCAAACAGTGACAAATTATGTTATGACTCAAGGGAAACATGTTCAGCCCTCATCCCCAGAATACCAGTTGTTTACTTTGTTCTGAAGACTTCAGGTCTTGCTCCAAGAAGGGGTTATTTAAACTCGCAATTGGACCTCAGTGTCTGGGCAGGTTGATGCTTCTGCTGATGCAGGAGCTGCAACCTGCCACAATGAAGATATAATTAAGATGTTCCAGCCCAACAAACAGCATGTAGAAGAAAAAGGAAAAAAAAAGATTTATCATATGGAGATATGCAAACACCTCAGAAATATTTTGCATATAGGCTATGCCCGTATGTTTGACTGATCTTTTTTTTTCAGGTTTGTAAGCATTTAAAATCATTCTTCTGCCAACTCTTTATGCTACTCCCATCAGATGTTAAAGGGTGCATTGCATCCAAGAGCAAAGTCATAAAATGAGTATCAGGTGGGATTTGGTGAAGACTCAATGTGTATCATTTTGTGTTTATGAGGCTGCTTTGATATGCTAATTCTTGCCTAGAAATATGTCACTATTTCATGCAAAGTCTGAACAGAGCATTATATAGCTCATTTAACAAATGCTATTGTATCAAAGTGTTTTTTAAGCTAATACTGACTTTCTTGTTTCAAGCACTTTTCCTGCTGCATTTTTGAAGGGGAAGTGTCAGGATTTTTAAATAGCATTATAGAGCATTAAAACACATTTGTGGTTTTTGGTGTTATTTGACAAAGAAGCATAGAGTGTTTTGAGTTCTAGTTTCCATAGACCTTCAGTATGTGACAGGGCACTGTTAACGCTTTGCATGTAGCCTGCAAAACATGTCTGACAGCCGCAGATTTCTGACCTGGAATGTGCTGATTTCTATATTGCAGGTGACACGACCCGTCAGCGAATCAAATTCAGTGACGACCGAGTGTGCAAGAGCCACCTTCTCAACTGCTGCCCTCATGATGTGCTCTCTGGAACTGTATGTAGCTAAACCTCATGTTTTATTTAGATAAGAGTGGAGAAATTCAATTATATTTGTGCTTCGTAGCATTTCCTTAAATTTCATGGTTTTCAGTGACTATCTGGCACTCTCTGGTAGTTCAGAGGAACTTTCATAAACAAATTTACAGGTTCTTAAGTTAATTTTTAGAATTCTTCTCTTCCATATGCTAATTATTACCCAAATTTCATAGTTTACTATGACATGAAATGCCACATAAAGTTAACTACATGAATTGCACTATAGCAAAGTGGCCGTACAGTGGTACAGTTGCAAGTAATAGAAAGAAATCAAATACATTGTATGCATAAGTTAAGAAGTTACTTTCTTTAAAATGCATGTTGTGGTGGGAAAGTATTCCACACTCTTTTGTATAGAGAAGTACAGAGGTTTTTCTCTCTTCAGAAATATTTTAATGAAAATAATTGGAATTTCAAATAATGGAATTTCTAAAAGTTGAGATCCATTTAATGCAATATTGACACTATATGATATCCAGTTACTGTGCCATTGTCATGAATTCTGAAGCAATTCTTAATCTTCATTTATGGCATGTTAGTAACTCGTTTGACTTGGGCTTTTTTGTACTCTGGAGTAGAAGTTCCACTACCTGAGCATGGGAAACAAGGGGCTTTGACACATGCCAGTAGCTTTGTCAGTGTGCCTGTGCTTTACCTTGTGCTCCATGTTTAAAGTAGCTTATTTTTTGTGAAAGGCACATGAGTAACGTTTCATTGATTATTTCACCTAACGTTTGATGATGAGAATAATTAATAGTAGAGAGATACAGTATGATGATACACAGGGTTCCACGTGCCTACTGTTCTTAATGCTGCTAGAGTAGCTTTTTTCACTGATGCTGGCACACTTTGTTACCTTTTGGCACTGGAGAAAATAGATACTGGAAAATCTGTCTGAAGAATTATTTGAAGCAGTATTGTGTATCGATGTATATATAGTTTTATTTTGAACTGCTTTATACGTTGCTGTCCAAACAAAATGGGGGGAAAAGGGAGAGCAGCGTGTTTCTTTTCACCCATCTGTCATGTTGGATGGTGAGCAAAATAACTCCTGCTTTTGGGACATACTGGTATGCCATCAAAATGTACAAAGGCATTGGTCATAATCCACAAGAAGAAACTTGTCAAAGATTTGTTTGACAGCTCCTCATTGTGGTCCAATTTCTTTAAACAAAGACTTCTGTAGTAGCTGTAAGTAAAGAAATGTTTGTAGGTGTCACGCAGCAGTGCTTCTTATGCTGCAGGTCAGTTGTGTAGGCTGGGGCAGCTGACACAGTTTAAATCCTCACTGGAAGTTTTCTTCAGCTTCATACCGGATTATGGTGCACCTCTTGGAATACTAAATTGAACTGCTTCTTTGGGAGAATATCAGTCTTTTCCTTCCTCATGCAATTAGTCATCATGCCAGAAAATGTGTTCCAGTGTAAATCTGGGTGCAGAAAAGCAGTGACTAGTTAAATCATTTTAGTGGGAGTAGTTGAAAGGGGAGACAGGTTTTACCTGGGCCGTGTGGTGTTCTTTTCTTTACCTGGTCACAGATCTGCAGACCTTGTCTCTTACCAGCAGTTTTTAAAAGGGCAGGGAGCATGGAGTCATAGTGAACAGTTTGTCACTGATGTAGAAAATGACTGTGAAGCGTTCTCCAGAGTTTTGATTAGGAAGATCTTGATGCATCTTCACATGCAAGACCTATAGTTGAGTGACTTTTTAAAAATTCAAGTCCCTGAATGCTCCTGAAAGAGTAAGCTCTCTGGGGACATTTCATGACGTTAAGTCTCTACATTGACTAGATTATCAGTAAACTACTGGATATGAATTGCCTTTTATTTGTGTGTCACAGGATGATCTACAATTCCTAGGTACTGTTTATCACTGTTCCTGTCTGCAAAATGCAGACTTTTATACATCTTTAGTCCACCCACGCTTTCAAAGGCACTCAAGGAGGACATTCACAGATAGCACAAGACAAATAAAATGTCTCATATGTGTAGGCCCTGTTATTTTAGTGTGTTCTTTCTCTTAATGGCTGAATTCCCAAAATTCTGCAAAGGCTTTGATTTCCCTTGACAATAAAAACCTGTGTTCCTCAGGATGCAGTATGTATTGGTAGTGTGTGTATACTTTTTGTTTATGGATTTTATTTATGGATATGTTTCTGTGCTACTAAGTTTCTGGGTTTGTAGACTTGGAAATTTCAAGTTAAGCAGTTAGAAGTGTGTGCCTGGTGGAGGTGATTTTGTGCTAATGATCACTTGGAAACTAGTTTGCGTATGTAAGTCGATGGTGTAAGAGTTTGCTCATTCATTTTGAGCTGAAAATTTTATAAAGAGAATTTAGTAAGTCTTCATAAACCTTGGCTGATAAGACACTGAATAATTTTCCTGCTTACAGCTAGGGATTTTTATTTTTTTTTCTCATTTTTTTTCTTTTCTTTTTCCTTCCAGAGTTAACACTGTTACTTTTACCCTTAATGATTGCCAGTGATAAGATTTGTGAGTTTTTTGGTTGTTTTGGTTTGGGGTGGTTTTGTTTGTGGGTGTTTGGGTTTTTTTTTCTTTACAAAAATGTTTGCTTATCCATATTATGAGGTTGGGGACTGAACCTGCATATGTAGGAGTCAGCTGACTCCCCCATAATGGTACGAACCTGTTAAGCAATGTTCTCTGGATGTAAGTAAGGTCTGCGCTTCGAGATGTGTGTTTTCTCTATCTTTGTGCATTTCTGAATGAATAGCAGAGTACTAATGAAAATGACAAGGTGTGAAGATCTAAACTAATACCTTTAATAAGGCTATTAAGTAGCAATGTCCTGAATAGTTGTAACTCAGTAGCTATCTGTGAAAATCCTAACACTTCTGCATTAATCTGGCTTTCTTATCAACTTGATGGTGCTTCCCTGATGAAGAAAGTTACAAAAATACTATACGTGGTCTTGCAAACAGTGGTTCAGAAACTATCTGCTCAGTGAATTAACTTTGTATTTATGTATATTTGTTGCGAAAAGTAACTTCTTGCATTTATTTATTACAGACCTGAAAACAGGCTCTGTTGGCTCACCCTGCAGTTAAGCATATCTTTAGATGCTCATAAATTTATTGCATGCAGCTCTTCAGAACTCTTACTGACTAAAACCACATTAATCAAGACCTTGGCTTAGCAATATACTTGAATACATTATTAACTTTAATCTTATTAGGAGTGGAATTCAGCTCTAGATTAAGACATCTAAATTTAGATTTCAGCTGAGGAGCTGGGTATGGAAGCTTGCACTGAAGTCAGAAGGTATCTAGGCAGTGGAGCCTAGAAAAAAGATGGAGTTCACCTGCCCATAAGTATCTCCCTCTCATGGTAGCCTGAATCTATTTAGGCTCATTGAATGTACTGTCTGTATCTTGTTTATCTCTTTGTGTAAGAGAAGTTTGGATAGTTCACACGTGTGCAGATAGATGTTAGTAAGGAGTTTTAATCTGTAGTTTATTTGCCAGTAGTCCTCTGGCTCTGAAACTGTTTGCATGCTTAAAACTTGTTGTTGGGGTGTGACTGTGATTTTATGTTGTACTTCTAGAAAAAAAACATTAGAAGCTTTTAGAAGGCATTATGTCTGAGGGTATCAGCTTTTCAGTTCAGGACTGATTCAATCATGTGAACTGCTTCAGCTTAGCAAATCAAATTAAATTAGGCTTGCATAAGCTACCTCAGTTTGAAGCCTTCAACCCAGTGGTGATGAATTGTAAAGTCCACCATTGTCCTCTCAAGCAGTCATGTCAATCTCCTGAAATGTATTTTTAATTTCCTTGGCCAGCACCAGGAAGGTGAACTGATTGTACCACATTCCATTTTAATGGGTTTAATTTATTTGAGGTGAAGGTGTGGTTGTTACTTTCTGCATGGTTATTAATCTCAGTGTTAATTTTACAGTCAGGCAGTAAGAAAAATTATTGTGTAAACACTGAAGTATCTCATTTAATAATAAGAAAGACTGCTGATAGCTTTGGTGGTAAAGATTTATTCTAAGAAGTTGAAGTCTTTAGAAGTGAGCATATGGTTACATGGAGAAACATCTTTTCTGTTAAAGAAGATACCTGGAATTCAGTGTTTACTGAGGACTTCAGCTTAATAATTTCTGCATCTTTTTGCTCAGCATTTTTTTTCTGCTAGTGAAGTCCTACTAAAGTTAACTATGAGTGGAGTCAGAGAACTTAAATTCCCTTCTAAATACATGTTGCTTACAAGAAAGACAGGCTTTTTCCCAAGTCTAGAAATCAGTTAAAAATAAAATGGTTGGTGAAGCTGAAGAATGAGTTCCACAACAAGGAAGATTTCAGCAAAGAGTCTGTCTTCAGCTTCTTTTTATCAGTAGTAAGTGTTCTCATACTGACTCTGGTAATGCCTTGTCAGTTTGGTAAAGGAAGAGATCTGGTTCCTCCAATATCAATTTTTCAGCAATGTCTGATTTTTCTAAGCAAGCAAACAAAAAAATCTTCTCTCACTGAATATGAACTGCTTTGGTATCTTTGTATCTAAAAAGAAATTTCTACATAAACACTGCCCAGAGTATCTTCTTTCAAAACCTGTCAAAGATACCTGCCAGTTTTAGAAGTATTTGATAGTTTGTGCTACTGTGTCACATTTAGCTCACCATCAGCCCTTTTGTGTTCTAAGTACCTTTAGCTTTTCTGTGCTCTTTCTTCAGTCTATATGGAGTATTTTCAGTAATCAAATTTTTTATGTCAATGGAGCTCATAGCAGTCGTAAAAGTGCCAAAATAAGAATTCTGCTAGGAAGGTGGGTAGCTCAAGAGCTGAAAAAGAGGGGGAAGAACCCCACCTTAATTTCATGTCTGAGAAACAGCATTACATCAGAGTTTAGTTTCCTATTCAGTTACTTGTCAGCTACTCAGAGTCCACATTTATTTATCATATTAACTCTACAGATTGTCTATTGCCAGATCCTTGGCCAGCTCTTCATTTTCAACTCATACTTGATTCATGTGGTAACTTTTTTTTTTACCTGATTTGATTGAAGCAGCACTGTGCAAACAAAATGTATGTAATCCATATTTCTTTATTATACCAAAGGCATTGTATCTATTTTGTGGATGGAACGACAAAAAAGCTTATTAAATCATTTCAATGTAAAGACTTTTGGGATGAAAGACCAGTTTTATAAACCTCAGCTCTGGGAAATCAAGCAGCTTTAATTGCCCATCTAACACAAAGAAATAAAAGATTATTGCAAAAAAAAATGGTCAGCAAGTACTAGAAGGCACTAGTTTCTTAAGCAGAACTCAATAATAACAAAAGGATGTGGTTACCTAGACTAATCTTCAGCAATAAAAGACTCTTCTATTAACAATAGAGTCTCCAAATGGTATAGGCTTTTCTTCAGGTTTTAGTCTCAGTAAAAGTGCAGAAAACTGCAAAAAGGCCCAAACATGGCTTAGTTTACTCAATGAACTTCAGTTATTTCTAGCCTGGGGACTTGGGTATTTTCACCTTTCTTTGTTTGTGCTGTTCATCTGAACTGTGCTCTGTAAATCACTTTTATGTAATGTAGGTCTGCCTGAAAGTGTAATGAACTCAGTGTCTGAGCATGACTCTCCCTCCTAGCCATCTTCTGTTTCAGATGTGATTGATCTCTAAATGGCAGACTACCAATGTTTGTTCTTTGCCTCTGGGGGGAGGGCATGTCTTGACACCAAATTGCAAGGTGGTGGACTTGTGGAAAGGTAAATAATGTCTTTTACTTTATCTTCTGTCCATTTTCATCTGCTGCCCATCTACTTTGCAGCTACCCATCAGCCAAATTACACTACAAGCTGCTCTGTGCTTGTTATGGTTTTTGGCAGTCATGATCCAGCATTGACTTTTAACAGTAATTAATCATCCCCTAGATGAGTTCTTTGTCTGATATTGCATAACTTACACCAGCAGAAGTGCTTTCTAGCCTGTTTCTGTGTTTAATATGAAAATGTGGTGGGCTTTTTATATCTCTACATTGGGGTTTGCTAATGGAATTTTATGAAAGACATTTTGTAGTAATATTTCTGTGAAGACTTTCAAAAGATTTCCCAGGACTAGTGTAGGCTGTGTTAAGGAGCAGTTCCAACAACAGTGTAATTTCTTCAGCAGCAAAAGTAATAATAAAGTACAGTAATTTTTACGATTATAAGCCGCACCTTTTTCACTGAGGTGCGGTTTATATATGGACAAATCCCGTGGTCTACCCGGCTACTGGGAGGCTTATAATCGTGAAATTACTGTATCCTTTTCTCTTGTACCTGCTTGTTCTTGCTCTTGCTCTGTCGCATGAATGTTTATCAGGCTGCCCTGTTAAGTCACACGGGGGAAGGGGAGCCAGAATTTCTTCTGTTGTGATTACGGTATCTAACAAAAAGGAATCCTCCATAACATGCTCCTCTTCCCCCAAAATTTCCACTAACATTAATGAAGGTTTTCAGCAGCTTTTGAATTTGCTGTCTTGCTGCTGTAAGAGACCCCAACTGCTTACATCCACTACTATATTGCCCCTACATATTGTCAGCACATGGTTTGTACGGCTGCTCAACAAATTGGGCAGAGGTACACTGGTGAAAAATTTGCCTCTGTGTTTGGTTTGCTAAGATATTTTTTAGCCAGTCACTACCCAGATTGTGTTCAACAGCACAGGTAGATGAGCCAGCGTGGAGTGGGACAGCACAGAGATAAGGGGAGGACAAAATGTTTCTCAGCAGTAATGCTGGCTCAGACTATTTACTGAGAAAGAGACAAAGAAATCAGAAAATGTCCTGTTTTGTGGAGGTTAAATCCAGTCCAAATAGAGAGAAAGAAGCATAAAAACACATGTAAAGTGAGCAGCATTTCATGGTAGCGTTACATGAATTCTGGGGGTTTTTAGTGTGTGATGAAATTTCATTTCATGCATTTATTCGAAGTGTACGCAATTGCATCTTAAATAACGGGATTTAGTGCTGTGGTGATGTTTCAGGCTTTGTCATTGTATTCAGACCTATTGCAGTGTGTCACTAACCTTATCTATGCATTTATAACTTAAGTGCCTCACTTCAAATAGAATTGACCTTGAGTTTCACTGAAAGACTTTATTCAGTACAAGGGATGAATCAACATGAAGTCAATCTTTTCACAATTTAGGATAATTTTCAAGTGTCTAATTTTTAGATAATTTTTAAAAGTTCTTTAACATTGCTCTCCTAGTAATTAAGTACTTTCCGGAAAAAATGCTTCAGTTTAAATGTCAGTATGATTTGGAAAGAGGCATCTATAATACATTGCTCAGCTCCAAGGTCTTTGTGGATTTGCATCAGTTAACAAAATTGCTGAGGTCCTGTATAGTTACAAAAGGAAAAGCTAATCTTTTCCTTTATCACTGCAGTCAGATGTTCCCTATTGCAATTAGATCTATTTTCCAGAAAACAGATTTATGGTGGCTAAAGGGGGTTTAAATAACTGCAGTTTATGAAAAACCTTTTCAGGTTCAAAATTCTGTATTTTACTGATACGGGTTTTTTCTCTATCTGAAGCTTCTGTATTAAATAAGCTTCCATACAGCTTCCATAAAAATTTAATGGTTTCTGGAAGTCTAAGTAAAACTTTGAGAAAACTAAAATAATTGGAGTTTGTTTATTTTACTATACTTATGAGGCTTGGATTGTTTCCGAAAATCCAAGTATTTTATTTATTAAAAACAAGCAAACAAAAACCCAACAAAACCCTCACTCATTTGGCTTGCAGCACATTCTGGGAAATTCGTCTTCTGTTTACAAAACTCACAGTGCAAGTTATTAATTATTTTAGATTTGGGTTTAAAATTGTTATTTAACTACAACAGTAGCAACTTTTTCCATCAGAGTTCAGTTTTCATCATGTGCTTTCAATGTTAAGAAACAATTAATTCTTCCTCATATTAAGTGAGCAGTGCCAAGAGCAGACTTAACTGAAACTCTGCTGGTTTTAAGTGCTGTAAATAACAATCACTTCCAATGATTATACATCAGTCTGTGCTTTTACAGAGAGGCTGCTTTGGGTTCACTCAGTTTTGTTTCCATTACAAATTGGTTGGGGATGGAGGATTTTGGTTTGGGGGTTTTTAGTGGGTGGTTGTGGGTGGAGTTTTTAAATTTGTCTTTTCTCAAGTGCACATTGCTCTGTCTTGGTCACCAGACTTGCTGTGAACAGACGGAATTAGCATTTCTTGTGCTGTCTCTTATGCAAAATTAAATTTAAAAACGGTAGTTGTTACCCAGTAAGATTCTGGGCACTCTTCTCAGTGACATTGATAAGTGATGCAGCCTAGTTAATTTTTACATTCATGCTTCCTTCCTGTCCCTTTTGAACAGTTTTAGATTACAAGTGAAATGTCTGTATTTTTTTCTTCCCTGGTTCTTGAACACAGTCCAAACATTCAGCTCATCTTCCCTCATTTGCAAAATGTTTTGCAGGGATTTGATTTTTTGTTGTTTTACTGTAGATGCTCCAAGGATGTGTTTTAAGCAGCATTTACAGTGGTGCTGTGGTTGTAGCTTTCAGGTGATGAATATAACAGTAGCACATTATCATGGAGTGTACAGACAGGTTTAGGTCAAGAATTTGGCTGTTTAATTGCCAGTTATTTTCATGGAACTTGGCTCTGCTACTGTTTAAGTTCAATACATGATCTTCCACTTCAGTCACTTTTTGAACTTCCAGTAAAATGGTATTTTTGCAGGACATTAATGATACTTCATTAGGCAAACAGTCATCCTTACAAGATAAGCTCTTTATTCTTTCTATTTCCTGATTCATGTCTGTCAAAGACCTGGTATCATCTTACAGCTTTGTTAAACTCTCATTACCACAGAGGAGATTACTTGCTTCAGAATATTTGACTATTAAAGAAAATCATGCTAACCTTTTTCCTTGTAACACTTTTAAAAGTTAAATCACATTGCCTTTGTCTTTTCAGAGAATGGACCTTGGAGAATGCCTCAAAGTGCATGACCTGGCATTAAGGGCAGACTATGAAATAGCATCCAAAGATCAAGATTTCTTCTTTGAGCTTGATGTATGTATTTTGTCTAATGATGGAGAGAAAATATTAGTTTGTGTATTTAGGTGGATAAATTGAGCAACACATGTTGAGTATTGTTACAGACTGAAGGAAGAATTTTGAAAAATAATTTTAAAAAGAGACAGAGAAACTCTTGCCGTTACATGAAAGATACTTGCCTCTTCAGGATTTTATGCTGATTTGTGTTGGTAGTCATCTCTGGGCAGAACTGTTAACAGCCTCTCAGAGTATGATAAACCTGAGTGCTGTCTTAATGTCATCAAATAACAAGCAAATGTTAATGCTATGTTTGCTTTGAAGATAGTTCTAAATCCTACACTTAACAAAGAAAATAATTTGGTATTGGATATAATGAATCATATACTGTGTCTCCATACATGATGGTTTTTGAACTCCCAACTAGGAAGTTACTCTTCGCTAGGACAAAAGGGTTTGGGTTTTTTAATTGTTATTTGGAGGGATGGTTAATACACCTCCTTAAACCCTAGTGAAAAAAGTTTCAGTATTGCATGTAATGGCTGGATGAAGTGATTCTGAATAGCCTTCCAAGAATTTTAATGCCACTAGAAATACTCAGTACTGCTTCTTCTTCTTTGGGATGACGTAAGACAGATTCACTTCCAAATTTGTGCAAATACTTAGAAACTATGACAATATGTAAACTATAATTTTTTAAAACATTTGTATGAATATGTGTGATTAGTCAGCATAAACCGGTAGATTATTGTTTCACTAATCACTAATGAAATCTTGTGAAAGTGAAGCCTTAATAAACAGAAGAAGCCTTACAACTAAAGAAATATTTATATTGTTGACAGCATTGATCCTTGTTCTTACTGATGTTTTAGGCAATGGACCACCTGCAGTCATTTATTGCAGACTGTGACCGGCGAACAGAAGTGGCTAAGAAAAGACTAGCAGAAACTCAAGAAGAGATCAGTGCTGAAGTTGCAGCTAAAGTAAGCATGTCAGACAAGTTACTGCTGCCTTTTTGGTGGCTGGTTTTTCTAAGGAGCCAGTTTCAAGTTTTAAAAGTTGATCAAATCTGAGAGTTCATACTGAAGAGGGGGAAAAAGTATTCATCTTCTCTATCCTTCCTAAGTCTGCCTTTAAGGCACAGAAAAGAACAGAGGGAAGAGACCTCTGATATTTTTGACCTTAGGAAACTTGACTCCGAATCCATGCTATAGAAATGTTAGTAATTCTTAAACTTTTTGATGCAGAATTCATCTATAAAGTAAGCAAAATCAGTGTCCTTTCCTGTAGATCTTTATTGAATGAAAGAAAACCCTGTATTTTTTCTGCACATGTATGCAAATGGTAGGAGTAATGGTTGTATAAGTATTAATTTTTCAAGACTGGTATAGACAATAGTGTGAATTACTTGAAGTTTTCTGACAAAATCATCTTCTGGAATTTTACATAGACTTGATAACTCAGCCTTTTTGTGTGTTTTTTGCAAAGAGACATTTTCTGTTTCACTTCTAACTAGAGAAGTCTATTTGTGTATTTTGTTTATTTCTGTCCTTCTAGTTTTGCATATCATAACTCAGTAGTAGTTCAGATTGTTCTTGTAATTAAAAGTATTTTCTGTGTTAAGCCTTTTTCTTGTCTTTCAAGGCTGAAAGAGTTCATGAATTGAATGAAGAAATTGGGAAACTGTTGGCCAAAGTAGAACAGCTTGGAGCTGATGGGAATGTGGAAGAATCTCAAAAAGTAATGGATGAAGTGGAGAAGGCTCGGGTAAAGAAGAGAGAAGCAGAAGTAAGTTGATTGTGTAAGGCTTAGGGGGATGAAGAGGGCAGGGTCATATTATTACACAAAGATACTGAAATTTCTAGAAATCAGTATCTGCAGCTGTTTCAATAGTATCCAGAAGAATTGCTGGCAGTCTTGCTGGTCTGTTATCTGAATGTCTTTAGGTAAATTTTGCTCAGATAATGTGTTTAATTACTGCCTAAAATGCAGGTAGATTTCTCAGGAAACTGGTTTAAATGGGGTTCAGAATTAAAACATGTTTTCATAATACATCAACATAGTAGTAGTGTAGTAGTTAATGTGTATTCATTGTTGCAAATGAAAAAGTTGCTCATCCTTCTGTGTAATATAATCTTAAGGTAGTAATTACCCAACTTTTTTTTTTTTTTTTTTTTAGCTTGTAAAACCAACTGCTGATGTCCTGTATTTAAATATATTCAGTTTTCAAAATGAGGAAACATGCCTTGATCTTAGTGATACAGTTGATATATGAATAGTGTGAATTAACTAAATTGTGTTCTGGTGTACATTGAATTTGGTTATTTGTAGTGTATCTTTGGTAGTGTCATCCTTGTGTTTATGGGCATTTTGAAGTAACAGCAAATGTTTTTCTTTTCTAGGAAGTGTACAGGAATTCTATGCCTGCCTCTAGCTTTCAGCAGCAGAAGCTACGGGTTTGTGAAGTGTGTTCAGCTTACCTTGGTCTCCATGACAATGACCGACGACTTGCTGATCACTTTGGAGGAAAACTACATTTGGGATTTATTGAAATAAGAGAGAAGCTTGAGGAACTCAGGGTAAATCATTCCTACTTTTTTTGTGTGTACTCCTAGTTAATTATTTGCCAGGCATACTTCTCTCACTCTGTGTGATTTTTTTTTTTTTTTTTTTAATCACTTTAAACCTTTGGATTTCATTAGCCTGAAAACACTAAACATTCTAATTTAGCATCAATTACCTGGATAGATTTGTAAGATGACCTCTTTTGCTCTGAGGTAGACTAAAACACACATTCAAAGTAATGCATCTTGGGAACAAAGAACTTGAATATCCTTGTAAAATGGAGCACTGTATTTCGAATGAAAAATAGCAATGTTGAAACATACTTAGCAGTCATAGAAGAGAGCCAAATGAATTTTGCTTTTAGCCAGATGATTGACTAAAAGTAACGAGGAGACTGTTGAAAATACAAGAGCTTGTAGTAAGGAGGATGATAACACTTGTAAAGAAATGCTTGGAACTTAAACAGCCTGTTGTATGGTGAATGATTAAAACTCAATTTGTTTCTTTTACCTGGACAAAGATTAGGAATTTACTTTGAATAGAATGCATCTAATGTAGCTATTCAAAGTGGGAATACCAAATTATGTATATCTTAAAGTCAGAAATAATTGCTATGAGGAGGTTGCATGTTTTCTAGAGCTTGAACATTTGAAATCCAGTTGGAATATTATAACCTTTCTTGACCAGAAATCATATGCTGGAAGAAAGACTTATTGGAATGATATTCTGGACTTCCAGTTTTCAAGAGGATGGATTTGAACACTGATGCCATTTATGACCTAAATGTACAGAGTTCACAGCTCAATTAAGCACTTTAAATGTAGAAATCACTAAAGACAGTAGCTAAATTGGTTGAAGTCCTAAGAGCAGAAATGGCTGCTACTGGATTTGAATAAATTGACTTGGATTATGTTCTGTAATATTCCAGCTGTCTTGCATGGTTACTGTGAGTTACCCCTCTTCCTATTGATGATGTTGGCAATTGAGACTGGTGTAACTTAAATCTTAGATGCTTAGAATAGATCAGGTGTACTTCCTTTCATCCCTCAATGAAATTATGCAAGGAGTCACTGGAACAAGAAACCGTGCTTGTAGTTAAATTGCCGATACTGTACAAGGAAATATAGATGCAATTTTACATAAAGGGTAGAAATAACTAATATTTACATCATTTGGAACAAAATATGCATGGATAACTATTTCACATTCCCAAAGCATCAATAAATTAATCTTTCAAAGCGCTTTGCTAGTAAAGAAAGAAAACAATAACTATCCCCTCCTTCCTCAGAGCTCTCCTCAGAGATCTAATCAAGATGCTGCTGGGGCAATTCCACCTCTCAGAAGAAGGTCTTTACAAAGAGTTGAATTTCTTGCATCATGTCCAGAAGGTGGCAAGACTTGGGTTTGGCCGGATCTCCAGTTGTGAGTTCCACATTGAGGGCCCTCTACTGAGCGTGCCTTGTCCCCAGTAGTAGTGAGTTCACCCTGGGGGCGACCAGCTGAAGCATCTGCTCTAACTTTGTCCCACAGTCATAATACAGAAACAAGTAGCATCAAAACTCAGGTGTTGGCCCAACCAAGTCCTTTACGAAACAATTAACTCTCCTTGTTCTGATTCCTTTCTGCCTTTCCTCAGTGTCCAAAATATTATAGGATTGGCGTGGAAATTCTCACATTAAAGGCGTGACTTATTGTTATGAATTCCCCTTTATTAAAAATTTAATATTTAACTCTGCATATTTCAGGTCTTCGTGTAACACTCACATGCAGCTCTTCTGCAATAACTCCTGTTTCTTCAAGAAAAAAAATAAAATATGTATATATATACTGAGGAAGAGAGTGGGAATAATATACACAAGGGAAAGGGGATATGCCTGAGGGAAAGAACTGAATGTTAAATGTCTAGATTATTTTTATAGCACCTTCATGTGAGAAAGGTTTTAATATAACTTAACATATTGTTTTGTTTTCAGAGGATTGTGGCTGATAAACAGGAGAAACGAAATCAGGAACGTCTGAAACGTAGAGAGGAGAGGGAAAGGGAAGAAAGGGAGAAACTAAGGAGGTAGGGATCTGTTTTAATTGCATGTACAGTATGACCTATTTATGTTTCTTTAAAAATTCTTGATATAGTTTGTACACATTTCTAAATTTGGAGAATTACAATAGTTTGCGTTCCTTGGAAACTTAGTGAGATGGAATTTCTTTCTAAATCCTAAAGCATGGAATTGTTCTCATAAAATGCCTTTTTTAAGACTATTGATAGTAATGTCTCTACATATTTGAACAAAGGGCCTTAAAGTGAGATAATTTTCAGATGTGTACCTTGTTTTGAGATCTGACAGATGTCAGCTTACACACACATGAGCTCCTTACATCTCTTAGCAATTTTCTTCAGAGATGTTAGAAATTTTCCATATTGGAAGTAGATGAATGTATGATTAAGGAAAGCAGTTCACTGTTCTATTAAAAAGTAACTTCCAGGCCTGATGGGGCTAGAGTGGAATGGAACCTGAGCTGCAATTCTCTAGACCTGTTAAGTTTCAGGGGTTTACAGTGTGAATTTCTGAAATCTATTGCAGTTTGGTACTATTCGCCTGTCAGGAAATAAGGGAATACTGCCTTCAACTGTAAGCTTATTCTGTGGGAGGGGTGCAAGTTAAAAACTGGTTAGATAATCTTATGGGCTTATAGTAGAGTAGTCTCAAAAATAAATTTTAAAAAACCCAACCAACACAAAACAGAGATGTGTTTCCTGATAAACATGTTACAAAGATGTTGACATCAAATAAAAGGCCTTTAAATACTTGCTACTAAAACAAGAAATATAATAACAGGTCAACTAGTCTGGTTTATTATTACTAAATTGCACTTTATTTGATAGTGAGATTCTCTTAAGAAAAATTATTATTTTCCATTTATTTCAGGTCCAGATCCCACAGCAAGCATGCCAAAAGGTATATAAATCTGCAGACAAGGAATACCAGCGGTGAAGTTAGCCTTTCACAAGCTGGAACATTTTAAGTCTGTCTAGCACTGTTAGTTTAAGACATCCATCTTTACAAACAAAGCTTTCTGTTACATAGTCATCTCTCTGTGTGTTTGTACACTATTTATCACCATGCTACTGAGTTTGTACATCTGCATCTATTTTGTGGCTATTACAATGCAGCTTCATGTCCCAAGTAACACTTAAAACACAGAGAATTGCTTTTTCTGTACAAAAGCTTCTGGCTAATGCCTTTTGGTGATAGCCCATGTTTTCAAAACCCCTAAGCAGCAGGTTAACTCATCACATCACCCATAAATAGGATGGGTGTTCTTTCAAATCTACATAGTTGAAGGTATGGGGGAAGAAAAAAAAGACCAAAATTGTATAGTTTCTAGAACCTTCGAGATTAGTGATTAGCTTTATTGTTGCAGCTATGGGGAACAATTTAGTCCAGTTTTTAAAGAACATAATAACACGTTGATTCTGGCAGATGATCCCTGTCACTGCATCATGAAGTTCTTCTTTGCCTGATAAGGACACTAGTTCAAAATGTAAAGTAGATTTTTTTCATACTTTTATTTGCTTTCAGGAGTCTGAATTGGCTATGCTGTAGCCGTACAGTCATGAATTAACTACAAAATTGTCTGCATTAGTCAAAAAGGAGTTTGTAGCCTTTCTAATGTTGCTTTCCCCTGTCTGTTTGCCTGTGACTCAGACGCTGCAATGGCTCTGAATGCTGCAGACCATTCTCTATACAGATATGCTTACCCATAGAGTGCATAATGTTCACAGTACACTGGTGAGAGTGGTGGAATAGCAGTGTGTGCTGTAAGCCCTCTCTGTTCCTAGATCTAGGTCCCGAGACCGCCGCAGACACCGCTCTCGCTCAGCCTCGCGGGAACGGAAGAGAAGGACTCGATCCAAATCCCGTGAGAAACGGCACCGCCACAGGTCCCGCTCCACCAGCCGCAGCCGGAGCCGCAGCCATCATAGAAGCAGGCACAGCTCCAGGGAGAGGAGCCGAGAACGCAGCTCCAAAAAGAGGTGAATGTTGCCCTAGGATTCAATGGCTTTTCCTAACACACAGTGAGAATTTCCACAGTAAATTAAGTTTATGCTTACACTTAGTAATTTCAACACTTTTTGAGTGTTTCAGCTTTCAGTTACAGCTTCAGCATATTTATGATTCGACACACAGGAGTGATTTGGTCTATGTTTTCTTTATATAATAGTAACAGGGCTATATATTATTCCTGTTTTGGATGAATGTTACAGAATATTGGTGTCAAGTTGAAAATACCAGTTTCATGCAGCATAGAAAGTGAAAGAGCTGATTTTCATTTGAACTTAGGGATGTCAGCAGTCATCTTACTTCAGTACATTCAGGTATTCCCTTGGGCTCTTGTACTTAACACCAGAATCCATCTGTTGTGAAGTGCACCAGATAAAAGTAAGTTTAGGTATGCCTGAAAATAAACCTTTTCCACTGCATCAGAAGATTGTGCTTTGCAAGGACCTCTTATGGAAAGAATACTGCAGGGGGCAAGCTGGGGCTGTTGCTTTTGAAGGATTCAATTGCTGTCTGCTCCTGAGGACTGGCTGGCTTGTTTTTACATGAATGAGGTGACTGTAACTTTAAAGAGTGTGGATTGCACGACAAGGCATTTGGTAGGGAGGTCTGCTCATAAACAGGATTCTTTTCTTGTAAAGATTACCCACTGTGGCATACTTGAAGAGCAGTAAGGTGAAAGGGTGCCTAGTCTTAAAACCTTGAGACTGTTGACCTGCAAGAAGATAAAAGGTCAGGTTTTGAAGTGGCCACACATGCAGGGTTTATAGTTCAAATTATTTCAGGAGTTAAATCATTGTTACTTCTGCAGGTGACTTGGGCGTAAGATACTTGATAAACAGTTGTACTAACTCCAGCTCCTATTTGGCATGTAGTTTCTCTTCTTCTGTGACATATTTGTGGAAAAGGGTAATGCCTGTGGATCTCAAGTATTAAGTCTTGCAAAACACTATATTGTAGGGAAAGTGATCTTCTCAGATGAGCACCTAACATGAAAGGTCGCTTCTGTGTAAGCTTACAAAAGGAAATTAGTAGAGGAGCATTTTGCAGACCTTAGTTTTGAAGCTTGGAAGTGAAGTGACAGTAACTTTCTGTAAGTGAAGCAACTACAATCTCATTGTCCAGAGTACCAAATTTTTCTACTAAGAAATTATTGGCTAGCTGTTACAATTTTTCTGTAAAAGTCTGAATTAGAACATTTTGTGATTGCAGCACATGGTAAAATACAGATGGAATGTTTTTCAAAAACAGACCTAAGTGCATCTGTAAGGGACTATACAAAAGGATGTCTAATCCATTTTTCACCCATACAGGTTGCTAATTTAGTTCAAAACTATGTAGTTTGTTTAACAAAACAGGTCTTTTCTGTCTTCATTATAAAGGTTTTGAAAATGCCTATTTATCAGAGTAAAATATCTAAAAAGAACACTACCCCAACCTTTCAAAGTCAGACAAGGCTTAATTCTTATAACAAAATATGATTGTCAAACAGATTCTAGATTTGGTTTGTATTTGTCATATAGAGCCTCCCTTCCAGAATTACGCAAGTTAATTTCCCCCTACTTTTAAGCAAACTCCTGTTTTTAAATGTGTTTTTTAAGTTTGTCATTCATAGTCTGAGAAGGGCTAGACGCTGTTCTTAAACTAGAGGCTGCAGATGAGAAATTTCTGCTCAACTGCAGTTAACAGAAACTTGGAGGTGGAGGCTGAGAGATGCAGCAAAGCACATTGTACTTAGTCTGGGCTGTGTAGTAAATGTAGATTAAATCCTACCTCAAAGTACTTGTCTTTTGAAGTGGGAAGTAGAAAAGGGAGAATGATTTGATGTCTTCTTGCACACTTCTGTTCATATAAATCTAAAGCTGCATTGGAAAAAGAAGAAAAATATAAAATCGAAGTGCTGTTTGATAGCTACCAATTCTTGTCTAACTTGAATTCTCAAATACACTGCACTTTTCAGATCCTCTAAAGAAAGATCTTCCAGAGACAAAGAGCGTTCAAGAGATCGTGATAGAACATCCCGTGATAAAGACAGAAGCTCGAGGGAGAGGTCGCCGCGGGATTTCAAAGACAAGAAACGTTCGTACGAAAGCGCTAACGGCCGATCGGAAGAGCCGAGGAGCTCAGAGGAGCGTGAAGCAGGGGAGATATAACTGGCTGTATATTCACCTGATCTCTAGCTTCCTATGGAGTTGCATACTTTGGTTTAGTTTACAGTTGTTCAAAGGGACACCAGTGAGCAGTTCCAACACTGATCCAACTAGGGTAGATGTACAGTATATGAAAGTGGTTATAACAAAGTCAGAATTAAACCCCATGAATTAATGATGCCTAAAGCTGGGTCCTGGACTTCCACCAAGTTGTAAAACTTTTCTGAAATATTACTCTTTATTCAGGACAACAGTTTTATGTACCAAGATGCAGATCTCAATGTTTTTAATCTCCTTTCCAATACAAGTTAGTGAACAAATTATATTGTACTACTTGCCTTGGGTGCTTTTGAACCTTTATAAATTCTCAATTCTGCTCCGGTCAAAACGGCAGCATTGAAAGGTTGTATTTTGGGGGATTTTTTTGTTTTGTTTTGTTTTGGGTTTTTTGTTGGGCTTCTTTTTTTTTTTTTTTTTTTTTTTTTTTTTTTTTTTTTTTTTTTTGGGGTGGGGGGGGTATTTTTTTGGTGGGTTTTTTTGTTTTGTTTTTTTTGTTTGCTTTTTTGTAAGCGGGTGGGTGGATGGATATTAACTTTTACTCTAAGATTATGTTCCCAGTGTTGGGTTTTATTTCTGTTTGGGATCCTAGGAGTTGATTACAGTGGGAGCATTTAGACAGGAACGTGTGCTGGAGAAAGCGGAAATGTCTTTTTACAGTGCCTATTTAGACTTGGAAATTGAACAGCTGTTGCATTACATCTTTTTTATTTCTACTTAAATTTTGAAATCAAAGCCAGTCCCATATCTGTACCATTTGATTGGTATGTGTTCAATATATTTGTTTTTTTTCCATAAGGACTCTTTCTGCTTTTTCTTGTGGAGTTCATCTTTAATTGTATTAAAACAAACAAAAAAACCAGCAACAACAAACAAAAATTAAGAACAAAAGAAATAAAAAAAATTAAAAAGCAACCATATTGTCCAATAACTTAACAAGGATATATTGGTCTCTTAAGGTGGTTAACTAGCAGTTCAGTCTTTTTAAAAACATCTGATTATTAGAGTTTTTAACACACAGATGTGCACTAGGAGAAGCAGTCATTCTGCTTACAATCCTGATTATTCTAAAATCATCAAAAGCAGAAACATGTGGAGTCAGAATCACGGAACAGTTTGGGTTGGAAGGAACCTTAAAGATCATCTAATTCCAATCCCCTTACTGTGGTCAGGGACACCTTTCTCTAGACCAGATTACTCAGAGCCCCGTCCAGCCTGGCTCTGAACAGTTCTAAGGATGAGGCATTCACAGCTTCTGTGACCAACCCCTCACCACCCTCACCACAAAGAATTAATTCCTAATATACAATCTAGATCTACCCTCTTTGTTTAAAGCTATTCCCCCTTTTCCTGTCACTACATGCCCCTGTAAAGAGTCCCTCTCCAATTGTAGGCTCCCTTTAGGTACTAGAACATGCTGTAAGATCTCTCCAGAGCCTTTCTTCAGGCAGAACAACCTGAATTCTGTCAGCTTTTCCTCACAGCTGCTCAGTCCTTCTGATCGTCTTTGTGGCTTCCTGTGGGCCCACTCCAATAGATCCATGTCCTTCCTGTGCTGAGAATCCCAGAGCTGGATGCAGCCCTGCAGGGGGGGTCCCACCAGAGCAAAGCAGAAGGGCAGAATCCCTTCTCTCACCCTGCTGCCCACACGGCTTTGGGTGCAGCCCAAGACACATTTGGCTCTCTGGGCTGTGAGTGCACATTGCTGGGTCATGTCCAGCCCTTCATTCACTCCAAGTCCTTCTCAGCCGCGCTGCTCTCCATCTGTTCATCCTCCAGCCTGGATTTGTGCTTGGGATTGTCCTGACACAGATGCAGTACGTTGCACTTGGCCTTGCTGTACTTCTTGAGCTTTGCACAGACGCCCCCCTCCCTCCCTCCTGCCCACTTCAAGCCTGTTGAGGTCCCTGTGGATGGTATCCCTTTCCTCCAGTGTGTTCACTGCACCAGCTTGCTGAGGGTGCACCTGATCCAAGCCCATTTTGCTGGCAAAACATAAAGGGGTTGCTCTCTGTTCTGTTGGATTGAAAGTGCTTTGGGGTGTTTAAACTATTCAGATATGCCCTACTCCCACACAGAGGAATTTAGATATTGGTATATTTTCCTCCCTGTGATAACACGAGTGACTTACCTAACAGTGATGCTTAAGAGCAGTGCTCGTAATGATTTATTGGCATTTCCAGCAGGTTCTGCAGCCTCTGTCCCATCCCTAGTGCAAATGCCTGTGAAGGCCTGCTGACATGGTTGTATAATACCATTCACTCTGTGCATTTGTCCTCAGTGTTGTTTCTGTAGCATGTTCTGTGTGGTCAGAGCACATGGGTGATAATTCTAACAGAAGATAATTTAGCAGTGTACTGGTTAGCAGTGAAAGCTAAAACACCTTTACACCCCTGCAAGGACTTGGATCCAGCATTGCACATTCCACTTTGAATTCGTGTCATTTTAAGCTACCAAAGTGATGATGCCTAACTACTTAACCCTTTGTAAAACATTTATTTATCCATTTGAATTCTGAGTTTGACTTTCTTTCCTGGGACTGTTTCTTGATTTCCTGGATGGCCCAGGTGCTTGATGAATGGAAGTTACCAGAGTTTGTCCATCTGGTATAGCCAGAGTGCAAGTTCTTGGTAATATCTATTATCACACAGTTATTAATGGAATTCTAGTGGTGTGACAAAAGGTCATGTCTAGATATATCTTACACGGTACAAGTGCCAGTGATTCCTTTGGAATTCCTTTCTGGAATAATGGTATTCCAGAAACACTAAGGACCTGTCTCCCCCTGCAGCCAGCAACTAGAAATTTTGTATTGTAAAAAATGGGGGATGAAGGGAGGGTGGGTGAGATTTGCATACTGTGACAAAACAGTGCCTAGACTCCATATTAGCAAATTCTGGATAATATGCCATTCATTTTACAAATGGTTTTTAAATTTAATTACAAAAGAGGGATTGGGTTTGGGCCTTCCCTTATGTAGAGGAAGTACCACGCTACATGTTAAGCAAGAAGGTAAGGCTTATCTCTGATTCCCTAATAAAATAATCTGAATTACTTGTGGAAATACAGGATTGAAGTGCACTTGGGAAGAAGAAATTAGGATGGCTGAATAAACATACTTAGGATGCAAAAGATTTGGAGCATCTATCAGAGGAGGAGAGTTGTGCCTAAATACGGATCTTCCATCAGAACCTAATAACCTCAATTTCCAGGTGTGCAAAACTCAGGTATTCATCACCTGCCAGTTTTCTGCTGTACAGCTAAACATCAGTATGGACTGACCTTGGTCTTCATGGTTAAATAGATTATGAAATGGAGCTCTTGAGGGAACCTAGGCATGCTGTAGCTGAGCATCAGCTTTTGAGATAATTGAAATTTTGCTGATGCAGTTGTAGCTCCATAGCAGTTTTTATCAAACTGAAGATGTACAAAACAAGCAGAAAAAGTAAATTACTTAGCAAGTATTTGAACTGCAGTGAACCTGCAAGCATCATTCCCATATTTTATAATCAGTCCGGATTAGGCAGGGGACTGCAAATCACAAAGGTTAGGATGATAAGGAGCTGGAGAATGGCACATTACCAGAAATGAGAACCTGTCCTGAACATGGAATCATAAAATTGGTTACCTTGAAAAAGGCCCTCAAGATCATTGAGTCTACCCATTAACCCAGCACTGCCCACCCCATCACTAAACCATGTCCCCAAGCGCCACATCTTCATGCCTTCTAAATACCCCCATGGATGGCAACTCAGCCAGTCCCTGGGCAGTCAGACCCAGTGCCACACAGCCTGTGTTGCTTTTCCCACTGCAGCAGGAGGAACCACCCAGTAACACGGTGGCATTTCCAAGCAGAGGTGCTTGGCCTAGTGCCACTGTATCCTGTTACCCAACATACAGCTTGCCAGTGGAGCTGGCACAGGAGGCTGTTCCTCTGTCCCCTTGCCTTCCACCAGCTGGTGGATCTGGGAGTTTCCATCTCCTTGCTGCAATAACAGCCCTGCACTGGAGCTCCTCTCTCTGTCCAGCCTATCCTGCACCACCCATCCCCAGGGGCAGTGAAAGAAAATAGGTTAACCAGCTCTCTAAACCAGTGCAAAGGATGATTGAGCAAATATTAAATTGCCTTGGAGCACGGATTATCTATGTAGCTGAAGAGAGAATTGTAGCAAGACTTCAGTCCCCTGGGGCCAGTGGAAGGCAGCCAAGGGCTTGGGTGGGTACATCCAAGCAGATGGGTTTAGCTGTGGGGACACAGCAGATGGGGGTTGTAGCCAGCATTAAACTAAGGATAAATGCAGACTGAGCCATGCTTCAGAGGCAATGGCAGTGTGGAGAGTGTTGTGTAGGGGTCTGCAGCACCTGATAACCCCTCCAGTTTACTGTTCTCTGTGTCATATTTCACACGCCATCTTCCTCAGTATCATCATCCTCTATTCATTCCACAGACCATAGAGATTAGTTTCTTCTGATGCAGGGGCTTATAAAAAATGTTAATGCAGTCTTCATCCAGTTCTACATGATGGTTCTTGCTCTTGGGTTTTTTGTTTTGATAACTTTTTCCACTTGCTTAATAAATGTTTGCACTATTACTACCTATGTAATTATTTATTCTTTTCAGTAAGACCTGGAATCTGTTTTTTGCTGCTGGAAATACAAGGAAAGAGGAACAAATGTTTGTTTCTAGCCCTGGCTCTCCACTTTATCCCTGATTTCCCCTCCATATAATGGAGTCAGTGAGCAATTAGAAAGTTGTCTCATGACTTACCTCTCCTAGCTCTTCACTTCCTGTTGCTGGGGAAACTGCAGTCCCAAATTCCTTCTCCTAGGCTCAGCGGAGTGCTATAACACTGCAGGCAAGAAGAGTTCTAGGAGATGCAGCATCAGAAAGGCTGTTGCTACGACAAAGCAGGGCTGGACACCAGCAAGGTCACAAAGGGCCTGAGAGCAGCAGGAGCTGCCTGGCTGTACACCCCTTCCAGGCTGAAATGATCTGACAAATGCTGACTATGGTAAAGTATTAAGTGCGGAAGGGTTAGAAATCGTTCCAGATGCTGGCTCAGAGAGGCTGCAAAGAAGGCACTTTGACAGCACTGGCCCTCAGGCACCTTCAGCCCAGCTCCAGCCTCTGTCTCCACCTCTACAAGGTGGTAAGTGGATGGGGGACTTTGCATTAGAACTACTGTAACTCTGAATTGCTGCCTTCAAATTTTCCTAAGCTCAAACTGGTTTGCAGCAGAGCAATGGGAGTAAAGAACTGCCGCCACCTCTTTTCAGGGCTTTAACTAATTGTACTCCCTCAGAGGGATTTGAGACTTTTTTTTACACATCTTGTTCTTTTTTTACAGTCCTTGCCAATGCTGTGCAATGCACTTCCCTTTCTCCCTGAGCTGAACAGAACACTGAAGCAAATAAAGCAACCTGCCCATCTTCCCCTTGAGCTAGAGTTCCTCTTCTGGACTTTGGGATTTAGCATCCTTTGCCAAGTGCAGTGGGTGAGGAAAACTACATCTTGAATGAAGGATAACTTTGCATTTTTACTTGTTTACAAAACTGTTGCTTTATGGTAAAATGAAAACCATGAGAAAAGTCAGTGCCACAAGAATGATGAGTGCCTGGGTGGGAGCTTGAGCTGGTTTTGGAAACCCCCGCAGTACCACCAGTAAATGTGCACTGTAACCAGCTGCCACTGCTGCACATCACCTTTTCTGTGAAGCAAATGAGAGGGCACATCGGCTTTCTCTGTGTTTATTGTGTTACACTGAAGCAAACCAGCATGTGGTTATTTGCAGTTACTAGCTGATTATTTCACCATGTCTAAGGAATACAAAGAAAAGCAAGTAAATAGTTCAGGACCCAGTTAGCTCTGAAGGGAGGCTCAGGCTGTGTGACTGGACAAGACGAGTCCCATGGCAGGCTGAGCTCCCTGTGCTGCCCATGCAGCGAGGCAGCAGTCTTCATCAGCTGGTGCATTTTGAGTGCACAAGAGCCAGTGAGCTCTACTCTTGCTTCATGTGGGAATGCAAGGCAAGTAATTTTCTAGGAGTAACACAGTGAAATCCACACCCTGGAGACGTTCATCCCTGCTCAGAGGGGGTTCAGTGGTGACCACACTCGGTGTTGTCATCCCTTGTGCTGAAAGCTGCTCTGAGAAACCAAGGTTGGGTGACTCTCCTGGCTCATGCAAAATGGGACTTTCCTCATGTCTTTCCCAGATGCTGGTGATTCCCATACTCTATTCCCCCCTTGTTTAAGTTCAAACACAAAACAATACTCATGCCTCTTAAATAATGACCTCTACCAAGATTCTGGAGATTATTCAAAATGGTCTCCTTCCTGTCATTCGTGATGATGGAGAGGTGGTAGGTGAGCCAAAGAACTGCTGGTGCTGCTAGAAGGAGCAAGTCTTTCTTTTAGGAATAGAAAGCTTAAAGTCACCATCTTAAAACGTAGTTTTCAGGGACAATGGCCAGAAGGAACCCATCTGAAACTGCAAAGCACATCAGGATTTGTTGGTTGACTTTGATGTATCTGCGGGTTTTGTTTAGCTGTAGAAGCTCAGTTTGCTAAGAAAATCATTGACATTGATATCTATATTGTATAAGCCTTTTTTCTTGCCTTTTTTATTTTTAAATTTTAATTTTTCCAGCTGTGGCTGGGGGCCCAAAAGCAGCAAATCAGTGCTGGCAAGTTGTTTGAAGAGCCTGGAGGGTGCACATCCTCACCAACCCTCCTCTTTGTAGATATTGTTCAGGTGGGTGCAGATTTCATTGGTCACCTTCTCAAAGGAAGCTTTGCAGTCTCCGCCAAATTTCTCCTCCATCAATTGTAAGATAATGTCACAGATAATCTAAATAAAGAGAAGGGAAGAAACAACCAGTGTGAACTTCTCTCCACATTAGAGGCATAGGAACTTAAATATCTTTAGTTGGGATTCTTGGAGAGCAGAAGGAGGTACAAGAACAGTTCACAGCACATGACCTGCAGAGCTTTTAACAGGGAAAATGGAAAATAAGATGCATTATAGAATTCACAAAAAACTGCTGCTCATGTTTTTAACTACCCCATATCTAGTTACTGTTGACTGCACCTATCACTTAAGGATGGCTGTATAGGACTGATGTGCTTCATCCATCCACTGCAACCCTTCTCCAGGCAGGAGACTGTCCCAAATAAATATTTAATATTTGAATATTTAGAGGTCTTGATGAGCCCCTTGTTGGACACCTATGGAATACATGGCTTAGGGGGTAAGTTTTTCCCTGATCTTTCCTGCTTGTTAGCTATCCAGCACTCTGTAGCAGAGTTCTTGCAGTCACTAGGTAGGTTGAAATGCCAACTCCTTTCCTGTGCAGCATTTATTGTTTTGTGTGGATCTTTATCCTGGAAAAGTATTTTCAGACAGAAATCATCACTTATTTTCCCACTCATTGAAAATTGGGCCCACTGCTTTTGAAATCACCTTCATTTGGAAATGATCTTTGCCAGAATGTGCCTTTTTGCTGTGTGAGGCAGACAAATTTGTTATAAATGCACTCTGCTAGTGACCTTAGGTGGATCTGGGTAAGTAATTTGATCCTGTATTTATTATTTGAGTTTTTTAAATGATGATAATGCTGTTGTCATTGTTTCTCAATAACAGCTGGTTTAGCTGTCTTAGAAAAGCTCAGCTCCTGCTACAAGATAAAAAAATACATCAGGGACTGAAGTCCAGTGTTAAACTGCTTTTCTGTATCTTGTTATTAAATGGGAATTGCATTGCACTGAGAAAACTCTCTACAGCTCATGGGCAGCTGTGCAGCTCCCACCTGAGCACCACATCACCTGCCTGTACCACATCTGCTGCACACCCATCTTCCTCACCCATGCCAGATCCCTCACTCCTGCAATTTTCCACCATCAAGCATCTCACCTTCCACCACCTCTGTTCTCTGAGGCATATACAGTAATTTCACGATTATAAGCCGCACCTTTTTCATGGAAGAATCCAGCCTACCCCAGTAGTGCGGCTTATATTCAGGTGCAGCTTATCTATGGACAAATCCCAGTGAAATGCCAACCTGGAAGTGAGAGCCAGCCAGGGAGGGCGCCTGGAGCTGCCTTTAAAGGCTTTGCTGGTCTATGAAAACTGTTTGCAACTTGAGCACCTGACACCAAACCCCCTACTGGTGTGATTCTGTTACTAATTTGTTACTTTGTCGCACATGGATCCTCATTTAAAAAAACAAAAAAGTGCAGCTTATAGTCAGGTGCGGCTTATAATTGTGAAGTTACTGTATATGTATTCCTACATACAAAGCCTGTGTTCCTCAGTTCTACCTCTCAAAGGGGAAAACATGCCCTCCTCACAATTACACCCTTTGGGAAGAGGGCTGCTCACTCACCCTAAAGTTTTTGGGGTCAATCTTCAGCTGGGTGGCATGTTTCTTGCCGAGTGGGGTCACTATCCCAAGAAAAGCCTCAGAGTTGTCCAGGTGTTGCACCATGTCATTGATGGCACTGAAAACCTTCTTGCCATGGCCCCTGACTTGATCTGACTGTTTCATCTCTTCGGCAGAGTCCATGCCTTTGAAATGTGTGAAGTAGGACTTGGTGTCTGGGTGCTCGGTAAACATCCTGTTGAGGAATGAGAGATGTCCTGACTTGTGGACCAAGGTATCACTGCAGACATGGCCACACATTCTGAGCCTTGCCTTATGCATTTATGTCCCTTTTGCCCTTCTCTTTATTAGAACAGACACTTCTGCTTTCCTTGTTTTTCCTTTGCTCATTCCACCTTAAAACCTATAATGAACTTTTTCCACTCCTTCTAAAGTTCATATTTTCTCAGTGTTAACTCTATGTTAATTTCACAGAGAAGTTGGAGCACATTCACATGGGGTGACTGTGACAGTTTAATATTCCCAAAGATGTTCTGGCCAGCAGATAGGACCCTGTGATACTGGTGGGTGTTTTCACAGAGAAACCCTACTATTGGCTTTGTTAATTAACCCCTTGCTATAGTCCACTGCAAAGCTTTCTTACTGCCTGGGATGGATTGCTGTTTGAGTATGGAGTACTGCTCATTCCATTTATTCAAAAGTAACACAGTTCAGTGTGTTTGAAATTACCTTTGATCAATTACAGTCATCTTGGTCAAGCTCTTCAAAAAAAAGCAGTTTACTCCACTGGGTAAACTGGTTATCCACCTGAAATGTCCGTAACAAATTCCACATTGCATTTCACAGTCATAAAATGGTTGGGCTTGAAGGAACCACTGGAGGTCGTCTGGGTCAACACCACTGTTCAGACCAGTTGCCCAGGACCATAACCAGATGGCTTTTCAGTATCTCCATGTATGGAGACTCAACAACTTCTTTGGGCAACTTGTGCCAGTGCTCAGTTTCACTCAGAAGTAAAAAAAGTGTTTCCTGATGTTCAAGGGTTCAGTTTGGGCCATTGACTCTGGTCCTGCCTCATGGCACCACTGAGACAATCCTGGCTTTGTCTTCTTTTCACTCTCCCTTCAGGCTTTTATGTACACATTGGTAAGATTCCTCTGAACTTTTTCTTATCGAATCTGAACAGTCATAGCTTTCTCTGCCTTTCTTTATTGGAGAGATACTACAGTCCCCACATCATCTTCCTGGCCCTTTGTTGGACTCTTTCCAGTATGACCATGTCACTCTTGTCCTGGGAAGCCCTGAATGTCTCCATATGCAGATCTGGGGCTGTAGGACACTAAAGCAAAACCCTCTAGAGTAAATTATCCCAGGGAGGCAAGCTACTGGATGCTACTAACATTTTATGGCTGCATTTCTGACCGTAACTGTGCTCATGGTGTGTAGCCTGCAGAAGAAAAGAGCAGCATGGAAAGCTTTGTGAAGGTAATCCAGGCACAAGGTGTGATATACAAGAAAGCTGGAGGGCAGGGTAAAGGTCTGATAACCAGAAATAGTATTTGAACTGATCCATGCTTCTGGAGGTGATGTAAGTCCCAGATGAGAATGGAATATGTGAAAGGTGAACAGAAGAGAGGGCAACAGGATGGAAACTAAGATAGGAAAGTCCACAGAAAGGGTATAATACAATGGATCAGATGGGCTGAGGCTGAAGGAGAATCAGAAGTGAAATACTGGGTTTCTAAAAAAGCTTTAGAATAGTTTAGAGGTAAAGCGGAAGAGGGAAATAAGGCCCATGTTTTTTTCCCATTCTCTTTCATACCACACTTTCTTTTCTTTACCTTACATGACTGAAGATATTGCTCTTGTCTCTTCATCTTTTGCCATCCCCTTACCCCTTTCATTTCATTTTTCCTTGTCTGGATTGCTCCTCTTCCTAGCAAGGGCTGCATGAAAAACACTGAGACATGCTCCAAGGCAGTAACTCCATCCTTGCTGTTCCTCCTTCAACCCTCCAGGGCAGCAGTTGGATGGGCCCTTTCCTTACCTGACCAGCACAGCTGTCCCATTGTCTTCAGCATCCACATATATCTTCTCCCAGGCACCACGGGCACTTTGCACCTCTGCTTCAGAGAGGGACATGGTGCAGGAGATGCTGGCAACAGAGGGTGCAGCAGCAGGGACAAGGACAGGGAGGTCCTGGCAGTGTCTTTCTGCTCCAGTTCTCTCCTCAGGGCTCCCTAAATACTGCCCTGGGGATTTAAGAGATCTTGAAGGGTCTCTTTGTCTCTGTCACATTTCTGCAGGTTTTAGAGCTACCTAATCACTTTTAATCAGGAAAGAAACCAACCACATGAGGAGGAGGACTAGCCCTGTAGTTGTAGGTCAGGTGCCCAAAGCAAAGGTCGCACTGTCTGAGAAGGGAAAAAAGACAGTTTTCAGTGGGGAAAAAAAAGATCAATTCTCTTCCCCTCTCACCACTGCCAAAGCCAGTGCTTGGCTCCTCTTTCCTGAAGGTGATCTTTGCCCGAGCACTAATGTTCCTGGTTTTCTTCCAACAGTGCAGCTGTGCTCAGGGCACTGTGGTGCCTTCCCATCCCCTCTCCCTGGCACTCTTTGGTCTTTCAGTCAAAGATGCTGTTTCTAGCTCCAGCAAGTCTCTCCAGTCCTGCCTTCATGCCACAGTCACTGCTTTCCCCACTGCCCTCCGACTTAACAGGAGCTCATCCCACAGCTGCTCCCAGCCCTGGTCCCATGAGGGTGGGAGGCTTTGCCAGCCCAAAATTACAGCATTGCAGGGATGGTGATGGCAGCATGGCACAGCATCCCATGGTCATAGTGCCCTGCAAAGCCACTTCATTTTAGCACTGGAGTAAATGGTGCAGCATCGTCTGGGCCAGAAGCACAGGCATTTCACTTTCCTAACCCTCTGCCTGGTACAGAGATAAGGGGCAGAAGAAGGGCCAGGGTGGAGCTGCAGACAGCATCTCTGGATTTGTTATAGTCACAGTCACTTGGAAATGGAGGCAAAAAGTTTTTGTGGATTATCCATGTAATGCCTGGGGTTAACCTCTGGCAGGAATGTTCTGGTTAAGTCCAGGGCATGCACTCAAAATAAGGGCTAAGGGGCTTGAGAAACTGCTGCTGGATGCTGAGGGCAGACAAAACCTCATATTGTTTGGGATGGTTTAGAGGAGGGAAGAAACAGGTGTGAAGGGAAAATAGTGGCATATCAAGAAAAACCAGCCTGATATCCCAGGGCAGAAGGAAAGTGCTGGCTGCAAACAGAGAGGCCAACTGGTTTTGGTGGGGTTCTGTCCCACTGCTGCTGAGGGAGGCCTCAAATTACTTCATTAAAATCTGTCCCTCCTTGCCTCCCTATCCCTTTTTACCCCACAGCAAAGAAGGAGCAGTCTGATAGAAACCTGCAAAGCAGTTGTGGTTGCCCCATCCCTGGAAGAGTTCAAGGCCAGGCTCGATGGGGCTTTGAGTATTTGGTCTAGCAGAAGGTGTCCCTGCCCATGGCAGAGAGGTTGGAACTAGATGATCTTTAAAGCCTCTTCCAATCCAAAATATTCTATGATTCACTAGAAGACTTCTCCTCTCCCCCATTCTCCTCTGAGACATTGCAGTATGAACATGCTGTATCCCTTGATATTTAGTCAGACATCCTGTCATGGGCCAAAAAATACCTATTTTGAGTTGAGAAGTTTCAATCCAATTAATTCATTGCCAAGTAACAAACCAACCAACCAACCAACCAACCAACCAACACTTAGATGCCTCACCTCTCCCTGTCCTGTTTCCCCAGCCCATGCTGCAGGTTAGAACCAGACCCTTTGGTGAGACCTTGGGTGGTGCAGAAGCTGGGGTTGGTGCGTGGGGGTTCCTTGCTCTTGCTGCTCCTTGTGTCCTACTCAACCGCTCCAACATGGGCTCCTCCACTGGTCATCATCCCATTGGATACTGTGCCTGCCCTGGACTTGTCTCTCCCTTTTCAGTGTTCCCTGCCCTTTCTTAAAACACATTTCCATGGAGGCACCCTAATCTTACTTGGTTGGTCCAGTTCTGGGGCACAATGGGTCAGTTTTGTGTGGCACCAAGCCAGGTGTCAGCAGCCCAGGGCAATCCCTGACCAGACAAAGCAATGACATCTTCTTCCCTCAAGCACATCACCATGCTCTCTCTGCAACATGCTTTTCTATTCTTCCATCCTATGGTGCTACTTTTACTGTTCTGGAAAATTTTCTTCTATTTTCCCCTTGCATAATTTGCCAAGTCCTTGCAAGATGAACACAATAATCCCTCATGAAGTTTTGACATCTCTAACAGGGCTATACACATCTACACTGCATCTCAGCAATCTCTAGCAACTGAATCAAAAAAGCTCCAGAAACCTACTTATTTTGGTCTGGAAATGGAAGAGCTGTGAAAAATGTGCTGTTTAAATGTGAAGTCATTGCTGACACCTCCCTACATGAGGGCAAGAGGATGAGTGCTTGGTTTATTTATTTTTCCTCTCCCATGGTTTGTTTTATTATGCCAAAGGAAGTGAATCCTCTCAATCTTAATTTCTGTTGCATGAAGAGACATATTTTCTAATATGGGGTGAAGCTCTTCAGGATGTTATCCCTGAAGAAGAGAAACCTGGTGTGCAAGAGCAAATCAACACATTGAGTTGAGACGTGATTTTATTACAAATCTGAAGAACAGGATGCCAGGCCTTTTCCAACCTGGAGAGAAAGCAGAGTCCTTTTACAAAAAAGGTAACCAAAAAAGAATTATACAGAAACAGGAGATCAGTCACTCATGCTTGTGTAACAAAATTTTTAATATGTATGTGCTGATCTCAGTCCAGTTCATATCCTATTATTTCCACATACAAATTCTCCTGGGGATGTGTTCTTTAAAATTATAATCATCCAAGGTAACTTGAAGTTGTCTTTACATCCTTTCACCTGTTGCTAAGTTATTGTTAAACCTTATTTTGTTAAATCTCTGTTGCAGTTGGAATCTGCTTGAATCTATTTGAACCATTACCTATCAAGGACATAAGGATTCATAGTATTCTGTTCCTGCATCTCTTCCATTGCTCCATCACCCCATTGTCATGGTTCCATGGTTCCTGTGAACTTTTTCTGAGTCTTTAGTTTCCTCTGACATCAATCAGGCAGGGTCAGGCCGGGGAGCCAGATGGTACTGGGAAATGTGGAGCAGAAAGCACAGCCATGGTGTTTGGGCTGTGGCCAAGCTGTTCCTCTATCCCCAGCCAGGGGAGAAGAGGATGTGCCTCCCACTCCACTGCGGGGAGATGGTGTCAGTGCTGCAAAGAGGGAGCTGCCTTCTCTCAGTTTCCAAGAAATCACGTGCTTTAGGCAGAAGGCAGCTGGCAAGATCCAGCCACAGAAATGGGTGGCACCTTCTACTCACCCAGCCGTGTAGGATCCAGCAGCCATCACACCTCTCGAGCTCATTGATGTCCTGGTTACAGGCACTGCAAACCTCACTGTCTTTTCTTATCCTTGAAATGTGAGGATCTATGATTTTTAGCATAAACAACCCACCCTATTTATTGCTCAAGGGGTTAATCCCCAGCTCAACAGACACACCTCTTTCAGAGGATAGCTGCCAGGGGCTCAGCAGCTCTGTTATCTTCCCAATATCCATGGTAGTGTCAGGCTGAGGGTAGAGCCCCCCATACTGCCAGGTTTCAGGGATGCTTGCCTGAGACCCTGACACTCAGTCATTGCTGCTTTTACAGAAAGGACAAGCACCTGCATCTGCTCATGCTCATTGTCTGAGGTTATTAACATAACCAGCTCATCAAAACAAGCAAAACTAGGAGCTGCAGTTACCACTGCTGGCGTCAATGTCTGAATCCCAAAGCCCACCTAACACATGGATGGGAAAGGCTTTCCCTGCTGCCACTTTCCCAGACTCTACTTCTCTCTCCCATTCCAGGGCATTGGTGGGCTTGGGTGGAGCAATGCTGGGCTTTCCACTGGTGAAAATACCAAATGCAAAGGGTAACAAAGCAGGATTACTCTGCTTCTTAGGACCGAGCCCCAAGAATGACCTTTCCAAAGTGTACAGTGTGGTACCACCTGACATGGTAGAAATGCACACAGGTGTCTGTTGTGACTATTTTTATTGCATGCATAACATTTTAGATGTGAAAGCAAAGGTAGCAATTTCAAAATCGTTCTGCTTTTATATATTATAGGGCATAGCATATTCACAGATCAGTCCTCTGAATGCTGCTTTTATCATCAACAACATTCAGTGCATGGCCAGCAGTGACTGTCACGCAATCATTCAACTAATAAGGATGACAGTTCTGGGTTTTCCTGCACAGTATCCAGCTAACCAAGAATTTGCACTGGTGGAGGCTGGTGTTCAGTGAGAAATTTTACATGCTTAGTGAAGGGGAAGAAAGCCAACTCCACAAACCACAGCCCACCCCTCACCCCCTGAACCATCAGTGTGCTATCAGCATCATTCTGGACCCAAACCACACACCAACATAAGGGTCACGATAAAGAATGTTAACTTCACCTCAGCCAGACCCAGCACATTGTAGGACTGCATCCTTTTCTTGGACAAATTTAGGCCCCCAAAGCCTTAACAGTGCTGAACTTTTGCACAGGTGCTGCAGGCAAGAGGAAAGAAATCAGCTTTTAAAGATACAGAATATATCATGCCCAAATCAGAGAGGCAGAGTACCTGGAGCTGGACAGAGGCATCCGGCAGCAGCATATGCACTGTTCATATCTGTAACGTTACAATCTGGCATTCGTATCTGCCCAATAAAAGAGATCAACCACCCAATCATTTGATGGAAACAACACTCCCACAGGTTTTGGACACAAGCCCCTAGACTGGTTCACTCAACTCCCCTGTCTGGGACACTGGAGCTCTAATTACACAGAGTTTATATAAATGATATTCTGAAGAAAAGATAAATCTGCTGAATGTCACCCCCAGCAGAATTAAACCTGAACTCCAAATAAAGTGACCTGATGTCAGAGAAAGAGAAGACATAGCTGCAAGAAGACACCAGACTAAAATAAACTGCTTTATGTGGAAGTTAGACACCAGTCCAGAGGCTTTGCATCAAACACAGGTGGGTCACAGATGATTATACTGGCGGTATGGACTATTATGTTCAGACATGCAAGCTAAAAGGGCATGAGAAAAAGCAGCAGACAAACCTGCTGCCAGATACAAGAGAAAATGAGGTGCTGAAAGGGTGGTGGGTGAGGAATGGAAAGAACCAGAGGATCAGACTAGCTTTCCTGTGTTAATAGAAAGTTGCATGGCAGACTTACTGGTCCAGTTGTCTCCTCTATTGTAGAAATCATAGAATTGTTAGAATAATAATGGTTGAAAAAGTCATCTAAGATCTATTCAATGTGACAAGCTATTTATAAGATAAAAAATCCATTACAACTCTCCGACTTCATGTAACATCAGTACACGTGGCTTTAAATTTAGTGAGCCCAAATGTACAGTAATTTCACACTGGGTGATTAGCCGCACATCCAGGTTGCAGGGAAGCCCACAGAATTTGTCCATAAATAAGCCACACCGGGTGAAAAGCCACACTTTTTCTTTTCTTTTTTTCTCTTTTTTTTAATTTTCCCCCGCATGGCAGGGTGGGGGTGCTGCTGGTGATTAGCACCTGGTGATTAGCCGCACTTCTGGCATCGGCTCGATTCTTCAGTGAAATGGGTGCGGCTTATCAGTGTGAAATTACTGTAATCTCCACCTTCAGCCTGCAATGTCTCCTCAGCCTGGTGTCTGGTGATGGCGCTACACAGAAGCAAAGCTGTTCCATGCTTTCCTCATCTATATACCAAGCATTCTGTACAATAGAAAGCAAAGACTACCTTTGTTTGATCTGGTTCTATTGGAAAGACATCATAGTGGGCAACTTCATGTATATTCATTGATTCCCCAATTTCCACTAGTTTCTGGAAGAGACCAACCACTCCAGAGGTGACATTGGGACGGACCGCATCATTCCCAGCTATCCTGGGGAGGAAAATCTTCAAAGAGGCTTCCCATCCACCAAAGAGAGGACCTGAGGCTTTCCCTGGGACTGACCTTGTGCTCTGGTTTATTCTCCACCTGAAAGGCTCTGTGGGACCCTGGAGCACAGACAGAAAGGACCTAAGGTAGCCTGGTATGTGGCTGAACAAGCAGAGATAAAGCTGTGAACTATTCTGAACCAGCACAGAACCTTCAGAGAGAAATTTGATAAAGCCACTGCAGGCTTCGACGACAGCTGGACACCCTTACATTAGCTTCAGCACAATATTTCAAGGGAGGGAGAGATGAGCTAGGGGAACCTGTATAATATGGGATGAGATCTTAGGTAATTCTGAGACTGCCCATCTCCTTTGAATTACAGGAAATTTCACTTGATCCCTGTTTCTTGTTGAGAACTAAGGTAGGGAGCCAGAGGGAGACCAGTTTATCTTGGGAATAAAGTTTAAGCTTGGGAACAGGGCAGCTTTTTGTTATGATCAGGTATATTCCTTCACCCAAGTATGCAGTCAGGTTTTTTGTCTTTAGACAAATAAAAAACATCATCAAGGAAGGGCCTGTGAAACTTTTGGCAATTACCAAAATAAATAATTTCTCCTTTTGTTCATCAAATCCTCTCTGACTTGTGTTAATTCAGCCTCATCAACCAGACTTACCCAGCGCTCTTCATGGATTCTCTATCACCCAGCCCTCAAATAAATTAATAGCCCTGACCCTCATTAGCAGTAACTCTTCCACCTACCATGTTGTACAGCTGCATCTTGAAGCTCTGGAAGAAGTACCAGCTGTCAGCTTGGCTGGAGGACAGGCTCTTGTACTTCATCACAGCCTCATAGCCAAAATATTTGAACTCCGGCTTCTGGTTGAACAAGATGCTCATAGATGTCTTTGGGATCTTTACTGTTCCTCAGTAAACCTGGTGGATTTGGTCTGTACCTGAAGCAAGAGAAAACCAGTACCCACTGCAGGATGTGCCAAAATCTACAGCAATGACGAAAACTGACCGGCTGGCCATGGCCACTGCAGTGCAGAGGTGTGCAGCTCTGGGAGCAGAGAGGGGTGGGGTGAACAGATGGGACTGGATTAAACTCAAAAGACTGGAATTGCAGATCTCTCTATGAGAAAACAGAGACAGGTGCTGAATGCTGGCACAATCCAGAAGTCAGGACTTAGTAAATAAAAGAACCTTTAAAGTGACCCTGGGACCCCTGCACATGCCACTCAAACAGTACCAGCAGCTTTGACAAGTGAAGTTCTTGAGTACTTAACTTCTGTGGAGCAGCTGCACAGAATGAGAGAATAATTCATCATTCAACATAATTCATCAATATAACATTACAAAGCTCTGAAAACTATTCTCATTTGATTTTCAGGAAGCTGCCATTCACATAGGAACTGAAAATGAAACACAGTTCCTGCTGCAGTGCTGCCAAATTTATTGTTTGCTGCTTCTTCAGGACCCACCCTTTAAAGCTGAGTGGAAGATGGACAGAGGTATTGTAGTGCAGTGGAAATAAAACATCCCTTCCATGGCCCATAATGAAACATGAGGAAGAAATTATTGTGGAAGGTATAGTCTGGGATCAAAGGAGAATGACTTGAGAGTTGGGCTAATTACTTACTTAGCCCTGAGAAGATGAAACAGCTGCTATGCCATACTCTGCTTTTCTTTCTCCCATGAATTGCCTGCTTTTCAGAGCTAGTAAATTAGACATCACCCATTTTGGACACCCAGGATAAATCATCATTAACAAACTTGTATTAAAAATTGAAGCTATTCCAGTTATCTCCTTACAAAATACACCAGCCTGTTAGCACTCTGCTGCTTTCCCACATCTGTACAATTTACCTCTCCCAAATTCCTTCAGCTACACATGTGCCACAGCTCTGGACCAAAGAGCTCTAAAAGTTGTACTCCATGGCATAAGGGGGATGCAATGAGGCAAATGCATGCTTATGTGATTTTGTGTGACACAGTATTCCATGAGCAACTTGAGAATTACCAAATTAAAAAAGACTTTAAATTCTGCTGTGCCTGCCAAGTCCTTTTCTCCAGTTTTTCTTTTTAGTCATCAGTTTTCCTTGGCTGCACAAACTCCCTGGGATTTTCTCGATGGGCCCCCTAGAAAGAGAGGCAAATTTCTGTGTGGCTCTCTGCAAGCAAATTTTCTGCTTGTCTCAGGAATTCCGTATTCCCTAAGAATATTGCAGGTCACTGACAACATGTGTGCAAGAAAACTGGCTTTTAGAAAAATGGAGTATTCTGAGAAACTGACTGTAAAAAACCTTTATTAGAAAAATCTATTATTGAATAGAACAGGTGACGTAAAATCACATTTGTACCATATTTCCTACAACTTTCACAAAAAGAAAAAACTACCATAGTTGGTTTTTCATACCTTTTAAAAGGTTGCAGACTGAGATGAGCATGTTTCATTTTTCCAGGTTGTAGAAGGTAAATGACAGGGAAGTTGTCCAGGACAGGCAAGTAGAAGGTTCTGCTTGACCCTGAGCCAAATGTTTGTGATTATACAGGTGTAATACTACACACATGGCAAACTGCCATGCTCTATTCGATACTTGCTTACAAAATTTTAGCCTAATTGTTTTTTGTAGCTCCCTGAGTCTCTCTGGTCCTATGCTGTGCATCAATTTTATCTCTGAATCCCTTCTGCATCTCCACTTGTGTATTCTTTCCTTTAATTTTTCTCTCCTTAACATCATTTTTGCTAGGCTAAGATACTCAAGTTGTAAGGCCTTATATTTCAAAGATGGATTTAAAGTCTTCAGAAGGCTAAATCACCTAGGGTGCAGTAGTTCTGAAACAGCGAACAAATTGCTAAAATCAGAGGATTTTTAACATCTCACTACAAACCTACTTCCTCTGTTATCAACAAAGATCCACTGATTGCCACTGTGCAATGTCTCTGTGCATGAAATTTCCTATTGCCAGGCTTTTGCATCTCCTAGTGCGAAGGACAACATCTAGCCCGTGATCCAACACAAATTCTCTTCCCAGTTCTTGATGTTTGAGGGCGAGGCAATGTTTTAAATCAGATGCTGTATCCCATACCATCCCAAGGGTAGTATGATGTGCTGTTGTCCTTTGCATAATTTCCTAAGCAATATTTTAACAGGAAACCGGTGTCAGATGGGGAAATGGAACCACTTGCGCTGCTTTCAAAGTCAAATGAATTTGCTCAAACAGATGTTGCCCGGTGGTTTTGCAACAGCAAAACAAATGTCACACATTACCCACCCCATCACCTCAGTTTGATCAAGTACCCCAACAGCTGCAGAAAGGCAGTGCAAAAAGGGCTGTATTTTGTGTACCTTCATTTACAGCACTGCAGCCCCCTGGAGCTGGATCCAGCACCAGTGCACAACCAGGCAGGGACCTGGCATCACCCCTGGCAGGACTTTAGGCTCACAAAGGCTTCCTGAGAAGAAACGAGTGCTGCGGGTGCCTGAGCCTGAGCCTGAGTGGCTGTGAGCACCCGCCGTAGCTGCGCAAGAATCCTCTGCGCTTGTCCCCAGCTCTCCTGGCACCTCCCACACTGTTTAAGTCCCGTAGACTAGGGCGGGAACAAAACTGCATTTTGGAGAAGCTGCGGCTGCGATGTAGTGCAAAAGGGCGTTTTGAGGGAAGCCCAGCAGCACCACGGCCCGCCTGAGACCCAGAGCCACAGTCGTGTAGGTAATGACAGGACAGGACCCCAGGGGCTCAGCGCTGCCCAAGCTTCGCAAAGCACCAATTCCCCTTCAGTCTTAGCTTGATTTTAGTGTATGTGCTCCCTCAGAAGAATAAAGAAGGAATTGCTTCACGCAGACACATGAAATGTTTATGAGGCAGGTTTGGGTGATTTAATTCTAAGCGTCCTGAAGACCCTTAGGGCACGTCAGCGAACAGAGCACACACGGAACCACAGTTTAATGCATTTCTGCTGTTCACGTCCCCCCGGAACTTCCGGCATGCGGCGCCCCAGGGCTGGGCGCGAGCGCTGTCCCGCCTGCGCCGGGATACCCCCGCAGTGCACGCCGGGAATTGGAGTTCTGTCCTTGGCACCGGGCCCACGGAGGATCGGGCAGATCACGGCACCCGGGCATCCCGCGAAGTAAGCGGGGCACCCAGGGGCGACCTGTACCCGTGCAAAAATTCCTCTCACATTCGGAGTGAGGACCCGGGCGTCACCCCGGGTCGTTATTTTCCTTACTCATAAGTTTAAGGCATGACAGGCAATCACCGCGACGCTTCCACACTGCTCCACACTAACTCCACAGGTCAGGGCGAGCTCCACCTCGCGCTGTCTGCCGTGGCCTCCAGCCAGCCTGCATTGTCTCAGCACTCCGCACAGCTCTTATCCCCTTCCGCGCCACGGAACCGCTGCTGCGGGCCGAACCGAGCCGCGCCTTGATCCGCCGTATGCAAATGAAAGGCCCGGGGGCCGCCGGGAATTGTGGGTGTCTCGTCACAGCGGGCGGAGCTGGGGCGGGACCCGCCGTACATCTGGGGGCGGGGCGAGGAACGGAAGTTGTATGGTGTCACCTCCGGGGCTCGCTCGCTGCGTCTCATCGCTGGGACCGCGACAAGATGGCGGATCTGTCTCTGGACGAGCTCATACGGAAACGCGGTGTGACGGTGAAGGGAAGGTGAGCTGTTGGGACGGCGACGCAGCGCCTCGGGCCCCGCGGCCCCCGGCCGTTCTTCCCTGTGTCCTTTCGGGTGCCTCCGCTGCGGGGGCTGCGGGCCGCGGCTGCCTCGGCGCGGCCTGGGCCTGCTCCCGCCCCCGCGTTCCTATTGGCTAAACCGCCGGCCTGCGGGGCCGCGCTGCGATGTGATTGGCGGCGGCGGCCATCACTCAGGGCCGGGGCGGGGGTCGGGCCCCCATCTCGGCCCCTGTGCCTGGCGCTGCCCCGGTGGGGCAGGACCGCTGGCCGGCCCATCCCATCTCGTTCTTTTCGAGATTCCTGCCGCCGTCTCTTGTCTCACTGAATCCTCCCACTTGCCCTGTCCCTGCTGCCTCGTGCTTGTCCCTGCCGATTAACCCAGCGCTGCTGCCCTGAAGCCCATCGGTAGCCCGGTGCAGGTGCTGGCCAGGCGGTGCCCCGGGGTGCCCGCTGCCCCCGGACGGCTCGGTGCATGGTGGGAGAGCCGTGCGAGGGCTGGTGCTGCTCGGGGAGCCGTAACCGACCGGCACCGCCGGACGGCCGCGAGGGCGAGGCTGCCGGGCCTCGGAAGGGGTCGTCCCTCTTGGCATGGTTAACGATGCTCCCAGAGATTGTTGGAAATGGTTGAGAGGGCGTGGAGCGTGTGGCAGATCGGAGCTGCAAGGTCAGGTTGTTTCTTTGCGTCTCCAGTGTAGGCTGTGCCATTTACTGCCACAGTTGGCAGCTCTTACTTGGGTTCTCCTTCGATAGCTTTTCATTTTCCCTTTTGCCACAGTCTCTTAATTCTTCTGAAGAACCTTGCCCCTCATCTCTGTTAGCTCAGTGTGCTCTTGCTTTAATTTATTGGTCTTTCTTTTTGACTCTGAATGTGTATACGCTTACGTGTCTAGAGTAATATTCTGAAAGTTGCCTGCTAACGTATACTACCAAAACATTCAAACTTATTTAAATCCTAGTCTAGACAAGGCCTTGGCTTTGCACTTTCATTCATGTTATCCTACACATTTGGAAGAGTCTTAGGCTGCTTGCTATGCCCCAAGTACCTCCCTTATCCCTTTCAAATCCCTCCTTAACTCTAATTTTCTTTCAGGAATTCTTCCTGTGCTTTTTTTGCTGAACAATAATCCCTCTGCAGCTCTGTAAGAATTGTTGTGCCACATACTGCTCTTGTATGTCATGTCTAGCTCACTTTATAAATTCCTGAGGTAGCAAACTTGGCTTTGTGAGGGCTGGATAAACTTAAAACATTATATTCATGCTGTTCAGTAGTCCAGATGAAATAATAGAAACATTTTCACCTGTCAGATATGCTGATCCATAACACATTCAAGCCAGAGCTTGGAATCTTGGAAAGTGAATTGGAAATTTGGGATCTGCTTTTGTTTCAGGTGCTGTGGCACAAATACTTCAGCAGTTGTAGGGTAAGCAATTATCTGTGAAAGAGAGTTGCTTATTAGAGTGTAAAGACAGCTCTTCAGAAATGTTGTAATCTTCAATACAGTTTCTTAACCTATTTCATTAGGTTTTGTCATCAGCAGTCCTAACTAATTCTAGTTTAAATGTTGATACATACATTTCTGGTTTTACTTTGACCTCTCACATGAGCCATTCGTTCAGCCCTTTGCAGTGCTCCAGCTGAATGCTTTCAAAATGGCTACATAAATGCTTTTTAAAACTGCAAGGAAAGTCTTGCTCTGTGTCAGTTGCTTTATGGGTATTGTTAGTCTTCTGTATTCTGGATATATTTTCATAGATGGTCTTAATAATCCTCCTCTTTCTTCTAGCTGATTTGCTTTGGCTGTATGAGAGAGCAGCCATAGGTCTTTTAGGTGGTAAAATGGGACACCAGTCCCAGCTTTCCAGACATCTGGATAGAAGAATCAAAGAGACAGAAGCAGAGGTTAAGTTTTTCGTTTCTTGGTTGGTTGGGTTTGGTTGTTTTTTGTTTTGTTTTTGTGGGGTTTTTTTGCTTGGTTGGGTGTTTTTTTAAAGATCTCTCCACTTATGTAAATAATGTGAAGGATATGGAATTAGAACAGGACATTCTGATTATAAAGGTGCATGAAGAATTGAAAAAGCACCATGATTTAATTTGGTGATACTAACCTTTTAATTGTTACAACAAATTCCAGGTATCTGCTGTTAGACTTCATAATACTGGACAACACATTTCTGAAAGCAGATAAACATTGTGGCCCTCTATTTTAAAAAGTCAACAGCAAGAATATTTTTTCTGTCTCTTTCTACTTCGTCTTTTTTTTTTTTAATTCAGAAACACAATGGGAAAAAACCTTGAAACTACTTATTAGAGGAGCTCCATTAAAAAATTAGATGGTTTTGTTTGAAAAAGTGTATCAGACCTGGTAGTAGTAAGAAGACAGTTCTAGCCTTCACCCTGTATTGTGCTGTTTTTTAGGAATACTTGTCTACAACAAATGCTGTAGTTTTGGGGCTGTTGTCTTTCTGTGCTCAGTATTGTGATAATGATGTGCTTAAAAAGTAAAGGCCATTAAGTGCAGTAATTCTTTTAGTAGATTAAAGAAGAGGCAATCATTTTAAAAAGTAATTTGACTAGTGACTATTCTTGCTGGAAGCTGATCAACCTTGAAACTGGTGGCTTTGAACTGAAATTGTTACTGGTGCTTGTACATTCTAAAATTCAAATTGCTGTGCTCCCACAAATCTGAGCTTGCTGCCCACAATTTTTGAAATCGTGTAGTTCCATGTTTCCTTGAAATCATGTGTAGTTCCATGTTTCCTTCATATCAGGATGTATTATTGTATTGCAGAAGATGCTTTAGCAGACCTGTTCAGTCTTAAAGCTGCCTTCAAAGATTTCCCCAGAGCTGTTGAATTTTGTTAAAATGTATGCGTACTTAGTACAGCTGAAGTCAGACCCTTTAGTTTGTAAATGTTAGCTTAAGGATGGATTTTGGAAATGAGTTCCTTAGCTGTTTATGTAGAAAGTAAAATCCAGCATAAAACATCTTAGGAGCTCTACTGTTGTATTTAGACATACAACCAGAGTGGATTTCTGCACAGTAATAATCAACTTTTGTTTGCAGCAACACAAATACTTTTATTGACACTGTATCACTGTATCTTATAATGCCTGAAAGTTTTTTCTTGTTTGTTTTTTTTTTTTTCCCCTCAGACTCAACACAAGGCCAGTGTTTGGGGGTGTGAGATCTCGCGTTGGGATCCAGCAAAATCTTCTGAATAGATCACCACCAGCTGTGAGCTTCCAGCGGGCCTTTGATGCCCGACAGAAGATAGGACTCACTGATGCCCGACAGAAACTGGGGGTTAAAGATGCCCGAGAAAGACTGGTTCAAAAGGACGCTCGGTTCAAAATCAAAGGGAACGTGCAGGATGCTCGAGAGATGTTGAATTCCCGCAAGCAACAAAGTATTGCTGCTGAAAAGGTGACCAAAGTGGTGGATGCCAGAGAGAAGATCAGCTTAAAAAGGAGCACTCCAGCTGTTATCAGCCCAGCTATGGGAACAGTAAATCCAGCAATGAAAATCACCAAAACTATCCAAGTAGGTGAAGTGAGTCACCTCTGAGCCCCTCTGCAGTTCAGTAGAGAGGATAATACATTATTATGTTCTTATGGTTACAGTAGAGGCAACAGTGATACAGTTTACTCCAGCCTGTGGGGTAGCATTCCCATCCTTTTGTGTGTCCTTGCAGCTGCTTGGGGCTTTCTGTAGACTCACACCTTTCATTTACATTTTCATTTTAATTTTGGGTCCAAAAAAACTAAGGCAGAGCTCCTGTCAGCGTTAAAGGAGATGTCTTGAATGGCTAAGTAGTCTCTTTCCTACCTGAATGCAAACAAAATCATGCAGATTTTTTTTGTCATTCTTATACTGCCCCTCTTTGCAAGTCTGATGCAGTGGATTGTCTTGTATAGATAACTGGTTTATCCTAGTAGTGGGATAACAGTTTAGAATATGCAGCTGTGTTTATATCTAAGAAAATTTAAAATTCAATGAGCCCTTCTACAGTTTTCTCTTTTTATACTTGCTGGTTTTCAGGAAAGCCCTGGTTTCCAGGGAGTTGCCTGATCACATGAAGCATTCCTACTGAGGCTTGAGATTTATTTCAGCTGTGTTGTAATCAGTTGATCATCCTGACCTGCTGATTCCTTGGGCCAGTTTTCTGATTTCACTTGGCTGTTTGCGCAGCAACTTGATTCTTAGCTTCTCTGAAAAGCAACTGCTGTTGAGCTGTATCTGTTAGGTACAATGGATAAAGTCGGAAGAGAAATTTCCAGATTGTTGAGGTGGTTGTTTGAGTGGTTTTGCTCCTTACCTCTACAAGCATGTAACTGAAGTTCCTAGCATACCTCTTCTATTTTCATCCTCCCAAAAATCACTGGTGTGCTTACTCATACCCAGAAATCTCCCATTGTCATCAGTTTGAAAGCCAAGAAGAGTGTGCTTTCTGTTCAGCTGTAGGTATTGCTGAGGAGCATCAAACGTTTCTTTTGCAGATTGGCCTAGGAAGTTTCCCACTACTCTGCAGGTTTACTGCCAGGCTGATGTAAGAAAGAGAAAGGACTTTTGAGGCAGTAAGAAGGGCTAATCACAGAGCAGTAGAGCAGTCTGTTCAGTGGTTATTAATTAGGAAGGTGATTAGTACTTTTGCTGTCCTTGTAAGCCAAATCACTAACCTCAGCCATGAGGAATTGAATATTTTCTCTTAGGTTTCTAGGAGTTAAAGTAGTTTCCAGAGACTTGTTGCAGTAGCTGTTTGTTCTGACCTGGTGTTTTGGAGTTTTTTATGTGACTTGGTTTGACCAATAGTATTTTCTTTTTGTTAGACAGCATAGTTCAAGGAAACATATATTTATATATAGGATATAGTGGTGATTCAGACTGTAGACAGAACCTTGCACATGAGTAATTATCTAAAAATTTTTAAAAATATTTGTACTGAAGTTCCAGATTGCCCCTGAGCCACCTGTCTTCCCGAATGTGGAAGTGGAATCAAACTAGTATATCTTGATCCAAGGTACAGCACACAACTCTAAATGTGCTGTCCTGAGGTCTTGTTTCTCATAAAGCAAGGAAGAATCTTTGAAACCAAAACATGACCATAGGTCTGCTGCTGTTTCTGTAGGATGGGTATCCTTGTTTCTGAATTGATTAGCAAATTGAAACATGAGGAGATATGGTATAAGTTGCAGTCTAGAGAAAATGCAAATCTGAAGACTTTAATACCTGTATGGACTATTTTTGTAAGACTGTCTATTCTTCAATGGAAGCTTCCAGCTTTTTCAAAAAACAGAAGGGCATTTTTAAGGGTGTTGTTGCATGATTTCAGTTACCAATTAGTGCAGCTATATTCTGTGGAGGAGATGGATTCCTCTGCAGATACCCCTTTGAGGCTCCCTTGGTATTCTCTTTGAGATAAGAAAAACTACTTACTTAGAATGACTAATGCTAGAAAAATGTTAGACCCTTGTTTATCTTTCTAGAAGATAACTGCTTAGAACTGATTCTTTGTAATTGGTTATTTTAGACATAGAGCTTCAATCTAGTTGGATAGATTTCAATCCTATACCCTATTGGCTTATTTCCAATCCACTCGAACCCTATAAAAATACCTGTAGTAACCCCCAAATTCGGACTGCTGCCTGACCTCCCTTTCATGGAAGAAATAAAGCCTGTGGGAATGGTCTCCACTGCTTTCCCGATCTCTTTCTTGTCAGCTGAAGAGGCTGTAAGCGAAGATGGTTTCACAGAAGAGCAGACTGCCCAGATAGGCAGTGCTTACAGGCCTTATGGCTGAAATCTGCCAGAGCCACAATATTCCCTAGCTACTTCTGTGGTGGTTTCCCTGTTTCATGGTGTAATGGGCTGCAGAAGGGGAAGCTACACTACCTTGTGCATCATTTTATTCCATTACAGCTTATTGCAGCTCTAGTGGCTAAGGGGCACTGCGTATACAGAAGTATATACTTGTCCTTCTGTTTGATGGAGATATGCTATTTAGTTACCTGTAGCAGGAAAGAAGAGATATTTACTTTCTGACTTACCCCATTCATGGTTTTGTATTGGCAGAAATGTAGATCTGGTTGGTCCTGACAGGATTGAAGTTAACTTCCTGTCCCAATAATCTTGGACTAAACCCTAAGTAATTGGAATCCATTTCTTCATATGGCCTAAGATTTTAATTTAAGTGAAGCTTTCTCATATTGAACTTATCACAGGAAATGCAAGTGTTACCTAAGAGCATGTCGTGGTAATATATTTCAAAGCAGGAAGGTGAGTTTCATTTAAGTGATCTCAGAGTATTCGACTAAAAGTTTGATTTTCTGAAATGATGACCCAATGGACTGTAGTGCCTAATGCTTTGATTCTTTATCTCTAACTGTAGCAGAAGGCTCCAGTTCCTGGACACTCTCATCCAGCAGGAATGAGGATCAATGTGGTGAACAACCATACACATAAACAGGTGTGTACCTGCTCTGTACTTTCTTTATCTTTGGCAGGGAGGAAAAACTGTCCATAAACATTGGCAGGTGCAAGGAAAAGTCTTAAGTAGGAAAGAAAAGTGTTCAAAAGTTCTCCATCAGCTTAGCTTCTATGTCTTGCATAGTTAAGATAGTTTCATGGTAATTGACGGTTTTTGTTTAGAATAGTTTGTCTCGATTCCTAGTGTATTATCTGAACGAGAAGTAGATATTCCCAGTTTTGTGTGTGCTATTGGTATTCTTTTTCCCTAGAGGCTGACCTCTAGCTTTGAGGTTTTTCTATACATTTCTTAGTGACACCACATCAGATCAAGTTGTTGTTGTTTTGGTTCACCATGCTGCCAGCCTCTTCAGAGACAGGATGTGATTGTACATGGTGAAATGTACTGCAGTGAGGTGGGAGAGGGTATAACCTTGCTGTGCAATCCCAGCTGTGGGCCACGGCTGGAATCCTGATAGGAAAGATGTTAGTATTCTGATGTACTTCCAAAATTCCCATAGCCCTTTTCAAGCAGATTTTGAGAAAGACCATAGAGTATTGTCTTTTTGGGACCAGTTATAAAGGCCTTTGTCTCAGCCCTCAGCCATTTAGCCACCTTACTACCTTGGGTGCTTTCAGAGAAAAATTGTATTTTTTAATTACTTGGATTATTTTGTGTGTATACACATAAAGTATTGCATGAAATACTGGAAAACTGACATTCACAATATCATGTCAGGTGACTTGTTTGTTGTGATTATAGTAATTTTAGCTATTTGTGTATGTTACCTTTATGCTACCCTCACCTATTCCAGATGCTGTTGTCTAAGGAGGCGTCTTCATTATTCTTATCACTGTAATTGTGGAATCCATTTCATTTTGTCTCAGACTCAAGTCCATTGTCCTGATGCCTACTGTTTTTCCCAGCTCTTTTATTTTCTGCACAATTCTCCTCTGTTCTGTCCATTTTTTGGTTTTTTTTTTTTTGTTTTTGTGTTTTTTTCCTTCATAGCATTTCTGTGACTGGAACAACTTCCTTGTTTGTAAACCACAATCTTGCTGACTATGACAACCCACTGATTTTGCAAGCTCTCATTGCTAATCTCTCAATTTTTCTTTACCTTTTTATTGAATCAATTGGAAGCTGTTTGCAGTTGTGGTTTATGTTCGGGGCACTGCTATGTGTGTCTAGACTTTTTCTTAACATTATTTAGAGTCAAGGAAAAAAAATGCTTGTGTGTAGGAGTTCACCTCAGTATTTTAAGGCAAGACTATGAATGTTAAGTTGAACTGGAAAATTAATTATTCATTCGGTAAAGCTCTTAGTGCAGTATTTTCTAGGGCCAGATGGATGGCTCTGTGCTAAGGAAAGCAAGCTATTTAAAATGAATGTTCAGTTTAGGTATATTCAGTGGGCATTTGTTTAATTAAAAAAAAAAAAAAAAAAACAAAAAAACAACAGCAGCAGAAAACTCCAAACAAAAAAGAAGCCCCCACCACACCCCCTCAAATTAATTTAAAAATCACATGCACAGGCTTCAGCTGAAAAGGTAGGATGCTAAAAAGTCTGACAGTGAGGCTTTATTTCATTAATGTAGCCTCAACAGTCCTAGTGAGGTCCAGGATTAGAGGAATCTATATGTGATTTCAGTGTATCTAGGGAAACAGTTTTACTGTGGTGTTTTTGGAAAGAAAGTCTGATAGTTTTTGTACTGATGTTTTGACATTGTCTTGTGTACCTGAAACTAGAATCCAGTATATTCATGTTCATTAGCTGAAGATTGTTGAAGGCAGGAGAAAACTACCTATTTTAGAAATGTCTCAATGGAATCTACCTCTGTAAACTATTGCCTTCTTCACTTCAGGGCCTGTACGACACAGAAGATGATGATGAAAGTCTCTCTCCCCTTCCTAGCAAACAGATGAAAATCACCACCACAAACAGTTTCCTGCACAACTCGGTAAGGGATTATCTGAGCAGTCCCCACCATGCCATGCTCACATTGCACGGACACAGAGGCTGTGTTTTTACAGGACTTACCAATGAGACAGTTCTTTTAAAGTCTGTAAATGATGTTTTCTACTCAAATATTTGCTCTGGACCCCACCCTTTGTACCAATGCCTCTACTGTTATTTTTGGATTAGAGTAACTGGTTTTATGGGCTCTTAGCAGCCAGAATGTGTGCATTCTGCCCTGCTGGCAGGTTGCTGCATCCTGGCTCTCTACTATCTTCTTGTTGAGGAAGTGCATTGAAATTGTCTTGTAACTGTAACCAGCAAGGAAGGCTTTCTGCTGTTTCAGAAGACTGGGCAGCAAAGCAGGAAATCTTCTTGCTGTGCAAAAGTCTTAGTAGGAAGGGAGGACTATTGCTCTGGAGAAGATGGAATTTCAGTACAGACAAATGTAAGGCCCTGCTTTTGGCATGGGATGGCCTTCTGCAGCTAAAATTGAGAACTGACTGGCTGGAAAGCAGCAGCAGCAGCTTTGTAAGAAGCAGCCTGGGGATCCTGCTGTGTGATCTGCTAAGAACAAGTGAATATTGCATCCTTCTAGCATCAAAGGCCAACTGTAGATAATTATTCAAGGAAGATAATTATTCCTGTTTGACATTTTGAGAATGCATAGAGAATTCTGTGCCTGTATTGGGGCTCTGCAATACAAGAAAGACGTGACTGGAACCAGTAAACAAGGTGGTCAGAGGGCTGCACCATATTATGCACGAGGAGAGGGTGAGAGAGCAGTGTCTCAAGGCTAAGAAGGCTGTAGTGAGATCTGTCCACTCTCACTGCCTGGAAAAAGCAGAGAGTGTGGGGACCTGACTGCCTGGAAAAGGTAAAACCCAAGTCCTTTTCAGGAGTGACCATGGAGAAGACAAACCAATACATGTGCTGCAACAAAAGAAATTCTAGTTGGTGAAATTCTCACAGTATTGGTCAGCATCTGGCACAAGGACCCAGAGAGGTTGTGCAGTTGTCATTCTTGAATATTCAGTGCTTAGCTGGATAAGGCCCTTGCCAACCTAATGTTTCTAGTTAGCCCTGTCTCAGACATGGGAATTGGGCATAGGTTTGGGCTAATTTATCCTCTGGTTTTGGAAAAGCAAATCCATGTGGTTTTACCATCATGCAGTAACTGTAGTACAGTGATTAGCCCAAGAATTTATTTCCTCCTGTGGGTATTCAGAATAGAGCTTCTGGCTATTTGTGATTCTCAAATAATCTTCTGAGGGTTTTTTGAGGGACTTTTTCAAGAGTAAATTTGTCCCTTCCAATATTCACAGCAGCTTCCAAGCACAAGTTTTAGTCTGGCTTTAAACTCAAGTATTTCATCCTACTTTCCATGTGTTTGTGTGCCCTAGCTTGGTGATTCTGAGGAATTACTGCTTTTTGTTCTGGGGCTTCTCAATCTCACTCTTAATGAGCAATCTTTGTGAACACTTTGTAAAGTACTTGAAAATCTTCAGATGAAAGGAGCTTTTCAAATTCAGATCACATGGTTAAAGTTCATTTAAGAAAAGTGTGAAACCAAAAAGTGCTTATGAGGGAAGTGCTCTTTCTGGATAAGCATAGCTTTTTAAGTTTATGCCCAGAAACTTTGCTGATTTTTTTTTTTTCTCAGAGCCTTTTGAAAGTCTCCAGCACTGTAGTGGTTTTGACCCTGGGAAGGACATGTAGCTCTCAGTGCATACTAGTAATACACTGGTGGTGGTGCTTGAAGAAAAGTGATGGCTTTTGAGGCTGCAGCTCTAAAATACTTTTTTTTTCTTCCTATAGGCTGGTCTGAGCAGCAATAAATTCTCTCTGTCCAAGACTGTTCCCCTGACTAAAGTGGTCCAGAACGATACATACACAGCTCCACCTGCACCTTCCCCTCCTATGCGGACAAAGGCCTTGACAAACATGTCCCGGACCTTAGTGACAAAGGAAGTGCCTCCAAAAGAGCCAGCACCAGTTCAGGTGAGCTCAGGGAAGGGGAAAATGCTGTTTATGGAAGTCTGTGAAACATCTGAAACTTGCTGTTCATTGGACATGTGAGCAGCTCATTTCTGCCTGCCTTTCACAATTAGTTCTGGGATGTCATCAAGGTTATTCTGATAACTGCAGTCCATGTCCCAAGAATTTGAAACCTGTCTAAACATCCTTTCCCTGCACATGATCCTGAAGGAATCCATATTGTAGGGAGGTGGCAGTTGTTGTTTGGACACTCCTTGGTGGCTTTCATGTCCCTAGGAGTAGTGTTTTAACACTATTTAATATGTTGTATGTCTACTTCAGCTAGCAAGGAGGAAAATAGAGTTCTTCCAAACGTGCACAAGACCTCCCAGGCAATTTGTAGAGAACCTGCCTGGAATTGCTTTGCCAAACTGCCTACAAGTAACCCACCAGGTGTTCCTAGGTGTGTTGAGTTCAGCATGCTCTTGAGAGGCTGGAGCTGTATTTTGTGGTTTGCTGGCTGATGCAGAGTTCAACAGACAGAGGCTACTAAAAGTGTGGGCATGACCAGAGTACTGTGTATGCAGATTAAGTTAGTGATATTCTTGGGAATAAGAGTGAAAAGTTACTTCAGAGAGGAAGCATGGAAAAAGAGGTCCTTTTTGCCATCAGATGAGCTGGGCTTTAGTAAACGTTGATATTTCCCATTACTAGCTGTAGCTCTCTCCTTTTTGTGTACAGATATTCCCAGACCTGCCCTTAGTGATTTTTTTTTATTGCTTTCTCTGCTGTGCTGTATTGTGTCATATTTCTGACCTTTTTCATGTGGTGCATTTGTTTGTGTTGACAGCTGGCATTCAGTCCTTTGGAAGGCACGAAGATGACCGTAAATAATCTGCATCCTCGAGTCACAGAAGAAGATATCGTTGTGAGTGTTGCTTACTGCCAGACTGTGCAATGAGTGACATTTCCTTTCCTTTTCCTACCTCTTTGGATAAGTCACTTGATCTATGGTGAACGCAGTGAAGAAGAGGGGTGTGATGTGGGTTTACTGTGTGTGAAAAAGCTTTGAGGATTGCTGACTGTTTGGGGTTTAATTTGTTTACTTCTTTTTTTTAAGTGTGCACTTAAGAGCATGGGACAAAATAACAGAGTATTTTGAGATACCTGACATCACTTAGAAGAAGAGATCATGCCAAATGAATCTTCTACCCAAACTTACGCCCTCATCTGAATGATCTAGGGGCTTCCATTTTCACCAGGCTGAGAATGAATCTGGTCTTTGTGTATGAAAAACATTACTGAATACTGGCCCTGAACTTGTGTAGTCTCTGTTAATGCCAAGTACTTAGACCATAACAAACACAGTAAGACAGGTGTCCAGATCCTGTCAGGTATTTAATAAGCAGGGTGGGTGGTGTGATGAAGGAAGTAAACCCTTCTCATGCAGTGCCTTTGATGTGACCATGGTCATGACTGACTCTCTGCCCTCAGGAGTTGTTCTGTGTGTGTGGCGCTCTGAAGCGAGCCCGCCTGGTGCACCCTGGAGTGGCTGAGGTAGTATTTGTGAAGAAAGAAGATGCTATCACAGCATATAAGAAATACAACAACAGGTGCTTAGATGGTAAGTTCAATGCCAGAGTTGTGTGTAGGATAAATAGATCAAGAATGATTTTTCCACCTGAGTGGAAGGTTTAAAAACATCTTAGATGCTAATATGCTAGCAAGAGAGAAATACCAGAAAATCAGTTCAATGAGCTAGATAAGGTAATAATTGCTGTGTAACTAGCTGAATATATGCACAGTGTATTTAAATGCAATTTAAAAACCCCCTCACATTTTCCTAGAAAAAGAAGGTTCAGAGTTGGAGGCAGGGTCCTGATGAGTCTCCTGGTCTAACTTTCAGATGAAATTTCTTGTGTTTCTAATTTGGTACCAAGGGCTGGAAAGTCCTTAGGAAGGCTTTACCTGCTTACAGAGATGCTTGCAAAGTACAAGTGAAACTAGTAGTTGCAATGGTTTCAGGGTGTACTCAGAGACATTTTGAATTGGACTTGTAAAACAGTTAGTATCAGATTCTCCATACATTTTGAATAATGCAATTTTATTTAACCATGTTAAACTGAAATTTTTGTTGAAAATGTTAATTTTTTTAGCTGGAAACAGGTGCTTTTTCTTTCTTTAGATGAGCGATATGTTACAGATGTCAGATGAGGAGCAGACAGCTAAGAATGGGAGATCCTCTTGTGTCCCTGCTAAGGGCTTCATACTTCTATATAACTTGTTAATTAGTATGATTCTTCATATGGCAGTGTTTCAGTGGCTCTTCTGTTGCTCTGATTCTGCAACGAAAGATTTATCAGCTGTTCTTTCTCAATTTTCCCCAGCATGTCAAACACTACTGCTTGTGCTGTTGTGTAGTATTTAAAGGATCTTGCCTTACCCCAATTCTGATAGAATTAATTTTGTATTTTGTTTTCATTTAGGTCAACCAATGAAATGCAATCTTCATATGAATGGGAATGTCATCACCTCAGACCAGCCTATATTGCTGTAAGTGTCCTTCAGTGGGGAAAAGGCCCAGACATTTTTGCAGGTTCTATTTTGGGAATTGTTGTCCTATGAATTTTCATTCTCTTCCCTTCTGTAGCACAGTATGTTGAGTGGAGTGCAATGTAGCTTGACTACATAGCATTCTCAGCCCTGAGGCTCAAAAATAATCTGAGATGAGGATGTTTTCTTGTGAGAGAAGCCTATTTAAAATTAGTATCTATGATATTGGTAAGGGGGAAACACTGATAACGGTAAATGCAGACACTGTTCAAATTTTTTTCATAAAGAGAGGTTAACTACTGCCTTTTTAATTTTTTTTTGTGATCCTCCAGCCGATTGAGTGACACCCCTTCAGTGAAGAAGGAAGGGGAACCACGCCGGTCAAGTGCAAGCGCCTCCTCAAATCCCCCAGCTGAAGTGGACCCTGAAACTATCTTGAAGGCACTTTTCAAGTCCTCAGGGGTCTCTGCCTCTGTGCAGCCCACAGAATTCAAAATTAAACTCTGAGAGGGGGGAGCAAGCGGTGGACTGGAAAACTCATATAAGTTGGGGGATGAGGAAAGTGCAGGAGTGCAGATGTTATTGCATTTGCCTGTCCTGAAATTTTTTGTTTTCTATGATCGCTACCTTACTGTACAATAGTGTTTCCTCTTGTGTGTGTACTTTCTGTTTTCATAGTTGGAGCTTTCTTCCATGATTTTTTTTCCCCAAGAGAATAACCTCCCCCTTCTGCCAGTAATGTATTACCAAGCATATACCATGTAACTCCATCCTTTATTCCAAAGCCCCCAGTGGCCATTAAAAGTGCACATAGACTTTGAGGGAAGGAGTGGTGATCTCCTTCTCTTTTCTTCTGGCTGACCTTTAACTAAGAGGGGTATCCCCTTGATTGTCCACAGGCAAGAGCATGTTTCTGAAGTTGCTGCACTGGGTAGAAAGGCAGGTTGGGCTCCTTCCAGAAAGGAGTTGTATGCATGTGGTGGCATGAATCTTCCTTCTGGCTGTTGGACACTTTCCTGCTCATTGAGAAGGAACATTGAGAAGAAGCAGGAGAAGCTGAGCTGCTGAGGTGTGTGCCAGCAGAAACATCAGGCAGAAAGGACATAGGCACAACTGCACCAGCCACTGTGCTATGGGCAGGGGTGTTTCAACTCTGGTAGTGCTGGAGGGTTGTTCTGGCATTTGTACAATGAGTATATTTGCTCTGGAGGGCCAGGCTCAGTGGCTGTCCTCTTTCTGACTGAAGAATTAAGAACCAGTGGTGTTCAGAGCTCGAAGAAACCCTGCTGTTTGACTCGCATTAGACTATATTGCCTCTTCCTGCTGATGCATGGACCTGAGATCTTTCTTGCCTTCTAACTCAGCCAGTCTGCTATAGAAAGGAAGTACCTGGGACCCTTTTCAGATCCTAATACACACGAAGTCTTGTGTCTGAGAACTCGGATCCTTTGAGAAATGCTGTCTGGGCATTGTTTGGCTGCTGAGCAGTTCTGCTGCTGGCACGCCTGAATTTGGAAGATGGCTGCTGCAGTGTGTGGCTTCAAGGAGAGGTTCAGGAGCAGAGGGTAGTTGGTGCTGTGTAAGGAGCACGGCAGAGGAGTGTGCAGCCCATGCAGGGCAGCGAGGACGTGGCGTGGGCCAGCGGGTGTGTGTGACAAGGCACTAGGTGGCACTTCAGTACTCCCTTATCGTTTGTACCGCATTGGCACCGTGGATATTCAAAGTCCCAGTAGCTCCACTCGTTTGTGTTTGTTCAAATTGTATTGGAAGAGAGGAAAGCTGAGAGCAACTTCCAGAACCTGGTTGGGATTTGATGTTGATCCTACTAGTTGGGAGACTAACCTAATCCATTCTGTTCAACTCTGCTGAGTGGCTCCTGTAAGTCCAGGTTGTGTTTCTTGGACAACGCCACGTTTCTTTTGCTTTCTTGTTCTGTATGAACTCTTCTATCTAGCTTGTGCAGGCTACTCCTCCTCTATCTCACTGTATCCCTTTCAGCCATGGAAATAGTAAGGACTTGGCAGGACTTGTTTTTCTGGAGTACTCTCTTTGGTGTGAAAGCCAGTGACACCATGATTGGTAGGGTGCTTCATGTGAACAGCAGATGTTCGTAGGGAAGGGGACCTAAGACAGCTATTGTTCTCCTTTTTTAGATTGCCCACCAAATACCTGTGTTTTAATAAAGAAAAAGGGGGGGAGGGGAGGAAACATTAGGGGTTGGAGAAGATAATGTATTACCTGTTTCTGAATAAACGTTTGTTATACAGAGAGTGGATTCTAAGCCTTTTTAGATGCTGTGAAGCAACTAAAGATAAATGGTGGTGTTCCAATATTGAGTCACTCTAGTGCTTTCTAGGTGAACATAGAAATTTCAAAACTGATAATGTGATGAAGAATAAGAGGAGCTTTTGGGTGAGGGAATTGTTACTCACCCACCTTTTAATATGGTTCATAGAAATTAGTAGCTTGCTCTTGCTACTAAATTGAAGCCATTTGTGTCCATGTAATTCCAATTCTTTTTTTACAAAAAACCCCCCCAGCCTTTGTTTCTGACAGCCTAGTAATTTACAAAGTAATTTTATAACAAGACCAGCTCTGAAATCAGGGTACCTGTTGTAGGTGAAGTGGAATACTTTGATTACCTGCTAGACAGAAGGCTGTGTAAATGTGAAGATACGTATTGTGAATGCATCTCTTGCCTCTTCTGACAGAATGGGGAGGCTCAAGGATTTTTTTAAATTAAAAGATTCATGTCCTTTTGAAAAGCCAAATAGCAAGATGCATTTTAACTTACTGTTAAACTCCGCATTATGTTGAGGCTATCTGAGAGTTTCTAATGGCATTGACGTAGTTCCTTGGAAGAACTACTGTCTGCTCTGTTCCATAGCTCTGTGATCTATGGCAGCATATTCTTATTTTTTACAAATTGGTGAATTAAGCAGTTGTCCAAACATCACTCCATGGCTTGTCTTACAGCAATGTCTTGGTGTACACTGGTGTTCTGGTCTTGGTCAGCTCTTTAATGCATCATTGCATGGCTTTTCTGTTGGGCACTGAAACAGTGACAGAGTAACTGCTTACTCCCAATTATCAGGTTATTCCCAGTCCTTTTCAGGGGGTTTACCTTGGCTCTCCAGTTTTCCTGGACATCCTGCAATTGCCATGCTAATTATGATTTCAAACCACCTTCTATCTACATTTATCTTCATACAACGTGGTTATACTTTTGTAGGTTTGTTTTGTTTTTTTCCTTCTGGTCTGATAAAAATTATGAATTTGCATATGAAATACTAATTGCCTGCACTCTGAATTAATGTGCATTAATTTAGACTTTAAATTAAATAGCAGGCCAGGACAGATGGTAGGTGATTTGTAATGGTGTTTCTTTTGTTTGTTTTGGTTTCCTTTCTTTGATTTCAAAGTGAGAACTTCTGAAATGATGCCACAATGTGCAAGTTTGGTATATTTTCATGGCTTTTGCATGTACCTTCCAATAATATTCACTAACTTGATAGTTGGTTGGATCAACTCTCCATATCATGTCATATTTTGTCACCTCCTACATTAGTCTTCAGTATTTTTGAAATGGTTTTGTTTTCCTTTACAAGTTTGTCTGTAAAGGTTTTTTGAATTTTTTTTTTAATTAACAAGAGTCTTTAAAAACAATTGCCTTTGAATGTTTCTACATCTTTAAGATTTACTTGGCTCTCTCTGATTAAGGACAGTGCCTGAATTTTACACTGTTTTTTACAAAAACATGAACTCGACCCTGGAGCTGCGGCGAGTCCATCCGCCGCCGCCATTATCAGGGCTGCGCCGCGGCCGAGAAACTACAACTCCCGGCGGCCCCCGCGCTGCCGCGCGCAGAGAAGATGGCGGCCGCCACGGGGAGAGCGGCGGGAGTGGCGCCGGCGGGATACACGGGTGAGGGGCAGCGCGGGGCACCGAGAACGGGGCCGGCGGGATACACGAGTGGGTGGCGGTGTGGGGCCGGCGGGATACACGCGGTGAGGGGCAGCGCGGGGCACCGGGAGCGGCGCCGGCGGGATACACGCGGTGAGGGCAGCGTTGGGCTGGTGGGATGCGGGGAACGGGGCCAGGGCGGCAGCGGTGTCTCAGAGCGGTGCGTCCCTCACAGCTCTGACGGTGAAGTTCGCGGAGCGGCAGCGCTCGTCCCACTGCCTGTTGGTGAAGGAGCACCAGGTGCGGGAAGGGACCGACACCACACACCCGCCTCGCCGCACGCTCTTCGTCCTCAACGTGCCCCCGTACTGCGGCCCGGTGAGTGAGGGCGGCTGGGGCTGAGCGCAGGGCCTTGGGAGCCCGCGGCTGCTGCGGGCAGGGGCCGGGCTGGGGCCGGGGAGCCGCCCGGAGAGCTCTGCAGGCTGTCTGAGGGAGGCATCGCTCCTGCTTTGCTGTAACGCGTTTGCTCTTACTCTCTGTGTTAAGGACTCTCTGTCTAGGCTGTTCTCTCGCTGTGGGCATGTGCAGTCTGTGGACATTTGTGACAAGCCAGGGCCAGGAGAGAAAAAAGATAAACTGACGTCTAAATTCTTCGACCACAAAACTCTAAAGGTAAAGCTTGCGCGGAGGAGAGGAATATTGATGCTTTAGTGGGAAAAGATGTCAGGTATGAAATGGTTCTTTTCAGAACGTGAGGCATAGAAAACCATGTGGGGCATTGGGTGACATGATTACTTACTTAAGTTTACACTGTCTTTTTTTTTCTTTTTTTTTTTTTTGCTATCCAACTGCTACTCCTGGTTTGATTTTTTTTATTTTATTTTTTAAGTTATTTGTACTGCAACTCCTTGCTCCATTGCCAGTTTCTCTGACATAGCTGACTCACCTGGGTGTTTTCTTTTTTATCTTTTAGGGATTTCAAGTAGCATATGTGGTGTTCAGGAAACCAGCAGCTGTCCAGGCAGCCAAGGCACTATCACAGCAAGGTCCCTTGCTAATATCAACAGAGAGCCACCCTGTGAAAACCGGCATTAGCAGTATGTCAGCTCTAGCTATCTTTCTATGAACTAATGCTAGGGAAGAGCTATACTCATGGTTTGCAGAATTCTACCCTGCATTTCCCATTTTGTTCTAAGCTGGGGGATGTTCACTGTTCTATGTGCTTTTATTATTCACAGGGAAGCAATCGTATTGAACCAGGCGATAAAGTCGGGTTCAGTGACCCTATGGGAGAGTGGGGACATTTGGAAGGGTCCTTTTTCCTGACATTTCTTCAGTATTGCATAGATTCAGATATACTGTCTGCGTCTTGTCCTCAAAACGGAGACCAGACTCACGCAGCAGGCACCAGATGTCTGTGAAGTTGACAGCACTGCACATATAAGCCCTTGACAGAAGCATGGCCCTGAATATTGTGCCCCTTGGGCTTAAGGCTAGCCCACTTCTGCCTGGGCTAGTTGCAAACTCTTCCCATTGCATGTTGGCTGTACTTGGAGCCAAGTCTGTTTGAGCTGTGGTGGGGGGAAGCTGAAGCTGAACACAAATGGGAACAATGTGTCCTTCCCCCACTCCAGAGTTTACTCTAGAGCTGCCCAGAAGCACCACACTAGCCTGCTTCTAACAGCAGCTGCTGCTGATTTGTGCCCTCTCTGTCTCAGAGTGGATCGCCAGCTATGAGGCCTCCATCGTGGATCCGAAGGAGCTGAAGGCTGAGGTGGATGCCTACATGGAAGACTATGATAAAAAGGTGGCAGAGGTGAGGCCAGGCTAGGGAGGGAACCCAGCTAAGCTGTTTTCTTGGGGCAGAGAGAAAGAAGAGGGATTTCTCAGTGCTCTGGCCATAGTGGAAAAGGCTGAGGGTCCCTCTGTTTGGCAAAGGTTTTTTTACTCCTAGCTGCTGGTGGGCAGTCAGACCCAGGTTTGGTCTGCAACGCCTGACCCTTCCTCTAGGGCTTACAATAGATATCCACAAATAAATTGGTTTGTGGCTGACATGCAGTGTTACAACTGAGAGTTGAATGCCTGCAGCCCTGATCCCATGTCTTCTTTAAAGCTTATGTGGAAGCAGAAGCTGTAACTTTGCCTATGTTTAAGGGAGGGCTGTGGGGGAGCTGTGCATTAGACTACATCTGCAGTGGGCTGCCTCACCCTCCTGTCCTTGCAGGAAGAAGCCAAAGCAGCTGAGGAGGAAGGCGTTCCAGATGAGGAGGGCTGGGTGAAGGTGACCAGGAAGGGCCGGAAGCCCGGCCTGCCCCGCACAGAGGCTGCCAACCTGCGCGTGTTGGAGAAGGAGAAACAGAAGAGGGCCCGCAAAGAGCTGCTCAACTTCTATGCCTGGCAGCATCGCGAGACCAAGAGAGAGCGTGAGTGTGCAAGTCTTCTACCCCTGCCCATGTCTCTCATTTCTTACACTCTGGCCCAAAGAGCATCCTTCTGTCTTCAGGGAGACTACATCCAGCTGCCAGCAAGCAACTGACAGGCTGGATCTGAATGGCCTCTTGCCACCACCTGTCCTAGCAAGAGCTGCTGGAATATTTTGTTGGGAGGGTGTGTGGGTTGTGGTTTTTCAATATTCCTCCCCAAGAGGGAGCTGCAGCGCCATCGGAGATGAGCAGCTGGAGCACCAGCTTGGCACTCAGCCGATGTGTAAAAGGACCCGCTCTGGGAAGTGTGTGTTTGTGGCTGTTGGGACTGAGCCCCTCTGATGTGTGGAAGTGGAGCTTCCAGGAAATGGAAATCTGCTGCTCTTGTGTGACCTGTTCTTTCTCTGTGTTTTAGACATTGCCCAGTTGAGGAAGAAATTTGAGGAGGACAAGCAGAGAATCGCATTGATGCGAGCCCAGCGCAAGTTTCGGCCGTACTAGGTTGTGTTGAACTGTTCTTCAAGTGCTTGTACTGGAAGAGGGTAGGAGAGATGCCTCCTGACTCCATTTCCCAAAGGATTTTGAGGAATTAGGCAGCTTTGGGGTGCTTCTACCCTTGGATCTGAAATGGGAGATCCCAGCAACTGCTGCTGGAGGAGAATTCCCTTTATTTGCACCAGTATCCTTCTGCTCTTCTGTAATTCAGCCCCATGGCTCCATTTCTCAGGATGCTCAGGTCAAGGGGCTGAGGCACATCATGGAACAACCTGTATCTCCCTGCCACTCAAAAACACACCTCCTAAAGCTCGGTGAGAACTGGGATTGACCTAGCACAGCCTCTGCAGGGGCAGGGAATGGCTGAAGAACTGTAAATAAACAGCTGCTACTGTTTTCAGAACATGGGAATGCTTCTCTTGCACACCACCACTCCCCCCCTCCATTCTTCTGTGGGAAACAGCTTCTTGTGTGCTGGGGTGGTGGTAAAAATCACAGCTTGTAACTTGCACATTTTATGGAGGAAGGAGGAGGGAAGTGACTTTAGGAAAAATCTAATTGTGACCTGTTGCCACAAAGAAAGATCAGTGGTTTGATACAGAGCCCTACCTCCTTCTCTTGGTGATTCTGTCCGTGGCCAGGTATTGCAGTGCAATGCTTTTGTACTGCTCCTATAGCATTTGTGCAGTTTTGGACATAGTGGTGGGTCTGTGATTGAAGTAACTCATCCAGCCCCAGACTTTTACATGTTTATTTTAGTACCTGCAGCCTCGCTGGAGATGTGACTATGAATGTGAGGTGGAAGTGGTAGTAAATTCTAGAGAGCTGAGATAAAATGGATTTGCCCTCTCCTAAAAAACCAACTGCAAATACAGTTTGCATTGCTTGCAGAGATGATGAACCTGTCTGCTTCAGTGGGCTTTTTGCATCAATTTAACCTGCAGGCAGATCCTTAATATGGCCTACCTAAGGCAGACAGCGTGTAAAAATTGCTGCCTCCCAAGATGCATGTTAGCTGCTTGGGTGAACAGCTTGAAAGAGAAAGGAGGTTTGTTCTCCTGTAGAGTCAAGAAGATAGACTTAACATTAGAACATTAATCTTTATTTAGGACAGAAATAATTTCTGCCAACTCTTCCATAATTTGTAATTCTCCCAGCTGCTCCAGCTAGAGGATTAGGGACATTCTCTAGCATTTATTAAAATGGCCTTCTCTGAACAGGTGAGCTCTTATTTAAGCTGATTCTTAAAAAAAACAGTAGCTCACAGTGGAACAGAGACACTGAGGCCCTCTGAGCTCAGGTGTCTATGGAAGAAAGTAGAGAAGCAGCAGAACACTTTCCTTGTTTCTCAGCAGGTTAAATCCTGGGAGCAGCCTGTCCACGCCATCCTCAGGGAGCAGGCAAGAAGAGCCACCTCTTGCAGTGCCAAAGCTGGTGGTGCTGCTGCTGTCACAGAGGATGCCTCTGCCTGTGTTTGCTCCATTTCAGGGTGGAAGTTTGGAGTAAGACAAGGGGAAGGCCACTCTGGGCCTCTATCCCTGTACTCACAGAGCTGGAAGTAGAACAAGGATTCCTTCTCTCTTTGGCAAATGAGATTCTCTGCTCAGCTCTCCTTCAGAGACCCCCTGGCAGACCTGCTTCCACCCTGCAGTGAGCTAAGCGTAGGAAAGACTATGACAATTTGATGTTGGATGCGAGGTAGGAATGGTGACAATTCTGGAGCTTGCTTGTTAGCTCCCAGTTATCCTGGACTGCTGCAGCTGTGAGGGCTTCCTAGAGTCTGGCCCTGGTGTTCTGTGCTGTCAGGAAGTTGCTGATGATCCCAGATACCACCTCAGGCTCGTTCAGGTGCACAAAATGACTCCCAGGCACTTCTGCTAGCTGGATGTGCTGGAGGGAAAGGACACAAGAAGATGTGGACTAGGAAAGTGTTCCCTCAGGCACACACTGCTTGCTGTGTGACATTCATGGGTAAGTGGGGCAAGACAGAGATGGGAGGACCAGGGAAGAGCTGGGTCCAAAGGGCAGTACTAACTTGGGACTTTGGCAGCAGGAACAAAAAGTTGTCTTCCTCCTCCCATTCCACACACCTGCCCCCACCCCATGTGAGGGCTGTTCAGGACAAATGACCAAGTGGAGGGTGTCCACCAAGGTCAGCTGCTGCTCCCAGGCTGGTGGCAAATCGAGATGCATTGATGAAGCTTGCTCTCACCTCTTTGACGGTAGACTCAAATGCCTCCTGCAGGGCTTTCACAAAGTGATTTCTGCTGGGTAAGTTGTGCGGTACCAAGAGTCCATCTTGTGATCTGAAAAACAACAGTGGGGCTCAGTACAGCACCCAGTCTTCTTCCATTTGTCTTTGTGGCTGTACTGGGCAGAAGCAGTGACAGAGACCCAAGGCTGCTTGTAAACAGCAGATGACAGGGTCATATGTGGTAGTCAGAGTGCACCTCTCAGCTTGGCTAAGCAGCTATTTTCTATTAAACTATCTGTGTAAAGCCTTGGGTGACTGCCTAGTGGTATCAGAGTGGAGACTGGCTAAATATTGTCCTTCTAGGGCTCTGTAACTGGTCTGAGAACATCATTCCCTGCCTCCCTTCTACCTTCTGCTCTTAACTTTTTCCTTCCTTTGAGTTGCCGCATCTCCTCTCAGTCCATTCTGCCTCTCTTTGCTGCTTATTTAACCAGAAAGGGAGGTACCAGGGCAAGTGTGCTGGAGAAGTCAGCATTAGATCTCCTGCAAAGCTAAGATCATGTGTCTCCTATCGTGCTGGTGATGGGACAAGGGAACATCCCATGATCAAAGGCATTTCTATGGCCCAGAGGACTTGAGCTCATCACAATGTTACATTTCTGGACAAGCAGGAATAACCTGAACCTCTTATGATACTAAAACAGATCAGAGAAGCCAAAACTGCACCTCTTTTCTCAACTGCTAGTGCTTCCTCTTGTTTTCTAAACAATCTTTTAGCAGCCAAGGTAGCCAGAGCCCTGACAACTTCCCCTCCAAGGAGATGGGAAAAGGCAGAGTACAACTCACAGAACAAGCTGTGCAGACAATTTAACAGCTTGTGGGACTCTGCAAGCCACTGGCCATGTCCCCAGAGCTGCTTGCCACAGGAGAGAGCTTGCAGGAGCTCAGTCAGACCAGGGGCTTCAAGAGAAGCTAGATGACATGGCGACTGCTGTAGTTTCACCTGTTTGCTCAGGCAAGAGGTTTTGGGGCCTGGAGAAGGGGGCAGGCTGGGTTGCTGACTTAGGGTAGGAGTCAGATCAGCAGGATAGCAAGTAGGTGTGGTTCTGTGAAGGGTCACATATTTGCCAGGATGGGCCCTTGTAGGTCCAAGAAATGGAAAGTTGTGAAGTGCGATGGAACCCAAGAGTGTGGGGAAGATGGGGCAGGACTAACGTTTCCTCAGTCAGCCTTGCACCAGGGAGTCCCAGCCTGAAAGTAGAGTGACCTGCTGGGAGGATTTCCAGTTGCTCTCTGCCTTCTCCAGGAGTGTCCCCAGCCCAGGGCAGTGGTGGGGAACTGGGAAGTACTTCTTACATGTGAAGCTGCACTGTTACACCAGCTAGCCAAAAGTCTGGATGACTGGTGTAGAGGAAGGGGTAGTGAAGGCTTCTTCCTAGCCTTTATTCCTTCTATTGAGTGAGACCACAAGGGTTGGTATGGTTTGTGCCTCACTCACATAATTATGAGAACACGGTCCTGGATCTTCTGCAGGAGCTTCACACACTGCTCCACCGTGAAGTATTCTCGACTCTGCTGCAGGTGCAAAGAGAGAGAAGTGTCAAAGGTCAGGGACAGCAGCTGGGGGCAGAGGGTGTCCCCAAGCCCTCCTGCACGTGTGGCTCTGAAGGTGGAAGTAACTGTGGCTCTAAAGCTTCCATGCTGGGATATGACAAGCATCCAGATTGCACATAGGAGTAGCTGGCTCTGCCAAGGCTGCTTCTGTCCAGCTGTGTTTCAGGGCTGCCAACAACATCGCCTGCTGGGCTGCAGTACATACGGGAATGATCTCCTAGAGAAAAGCTTTCAAAAACCTATTACTAAAAAGGAGAGAGAACATCATCCTGGCTTCCAGATCCTGGCAGTAGCACAGGTAGAAGAGGCCCTATTTGCTCAAAAGTGGCACAAAACTATCAAAATACCAAACCTAAGGACTTTGCTTCACTCCCCCTCTTATTCAGGTCATGTGACAAAGAAGCTGACAAAAAGCATCCGTCCATCTGCTGCCTGAAGAGTTATAACAGCAGGAAAATGTGATCAGGAGGCCCTGTGGCAGAGGAACGTCTAAAAAAAACAAATGGTAACGTTTTCCAGTGACTCTGTAAGTTGAATCAATGATCAAATGCGGGCTCTTTTAAAAGAAGTATTTAAAGGCCATGTGGGAATTAGGAAAGCAGAAAGTAAGTGGCTGGGTGGAGGCAGGGCCAAGCTCAGTGAGCAGGCATCCTCTATCTGAGTATTCTGTAAGCTCAGGACTCCAGAGTAGCAGGAGGGCATGTCAGAAGAGCAGTGCTTACTGTACGGGCTCTCATGTCTCTGTTATACACCAGCCCTGGAAAGAAAAAACAGAAGGTTTTAATGTTTCATAGGCACAGGAGTTGTTCTGTTTTAATTCACTTTTGGGGTTTGCCTAAGACTTTTTGAGATGGGAAGAATAGGATTAATTCAGATTTCTCATTTTTTAAAAATTTATTTTCTTTAGCTGTTCTAGGATTTGAACACCAAACGCAGTTGCTGGGAATGGAGATCTGTCTCCAGACTTAATTAATCCCATTTAGGCTGTGTAAATGTGTAGCTAGGACACCCTGTACCCGGCAGAATACAATGGCTGTTGGCACCAGTCCCTTCCCACACCCAGCAATGGCCCAGCACCACACGGCCCCTTACCAGCGGGTGTCTCAGTTGCTCCTCGCTGCAGTAGGATTGCCCCACCCTCTGCTGTCAGATGGCTGTTTGCTTCTAAAAGCCTGAGGGAGACATGGCAGAGAGATTGTGATGCTGGAAAAAAGGAGGAAGTGAAGCAAAAATAGCATAACAAGGTGACAGCTCTCAGGCTGCTTCCGTAAGGAGCTAGAAGAAGCAGCAGCTTCTGGCTGCAGAAGCAAAAGGTCTTGCAGGGATTCCAGAAGAAGACTTGAAAGGTGAAATGCTGGGACAGTTTTCCTTTCTCATTTGTGCAGCTATAACTCTGTCAATGTGAGGGCAGGCAGTAAATGAAGAGGATGGATGGGAACCCACCTCTGCAATGCTGCTTCGGGGCTCCGTGCTTTGGGAGTTTGCTGCTTTGCCTCCAGACTCAGTAGTCTGTCAATCACCCTCCGTTTTGATTTCAGCCATGCCTCAGTGTCCTGAAACACAGAAGTAGGGGAGTAACCCCTTTCTTTTAAATTATTTTACCCCTTATTGGAGAGTGGAAGAGGGAATTTCACCCTTCAACTTCCCTCAGAACTGGTACCAGTTACGGGAATCTTATTAAAAATGCCCATTTCTGGGACAAGAGAACATTAATACTGCTGTAATGAACTTACTAACTTTTTATCCATGCCATCTTTTCTAACCCTTCATAAATCACTTCTGAGTTGAGCACAACTCTCCAGTTTGGTATTTTTTGTCTCACTGACCTAGGGCTTCTGGCTTCTGTCCCACTACTGCCAGCAAAAGCTCCAACATCAGTATCAAGCATGGAAAGTTGGGAACATAGCTTCATGAACTGCCAGGAACAGAAAAAGAAATTCACCTGTCTTGTACTCAGGTCACCCAACAAGCTGTTGGTAAAAAGATAACTTCAGCTGGCAGTTGCCTGGACAGAGGTTCCAGTTTTCTTTGTACAAGGGCTTGGCATAGACAAGCAAATTCCAGTGCTAAGGACTGCAGGATGTGGAGCTCTACCAAGTGTGCCCAAAGGGCCACCCTAAGGATGGACTTCAGTCTGTGCAACAAGATCAGTACCTGCCAAAAGGAAGAGCCCTGGGACTTGTGTGACCTGCCAGGAAGTGGTCACATCAGTGCTTTCTCTGAACAAATGAGGGGAAAAAAAAAAATCTATTTTTGAATTTTAAAAAAGTTAAGGAAAGGACAAATGAGATCTAACCTCTGGTTCTAGAAGAAAGCCAAGACTTTCCAGCAGGATCAGCTTGTCCACCATCTCAGGGTAAAGGAAACTGAACTGAGGAGAGGTGAAAAAATAAGAGAATGAAAAGCTGAGCACTGAGTGATACCTTTATCCTGCTGCATGGGAGAGGGTCAGGGAAGGGTCTCTCCTCGAGATCCAGATCGGTCCCATCGTTCCTTTCCCATTTGTTGCAGCTGCAGAAATCACAACCCCATGAAGAAAGGATGCTTTACTTACCATTCCTGCCACAGCCCCACCTGCAAAGGAGAAAAGGGTGCTCAGTAATGCACAGAACAGCCCCTGGTAACAGATGTTTGCCTTCCCCACAGCAGGAGCTGCCTCAGAAAAATAAAAATGTGCAGTGTACTATGGGACAAAACCCCAGTACAGAGGAGACCTCTCCCAGCCCGCAACATGCAGGCAGAGACCAGGGCTCTTGACCTGCTGTATTCCCCATCTTGTGCCATTCCCACCTCCCTCAGGCAGCAAAGGCCAAGGAGGAGTTACTGTTTAAAATGCCTTGGTGTGCAGGTCCTGTTAACTGTGATGAGAGCAGCCCTGGGAAGCAAACTCCAAATCATGGCAAAATCAAATTGTACTCTAAGCTCAAAGGGATGGATCCTGGAGTCCAGTTCCCCCCAGCCAACTTTACAGCCCACCAAATGGGCTGTCTGTTCGCAGGTTTTGTGTGGACCGGACAGGAAGGCCTGCTGTGAATTCTCCTGTATCGACCACCGCTCTTTGCCAATCCCTGTTCCCTCCTGTGAGTGGGGGAAATGCTCACAGCAAGAGTTACCACTGTCTGTACTGCAGGGTCTTGAAAACAGGCATTTCAAACACGGGCACAGATTTTTGAATTAATCAAGCAGGAGCCTTGTACTTTGCATAATATAATAAATGTTCCAGCCCAGCTCCTAGCAGCATGTCTTGGAAGTTAATTATCTCCTGATTTCTATTAATCTCACAGCTTACAAGGACTAGAGCCACTTACCCATACTGTGACCCATCAGGGTGAACCGTCTCCACTGCAAGGCTAAATGGCAATGAAGAAAAACAGTACTACATTAGAAACCAGAGCAGCAACATCCTGCTGCTTCTCCACTGCCATGGGCCCTTTTTCCCTTTTGCTTCTTAATCCTGAAACTAAGCAGCTAAGTAGGCCGGTTTTGAAGAAAAAGAGCATTTACCACATTTCCATGGTAGTTAAGTCATACAGCTCTTAAACTCTCTCTGTATGTCTAGTAAACTCCAGCAAAGTCCCATTCACTGCCAGACATGAGACTGGCAAGAAGCAGAGGAGCCTGACTGGGTAGCATCTGGTGGAAGAGAGAAACCCTGACAGCGCATCCTGCTGCAGGGCATTGTGCAAGACATGTGAGGACACAGAGCCAGGTCTGTTGCATTGAGGGAAGTATGATTCCAAGTGAAAGCTTTCTGCACCATTTAGCACATCAGGCTCTTCAGTCCATTTTAGGGCACTCTGGGAGGCTTATAGGAAAATACAGCTTTATCTGTGATGCCCATCTGAAATATACTGCACTGAAAGATGGTGTTTAATCTGAAAGCTTCTGGAGGCTCTTTTGTGTACCGAGTGGGGGATGTAAAACCATACATGCTGAATATACAGATGGAAAGTTACAACAGGAGTTATTATGAGTACAAGACACTGTGACTTTCCGATTTCTTTGTATGCTACTAAAGCAAGTAGCAAACTGCCATGAGGGAGAACCAGAAGTTTCCGATTTACACCTAAGAATGGTTAGGGGTCACTGACTGCTTACAAAAAGCCAGTCTGGCAAAACTATTTAGTTGCATCCACCACTTCCCCACTACTGCCTTTTTAGTATAGAAACACTACAGAAACACCCAGGGCTTACAGTTTCTTCCTTTCCCAAAAACAGTGTTTCCTTTCCCAAAGCAGTGAGAAAGAGGGATGCCTATTCAGTCATAAAGCACTGGCTAACATCAAACTGAGAAGCAGGGGGAACTGATTCCTCTCCTGGCAGAAAATGCTGCTTGCTTGTTGGAAAGAGCAGGACCAATACAGAACCCCCTGCACAAGCATGCTCTTGAGGGTTCCTTCAACTACCCACCTGCTACCACGCGGCGCACATCAGTCACATAATCTAGGAAATGGTAGATGCAGCCTGCAGGTCGGTGGGAAGACAAACCGTGGCCAGAAAAATCCATTGCAACATAATAACAACCTGAAAGGGAAAGAGTATCAGATGTGCCAGCCCGGCCACACAGCACAAGCCATCCTGATGAGCCGGACCTACCTCTGGGGAGCAGTGGAATGAGCTTGTCAAAGGTGTTGGCATTGTCCAACCAGCCATGCAAACACAGCACAGGGTGTCCCTCTGAGGGTCCCCATGCCTTGGCTGCCACATGTCCCCAGGGCACAGGGAACTTCAACTCTGAGAACATGACCAAAACAGGGTGATGTCTTTGGAGAGTCACGTACTTGGATTAGGTCCCAGGGGTCTTGTTAATGGTCTAGAGCCCTGAAAAGAGTAATACAGGTCTTTAGTAACTCACCAGTCTCCTGTGGTCTTAATTAGCAGCTTGCTGATTTATAGCTCCCCATTCAACATCCCAAGCTGCCATTCCTGACTGCCTGTTTGGGGAATCCTCCTCCCAGCACGTACTAGCTATGCTCCTAGGAAGAAATAAGCTTTCCCTATGCAGGAAAAAAAAGCCTTCTCTCTGTCTCTGCAGCAGCTGCAACCCGACCAGAAGGCGCAGGAGATCTGGCAAGAGGGAACCATGTAGAATTCCCCCAGCTAGCTGCAGTCAGCCAGGCACCTGTCCTGGACCAAAAAGACAGTTTGGGGAATAGGGATGCTGCCTCCAGCATTAGACTGTTACCACCTTGCCCTCTTTTACCTTGGTGTTTCTCTTTCGCACCATTGGTCGGCACATTTGCAAGAGCAGCTGGCTCCATGCTGCACAGCAGGTCAGTGTTGCCACCCGCCTGTGCACCCCACAGGGCCAGGGACCTCTTCCTGGGATATGGGTCCACAACCTGCCAGGCACTTTCTCAACCTCAAACCATTTCGTCTACCGGGCAATCACTGACCCTTGCTCAAGCGCCAGCTTCTGAGTAAACCCAGCCTTTGGCGACCTTCCAGTGGTGGTTTAAACATTTCCCTTTTACCTACAAGCCACGGGCAACCTGACTATCCCTATCCCCAAGTCTCTCATGTCATATTCCCTTCCAAGTGACTTGTCTTGTGTATCTGCTCCCCTAAATAGCTCTCTGAGACCGCACAGCAATTAAATCACTCTACAGCAACTCCCTCCTGAGCCCATACCTCTCTAAGGAGTGAGGACAGAGGGGGCAGGCTGCTGTCATGGCCCTGATGAGCCCTATCAGCCAAGCCTGGTGCTCCCCATGAGTGGGTTTAAGCTCGGCCCAGGACCAGCCGGAGCAGTGCTGCAGGAGTGCCGGTCTCCATCAGCAACACCCTCGCCCCAGGAACCGTGGCCCTCCCTGCCTGCTGATTACGGGGCTGTGTCCGATCCCAGCTGTCCTCACCGGGCCAGATTCTGACAAAAAACCGTGGGCTGATTTTCCATGGTGTGACCATGGACCTGCCCTGTCCTGAGGGCCTAGGCTCCCGGCAGAGCCTGACGGCCGTCCCCATGCAATCCTGCCCGGGCCCAGCGGGGCTCCGGCCCTACGGTACCCCCGGTCCCGGGGTGAGGCCTCCCTCGGCGGGCAGGAGGCGCCGCTACAGCCGGACCTTCGCCTCGGGGCGCCCTGGAGCGCCTGGTTCCCGCTCCTGCCCCCGGCCCCGGCGAAGGGCTGCCCGCAGACCGACCCCCCCCGCGGAGCGCCGCCCGGCCCCCTCTCCCCTCACCGCCCTCCCGCAGCGCCCCGGCCCCCTCCTACCGCTCCGTGCGGCCGGGCCGGCTGAGCAGAGGCAGCGGGGCCGGGCCGGGCCGGGCAGGGCAGCGCCGGCTGTACCGCCCCGCTGCCCGCCTCCCTGGGGCGCCCCGGCCTCCGCCCCCGCCTCTGTCGGCACAAGGCTCGGTGAGAGGGACGGGAACTTTACGATGGCTGTGGGGTCTGGAGTTGCGAAAAACTTCCTGGGCGTGCTGGGAATCTCTGAGGAGTCGAAATCAAGGAGTTGTGGCTGCATTCTTGAGTACCTCGAGAAGACACATTACTGATGATGGAAACTGCCTGTACTGTGGTGGCACAGTGTGAGATGTTTTAACTGTGACCCAGGAGCTTCACATTGACATCAAACAGGCCCAGCGCTTGACACTAACACTGAACTTCTGTCAGTCTCTGATAGAGAGACTCTTCTGAACTCCTAACACTTGCTGAAATCGTGTTGCTTCAGGGACAAGAGTCACCCTCCCATACTGTGACCCATCTCAGTGAACTGACTCCAGTACAGCTGCCACAGATACACAGCAGACAGCACTGCCTTAGCCACTCCACTCCTCTTCTGTGCAAACAGACCCCTCTCAGGTGGGAGATTTCTATACAGTTTGCCTCATTATTGCCCAAAAAGGTGATGTCTACATAGACCAAGTTTCAAGGAAGCCAATATGTATGGCTACTTGCGGGTGCCTCTCATTCCATCCAGCAGTCAATGTGCTAGGCCTAATGCAGACCACAACCACTTCTCTTCAGTCAAGGACTCTGTGGTCAAAGGAAGCCAAATCAAATTTTGCTTCACTGTGAGCAGTGGGACCCCTTGCTGGAACAGCTAAAGGAAGCAGAATGAATATATGTTCTTAAGGAATCATTTTTGTATTGATAACTGAAAGCCCTATGTTCAGTTCAGCATATCAGTCTCCTAAACTACACAATATTTTTCAGAACAGCCTAAAATGCTTGGAAAAAAAGCCAGTGTAGAAGCTTAGAGCCCTATTTCTCCTGCCTAGCTCTAACTCATCCTGGCAAAATGGGTTCTGCACTTCGGGGACCCATCATTAAGAAGAAACAAGAGCACTGTGTAGCTCACAGCCTCCTCTCCATGTGAGCTATTAGAAAGAAAATCAGAACATGTATTTTTACAGGTTTGAAATGTGTCCAGTGCTTTGCTTTTTCTTAGATCCCCATGCTGGAGGAGCAGGAAAGCAGACTACAAGGGCTGGGGAGCCTTGAAGAAGGAGAGAGGCCACAGTAATTTCTACAGCTTCTCTCCTGCAACAGTCAGAGGTGGGCGGCTGATTACAAAAGGTGAAGAGCAGGAGACAGCTTGACAGAACAGATTTGTAAAATGCACTCAATAATAATGATCAATAATCAAATAGCAGCTGCTGCTAAGGAGGGCAAGGCCCTCCTGTGAACTCCTGGAATTCCTCCTAAAGAAGCCACAAGACGGCAGTGTAATTGTTAGGCAATGGCTGCTGCTAGGCTTGTGGTTCTTCAGTCTATTGCACGACTTTTGAGGAAGAGGACCCTGTGCCATGAGAAGTTATGTGGACTGTTGGCACACATTGGTGGTTGGTAATACAGCAGGTCATGGCCAGGAAACTCTGTTGCTACCCATGAGCCACAGCCGCTTTTGAGGAGCAGTGAAATGAGCCCACTGAAGGTGGTGGCATTGTCCTGTCAGCCGTGCAAGCACAGCACAGATTATTCCCAGGCCTTGGCTACCACCTGTGCTTGGGGCATGAGGAGCTTCCCTTCCAAGAACTTGTACCCACAAGCAACATCCTCTGGAAGCTACATGCTGGAGCTGGTCCCACAGAGCTCGTTATGAGGCAAAAGCTCTGGACAGAGCTTGTGGGTAAGTGGTAGTTACCCACTTTGTTTACCTGTAAGCCCTTACCTCTACCTAATACCAGCTTTTGGGCACAAGCCTTGTTTGGGATAATCCTGGGATCCTGCTGTACATGCTTGCCCTGGTGGTATAAGGACCACCACACTGGGCTCTCTCCCCTATTCCAGCAGCCAGTAGGATCTGGGTCTCATTACTTTGGGTCACAAAGATTATTCTGGGACTCAGTGGGGAATAATGCATTCTCTAGTTGGACTGCTGTGACTTGCATCCTAAATCACTTCTGGTAGGAGGCTACATCAGCAGCCACCTGATAGGAAAGGAAAAATTCCTCATGGAAATGATTGAGAATAGGTGATTTCAGATAGAGCTCCAAGTGGAAAAGATTGCACTGGGATGTGCTCTGTACCCTTTCCTCACTGGCAGGACTGTCACCCTATTAGCCAAAGCCAAATTGTTAAGCTGTCCTCCAGGTCCCTCATGCCTTCTCTAGCAATGCTATTCACCCCTCTAAGAGAGCAGCACAACTTACAAGACTATGCATCTCCCCCAGCACAGCCCCAAGGAGAGGGCCCTATGCAGGATGCACAGCAGAATTTGGATGAGTCACAGAATTAATTTTGCTGCATCTACTTCTAGTAAGTGCCACAGGCCACTGCAGTGGGATTGCTGCTCGTGGAGGACCAAACTAGACTCCACCTGGAAAGGTGCTGAGTTGTTGGCTGGGCTACACTGGACTGGTGGTAAGAAAAGCTGGTTCTGAATAAAGAACTGTGAGTTAGTGTGAGATATCCCGTGTGCTTAGCAAAGGAGAATTTAACTTCTGTGTCCTTGCAAAGGAGCAGGAGGTCTGCAAGGGTGAACACTGGGACATGCAAAGCTGTTCTGCTCTGCTGACTTGGAACAGCATTGATCAGTTTGTGCTAGCTGCAGATCTGGTGAGGAAACTTTAAGTACAGCAGATTGATTGCTGCCAGGGGACAAATTCCCCATAGCTGGTTGGATTCAAGCACTGAAGTACTGACATATTGATCTATTTAGGTTGATTTATTAGTAATAGTCCTGTACCCCAATTTCTTTTGTGCCGTTATACACATTTTAAAAAGCATGCTATTGCTAGCTTAACTGTTTTCTTTCAGAGGATATATAGAGGACACACCTCTATATAAAGCCCCATATTGTGAGCATATGCTGCAATCTAGAGTAGACATGAAAATAAAAGTGATCACAGGCAAGCATGTTGTCATGCAAGCAGCTCCAACATGCTGACTCACAGGCTTTAGTTTGAGCTTCATCCACAAATCTTGCTTGCCTTGGAGACAGTCCCAGGGAGTCCCAAGAGTTAAAATGAGCTCCCCAGGTGGGAAGAGTTGGGGTAGGATATCCTCTCATGATCTCTGGGCTCTGCTCAACGGCAACAGACTCATCCAGGTATCTTGTGTGGTGCACTTTTTCTTTGGCTTTCCCTAATTTCTTGTTGAATTTCATTTATGTGAATTTCTGATTGAAGAAGTTGCTTACATATTAAGTGCAAAAAAAATTCTGTGACAGCTTAAATGGGTTTCTCCCCCTTGCTCCAGACCTGTTGTGCTCCTTGTTTATTGGCATCATGCTGTAACCAACTGAGCTAAACTCAGTTGTTCCAGAACTCTCCAGCTGTGAGAAGGTGGGAGAGACAAAGAAATGCTGGCTCTTTATGCACCACAGTCTGGGGCCAATATGATAGTTTAAATGGAAATCTTTGTTTTAAGCCAAGCAATGAGTGGTTGGAAAAGTGGAGTGCATCTACTTCAGGGATTCACCTGCAGCACAATTTGGATAGTGGGGCTGCTGGGGTGTAAAATCATTCCCATATGAACCACCACCATTCAGCTGGAAGCAGCCCCAGGCACACACCATGCATCAGGTCCAAGTGGTGCACATTTGTATCACTTTATTTGCAGCTAATGAAATAGCTAGAAACATTTATTGCATATAAATTATATATGAGCACCCATCATACAAATAAACTCTTTCCAGTCTCAGCTTTCCATTTCTTCCTTAATCACAAAGTCTATTACATTTGTGACAGTTTCAGGAGTCTCTGCTGGTTCCCATCCCCTGGGCCTGTTTAGATTTGCAAGGTGAGCTACTCTCCAGATCTCTAGAAAACCCATACCCACCTTCAGAGCATGGCACCTATTTTAATGTATGAAGTGACAGGAGAAGAAGAGAAATTTCTCTCCAGCTCTTGTCTAGATTTAACCGTCTTTCACTTGGAAAATCTGTCAGATTCTCCATGGGCTGAGATTAAATAATAATAAAAACCGTGAGTAATCTGACGCTTGTAATTACAGGCCTACCAGCTCCTTATTGACCTCAGAATAAGGAAAAAGCACATACTGGGATCATTTAAAAACAAGGAAAGTTCTAGTTAACTCTAAGTCTCATGTGTTTATGGAAAAGACTCTATAAAACTGCTTGGGAACTTCTGGAGATGTAAATTATAGATTTGGGTTATGGATTTGGCTCACAAAATAAAAGCTGTTGAAATAATAACTCTCCAGCAAGGAAACTGATAAAGTCTTACACTGTTTTGATTTTTAAAATACTGGAATGATACCAAATTAACACATTTTGTAGTAATCGGACTGAGAATTGACTGGATAGCAAGTGTCAAAATATTAAAGCTGATACAAGCATGTAAGAGGGGTTTTTGAAACAGTCCAGTGGTGAGTTACTCCACTCCAGCCACACATTTGATCCAGCAGCACTGTTTGTGGAAGAAGTGACTCTGGCAAAGGACTGAGTCACAGCAGAGCAGCAGCTGAAAGTGAGCTCCCAGTGCAGTCAGGAAGACTAATTCCATTCTCCGATGTATAAGCGGAGAATGCGGAACAGGTGTAATGAGATTATATTGCAGGAGATTATATTGTGCCTGTTAATTCCATGGAGGTGATTACTGGTATGAAAGAATTCCCAGTTTTGACAGCTATGATTCAATGAGGAAGGGAACAAGTTGGAGAGGCTTTCTGGCAGAGCTTTAAGGCCTGTTAAGGGGTTGGAAGACATTTTATGAGAGAAGCATTTAGGACCAACATGATCAAAGCCTTGGTATACGTACGTACATAGCATTGCATTTTTGTTCCTCCAATTGTCACAATGCCGAACAATGGCACAAGAAAAAACAATCTAGAGACGAGGTATACATTCGGTAATGAACAAAGGAGTTAAATACTTCAGTGGTTTACTTAGGGTGCTGGCAGCTTTCCAACCATTGGCAGTTTTTTAATGAAGATGGGATGTTTAACAAAACAACAATGATTAATGTGACAGAGTTCTTTGTCCTGTGATCATCTGGAAAGCAGAGTGGTCTGGAAATTAGTCTACTGCAATAGACACTACTGTCAGCCTGCAATACTTTTGCTACAGCCACTCCCAAAATTATAGTCCATAGCTAGACTCCTTGCATTTTACATTGTTTTACTTCTTCTAGAGGCTTGGATTTCTCAGCCGAGGAAGCCTCTGTTTTTCTAGCTTAGCTCAAATAATGACTTAGGACCTTTCTGCTAAGGGGTCTCTGTCTTGGATTTCTCCCTGAGAACAGCCTCTCCCATCTGTTTTTGTCTGCTTTGGAGAAATGCCTGAAGTGAGTGAACTTGGTGCCTGTGTCCTGTGAGTGGGGTTCAGCACCACCACCCGCCTCCTCGGTGGTGGGGACAAATCTGGGAAAACATGGGCAGGACTGAGGCTACATGTTCCAACTGAAAGATTCTGAACAAAGGGATTTCAGCAAGATCCACCCATTTCGGCCGCCAGTAACGACCTGAAAATGTGGGATAACAACAGGAAGAAGCAATAGACCTCAAGGATATCATGAATTCCTTAACTGATCTTCCACCTCCATGTCTGTTGGGCAGCAATGTTGGGAGAAGTTAACAACACCGGGGTTGTAATGGATTTATGCGGCCACAGAGCCTCAAGGAGCTCACACCTGAGTCCAGTGGTGTGGAAGGCTCGTACCTCGTTTCCCCTGTCCTGTACTGCTCCAGGGTTTGACATGTAGGCAAGATTCAGAGGTGAGGGAGTGGTTTGCTGTACAGTTATAAAAGATTGCAGCTGCTTAAATCTGACCTAAATACCTTCCAGATTATGCAGCCTGATGCTTTGTTTGAAAACCTGGAAGGTTGCTGTCCGCTGGGTCTTCCTCCCTCCAGTGAACTAGGGACACAGACTGGCAACGAGTGAGAACTCATGCTCTGCGGCGGCCGTGGGGGAAAGCAGAGGGTGTTGCAGACTGGCATGAAAACTCATCGGCCGCGGTGTGCGGCTGGCTCTGGCTCCCCTGGCCCCTTCCATTCCCCGGGACACGCAGCAGCGCCGTGCACGGCAGCGCAGCCGCTCCGCAGCCCGCAAGCCACGGCACCCGGCTCCCCGCAGCTGCGCTGGGTCACCGCGCTCCGGGCAGCCCCTGTACCTTCGCTTTCCTGGAAAGCAGTTTCTCTGCGTTACTGAGAACAGCCCTGCTCTGGTAGAGGAAGGAGGGGCCTTGCTACCGCCTCATGCAAAGGGCCATTACTTGCACTAATTTTTCTCATAGGAGTGGAACTAAAACAGCCTGTGCTCGCTCTGAGCCACTGGAGGTGTTTGTTTGTTTTTGTTTGATTGGTTTTAGGTTTTTTTTTTCCTGAGGGGAGCAGAGGAACAGGGCTGGGGGATTTTTGTGTGTTGGTTTAGTCCTCCTGGCTTTCTCTTTCTGTGGTGTTGGGGTTTTTTCCTTTTTCTAAATGCTTTGCTGTTAGCACCTCCTAAAAGGAGACTTTTAGCAAGTTAAGAGAAAGAACATCTCAAAATGGGAGGAAAGGTCAAAGGGGAAAAACTACCTAAGACTGAATGTAGTCAAACTTGTCCACGTTGTATTATTTGCAGGTTGGACTTCTAGCACACGCGGAGATGGTGGCAGTCATTTCCTACTTACCCCATAAGCATCCTTCCATCCTCCTGTCTGTACAAAATCTCATGCACTGCCTGTATCACCTCTTGACCCAGGCTACCCAGGCCTTCCCCTTGCCTTCTTCTCTCGCTTTCCTTCCTGTTTAACCACCTGACAGGAAACCCCCCCAGTTTATGTCTGGGCCACTTGGTCAGCTACACTGTCAGGGCAGTTTCATATCCTACTGACATGCCATCCAGAAAATCATTGTCCACACCAGTGGGCAACAGCATGCTTGGGTCTGGCTGGGGACCCATAGGGCACTGAGATCCTAAGTACAGTAATTTCACAATTATAAGCCCCACATGATTATAAGCTGCACATCCGGGTAGCTGGGTAGACCACGGCATTTGTCGACATATAAGCCGCACCTGAATATAAGCCACACTTTTTTTTCCTTTTTTCTTTTTTTTTTTTTTTAAGTGAGGATCCATGTGCAACAAAGTAACTAATTAGTAACAGAATCACACCAGCACGGGGTTTGGTGTCAGGTGCTCAAGCTGCAACAGTTTTCATAGACCAGCAAAGCCTTTAAAGGCAGCCCCAGGTGCCCTCCCTGGCCGGCTCTCACTTCCAGGTTGGCATTTCACTGGGATTTGTCCACAAATAAACCGCACCTGATGATTAGCCACACTACTGGGGTAGGCTGGACTCTTCAATGAAAAAGGTGCGGCTTATATTTGTGAAATCACTGTAATTGGTCACCTCTGATCTGGAGTTGGTGCTCCAGCTGAGCTTCCACACACTGGGCTGGTAAGCTGAAGGGCAAGTCAGTACTGGGAGATCTAATGTGTTCACCTATCTTCACTCCTCTCTGCCTTCCATGTTCTTCTCATTTGGTTTTTGGTATCTTTTTTCCTTTCTTCTGCAGATTTTTCAGTGCTTCATTATCTCCATTTTTTTTCCCTCATCATATTATCCTCTCCCTTTTCCTGAGGCAATGTTTGCCTTTTGCTTTCCCAGAAAACCATCTTTATTCAGTAGTTTGCAATGACCTGCCACAAAATACTGTTTTTTCCCACACCTCCCAAACTGACAGGAGTAAATAGGCAGATTGCGGCTCCTTCTACTTTATGTAAGCTGTAAAGGAATCTGCACACTGAGGAGTGAAGCTGTTAGGGTGTTACTGGCTCTTGGGCTGCTGGATATCAACATCTTGGAACTTACCAAAGACTTAGAGGTTGCAGAGAAACACCAGAAAGTAGAGCTATGATCCAAATGAAGAATTAACTTAGACCTACTGCTCTCAGCAGTGGGACTTCAGACAAAACTCTCTGGAAATGGTTCATTCTGTCAGCAGCTCTATCAACTAATGCTTTCATGTTTAATGTGGTTTAATGTTTTAGTATTGGGGATAGGTATCCATAGGTAGAGGAAAAAATGAGGGGTAGGATAAAACTCATAAATGCTAAGAACAAATCCTGGCACTTTCTTGGGAGCTATTCCTTGTCACGCTGTCATCAGCCTCCTGGGCATCTCAAAAACTGTCTAGGATGGATCCAGCTTTCTCCAGAGATGCAGCAGTGGGCGGTGCTCAAATTAGCCTGCCTGTATTCTCACTGTCATTACACAAAGCCTTTCAGGTTGGTATCCTTGCACTGAAAGCAGTTGGGAAAAAACCCTTCAATGCAGTGGTGAGAGCATGGGAGGTCTCTTGGTTCTAGGGAATTCGCTTGTATTCTTTTTTTCTCAAGAAAACTCACCTAAAGACAGGATTTATTTTTCACCTTAAACACATCCAGACTTGGTTTCAGGCTCACAGGAAAGAAATGCAGCACTAGCTAAGCCTGTGCTTGTCCATGATGTGGTTGGTTGCCTTTTCCTCCTTCATGCCACAGGACACAAGCTATTTCAGCATCCTTGTGTTTTCCACATATAATGAAGCCACCTCTGAGGTACCTTGATCTTGAACACATTTTGGACCCTGTGAGTCAAATCTGAGCTTTGGACAACTGTGGTCATGGTGCCATTGTGACATGTCTCACTGGCTTTTATGGCTGAAGATGATTGCTGCAATACACTTCAGCTGTAACTGCTGCCAGGTCACAGTTTCAAGTGGAAGAGAGAAATATGAGCAAGACCCACAGATAATCTCAGAGCAGTGAGGTTGGATGTTAACTTTTCACAGGCAAGGATGAAGAAGAATAAAAGGTAGAATTAGACCAGGCCATTTAACATTAAGGCAAGGTGGTTGGAAGAGTCTGTGAAGTCACTAATAAATGTTATAAATATCCACAGAGGGAAACAGACTCCCTACTAGGCAACTGTGAAGCAAACCACAGGATATTTTTGAAGCTGCCATCCAAAAATACAAAGAAAAGTGTGACAAGCCTACTTAAAAACCAGAAATGGAACAGATGAGCACTTCATCCCTGCTGTGATTTAGAGCTCCAGCGGCAGGTCCTCCCACTGAAGCCTCTCTGAAAAAGAATGAAGTGCTTTGCCCAGATTCTTATGGAGGTTCAGAAATTCTTCTGTGGTCAGCAACATCTTAATGCTTGGTTGAAAGAAAAAACAAGAACTGATGTCTCAAAACTCAGTGGAACTTCTGGCAAGACTGAGGATCAGCTTCAGTGGTGTGTTTCTGACTGGTTTATGCTCCCTAGCAATGCCAAGCAGCTGTAAAGCTTTCAGTCTGCTGCTCAAGCTGGAATTACAGCTGCTTTGCACCACTAGGCTGGTACAGAGCAGCCAGAGCACGTCTGCATTTGGGGTTTGTCTAGAGCTTTTTCAAGAGGGCAATTCACCTGGTATACACACACACACCAGGGAACGTGTGCAGCATCTATAGAAAGTATGTAGGTGAGTGAGAGCTCGGAGGAGATGATCAAATCATAGCTTCCTTACAGGCTAGGCCTTTAAGGTTTGTGAGGTTTGAACTGAATTCCAAAATTTATCTTTCCTTCTATTACATCTGTTCTCTCTGAGCAGCAATATGCCTACAGTAGGCACCATGCAGTGCACTATTTATATGTCATAGGATAACGTTTCTCTGCATTTGTAACTTTTTATATGATTTCCAGCATTTTAATTTGACCCACCAAGGCAACAGCGCGGTTTTGGGGCACGCTCATGAAGTGCTTCCAAGGTGCTTGGTGTCCTTCTGAGAGCTCCAGCAGTGGCCGAGAGGAGCTGGGAGAACTCTGGCACGGAAGGTCGGGGCAGCCTCTCTGTTTTCCGCTGGTGTGAAGAGCCCTCTGAGCCACCCCCTCGGCGCTGGACATTGCCCCTTCCCCGGTGCTCGCAAGCCCCGGCGCCCCAGCCCCGCGCCGCAGGGCAGCTGATGGAGGCTGGGAGGAGGGGCAGAACCGCGGACCGGCCGCCGCCTCCCCGGGGCGACACGTGGCTCCGGCGGGTCCCGGCGCTGGCGGATGCTGCGGTGCCGTCCCGGTGGGGTTCTTCTGCCAGTCTGTGCCGGAGGGGCTTTCGCAGCATCCTTTTTTTTTTTTTTTCTTTCTTTCCTTTTTTCCTCTTTTCCTCTCTCTCTCCACGCCCCCCTCCCCCCAACCGTCCAAGTTTTCTTTTAAAAAAAACCCAAACTTTTTTCTTCTTTACTTTTTTTTCCCCCTTGCAAGAGCCACGCCGTGGAAAGACGGGGTGGTGGAGGAGGGAGAAACCCCTCCCCTTCCCCTCCTCCGTGGCTCCTTCCTCGGAAAAGAAACATTTGGGGGGTTTCCTCCCCTCCTACCCCTCCCCTCCCTTCTGTGCCGCTCCGCTCCCCGGAGCCGAAGCCGCGGCCGAGGAGGGCCCGGCCGGGCAGCCGCGCCGCCCCCGGTAAGCTGCGCACCGGCCCCTTTGTGAGCCGAGGGGCCGCGGGGGGATGCGGAGCGCGGCGGGGAGCGGGGAGCGGGACCGCCTCCGTTTGGCTTCGGGCGGGAGAGCGGCGGAGGCCGGGCCGGGCAGCGCCGCTGTCGTCCCGGCACTGAGCGCTCGCTCGCACTGGAGGCAGCGCCGCCCGCCCGTGGCCCCGGAGGTGCCGAGAGTAAGTTGAGCTGCCTTAACTGGAAACGGCCTTTTTGGGGGGCGGGCTGCGAGGAGTCTGTCTGTCTGTCCGTCTGCCTGTCTGCTCCGATCCCCCCTTGCCTTGCGAGGGGATGCAGTCCCCGCTGATTTGGCTTCTGGGGGCGTTGGGGCCGTTTTTGGCTGGGGGCTCGGGAAGATTTTTCGCGAGGAGTCGGGGGACATTTGGGATGCTGACATCTCACTGCCGGCCTTGAAGGGAGCCGTGTGCTGTCCTGGGGTGGTGGCGGGGTGCTGGGAGTAGCCTGGGAGGTCCACGGGGACTGTCCAGGTGTCAAGGTGTTCTTCACAGCTTTAGGACAGGGAGATGCTTCTTTTAAAGTGAAACCTGCAAATTATGTAATGTCTTAGACGGGTCTGTAGGGAAGCAGCCGCACGGGTCCTGGTAACTTGGTCTTCACTTCATTCCTTTCACATAAAGCACTGGAGAAGCGGTGCTCAGTGTTGCACTTAGCTGGAAAAGGGAGCTGCCTGCCAGAAGTGAAGGCGTTACAGGGAAGCAGGGTGACTGTGAACCGGGGATGTACATGCCCGTTTGGGGTTGCCTTGAAAGGTGGAGAAACTCGCCATCCTCCAGACCTGGCACAGTCAGAACGCAGCCTCACACCTGCCGTTTCTCAGAAGATCAGTGCTGCGCGCCCATCGCAAAGGTTATCGCTAAATCCTCCTTCTTTATGCAATCTGAGTCATGGTGCTCACAGCCATGCAGGATCCACTACTCACTTTTTCCCACAAACGCACGCGCTGTTATTGAGAATTTTGGAATGGTTACCACGTAAAACCTCAGCTCATGCTACTCTTAGGTTTCCTTTTTTTTTTTTTTCTTTTAAAAAAATTCAGTTTAAGTGTATATTAATTCCTGCTTAGTAGAAGCTTGGAAACAGGATCTGGATAAGTCCCAGAGATAGCTGAGAGGAACTCAAGAATGTTAAATTAATGTCCCTGACTTTTTTCTTCTCCTGCATGGTGAAGAAGGGGATGTGGCTTGACCATTGTTCTGGAAACTTGAGGGTAAAGAGTATTGTTAGCAAGCTGCTATTTAGGACTATGTGGTCCAGACAGTGCCATTTACTGGTTCTAGTCCTTGCAGCTCTCAGAATTTAAATGAAAAACCCAGTCACATGTTGACCACACTCAACTCTGTAAAATGGGGTGGAATCAGAAATAACTAGTTTCCTGATGTTTCATTCTCTATTGACTGTGTCCTTAAGAAGGTATGCAAGCATATCTTTCTGCGAACAATTGCAACTGCAATTCAGATGCTGTGTGAATGTCAAATGGCCCATTCAGTCACAGCAGGGCAATGGTCATGTGCTTTAAAATCAAACACATGCACAGAAGTTTGTGAGACTGAGGCTGTATTATCGCATAATGTTGCTCTTGGTTGAATCAAGTTAGGATGAAATGTGGTCAGTCACTGCAGATGAAGCCAAGCTTTGTTTCTCTGTTCATGAGTGATTCTGCGGGGTATGTGATTTAAAACATAGTTATTGAAGTATGAGTTCTTGTTCCCTCCAGAGGGGAAGGCGCTGGGCACAAACCCGCAGGATTGCTGGGATGCCAACCTCCCACACAGGTTCCCATCTTTTCCCGAGTTAAACTGGGGTCTGGGCCTTGGTTATTTCTGTGCTTCTTGTTAATGTTCTGTATTTTTTATGTCCTTTAATAACCCGACTTGCTTGTCACTTATGTAAATGTAATGGGGTTAAGTGGCAGCACAGGGGTCTTCTGTAAGATTGTGTTGGAAGGCACAGGTAAACGGTGCTAGAGTTCCTAATAATGGGCATAGAGGAGCACTGGGGAGAGGCTGAGCTTCTTCATATCTTCCCAGGTATGTGTCTCTGTCGCCACTGTGCCTGCTCAGAGAGGGCCAAATTCAGTTTCCAGATTAGAGCTTCAAACTTGGAACCAGTGCCTCTTACCCTCCTCAGTCCAGCTGGGATTTCTGTGAAGTTGGTGGTCGGTTTGCGCAAGGACAGAGCTGGGGTTGGGTGGTGTAAATTCTTAATTGCTGTCACTAATACTGCGGTTGCTTTGCTGAGAAACAAAGGAGAAAATGTGCCTTTAGAGCTGTGTTTTTTCCCTTGTTTCTCTTTTTCTCTGTCCCCTCTGGGAATGTTTTGCTCTTTTCTCCTAGTCTTTCCCTGCAGCTCCTTGCCACCCCTCTCTCCCCTTGCCACCCACAGGCTTCTCTGTCCTTGATTTCTCCAGCCTTGGTTTGGTCAGCAATAAAGAGATAGTGCCAATACTTAAATGTGACATCATTTGGGTCGGGTTGATACTGTGGTTAGATTAATAAAAGCTGTGGGGAGGTGGTGTGTTCCTGAGCTGTTATTCCAGGCCACTGCAGACCTCAGCTAGTGGTGCTTGCCAAAAGCTCACAAGATGGGAGAAGAAGGCACGTGCATCTCTCTAACTTAAAATGTGGATGGTGCGAGAGCTAAGTACAGAGACAGTATCTTTTTAGAGAGTAAAGATGTTCAGCGTGTATGTTATTAGGAGGCATATTTATTTGAAATAATGCAACTAAATGCTACATTAATTAGATTATGTGCAAGTAGAGGCAAAAGGCGGGTATGATAGCAGCTTTACCCTTTTATCCTGTCAGTCTACTTCATTAAACCCTACTCTTCTGGTTTGCATTTGTACATATCCTACATCCTTCTGCCTCAGTAAGGTTTTTATTAGCTCACCATTTTGCTGAAATCAGTCTTTAAAAAAAAAAATGGTGCAGTGCTGTTTGATGTAGCTGGATTTGGTGACTTTGTGTTAGTGAGTGATCAAAATGATGAGTAGAATTCTTCTTCCCCCTCGCCCCTCACCAAGTGCAAGGTTTCAAATTAAGATTTAGAAGTGAGAGATATAGAAAATCCTACTTTTTAAACTTCTGGAAATCAATGCTTCTGTTCAATAGATGTTTAATAGTATAAAAATTTAAATTCAGTTTCAGTAGAATGGTTAAATGCTGATTTGTGTTGTCTATGGAGACTTCAGAGCTGCCCCTTATTTTCATCCTCTTCAGTGGAGAAATGAAAAGGCCTGTGTGCACTTCACAGGAAATGAGTGTCTGATACAGGCTTGCAGGCTGCACATTTCCAAGAACCGCTCTCAAGGTATTTTGATAATGCACATTCTCTCTGCCTTCTCCCTTCCTGCTTCTCCTGCACTTTGTGTGCTTCTGCTTGTTCACAAACACATGCAAAGTTGAGGGTAAGAATTGAATGGTGCCACTATTAAGTTTGCAGATGGGCTCCTTTAGCTTTATACTGGAGCAATGGCTGGCAAAATTGGGTTAAGCTGGCAGCATTCAGTAGCCTTTGTTGCAGAGGGTTTTTGTCCTTCCCCTCACTCCCTGCAAATGCTGAAGAAAAATTTTGACTTCAGATTGAGACTTGTGCAACAAGGGAGTTTTTTGTGTGTATGTGATCCTGCAGTTTAGAAGCAGTTTGGATCTACTTTCATGCTTCCTCAGTAGCAAAGTTTATTTGGAAACTTAGGCTAAAGCTAAGAAAATGAGTCTGGCTGTTAGCAGTTGGAAAATGCCAGAGATCTGCAGTCTGAACTGTGAAGCTGGGCTTCTGCACATCCTGCTGAACGTGCCTTGCTGAAGCTAAGGGGGTTCAGCATAAGTTTGCCTCAGTTGGCCCGCTAGTTGTGATGAGCACAGTTTGATTGTGCAGGAATTGTTTGTTTATGCTTTTTAACAGACCACCAGTGTTGTTCTTAATCCATATTTTAGTTCTTCCTTGTTTTCTGGTGAGATGTTGTGGTGTGGAAGGAGGGAAGTCGAAGCTGGAGAAACATTCACTGCTTTAGCAGTAAACACTGAAATCTGCTGTTTGTGTAGGGTGCACACTGATATTCAAGTCAGTACATCCAAAGAAGAGGTGCTGTTCTATTTAGTCATTAAAGAGTGAGGAAAACATGGACAGAGCTATTTTAACTCTGCAGCAGGTCCATAGTGGATTCCTCATATTGACTTCATATACCCTTTTTACTACTTCAGTTTTGTCCAAAGGATATTTATACCTTGTGCTGGGCTCCCCTTAGTGTTACATCAGGTTTAAATGGTTAAGAGGTGTCTTAAAAAGGTGTTGCTAAAAAACCTAGCTCCTTTGTTGCTGGATTCCTCTGCTAAAGCATGACATGGTGGATACAGCACAGAAACAAAGCAAAGACATTTCAGAGAGACGAGAAATGAGACTCCTCAGATCAGCTCTCTCACTTTCCCCAGTTTACATGGTTGGAGTTTTTCCTTTTATGAGTTTTAAAATTAGTTACTTTTCAATCTTGGTCACCTTTGAACTTCCTCTCATCTGGTTTTCTGAAAGAATACAAAAAGAATATACTGATTGTACTGTATCTTTCTCTGGCATCCTCTTGTATATATATCTGCTCTCTAAACTGAGCATGAAATTTCTCCAGTCTCTATACAGTTACGTGTTGCTTCTTATTACCCATCTTTAGGCTTGTCCTCTCCGTTTCAGCTCTGTGTGCTTTTATTTCAGGTGACTAGAACTGACTGGATTCTCTCAGGTGGTGGTGACATTACCGTTATGTTCCCACCCATCCATTTTGCACCTTCCCACTGCCGCTCACTTCTTGGTTTTTAAATGACTGCTTTTGCATTCCGAGCTGGAGCTTTCCTTAATGAACCCTCAGCACTGTTACTCGGCTCATTGGTCAGCTGTGCCACTTAATTTATTGCTCTTGAAAATACAGACCCAGCTGGTTTTCCTACAAGCCTTTGTGCATTTGCATGTGTCACGACAGAGTCTTGCCTGACCTCCTGTCGCTTTCCTGCTGACCAATTTTGAATGACCTCTGACTTCTCTGTCCTGCAGAGAGTGAAGTGATTTTGTCACTGTTTACCCTAGGAGGGCAATGGAGAGAGCTTGCTATGTTTTGAGTTGGCTGCCTAGATTTAAGTAACATGAAGCTGTGAGCTGCCTGCTGGGGAGCAAGGTCCGGCCTCTGGGGTTTGAGGTGTTGTGGGTAATGACAGCTTGAAGACAGGGAGAGACAATTCTAGGAAGAGGCCTGGGTAAGCATGTGTCAGGGGAGAGGGAGCTGCTTGTGTAAGAGATGGGGGAGCCTTTGGGCTGCTTGTACACACCAGCCTGTTGAGGAGTGAGGTGGGGTGCTCTGCAAAGTGGGCTGAGTCAAACCAGGGGGAAGATGCAGTGGCTAGGAGGGTGGCAGAAGGTGGCCTGATGTGCAGGGGCTGAAATGAAATGCCTTGGTTTCCTCCAAGCTACCCCTCTTTCACCTCCCATTAACCCTGTGGCTTCATGTCTTCTGCCTATCTGCTATGCAGGTCCTGGCGTGCTGCTGGCTCTTTAGCTCATGTACTGTGTCTTGCTTCCTGACTTGCTTTGGGGAAGCACAAAGTGTGTTCTATCATCTGTTGCTTCTTCAGGTGCCATCTGCCTGATGGGGAACCTGCCCAGGGGTTGGCTTTCCCCCACACCAGGTAGCTTTGTGCTGCTCCTGCTTTAGCAGCACATGTCAAAAAAAGTTCCTTCCAATACTTGCAGCCCTCTGACAATTGCTAGTGCAGCTGATTTGGTTGAGAGAACACCTCTCTTTGTAGCTCAACCATCTATTTCCAATTCAAAATCTCTGGGTATAATCCATGCCCAGATGACTTTCTGCCTTAATGTCAGTTTCCCCCATCCGTCTCTTCTGATAGAGCACCCTCTTTTTTCCCTTTCAGGTTAATCAGCATTAAATACTGGGAAATCTCCTCAACATCCTGTGCAAGTAAAAAAAAAAAAAAAAGCTTGTTTGTATAACTTTTCTGCAGTGTCCCTGTCCTCACTAGCTGGAATCCCACTCAACTAAATTATCCCCCCTGAGGTTTTCTGTTTTTGATAAACTGAAAATGCCATATGTTTTCTGGGTTTTGGCCACCTACTGTCCCAGTTTGACATATAAGTTTGTTCCCTACTGTCAATAATTTATATTCCTTTATATTGACTCCTCCAGGTTTATTTTTTCATCTTCTGAAGGATTATTGAGGTTGTAGAGAGATTTGACTAGAGACTGTGGTTTTCTAGTGTGTGTGTTTGATGTCTCTGATCCACAGCAGAAGCCCTTGCAAGCTGTTACCTGCAGTGTGACCTGTGTTGTCCCCCCAAGCCTGTCCTTTTAGCCAGGCAGCATCTCTGTGCTGTCATTTGTGGGAGGTCTGAACACTCTGTCACTTAAGATTTCCTAAATAACCTTTCATGACTTAATTTTTTATTTTTTTAACTTCATTTTACTTTTGACTGTCAGGACTAGTTTCTTTATTTTGCGTGTTGGAAATCCCCCACTATAAAACTTAATGTTGTGATGTGTCTGTGCTCTCTGACCCTTGCCCTTTCCTCTGAAGGCACAGTAGCTGGTGCTGCGTAATGGCCCCTCACATCTTTTGAAGCTGGTCCTTCTGAAGAGTCAAGGCAGGGTGTTTCCCTTGTAACCCTCTGGTCGTGTTGGTTAATCATCTGGGACTCCTCTAGCAGCGTAGTTCTGGTAAGGATACTGAACCAGTTTTGGTTGCAGACACTGCTCATTTCTCAGAGTTAGCTGCTTTTTGAATTCCTTTCCAGCTCAATGTGATGGTTTTGATAAAAAGCCATGGTTGTCACAGGGACCTCTGATAGCCTTTGTGTCTTAGGATTTACTCATTTCCTCAAACAGGGCTCTGGAACAAAGTTAGTTTAGTAGAGAAAGGCAGAGGAAGTGTACCTGTGCAGGTGGTCTGGGGGTGGGGAGAGCTGGTAATGCTGAGAAGCTGTGATGGATTGGAGTCAGCCCTGGGCATCACTACCCCCTTCCCACTGATCTGCCTCTCCCTGGGACAGAGCATTTCAAGTAGGGAGGCATGAGGGACTGCTGTTATCTTGGCTTCTTCTTCCTCCTTGTACTCTCTCCCCGTCTCCTTGTTTCTGCTCCCAAACTGGGGAGAGCTCCAGCCACCTTTCCAGGGGCTGCTTCCTGAGCTGGTGTGTGGGGAGGGACAGCAAGACAGCAGCACAGGCTCTGTGTTCCCTGGCCAAGCATGGGGCTGAGTTTTGTTTTTTTTTTTGTAGCTGTGCAGCACTGACATTCACAGGAATGACTGCTCGCTGTGAAACTGCAAAGGTCAGGAGCAACAACACGACTGGGCTTCTCTCACTTACCAAAAATGTTGTTGGCCAGAGGCAAGCAACAACTCTCTTTGCTTAAGCCATAGCAGGATAGGCTTTGCTGCAGCTTTGGAACTTCATAGTAATTCCTCCTGATTTCCTTTTTTTTTTTTTTTTTTCTTTTTTTTTCCCCTCTTCTTCTTGTTTCCTCAGTAGTTACAGAAGAAGGCAAAAATAATTCACTCTCCAGTAGAAGATGTCATTGGCAGAAGTCAGAAGGTAGTTTTAGTAGTTTTACTTGCTGTGGAATAAGCTATAGTTCCTACTGCAGAGCAGCCTCTGAGTTCAGGGAAGTGATGAGGCTTCTCTGTTACTCTGAAAAGGCAGGATTAGGTTTCACATTGGGCTGTTTTGATGAAGAATAGGCTCTTTTATTTGGAAGTATTTCTGAAAGTGTGTAATATTTCCAAGGTTTAAGGAGGGGACACTAAAAATGAATATCTTTCTTCCAGCTTCTTCAATTAGCCCAGTAAAGATAATTTGTTTTTCCTTTAAACTGCCACCTTGTTGGGTTTTTCTTAACGCATGTCATGGAGAAACCAAAGTGCCTGTAGACTTCCCTGCCTTGAAGAGTATTTGGCACACATTACACTGCCTTGTTAGTTTTCTTGAACTAAAAGCCTTTTAGCCACTATTAGCAAAGTGCCATATTAATTCAGAAAACACGTCATAGCAAACTATGTTAAGGAGTACCAAACATTAATATCAAATCCATGCAAAGTTATTTGTGGGTTTTGAAGTATGCTCTCCAGACCCAAAATGCTGGGAGAAGTTTGATAAGATAAGTCTTCTTGCAAGGTGTCCAGCTGCTGATTCCCAGAGCCTACAGGCAGGATCTTCTTGCACTGTGTGTCTACTGTGTGAAGTAGGAACTGCCACAGAGTGTGTGCTGCCCCAGCTTATTTTATTAAATATTGCATCCTTGGATGCTGGTTGTATAGGGAAATGCAGTTTTGGTTTGGAGTGTGTATGTGTGGTGTGGTTTGTTTTTTTCCCCACATATTCTCTCATATCAAACTGCCATGGCATAATAGAAGGAACTGCAATGTCTCTGAGGCCTGCTTTGTGCTGGAGAAATTGGCTGTGATTAACATTGGTCCTCTTGGCTGAACTGGGCTGCATTCCTCCTCTAACCACAGCTGTTCTCTTTGGCACATCTGTCTTTGCCTTCCCTCTCCATGATCCCTTTCTGGATCAGCCCTGGTCACCTTGGCTTTGGCAGGGTGCTCATGGCAAGGGGCATTGGTGTGACCACGCACCATGCCAGTGCTGGCGTGACTCAAACCAGTGCCAGTGTGTGGCAGGCAGTGGTGGTCTGGGAGCCAGGCTGGCCTACCATTAAAACCCAGTGCTGCATGCTTGGCTCTTACCAGGGAGGTTTCTTCCAGCCCTTTGCTCAAGCTTTCCTTTGAAACAGCCTTCCCAGCCACAAATCAGTAGGCAGCGCATTTCTGTGGGATGCAGACGTGCAAACAAGAGAAGTGTGCTCAGGCTCTTCTGCCTGGAGTAGGGATGCTGTTGCAAGGGCTTGCAGGGTACCTTAGGGAGAGCTTTTCCTAATTATCCCAGCCTCCATCCAACTGCTCTGGGAGCTGCAGAGTTGATATCTGGGAGATGTCAAAGCCAGATGGAGTGGGAGTGGGAAAGTGTGATAATGGGATCGACCTGCAGTTTTGCTAGCTGCAAGTCAGTGGAGCTTGTGGGGTGTGTGCCTGGTTCAAACTGGGCTGGGGAGGATGCAGAGAAGTGATGTTAGGTGGGTACTAGTGAAGCTGTGCAAAGGCATGCAGAAAGCTGGGATTGTTTTATCAGCTTGCTGATGGATCCACTGACAGACACGATTGCACACGTGGTGGTCTGCTACTCCACCAGGTCACTGGGTTTACTTTTCTATCTGTGAGGTGACAAAGAAAAGTCTTGAGAGCCGGGGAAGCAGAACAGAAGAGTGTGGGCCAGAACGGATTGGGTCACAATTAGGATAACTCAGCAGTGAATGGATACCTATGTGGTGTCAAATAAGGTACTCCAAATGTTGTGTTTTGTATTCTGCACAAGTTGGGACTTTGCTGTTCTGAATCCTTAGGTTTATTCCTGTTGCCATCACCTCTTAACATTTGGGTTTTATAGTTCCTGCTTCTGGAACATGATGGCAACTTTACGGTCTTTCTCTTTGTCCTTGGACCACCTGTGAGCTGCCTGGACCTAATCAATTCCTGGCTTTGTAAGTAGCAATAATAACAGCAATAATCTGCTGTCTCTGTTGCCATCTGAAGTGCTGTAAACGTGTTTCTGCGGTAACACAGATCAAAGAGATAGAGACAAACAACCTGTCCTCAGATTTGTTGTATTTTAGATCCACATTACAGCAAACTAATGGGCTTAGTCACCTGCTTGATGGACGTCTCTTTCTGTTCAAAGGATGGATTTGCTCTTATGTAAAGCTGTGCAAAAACTGGGAAGTGATGCATCAGAGCTTTTGAATTTGGACAACTTCCAGTCCTGACATCCAGAAACTCATCCCTATGGGTGGCAAAGACAAAGAGGTAAGCTTTTTCAAGTGTCCTGGAAGAAAAGTGTGAGGATACATCATAGCTGAATATTTGAGGCTGCTGTTGAACATGCCAGATTTGTCAAGCCCCGGGATATAGGGTTGGCTTGGCTGACACCACACGCTGTGTGCAGTCCCCTGGTTTACTAGAATTGTCTCCTTATATAAAATGTGCTGCCTTGCCTGGGTCATGAGTGAGGAGCAAAGCAGAATGCCCTGTGTCAAGAGCACTTATTTTGAAAAGCTCTTGAACTTGCAGTAAATCAGAAAGTCTGGGGAAACTTATCCAGCCTTTTAATTAGCAGGACACCAGCTTTTTAGGGTATGTTACTTTGGCTGCAAGCATTGTTCTGACTTGCAGTAAGGAGGTAGTAACTTGTTTGGGCGTTGGGGTTTTTTGGGTTTTTTTGGAGGAGAGAAGAGGGAGTGCAAATCATGGTGTGACAAGTCAGCAGAACTAATTATACATGTGTATTTTATTACACCCCTGGCTTGGCTTACTCCTAATCCTGGGTCTGCACATCCTCCTTGCTGTGGGAGGCCATGTATGCCTAGGACCTGTTGACCCATTAAAAGTGAACCTTAAAGGTAGTATCAGGAAGCACTTCTAGGGCTAATATTACTGTAACTAATGCTGTGCTGCAGGCCAGGCACTTATCTCTTGGAAATGGGTCACTGAAGCGAAACAAATTCCCCCCATCTGAGACTCTGACCTATATGTAGATTTCAAACCAAGTGAACAAATCATCAAGGTGCTATTTTTGTATTTACTTTGAATTTGAAATTATGACAGTCTCAGTTTTTAGTCAGTCAGATTTCTAGTACCAGTGGATTTTTCTTACAGGACGGGGGAATGACTCAAGGTTGAAAACTGGGACAAACCAGTTTGGGTTTTTTTTTCCCTGTCAAATAGCATCTGCACCCTTAAGCAAATTATATATTTGTTGTTATTTTTAAAACTAACCTGGAAATGAAAGACAGCTGCCTGGTTCTCTTTTTGTGCTTGAATTAAATTTCCAACCTTGACCCGTGAAATTGGCAAAATTTCCATTTGGACCCAAGAGAAATTGCTGTTTAGGAGGGTTCTTTATCACTACTTTCAAAGCTATAGCCACAGTCCTGGGGGCACCTTGTGGGTGATCTTTGTTTTCTATAGGAGCTAATGTCAGAGGGCCCTATAGCTTCCTCACGCAGCAGAGAGAGGGAGGAGAGGGACAGAGATGCTGCAACTCCTTGTGGTGCCTTCTGTGCTGAATTTTCAGTGGTGATAGATGGCCCTTATTGCTGTAGTGGTGACCGTGTTTGTTTGCATCCTGCTCACTAAATCACTTTCACCGAAGATTTATTCTGACTTGCTGAATGGTCTGAGCAGCTTTCAACCACTGCATTTTTTTTTTTTTTTTTTAATGGAAAAGGAAAAACCCAACTTGATTAACTCCTTTCTATTCCTCCCACCTTTCTCTAAGTATGGAATTTCCCTCCTACTATGAAAGTACCTAGAGGGCAGGATCAACAGTGTTCAGAACAGTACCAGGGACATTAGCAGTTGTGGACTGCAAATCACAGGGCTGTAAGCTGGATCAGCTTCCCAGGCTGCTCTTGGAAAGGATGCTTATGGTTTCATATATGAAACGTGCCTGGCAGCTACATTATGGGTACCACTGTTAAATATTGAGAGAGATGTTAGACTAGAAAAGATGTCTGTAGTAAGGCATTGCCAGGCAATGCTGCTGCTGCTCTCTGAGGTGCAGAGTGTGCACGGCCACCCAGCTGGCATGAGCACCAAAAGGAATGTGAGGCTTTTGAATAGCTGGCAAAGGGTTTGAGACAGGGGAACCTTGCAAGGACCTAAACTTAGAGCTCTCCCTGCAGAGCAAGCCTAGCACAGGTCCCTGCACATTCCCTGCTGCCTGATAGGAGCCCCTAGCCCCGATGCTCTGGCGAGTCTGTGGTAGGAGGGGTCTGCTGGAGATGAAGTGTGTCTCTTCCTCTGCTGCAGGCTGTGCCAGCACTCCGTTCTTCTCCAAGCATGCCTGTGCTGTGAGTGAGTGTGACTGGGTTAATGGAGTATGTCAAGGGAGTGAGGGCAGCATTTGGCGGCGAGCTACTGACTTGTCAGGCCTGGGGAAGTGGTATGTTACAGCTCAGCTTCTCACACAGAATGAGTCTCTGGCTTAGGGCTGTGGTTTTTTTGTTTGTGCCTGTACAGACACACACATTTAGAATATGTATTTTTTTTATATAATTGAAGTGACTTGGATGGCTGATGGTAACACTGGGTTCAGAAATTTGCATTTCTGAAAACAGCCTGATGATAACACAGGGTGCAGGAGATGAGCAGGGTCATGACCGTACATTAGAGGATGGTGGCTGGGAGAGGGTAGCACTGTCTGCAGGCAGGGGGTGTTGTTCTTCTGGAAGAAACAGAAGTTAAGAGTCTGGAAGGGCATCAGCAGTCTCTGGTACCAGTGTTAAGTGAACTCATTCATGGTAGTCTCAGCCTTGAAGTTGATGTAACATTTCTTGAAGGGGTCTTGATCTGAGTCCTTTGCTTTCTCCTCACGTAGTGAAACAAGCATGTCTTGGGATAAGAAAGTGGTTCCTGGGATTTGGGGAGAAAGTCTCAGAACTGTTTTCTGCTTTTGCTAAGTCCTGTTGTCAATCTTTTTGTTGGAGAAAGGTGTGAGAATCCTTGGAGTTTGTGTGTGGAAACCTTTCTACCTTTCACTGAATGACAAAGTAAATGATACTTTCCTTTAAGAAATCTTTCCCTTTTGATTTGTGGTGTCATTTCACCTTTCTAGTCTCAAGGCCACTCTAAAGAGCCTCAAACATCCAGCAGAGGGAAATCTTGAAGTTCTGACAACTGCTGGGTTCCAACTAGCCTGCTGGAGGGTGTGCAGGGGCCTCTGGCTGTGGATCATAAAAACTCAATGGATGTAGAGCTCTGCAAAGTGCCACTTTGTGCTGGTGGGGACTCAGATGGATGCCTCTCTGCACATATATATCCTTGGTTGTCCCTGCAGCTGAGGGTTGGTGGCATGCAATAGCTCCGTGGTACCCTCTTTGATACTCTTGCTGGTCTTTCTCCCTTGGGAAGTGTCTTGCCCAGGTTGAAGAAGGTATTGGATTTGCCTCACTCTCCTTCTGTCCCGCAGGCTGGATGCAAAGGAGGAAGCATGGTAAAGGCAGCATCTTCCCAGGATTCATGGGCTCTTTGAGAGATGATCAGAGGGAGGCCAGATGATCTGCACAACACACACACCACGGTTTCTCGTCTGCAAAGGCAGCATCGGAGTGTTCTCCCCAGCCCCGCGCCACCCGGTTTGCCCGATCGTTTCCGGATGTTTCGCAGCTGCGAATGGGAAGTCCTGGAGCGATCTCTCAATATCCTCCAGGCCAGTGACTTCTACTGGGGCCCCTTGTCCGTGGGGGAGGCTCACGCCAAGCTCCAGCGGGAGCCTGTAGGCACCTACTTGGTGCGGGACAGCTCGCAGGGGAACTGCTTGTTCAGCCTGAGCGTGCGGATGCCCACGGGGCCCGTCAGCCTTCGAATCTCTTTCCAGGAGGGCTATTTCCGCCTCAAGAACTGGTTTTCAGACTGTGTAGTCCAGCTGCTGGAGCTGGTGGTGGCAGGGACCCGGAACAACCCCTTGCACTTTGATGAGATGGGGGGAACTCCCCTGGTCTTCTCTGAGCCCTTGTGCCGGAGCCGCCGGACAGTGCCCACGCTGCGAGAATTGTGCTGCCGGAGCCTCCCTGCTGGTGCCATGACAGAGGACAGAGCAGGGCTGGGGGGCTCCTTGGGGATGTGTCTGAGGGAAGAGGTGTTCTCACCCCTGGACAGAAGGGGTGGGTCAGAGGGGAGCGTTGGCCCCAGCCCCTCTCTGTCCTGGGCTGGGAGATGATGCCATGCATATGGGAGATGAAGGGAGATGCCTCTTTTGTGACTGTGCTGGTGGGATGTGCCACACCAGTGAGGCTGGACTGGCTGCTGGGAGAGGAAGGGGGAGGGCAGAGGGGGCAGAGCTTGAACCCAGTGGCTGTGACAGAAGTGTCCTCCTACGTACACAGTGAGTGTGACTTTCCCCAAACATGCCTGGGGTAAAGCCAGACCTGAAGAGCAGACATTTCCACTGCCAGCAAGTCCTGCTCTTTGCTCAATTTATAACTTAAAAAGCTTCAGAAAAAGGTGAGTTGCCTGTCCTCCCAGGTCAGCCCTGTGTTCTCCTCTACCCCAAAATTCTTGAGCTCATTTCTGCCTTAAATCTGCCCCTGTGGAGTGCAGCTGAGTCCAGTCCCACAGCAGTGCAGCTTGGATATTGATGGGCATGACCCTTGTGCTGACCCACGAAGCTGTGGTGAAGCAAGAGCCCGTTTCACTCCTTGCAGCACAAATGTGATGCCTGTTACTTCAGAGGCCAGTGTTTGCACCAAGTGAAACCACTGCAGCCATGTACGATACATGCAGCTTCACTGGCTTAAGCATTGCTTTATTCGATTGGATTTTTGGGAGTGAAGATGGTTTATGCTGTACTTAAGGGCATGGCATTCCTGCAGAGGTAACCCTGGTCTTCAGAGTTGTATCTGCCCTGGCAGGGTGTGAAGAGATGGGATCCTGCACCCTTTCTTAAGCTCATCTGATAGTGTGCTGCTGCCATCTGTCGAGCATCAGAAGATGTTTTGATTTTGCCTCTGAAAAGGCAAGAAATTTTTTATATAAAATTTCTAAAATTTTAATAAAATTTTTATATTGATTTTTAAAAGTCAGTGAATACATGGCAATAATTTCATTCCCTTGTAATGTTGGAAGCCCAGTTAGTTTAGTGCCCAGCCTTGACAATCAAACTGAAACTGAATGAGTGAATTTCTCATTAAAAACAAAAGCAGAGCTAGGAACATTAAACTTAAATTCATCTTGTAGTGTTATTAATTGAAGAATTTTCTAAACAGAGAATACTTCTGATAGTCTCAGCCCTACATTTTTAGAAAGTTTTTTTAGTACCTTTAAATTTGTACTGAGTGTTTGAAAAAAACGGAGTAATTCAAGATCTTAGAATAGGGCACCAGTGCATCAGTGAAGCATCAGGGAACTTGAACTGGTGAGTATGGGTACAAATGAGAGGAACAGAGTTGGCTTAAATAGGGTCATGGTTCATTTCAGGGATAGTCAGTATGATGTCTTCAAAATAACTGATTGAAAACAGCTGCATGAAAGAAGAAATTCAGATACTGTAAAATTTGAGCCAATTCATTTTATATGCTGCTAAACATCCATAGCTGGGCAGGCAGCCTGCTTTGCTCTGACTTTCCTCTTCAGGCCCGTATGGAAGGAAAAAGCTGAACATGGAAAGAGTACACTGAATTTGCTCTGTTGTCTTCAGCTGTTTTATCTGAGGAACTAAAGTGTGTGGTCAGCACAGAGAGACATACAGGCTGTGATTCATCACAGGAGCCTAACTTAGACACTCTGAATTATTCTCCGGAGGGCTCTGTTGCTCTGCTGGTGGTGAGGTGCCTGGCTGCCTGTCTCAGGGCATTGGCTTATTAACCAAGGCAGTTTGATAAGTGTCAGGGAAGTGGTGATCTTTTCCTTGCTGCCTGCTCCTTCCAGCTGCAGGGAGACAGCTTGGTGGCCCTGTGGCTACTGCGTCTCTCATCCCAGTGCAAAAGCAGGAGCTGGGATTGTTCATTTCTGCAGGGTTTGCGTGCCCTGGGCTGGCTGATACGTGGGCATTAGTGTTGCTTGCTGACAGCATCTCAGGTGGCTCTGGGCACCTCTGGGACCATTCCTGGGCGCTTGGGTAAAGCCCCTGCAGCCACACAGCTGCCCTCACTCTGTGCCGTGGAGGAGTGGGACTGGATCTACTGGACCAGGCTTCATGTCCACCCTTGATCTTTTTCTTTCTTGAGGATGTCTGCTGAGGCGCCTTGGCTGCCTTTCCTTTCAGAAAGCAGGGGGGGTGGAGGAGCAGTATAATTTCTTCCATGTTTAGAACCGTGCACAGGAATGCTTCTGTTTTCTGGCCACAGTTATACCTCACTGAGGGAAGAGCTTTCTAACAGTATTGCTCTGACCTGGCTGTGAACTGCTCTCATTTGGCCGTAAATGAGCATCTTGGGTTATATAGCTGGGGGCTGCAGAGGAGCACTATTTGCAGCCTGGATTGCTCTTTAGGAAAATCACACCATGGGAGAAGGAAATGGTTTGGATTTTAATAAAGTCTACTTTATTTTGTTCCTTTTTTTTTTTTTTTTTTAATTGCACAGCAAGCAGTTGTCTCAGTCTTACAAGTAAGTCAATTCCATGCAGGGCTGCAGCGAATTGATTTGAGATCTGTGGATGAAAAGCAGTGAATTACTGCCAAGCATTGTTATATTGTGGAAGTTGAAAGCACATCATGTGTGAGTATCCTCATTATTCCCAAGGAGAGGTCATTCTGCAGATCAGGATTGGTGCAAGAAAGGAAATCAATGTAGAAAGAACAAGAAAGTAAAAAGTGCATTGGCTGAGGTAAGCATTAGAGTCCTTCGTTCTCTGCTTGGATGTTGGAAGAGAAACCTTTTTCTTTCAGCTCTTGAGAAAAAAGATGTACAAAGCAAAACCATAAGAATTTACTTCCATGGGGTAACACTATCCTGCTGCTTTTATTAGAGTGGGAGATGTTCACTTTAATGACCCTGCCTCTGAACCAGTCCCTCTGTCACGTAGGAGTAGCTCCTGGTGGTCTGTATCCAAGTGTTTCTTTTGGTGGCTCCTAAGGGGACTTAAAAAGAAATTGCAAACTTCCTCACAACCTCTTGAGCACCATTTGGGGAACAGAAGAAAATTGTTTGCATTTTTATATGTTATGTTATACATTTCTCCAGCTGACTCATTTCAGTTTGTCGAGGAAACTTACACAGGCTTTGCAGATGGTTTTTTTCAAGTGTTCTTCCTAACAGCAGAAGTTGAAAAGTTTAGTGCTTGCAAGAGGGGCTTCCTCTACCATGCTGTGAAGGGCCTGCATTTCAGTCCCAATATGCTGCAGGCATCCAGCAGGAAACTGCTCTTTGTCTGCTCCCAATGAGCTGTCTGTTGATAGTGCTCTGGGGCCCTAAGAGTTAATTTCCCAAAATTCTTCACTGAAACTTGCTAATAACTTCCATATGTACCCATGTGTGTGCTCAGGAGGGGCCCCACAGCCATCAGCTCTTGTAATAATACTTGATTACCTCTGACATAAGGGTCTGTATGTCGTTAGGAATCAGGATTCACCAAAACACAAGTTTGTGCAAAAACATTTTAAAAATGTATTAACATTTGGTCATCCTCAGTGATTGGGAAATGAACTCTTCTTAGGTAGCCAAGCTTTAAAATAAAGCCTGTGTACACACAGCTGGATCTCAGTTTTGACCCTTACCCTGATGTCCCTCTGAAAATGTGTATTTGTTTTATTAGTGTTTAACTGTGCTAAACCCCTTAATTTACAACACACCTTGGTTAGGGGAATGTGATGGCTTTGTCTGATGGAGTTCGTTTTGCCCCAGTTCCTTAGATGTTGGCATCTGTACAGTTAAAACTGAACACACTGGAACTTTCTGCCTGCCCTGTGCCATTCCCTGGTGCAAAGGCCAGGCTATGAGGGCAGCCTTCAGATAGAAAGCAGGTGTCAGAGGGAGAGGGAAATGTGACAGAGTCGCTCTGAAACTCCCGGTGCCTTCCTGCAGAGCTGCCTGGGTCTTGGCAGGCTCCTGCTGCCTTCTGATCTCAGCTGGAGCTAGTGGAACTGAGGTTTTGATTCAGGCAAAGCAAAGTACTTCCAAACGCTTCCCGTGCAAGGGCTGGCTCAATAGTAGGACTCTTCAGCCAGAAAAGAGATGGCTGAGGTCTGCGGCAGAGATCTGTAAAGCCTAAATACCATGGAGTAGGTGACCATGTGTTTTCTTACAAATTCAGGATGGTGTCTGATGAAATACTCAAGTTCAAGACTCAAAAGGAGATGTTTCTTTGTGTGACGTATAGTAGCTTAAGCTCTGGAAATCTCTGCCACAGTCCACCAGCGAGGCTAACCTCTGTGTGTGTGCAAAAAGGGATTTATGGTGATTGATGGAGCACCTCTGGAAGAAGAAAAGCAGAGTCGGGAAATAGGGGAGAGGCAAGAATCCAGGTGGAGCTTTGAGTTCTGTGCCTTGTAGGACGGACCTCTGCTATGGCAGGAATGTGGGAACAGGCCAGCCTAGGCTCAGCCTGAGGCTCAGCAGCACAGGGGGTAGCCCAGGCCAGCTGAGCTGGTGGCTCGGTGTGGGACAGCTGTGCTGAGCTCCCAGAACCTGTGCTGGGCCTCTTGAGACAGAGGGTCTGCACCTGGCAGACCTGTACACCCAGCCCTGCAGTGCAGTTGAGTGCCCCAGCAGCCTGATGGCAGCCCCAAAGGGAGCAGCCCTCAGGCACTTCTTCCCAGCTTTCACAAGCAGAAAAATTGGGACACCCATCTGATGCCTGGAGGCAAACATCAGCACAGGCTGAGGATAAAAACATCACAATCATTCAGGATGAGTGAAGGAGCCTGAATTGTCAGCTGAGGGTGCTGGGGGAGGCCAGCATCAGCCTGAGGTGACAGCTGGTTGGGACAGAGCTGGGGGCTCCCAGCCTGACTAGCTGTATGTCAGAAAGGAGCTGCAGAGCTTTGAGAAGCAAAGCAGTGGCAGGCTCCTAGGTTTATCCATCCCAGAGCAAATGATTTGCATATACTTTTAAATATCTTTGCTTCCTGGGCTACCTGCTTTCCCAAGACACCATCCTTGCCATCAGAGCTCTCAGTCTTTGAGCTGGTCCCAGATGGCACTGAAATCAATGACCAGATTATTGTTCCTCTCTGAAGAGTTTGGATAAGGCCTCCCCGTTTTGTCAGGCTGATGTGAGCAAAATGTGGGTTTTCCACACTAAACACAATCAAAACAAACCCTGCTCCCACTGGCTTGTGCAACAAATCATGCTGGGGGAATTGCTGGCATTCGGCATGATTAGCCCAAGTGCACATGCCTTCCAGCTTGTAAACAATAGCCTAAAGGATTGGAGAGGATCACAAACAAAGCACTTACAGAGAAGACAGCATTTTCAAAAGGGACTTGAGAGCTTATGTCCATTGGGGGTTTGTCTTTTAAAAATAAACTAGAAGTAAACAAATTGACAGAGACGGCTCTGAAGAATCTAAGAGAATGAAAGTGAGGAGGCTGGATATAATACTCAAAAAATTAAGTAGGGGAAAACTAGACGGAGTTAATGGGCCCTCTTAAACTCCTCAACAAGATGTCCCACAGCCTTATGGATGGGCAGACACTGGAAACCGCATCTGTCCTTGTCAATGAAGCCAGATGGGATGTGTAAGGCATGCAGAAAAAACCCTTCTTCAGTTCACAGGAGGAAAAAAAATCCCTAAAAGTGGTGAGAGGAACAAAAGGATCAGGCAACTTGTGCTTGTTTCCTGGTGATTCAGTCTGAAAGGGACATTCCCTCCTTGAACTGCAAAATAGTGTCAAATTGCTGTGAATTTCAGACTGAAAACTGTCCAAGTAATGTATTGTGCTTTTACTTTCTTTTAATCTCATTTTTATGTAGGGTTTTTAAGTATGGTCTGAATTATTTTCATTTATGTCTCATTTCTCCTGGCTATGGCAAAGGAAAGTAGGAAGTGCCCAGCTTCACACTCAAGAGCTCCTGTAAGGGGACAACAAGGTTTGTGACACTGATGGTTGCTCATTTAATGGCATGGTGAATGGGAGTTGTGGTCAGAGCTCACCAGCATCTCTGTAACTGAGATGGTGCTGCAAGGAATGCTAAATCCGGAAAGACGTGAGCGCCCTTCGCACTTTCCCTGGTTCTGTGTCTGCTGGAAACACACAGTTCATCCATTTGTTTAAAAGGATCAGGTAGCAGCTATTCTGATCACAGAGCATGAGGTATTTGCCAGGTCCTTGCTGCTAGACTTTCAGTGCTTCTTGAGTTGTTTTGGAATCCATGGAATCTCAGGCCTAGAACAATAGAGGTGTAAATCCAGGCATTCTTGGTAGTATCCAGCCTTCATGTTCTGAGTGTTTCAGTACTACAGTTGTACATTGGTCTTCTGTAAGGAGTTCTCCAAGGCATTGGGATGGGAGAATGGGGTGGTGGAGAACATGAGCTGCAGATCTTTTCCTGCTCTTCCAGACTGTGCAGGGAATCAACCAGATATGAAGGCAACTCTAATGTACGTGCTGAGATACCTAAAATAAGCCATGCAAACAAATCAGTCGTATGTTATCCAGATGGGACTGTTCAAATCCAATAATAGCAGTAAAGTGCTCCTGAACTCTACAGAGAGAGAGATTATAGAAGGATCAGGTATAATTATAGTGCCTTATTATTACCATTCTCATCATTCTTTCTAACAAAGCTTTTCAATAGGATGAAAAAACTTCTTGCAGGAGATCCTAATGTGTTTGCTGGCATTTTTTCATTCTTCCCTCCAAGGATGTTCAAGTCAGCCCCTGTAAATGGCGTTACTAAATATCATCATTATCATGGACTATACTATCTTTCAGATGAAAGCTTCTTCAGCATCTCTTTATAGCCTTGACTGCAGCAAACCCTTCTCCTGAAACACCTCACTGTTGCTACCTCTAATGAGAGCACCAGCAAAAATACCCCTGTGCTGCTCTGATCCTTACTTTGATAAAGCCCTTCCAACCAGGGTTAAGTAAATTGAAATTAAATATTAGTGTCTGCAAGTGGCTTGTCTGTGCACTGCTCCATATATTCCACCTAGAATATAGGTGGAATCATTCAGCAAATATTCTTGGAGAAAGTCATAGAGCTGGAGGTATGTATCTGCAAGGTATTTTCTCCTACCTGAATCCTGTCTCCTCTGAACACCATCAGAGCTTGTGAGAAAAGCTCAGGGTTATCAGAATTAGACCACAGGTAAAATGGGTCCAGGAAACACACATCCTTGTGTGCAGGTTGGTCCTGCGGGCTGGCACCACCCAAGAGAAGGAAAAAAAATCCTGGTATTTAGTCAGCAGCATCCCTTCCTAGATCACTGCAGATCTCTGGAAATATTGCTGTAAGAGGAGCCTGAGAGTGCAAGAGAGCCAGCTCACCTTGGAGGCACAGCCACACAGCAGCTCTGAAACCCACTGTGGACTTCCCAGGGAGGGGATTTTTCGCAGGAGGGAAGTCCCAGGCAGCACTTCCACTTCTGCAGCTCCCCCAGCTTAGGGAGCAAATTGTTGTGGGGAAAAGCTGTCAGTGAGTATGTGGATGGTAAAAACTCTATCAACACATCTTGTTTTTAATCTGCAGCACACCCTGCATTGCTATCCTCAAGGCCCTGATTTAGTGAATCCCTTGCACCTCTGTCAGCTTGGGGACGTGCCTGGGCCTGTGCCAAGTGTTGCAGTGCAGGACAGCATCTCTCCCAGGTTCCATGGCTCCATGCCCTGCTCACCTGCAAGTCCTGGGCAAACCAGGAGGAGAGGTGATGTAAAGAGATGCAGCAGGTTTGGAGGGGGATGTGTTAGGTTTGTTACTTGGGCTGGGGGGAAAGGGTGGTTTGCTGAAATGGGTCTTTCTCTTCTCGTCTCCCCTAAGCACCTTGGCTCAGAGCAGCCTTGCTCTCAACTCAATGAAAGTAGGGCAGAGTCTAACCACATTTCAAGCTGTCTGTGTTTTTGGATTCTGGGTAACTGTGATCATTATCTGTTCCTAGAAAAGATTTAAACAACTTATAAACCACAGCTGGGCAGAGATAATAAAGGAAGCAGTACTGGGGTGGGGAAGGATCTCCCCAGAGTGTATAGAGTAAGGAGAGAGTGGTATGCAGGGGAAACCATGAGAATGGCTGCTTGGGCAGCAGGGGGACACAGAGGGGCTGGCTTAGGGAAACCTCAGCACTATTACTAGCTAGGTATAAAATGTGGGTACATGCATATACATGCATATATATATATATATATATATATATACATATATATATATATAAAAAGCAAGTGGAGACACAATTAATCACAAAAGAAGGTGCCTGAACCCCACTATGGTATCTATATAGTCTCAGCTCCATGCACTTGCTCCCGCTGAGGTTTCTGTCTCCATGCAGACAGGATATGCCTCTTCTTATACTCCAGGGTTTTTTGCATTTCTCGTTCCGGTGGGACCCACATCTATCATCATGCAGGGAGAGAAGACCTCTTTCTGTTTGAGGGGTTGGAGTGGGTACAGGCTCAGTGCCTTACCTCCAGGCCCACAGGGAGGTTCACAAAACCCCTTCCACATCTCCCCATGGCCTACAGCAGCCTTGGATGCCCCTGTTGTGCTCAGCAGTAGTCTGTAAGGGTTTGAAAAACAAAACCCAGTGATGTTTCTCTTGCACTAGGTCAAAACTATGGATCCTTGTCCTGTAGTTCTGTCAGCCAAGAATGTAAGACAGCAGGTGGGAAATTTAGGGGTAGGGAGGAAAACAGAATGAAACACATTTCTGTATTGGCAAAAATCCTAGCAGAGATGTGCTTCTTCCAGCACATGTTTTTGCCAGGATCCTTTATTTAGTTTTCATAGCCAGAATAGGGCCTGGTGGCAAAATTATGTTTTTCCACCCTAGGAGGGTGTGCTATTACAGCTGTATCAGCCTGCATATTCTCCACAGTCCACAATCAAAGCAAAGTTGAGGAATTAATAGAAAGGAAAAAAACCAATATATTCACTTGCCAATGAGATACTCAGCTACTTAATCCTTTCCCAGCTTTCCTCCTGGGAGCTAGCAGAAGTCTGGAGTGCATGAGGAAAGCTGTGCCAATCTAAAGCGGGGTGTGACTGCACTTAAGTATCTGCTGTGGGGGTCCATGCTGGTTCCCAGGGTCACTGCAGCTGTGCTGCCTGTTCTACTTCTCAGTGTCTTGATCTGCAAAACTCCTGCAGGCTGAAGAAAGGGTCATCATCCCCCTCAAAAAAATAACCCAACCAAAAAAGGGAAGATATGAAGATATGAAAAGAAATAGGAAATAAAAAAAACAAAACCCAGAATGAAAGGGAGGGAAAGAGCAGGCAAGGGAATGAGTGGTTTGGATGAAAGAGAGTGCAGGGACTTCTTGAACAAGTTCAGGGGGAAGGATCTTAGATCCAGTGAGCTGTGGGGTAGGTTTGGGTACCTGGGAGCAGTCAGAAACTATTGCCAGGCTGCAGAGAGCTGGGGCTGGCACAGCTGGCTGGCTCAAGGCAGGGCTGAGGCCCAAGCAGTTTTCCTGCACAGACAAGACCAGAAGGGCCATCTGGCAAGGGCATTGCTGGCAGGAGCCAGTCCTGCGGCTCCCTTGCAAATGCTGCCATCTTGTCCAACATGATCCTCCCTGTGTCTGCCCTGCACAGGACCCAGCACCTGCCAAACTTGCCTTCCTGCCCCCTTTTCACCCCCAGCAGGGGGGATGCACAGCCCTTCACTCAGGACAGTTTCAGAGCATGATGTGCACACACACCTCAAGGCATGCAGCTGGCAAGCAGGGGCTCGGGGGTTCCTGCTTAGGAGAGCACTGCTGGCAGCATGCCGTGCTCCTGCCCAGCATCCCACCCCCAGCATTTTTGCTGCTAATGTGAGAAAGTTTGGGCTGGCCTGGTCATGGCATTGAGGGGCTGGAGACACATCCTGTGACCATGGGAGGGCTGTGTGCCTGTGACTCCCGCACTCAGGCTCCTATGGGGGCTGTTGAGGTGTGTGTCTGTGGCTGTTTGTGGGGACACTCCTTTGAGCCTGCCCTTGCAACCACAGCAAGCTGAACGCCATTACCAGCACTTTGACTAGTGCAGCATCACTGGTCAGTGGCATGAAATAGGTGTTTGGGCTTTGTGGTGGGAGCATCCATGTGTGGTGCCAAGAGGCTCCTGCGAGCTGAGAATCATCATTCATAATAAAACTCTGCTCCTCACTAGCACTGGCAGGAGTTTCCAGAGCACCCTCAGCATAGAAGGGATGGCTTGTGAGTGCAGAGATGGTGCCGCGGCAGGAGGCAAAGGTGCGGGCAGCTCCCTGTGCTTTGCCCCGCGCCTGGGGGCTGCTCCCCCGACAGGAGCAGCAGAAGTGACTGGGCTGCTGCTGCCGGAGAGGGGAGTGCCGGTGGTGGGGCAGGAGGTGTGTGTGGGATGACCGGGCTGGGCTGCTGAGGGGACAGTGACTTCTGGCGCTGAGAGGGGCGACGAGGGCAGGACACAGCGGGGACGGGTAACACCCGCGGCACGCAGATTCATTTTCCTTTTCCACACCCCGTCTGCTGCTCCTGCTTGACGGGCGAACTGCGACTGCAGTAGCTGCAGCTTGCCGAGTAAAAGTTGTTCCTCGAGCTGTTGATTACGGTTAATTAGCATTAATTTTGCCTCAAGTGGATCTTAGTCGTGCTCGTTTTCTCCAGAGTTACGACTCCTCCGGTTCCCCGGTGCCCTGGGCCCGTGGTGGGTGGGCGGGCGGGCGCGGGAACGAGGGAGGGGGCGGCCGGGGCGGCGGCGCCATCTTGTGGGCGAGGGCGCGGGTTGGCGGCAGCAGCCACCGCCCATCTGTGCCCGCCCCGGCACCGCGGCCGGACCGGGCTCCGTGTCTGCGGCTCGGCCTCCCGCAGGGGGCGGGGGGAGGGACTGCCTTTGTGGGGGGAGATTTAACCTCCTGGAGCAGGCGGAACGAACGTAGCGCGCTCCTCCCTGGCCTCGCGTCAGATCCAGGCCCGGCCAGGTAGATGTTCTTGTGGAAGGGGTCATCCTGAGCAGGCAAAGCTCTCCCGACAGGCTAATTCCCGCTGGCCGCTGCTTGCCACAGAACGAGCCTATGAAGGAGAGCGGGTGGGAAGCTGAGGCACGGCCCTGAGAGTGCGTCAGGCCTATGGTGGTAACTTAGTCCCTGGGAATCTTTACAGCCGGTGAGCAGAGAAAAAGAAGGAATGGATGATTTCTAAGGCAGACTTGTTTTGCTGGTGAAAAGGAATTAGACAGCTGTCCCCTCCCTTCCCCATGGTGGTGTCAACACCTCTTATTTTCTGTTTTCCCATCAAGTCACTGATCATTCTCTTCCCTAGAGCAGTTCAGTGGGTAGAAACATAGCGAGGGCATTGGCAGCTTTTACCTCAGCATCATCCAGCCCTGCTGAGAGGCACTCGACACACAAGAGTGGTAAAAATGCTGGCAGAGGTACGGCCCTGCTCACACTGGCTCTGCTATCACTCCTGCTGCCAGACAGAGGGAAGCTGTGTGCCTTGGAGTCTGGGGTTAGAGGAGTCAGAGAGATTGTGGATCCTCAGAGGTGCACACGTTGCCACTGGCTGGCTTTTCAGTGGTGGGGGTTCGAGCTGGTCTCTGACAAGGCAGCAAACCCAGAGCTGCTGTGCTGGGGAATGCTCTGAAACGCTCTGTGCAATCAGGCTCGTTGAGTTGCTGCAGCTCTTCAGTGCGCCAAGTGGTGTTTCTCGTTTGGATGGTTGTGGTGTTAAATGCTTCAGCAATAAAGAGGCTTTGTTGTGGTCTCTGAAGCATTGCTTTTGCCTTGGCTGGCAGCGGCCTTTTTGTTTGAATTAATGCTTTCCCTGGAGCTGGCTGTGGGGGCATGTGTGGGCTTGTGTGTGCATGTGTGTGCCGTGACTTGTGGGTGTACACTGGACGCAGCTGTGAACAGGTAGGTGCAGCACTTGCCCAAACTTGTTGTTCATGCATGCCAGAACAATATGCTTTTCCTCACTGTTGGGAATGCTGGCCACTATTGTGGGCTTTTAAAAGTGCTTGAGTGAAATTAATAGCCACTTTCCAGCTACAGGCAGAAACTGGCTTGAATCTGCCCCAATCCTGTATTTAATTTCAGGAAGTGTCAGCATTCACTGCATCAAAGGAAGGACCAAGCCATACAACTCGTGGCCAGTCAGTGCTGTGGTGGGGTTACAACTGGCCAGGCAGCTCGCTCCTCATCGTGCTGCAGGGGCTGGCTCACATGCATCGATGTACTCTATAGTGAAGGTCATACAATGACCTATTCCTTCGGAGCTTTTTTATTTCCTTTGGCACAGGTATCCTGGTTAGTTCCACCTAAGTTTTGGGGCTATCTGTTCAGTCCTGCTACAGGCTGGTAATAGCAACTCCCCAGCTTTTCCTCATCTTCCTCCCATTTATGTCTCCAGGGTTAAAACTCAGTTCAGAATCCCCAGACCAAATTGAATTAGAATTTAACATTCAAAGATTCAGGCTCCCTTTAGGCTCTAAGGAACAGAATGTCATCCTGTCTCGCAGTTAATAGCTGCTGGGTAGTCGTTTCAAAGCCATTTCTTTTCAGTGAGCTCTACCATAGCAAATCCCAGCAGTGAATGTATTTCTGGCCTGGCTGTGCCTTTAATCCCACAGCTGAGTTTTATGTGTGATCTCTTTTGAAATGCTAGATTTATTTTTTTTTTTAATTCCAGACAGTGATATTTCTAGGACTTGGCATTTCGAGTGGCAACAGGGTTGTTTATAGGAAGAGAACAGAAAGGATGGAAGGACAATGTTGACCTAGCAGCCCTACAAACCTGCCGCACTTAATCCACTTATCACCCTGAATTCCTGGAGCAGATAAATGCTGATAACGGTTAAAACACATCTCTGGCAGGAGCAGTGTGTTCTATCCTCTAGAAATACATCAGTACTGGAAATTACAAAGCTGTGTGCTACCATGGGGATGAGCATGATATAAGAGCCGAGGAAGCCCTCGCTATCCAGTGGAATTCTTCCACAGTAAGATAGTGAGCCTCTGCTTCCTTCTCTCCCCTGCCACAACTACTGTGAGATGCCATTCAGGCCTGAGAAAGGCTTCTGAACTCTATTCTGACTCCAGAGCCACAGCTGCCTCATCTGTGCCTCTGCATCTGAAATACCAAGTGGGCCCCAAGTGTCTTGTTACTGCTTTTGATTGTCCTTGGTGCTCAGCATTAAGACCTGTGAGGAGTGATTTCCAGCTGAGACCAGCCCCGTGCAGCTCATGTCAGCATGTCTTGGGGAGAGGAGTTGGTTTTGGCTAATCTGAGCTAAACCTTCCCTGGAGGAGTGCAGCTGCTGCACCAGCCTTGCAGAGCCACACAAAGCCACTTTCTCCTCTCCCCATCTGTCAGGGCTCTCCGCAAGGTACTGGAGCCATCCCTGGGCATCATGCAGCTGCATGCCTCTCCCTGTGTCAAGACCCCTTTCTCTTGGGGATGTGTCCCAGGCTGAACAGGAGGAAAAATGCTATAAACCAAAGGTTGTTTGGAGTAAACATTATTCCTACAAAATCTGGAGGAATAAAACAACTGATAGTGCTTTTGAATACATGAAGCTTACAGGCTCATCTGCTGCTTTAGGTCTTTCCCTGCATGGCCATCCCCCAGTCTCTGCAGCCCAGCACCCCATGTGAGAGGGCACACTTGAAATTGCAGCAAAGTGCTTTCTTGTGGACAGTGTAACTGTCTCACAACCAGTGTGAAAGGAGGAAGCTGCCTTAAGAGAAGTGAAGACCTTTCAGCCACAGGAGTTTTTATGAGTCAGATGCTGCTCAGCTGTTGCATTGCAGATGTCTTTAGCTAAAAACAAGCGTTCATTGAAAATCAAAGACTCTTCGTGAGTATAGGCGGCAGGAGCCTCCCACAAAACGTGGTTTTTCTTCTTCAAAGGGTTCTCCTTAGATTTGACTACAATAGATTACTTAAAGCTTGCCTGCACTGTGAAGCTGATTCAGAGCCAGCATGGTGTGGATCTGAAACAGCCCAGCTGTTCAGGACAAATTCACTGTCTGGTTGTTCTCATCCTGAATGTGAGTGCCTTCCTCTGAAGGGACCTAATGGAGAAGTTGGCTGTGGAGGGCTGTTTTGTGGAGTCAGGGTTCCAGCAAAGCCCTTGCTCTGTACTGACTACTCATGTGTACTGGTTTTCTATGTTGAAAGTAAAACAGGTGATCCCACACTCTGGTTTTTATGTCACGGTGGAAGGTGATAAAGTTTGTTTTAAATGCATGTGATATTTTACGGTTGTCAGGAAGCAAAAGTGTGGGTTAAAGTGCATGTGGTCTAGTCTTTGGGCACCCACTGATAGATCTAACACTATCATTGTAGTACAGAGAAGTCAGTGCTGGTGTGGGGAGGAGTCTGACCAAAAAGCAGAAGAGCTTGCATCTGCCAGGAACTGCTTGCCAAATGTGGTGTGTGTACATCCTGCCTGTCCCTTCGCAAACAGGAGGGCATCAACCAGCTGCCCTGGCATGAAAATACCTGACAAGCCCCCATCTCCTTTGCCTTTTGGATCTTTGTGTCTGGTTGTGTTCTCACAGCCTTTGACTCTCCATCATGATCCCTAATCTAAAAATCGTCTTTCCGTTCCTTTGGTTGCTTCAGTGTGGAGGTAAACAAATATTTTCTTTTTAATTCCTTTTGTTTACTCTCATGTTTTTCATATTAGAGCATTTCCAGCTGCTATCTTTTGCTAATTTCCAGAGATCCCCTCTAGGAATTTGCATGCTGCTGCTATTTCTGACTTTGAAGCATTTCAAAGCTAAGAGAGTGAATCCTCAAGAAAGGGGGAATGAGGGAGAAGGGTTAGATAACCTAAATAAAATGGTTTGGCTTTTTCCTTGGTATGTTCATTTCAACCTAGTGGCTTCTGGGATAATACAAGAAGATGAATCTCTCCTCTCTTTTGTTACAGTAGTGCTTAGCTGTGTCTTACAGAGACTATTTTCATGAGTGTTCTGCTATGTAGAGATGAGGAGAAGGATGATAAATGATTTTAAAAAATATGGCCCAGAATAAACTTACTGGGATTATCACTCTCACAGTGTCTGCAGGATTTTGTTACCACCTTTCCATGATATTGTAACTATTGTACACAGAACTGAGCATGTCCCTGAGGACTGTACTGTATCTCAGTTGCTTTTACAGCCAAGAACCTTTCTGTCAGGCTGTTGTCCCTAGCTGTGTGATCTGTAGAGAATTTTCCTTAACATATGGTACTTCCCAAGGGTCCTTTCTGGGCAGTAGCTGTGCCCTGTCTCCATTGTTGTCCCCCACCACAAATCCTCAGTGCTCAGCATTCAACAGTGTTAAGTCTGAGTTGCCTTTTCCAATGCCAGCTCCCGCTGTGCCGAGGTGATGCTGCTGTTGTGATGCAGCGTTAGTCTGTGGTGACAGAAAAGCAAGCCTGGCCATGCTCTGGGATAGCTTTAATACCTTGTTATGAGCCTGTTCATAGATGCAGAGCTCCAGGGAATCCCATCAAAAGCATAAATGGAAAAGCCTGCCCATCCCCTACTTTCTCTCTCTACCCTTTCTTCCCTCTTCTCTTTTCATGTCTCTGAAAGAATCCTTCATTTTGTGAGAGGGCTTGTAAGTTTCCAGTTCCCTTTCTCAGAGAGCCTCCTCTTAAGTTGCTTTATATGTGGTGTTATATCAGCTGACAAACAAATAGATCCAGACACTGATCCTGATTTTGAACCCAGATTTGGCTGGGAGCCAGAGAAGTCCTGTACCATAGCCTCCTTACTAGTCCACTCTTAGTTTTTTTTCCCTTTTATCAAACAAAACAGGGATTGAACTATGGTGTGGTTCCTCATCGTATTGGTTCTCTCTTTTAACTTCTCACATCATTGTCTACTCAGTTACAGTGATAGATCACTTTAAACTGCCTTGTATGTATTGGGAGGAGGCACATGAAGGGCATACTCTCTCATCTCTGCCTAAGATACTGTCATGTATAAATACTTAAGATCTGTATTCATCTGCAGATAATTTCCCATAGCTAACATTGAGACTTGTGCTTTGCTCCCATTTTAGAGCAGCAAAAGTGATTAAGCTGTGGCTTATTTCTCATGGCCCTGGTGCTGGCCCCCATACGGAATATGCAATTTCCTTCCTCACTTGCTTTTCAGAAATACACAGTCTCACTGATAACACCTGCACTGCCACAGAGCCATCACATGGCCACACATAGATTCCCAAGTGGGCTTCATACCTTGGGAGTTTCAGGAGACGTCCAGCTAGCATTTATCTTGGAAAATCACTTTCTATTCACCTGCTGTAAATATGTTCATACACCACTGCAAAATCACTTCACTTCCTGCTTCATTTCCTGTCTTTCTGCGTGCTGGCGTTGTATGGAGGAGCTCACGAGAGAAAAGGGGAAGCCTGTGAATGCAGCAGGCTATCGTGGATCAGACAGCAATTACCCAAGAGATGTGACAGATCACACCGGGCACGTGCTCTGAATCACTCATCTTCTGACAAGGGCCAACACCGTGTGCTACAGGCATGCTTCCTGATGTATGGTTATTTTCAGAGTGATCCTATCTTTGGGGTAGCCATCCTCTCCTCACTGAAAGTCAGGTCAGGTGACTGCTAACAATTATTATCCTTACAGGGGGAAATGTCAAAGTACAGCAGAAACCTCCAATCCAGGTTACCCTGCTCAAGGAAGGAATAACCATCCCCTGTGAAGTCAGCTTCCCTTACGTGCTGAAATACACCAAATTTTCAATCTACTATTACGGAATTAATTCACTGAATCAGAAGACATCTATCTATAAAAGTTCGAAAAGCGAAAACATTCCTCCTGGAAAAGAGAATACGAGTGCTACCTTATCTTACAACTACACCATAGCGCCACTTAAAAACACCGCTTCTACTGGCACATACTACTGCGAGGTCAAATGGAGGGGCGACCAAAAAAAGGGAAACGGAGTGTTTGTCCTTGTTAGAGGTAAGCGACCAACCAGAAAGGAAGGACAGGAGGTTAAAAATCAGCTGGATCTGGCTGTGAAAAAATGATCTTTGCTCTTTTTCTCTATCCTCACATGCTATGAATTCAGGTATGAGTAATGCCTAATACCCCATACTGCCTGCCAACAGGGTTGACTGCACAGGTGACCTGTGCTGCTGTTCCCAATGCATGGATGGGGACATGAAGAGACACTAATTTATATCTGCCCTTCCACAGCTCCTGGCAGTCAGAATCTGTCCAGGGCGCCTGAGCACTGAGTCGGATGGTCTTTTAGGTGTCAGTGTTCAGAAGACTGTGTGGTTTGTCCTTCAGCAGTGTGACAGAGGGAGTTGATAAGGTCAGTCATTAGGGTGATTGCTGTAATCACATGTACAGGTTCAGCATGCTCAGTGCTCAGTTTTAGGGACTCAGGAACAGGTTATGGCCTCACCGACATGTACCTCTTTTGCATTTGGTACAAGGAGTTGGTTGGTCTGTTAGTGAGCACTCTGGAAAGCAGTGGAAAGCTTGGTGCAGCGTAAGAGGAATGTTAAAGGAAAGTGGTAAGGATGTGCATGCTTCTGACTGGCTGGATGTGTTTTACTGACTGTTGGATATGAAGAACTTGTTAATGTAAATGCAAAGAACTGTGATGAAGTACCTTTGCTATACAGGTCAGAGAATGCCTGCAGTACCCATCCACCCAGTTTGTGTGGTCTGTGTGCATTCCACCATCTGTCTTCCTGCTCCTATCACAAAAGACCTTTGCCATCCTCTATTTACCAAATTTCTTGTCTCTCATAGTTATGTCACCTCCCTCTGTGAAGTAGACCTGCTTATATCCTGTGTCTTCTGTGTGATTCTTCAGCTGTACCCTGCTGTCTCTTCAGAGTATGTTTTGGAGGGTGTGCGCATTTCTGGCACCATATTCTGTACTCCTGTATTTTGGTTTTCTCAAGGCTCTTTCCAGGGTTAAAAATACAGTGGGGTTACTTCTCTCACACTGTGAACTTTCTGCCTTCTTTTTTACAGATACAGGATATGTAAATACCTCTTATGGATGGGAAATCCTTGTTACCCTTACTGTTCTTCTTGTTGTATTGAGCATCACCGCAACAGCTCTGTTTCTGTGGAAAAGAAAGGCAAGTAATAACCCAGCAAAAAGCAATACTGACCCATTCTAGGAATTAATTCCATTTGGAATTAGAAGTCCCCATGCTGAAATTTTCCATGCTGGCTGTCTGATTATTTTCTTAAGCTCAGTTTTTCTGAGAAGAAGAGATTGCAGGAAAGACAAAACAAGTGATTTGCCCATTAAAGAAATTCTGATAGTCATTTTGACTACAGCAGTGCTCTGCTTTAGAGCAAGGTCAGGACAAGGATCCCAAGGAAGCCTGTGTGAAAATTACAAGTGGGGGAAAAAGAGAGAGAGAGGGACAAGGATCTGAATATACAATCTCCAGGGACAGCTTCCATCAGCAGTGATTCTGTGAGGCTGGAAGAATGAGGCTCAGGGGGTAAACTGGAACTGGAATCTGGAGTGAGGAAGCACTAGGAGGGTCTTCAGACTGGATTGACAGAGCCCCTTGGGTCTCTGCCCCTTGAGCAGACTAGTGTCCCAGGTTGGAACCAGCTGGGTCAAAGAAGTGGAATCTGGGAAACTGAGAGCAAAAGGGAATACCAGGAGTGGAGAAGAAAGGATTTGGAGAGTGGGAGAAGAAAAGCCAAAACCAGAGTTGGACGATCTGGATGAGATGGACCTGTAAAAGACCTCTGGAGTCATGGTATTGGAATCCCTGTTGTTTGGAGGAAACCTATTGCTTCTACTACTGCCACCAGCATCATCTGCATTCTTCCAGAGATCTCAAGGCTGGGTTAAAAATGCCCTTCTGTCCTTTAGGATGGAATTTGGGATTGTTGTTTTCTAGGTGGAGTATGCCCCATAACTCCTTGAAGCTGCTCTCTGCCGCCACAGCAGCAGACCCTCTGCAAGCTTTTTTGTGTGCAGGCTGTGTGGCGTGTACAGTCCTTCGACTCCAAGGAGCATCAGGCTTCAGCACACACAGAGATCATGAGGTTGAAAACACAAAGGCAGCATTTGCAACCTAGCTAATCTCGTGAGACTTACCTTGCAGGCAGCCTGATGCAGGGGAAGGAGTGTAAGAGCCAGAGGTAGTTGGCTGGAGACAGGGCCCCATCCCTGTTTGCCTAGACAGTGTCTCTGTGCGGATGAGGAGGGGAGGCACTGTCACGGCTCACCAATTGGCATGTCTGGGTTTTGAGGTAGGCTAGTGAATCTCAGACTTATGGCCTCTCTTTGGGGTCTGAAGAGATTGTGCAGTCATTACATTTGCCCTCCTGCAGAACACATCCCATATTTCTCACCACAGCTTGCTCAGACCTGCTGGTTTAAAAATGTTTATCTTTAAGAGAAGCTATTTAGCATCCTCCTTAGTTACTAATGGACTGGAAAGCAGTTTGTCGTTTTCATGTGATGTGAATATAATCATCCCACTTCTTTCTGAATTAGAACAGAGATACTTAGCAAAGCCTTCTGCCTTTTCTGCCTCTTCTCTTGCTTGCTGAGCAGGGCTAACCCTTCTCTGTGTGTGAATGGAATGTGTTCATGGAGAACTCATCTGATGCAAGAAATATTTCAGACGAAGGGACCTTCTTCTGTCAACTCCATGCTAAACTTGTATCACTGACTGTATGTCACCGTCAGGTGCTCTTCTGTAGATTCTGTGTATTAGGAAAAGCTTCCCTACCAAATCCTGATAAAAATAATTGCATTTTGCCTCTCTAAAATTCCTCAATGCACTATGACCAGTGCCCTGCTATATTTCCTGTCATATAGCATTGTTTTGTGTTGCTCAGCACTTAATACACCCTTCATTCAGTAAGGTTTCAGTGGGAAAGTGCTTGATATGTACGCACAGAGCTCAGTTCTCCTTTCCACTGCTCCAGTGTCACTGGATTCTACACTTAACCATGCACTGAGGAAAGTAACCAGCACATACTGTGCAGACACTGCCAGCACTCTTTCTTGTGGAAGTATTTGGGAGGTGTGCGAACAACTGGTTTTGATAGGACTTTGGTGTTCATGTTAGCTTTGGGGAGATGTGGTTTTCTCCAAATGTTTCATTTGGTGTCTTGTCCTGAGCAGATGTTGTGCCCTAGAAGGAACCAGCCAAATATCCTGAGACAGAAGGTGGAAACACAGCTCCCTTCAGCCAGCCCACTACCACCTCCTATCTATGATGTGAGTATCAGAATCACCCTTCATCTCTTCTGTCCACATCATGGTACAACCCTTCCTTTCCCTGCCATGCTACAGACAATGCCAGTATCATGATGTGAAACATAAGCGATATCTTCATACCATCCTGGTCCTGGTGGCCTTGCCCTGCTTGGCTTCTCTCAGGACTGTGTGTGTCTCCATCCTGGTCCCAGTCATGGCCTCCCCAGTGCCCAAGCCTTGCCCCCTCCCTGCTGAGCAGCACCTTTCCCTCTGCCAGCAGCACAGAGCAGCAAGAGTGGGGCCAGGGAGGGTTCCTGGTCGAATAGGTAGAAGACTCTCCGAAAGTCAGGAAGGAAGAGGGACTGTCAGCCCCACCTTGTACTGAGAGAGTGTCACGAGGATATGCCCGTCCCTGTTGGAGAATGATGGCTCAGGAAAGGGGCAGAGACATGATCCCCTGAACAACTCCCAGCTGTTTTGTTTCTGCTGTGGCACCTTCACTAGTGCCAGTGTCACAGACCACTGAGCAGGCACACTAGTTAGCAGGGGGAAATGGGCAAGGAGAAAGTAAAGGGAGTTTCTTTTTTTAAGTATTTCCCTTTTCATTGTATAGTATCTCCTTTTCTGTTTCCCAAACTTAGGAATGCTAACTGCTCCCACTCCTCGAGCCCAGTAGCTGCAGTATCCTAGGTGGTAGGATTGAAGTGGCTCCCTAAAATGTCAGGCCTAGACCTCAACTACCTCAAGTAACCATGACTCCTAATCCCGTTTAGAACCTGTCCAGCTCCATTTTAAATGGTTTCCTTTTTCTCCATTTACTCCCGTGGGATAGCTGCTCCGCTAAGAAGGAGAGGGTTTGTTGTTTTTTTCCTTGTGATCTGTGAGACCAACGAGGAGGAATAAAATGAAAGTGAGTAAAGAAGGATGTTGCCTGAATATTAGGAAACCTTTCTTTCTGTGAGGTCTATAAGGGCTGGAAAAGTCTCTCCAAGGAAAACCTGTGAGCTCTGCTGCATTAATCATTTAAACTAAACAAAGCAAAGCTCTGGAGAATGTACTACAGAGAGGAGCAAAGCTCTGCCAGGGAGGCAGGAGACCTGATCAGGGGCGGATACCTGCAAGAGGATGGGCCTGCCCCTTCTCCTTCTCACTCTGGGGGGAGGAGGGGAGGGGGAAGCACCATTTTGTGCCCCTTTAGTTTTTGGAGTAGCAGTTGAAAAGCGAGTACTATGTATTGTATGTGATATATTTGTTATGGGCAAAAAGCAATGCTTTTGGTAAAGAAGGTTGCAGGTTATAAACCTTTTCATTGTATCAAGTAATTTCTTTTTAATTCAGGCTTATAAAAATCTGAATGGGTAGTTTCCTGCTGAAGTGGATGATTTCTGCAAGGAGACAAAAAAAAAATCAAATCCATTTCTCGCTCAGTCGGCCTCGTCATGCATCCTTAGCTCCATCTTAATTACATGTTTCATCATGTTCTTCTGTTCAGGCTCCACTAAGGCTAATATAGCAAGCCAGCAGAGCCAGCCTTAGGCGCAAGCAATCCCAGGAGCTGTCTGGGCCCTGTGCTTGTGGGAGCCCTATGGACCTGGCCCAAGCAGCCTTCCTGTGAAGCCTGTTAGCCACACACCAGCTGTGCATGGCTCCTGGCCAGGCCCGTGTGCAGGACAGGTGGCTTGGTTCTCTTTGGCAGGGCTGCAAGCAGCCTGGGACCATCTCCTGCACGCTGGGGGTATGAGTCTGCCCACAGGAGTTTTCCTCTGTTGTGGAGCAACTGCTGCAGTGGGGGAGCTTGAAGCAGCAACTCGCACTCCAGACAAGGCACAAGCACAGCCCTGCAAGGCATAATGGGCAGGGGAGGAAAGAGGGGGAGAGCCCTGGAATTGAAACCTGCATCAGATGGGCCCTCAGGACAGATGAAGGGAACAGAAAGTTGACAAACCTGATTTTCTTTGAATGATAACTCTGGTGCCCCACAGTTAGAGCTCTGTGTGGTGTAAATGCAGCCCTGCAAACTGTGTTTGAAACTAGGTGAGTTGTGAAAATCTACTGGTGGGTGTTGAACTCAGTGCTTAATTCATGGGGAGGGAAAAAAATCTGTGATCAGCATTGGGGTAATCTAAGGCAAGGAAAAAAAAGGAAGGGTAAGTGAGAAGTAACTCCCTTAGATGAGATGAGATAAAGGAGGTCAGAGATCAGGGGCTGGACAGGAGGCCAGCATATGTCAGCTGTGCTATCTGTGTGGGAAAGCAAGAGGTTGGAGTCTGGAGGAAAGTGAGGCCAAGGAAGCACAGTATCCTTGCAGGTCTGAAGCGGAGAGAAAAGCAAGCAGCACTGGACATCAAAGTAACAGATGCTGTTGGAACTGGCTGGCACAGATCATTAAATGCTTGGTGTTATCCTGCATGGTAGCAAGGCTGATCCCTGGTGTGGGAAGGGTCCTAACACCTTCTGCAAAGCTGTCCTGCTGAACATTCCTGGGAGCAAATACCTTCCTCAGTGGCTCTTCCAGGTGCCGCTATTTACTGTGATCCCTGGAGGTGGCTGTATGCTGTGAAAAGCATACAAAGGGCAAAAAGCCTGGTAATTAGGGGGCAGCTGGGAACCTGCTTTGTTTTCTCTATACTGCTTTTCTTGACCTCTCAGTCCTCCTGCAGCCTTAGAGTAGCTCTACCTCACTGCACTGCCCAGAACCAAACCTGTAAATCCTCTGACTTCCAGTTTCACTGCTTAGTTAACGAGCAGCTTGGAAATAACAATCTGAGGGACTTGCTTCATCTGCTTTACACTTCAAACAAGCTTTTTTGAGCAGCAAACAGAGCTCCTGCAGTGCAGATGCAGTCAGGTTCCATAGCACAGGAGCTTTTCCAGGTGTGAGGGAGACAGGAGGCTGCTCAGGCATAGGAAGGCATCTGTCAGCGGGGAGGAGAGTGGCCTGTGTGCCTCCACTGTGACTGTAGCAGGTGATCAGTGACCAAGTAAAAGTAATTAACTTGCAAACGGTGGTTGGAGACACCAGCTCTTCAACTGACTGGAAAAGGACTAGAATTGTTAACAGCCTCCATAGGAAGAAGGCATGTGGAGGGAAGGGATTTTTTTCTGAAGGTTAAACACCTTGCTTGCAAGTGGCTTGAGACTGGAGTAGAGAGAGTCTGCCAAGGGAACATGAAGCCAGGCTTCTGGAAGCTCAGCACACAAGACCTGGTCCTCACTGTGAGCATCACAAAGAGAATTGAAAACAAGTGTGGGGAAATAGAATTTTCTGTGTGCACATTTGCACATGCGAATGGTGGGGATGTCTGAGTAAGCAAAGCAGGTTTTTGGGAGCAGGAAGCAGGCAGGTGAAATAATTTGACTGTTTCCAGAGTAGCAGTGGGAATGTGAGAGCTGTGTGGTGCCCCATTCACTGTGGCCAACTCATGTCTAAGTGCCTGTTTATTCCAAGGCACACTCTCAAGTGCTGCTTTTCTCTCCTCTGGTTCTGTTCAAAGCACTGTCCTGCTGGCCATGGTCCTTAAAGATGCTGAGTGTTTGCAACTCTGCATGAAATTATGAGGGTTCAAGTGATTGGCAGCCCCCAATGAAGCCTCCATGTTTTGCTCATCCTCACTGCATTACAGGGCTCCTCGCTCTCTCCACTAATACCATCTGCCCCTCTTGCAGCCAGAGCTCCTCCCATCTTCTTGTTGCCAGAGAAACAGCCACCTTGGCAACCTGCTGTCATCCTTGAAACACACATGGAAAAGTCCTCATGATTTTTATGTTTGATCCTTCAGGCAGATCTGGAATATCACTCAAACTGACATGCATCTCCTGTGACACGATTACCTGGGGGACAACGGGTGCATATACATGCAGGGCGTGTGTGTTTCTCTGTGTAGCTGAGTGGGATCATGGTAATGTTTGAGGGCCGGGGAGCATATGGATTTTTTTATTATTATTTGCTCACTCGAAGAAGAAAGGAGAGTTTTGGCTGGGGAAAAAAAAAACCCCAACAGACAATAAATGGAAACTGTTCATTTTTGACAGCCTCTGTGTTTCAGGACCCCCAGCCTCTCCTGTTTTCTCACCTTTGTGTTCCCAGAATAATCATGAGCGAGAGCATGTGGTTGTCAGGCACATAAACAATCTTGAGTGATGCAGAGCACTGCCTCTTAGTTGTGGTCCCCCTGGTGCACAACTTTGCATTCCGGGACAATTTTGGAGGAGAGGGAGGTAGGAGCATTGGCATTCTTCTCCACCATTTACACAGGGATAGGTAACATCAAAGCCTGTCTCTGTAAGCCTGAAAAAAAAAAAAAAGATGATGCAGCTGCACTGTAGGGATTTCAGGGGCAAAGGATTTTCTGTTTGCCCAAGTTAAGGTCAGGAACTTGAAAATTTTGGAGATGGCAGGGGTTCCTAAAAAATGTCAGGCATGAGATGGGGAACAACCCAGTGGGTAATTAGTTAAAACCGAAGTCTTTTATTTGATAATTACTTTCTTTTCTTCTCTGTGCAGAGCCTGGATGTGCAGCAAGTTGATGTCTATTGTAGCCTCGAGAACAACACAAACAACCCACCACATGGAAAGAGTCCTGCAGGCAAGGTAAGAGCCAGAGCTGTGCTCTTGGAAAGTTCCTGTATGCCCTGGGCACCTAGGGAAAGAGACTCCACATAATCTCACGACCTGGCAGGCAGTTAATGTGTCTCCAGTCCCACCAAAAGGGGAAAATGGGATATGGCATGCACTTACCAGCTGGGCTGCACATGTAGGCTGTCTTCCCTCTTCCAGCAGAACGCTGGCTCCTGTAGCTCCACCAGTTCTGGCACTCAGGGTTTTGTGCAGATGCTTTGCTGTGTGACGTATGCTGAAAGGCACCGAGGGGTTTGGCATCACTGCTCTCTCTGAACAAGGCGGGCATTCACGAGGAGTTGGGCAGGTGCTGGTCCTGTTATTTCCCTTTCCAGATTATTTAGGCAGCTGAGACATCCTCTGGGCTGAAGGAATCTGTGCACCAGCAGCAGACCCTGAACACAGCTTTCCTCTCACCAGCATTAAGCCCCTGAGAGCCATTTCATGGTAGCAGAAGCTAAGATGGTTTGAGCAGAGGCTGGGCTTATACAATCTCTGCTGTCAGCTCTGGTGCTGAGGAAAAGGCAGTGTGGGTATGTTTTGGACTTGAATTTTCTTGTTGGGCTGAGAATTATGAGTGAGAGACAAGGAACTAAATTCACTCATACTGAAAATAGAGGCAACTAGGAATATGCAGGTGTAAATTAGTTGTGGGGGCCAAATGAAGCAGAACAGAGGCCCACACAGCCTTCTACCCTGCCTTTGGCAGGCATCAGCTGTTTCATATGGACAAAACTTGCATCAGGCACCCCAGGGAACGTTTCCTTCCTGTCCTCTGAATCGAATTTTTCTTTTCTTCTCCAGACCTCTTATCTGCTTAAAAAATATATCCTCTTCCAATCCTAGAAAATGTCCCTGGAAAACATCTGCTGCTTTCTCCCATTAATGTTCTATTGGGGAGAGTTTCGCTGGTTGCACCAGCCCTCCCTTTCATAAAGGACAGTATTTTCCAGTGTCTGAGACATTTTCACAACTCCCACCTTTTAGGAAAAGGTGGTCTAAAATCAAGCATCTTATGTATCACAGCTGCTTGTCATGTGGTCTGGTCTCATGGCCACTGGCCTCCTGCAGTTACTGCTGTGACACCACCATGGTGGTGGTAGCAAAAGCAGTGGCAGGGGAAGGATGGGTTGTCTTACATGACGCACTGGAAAAGAGAGCATCCCTGCATTTGTATTTTGCTGCACTTTGAATTATTTGGATAGGGTTCCTCTTTCTAATCCTGTTTGTTCTTCTATACCTTTACCAACTGCCCCCTCTGAAATGATTCAGTCGGGATGGTAAGATGAAGTATGTATGGGGTTTTTCCCTTCCAGAGCTGTTTGGGCTGTGCTGAGTTGCTTGTATGTGGCCCACACTGTTCAGTTGCTGCTTGGAGCGACAGAGGGTCTGTAAACAGCAGCAACAAAGCAACAGCAGAGGAGCATTCATGTTTGAGTGGGTCTGGTGCCGGCAGTCTTGACCAGGGTGGGGTAGAGGTCAAAGCAGAAGTGGGAGAAAGAGAGGAGAAACAAGCAGAGAGGGGATGGGATGAACTCTCAGACTGAGAGCAAACAACTCCAAGTGCCCTCAGTTCTTGTGCTGGTCTGGGGAAGTGTGAGTGGCAGGATCCCATGAGCTCAGCACTGGAAAGTTTGCATTATCTACTGTGGTTGCAAGCGCCTTGTTTAGCTTCCCTCAGTCACTCTGGGCTGTGACCACTTGAGACACTTGTCCTTCAGCTGTCTTTGCCAGGATATAAAGTGGTGTATTCCCTAAGAGTGAGACTCGTGGATCAGTGGGTTTGGCCTGCAAATAGGAACTGAGACTGCTGAACAGCGGCTGGCTCTGCTTCAGAGGGTCCAGCCAAACCCTTGCTGTGGGATGCTGCACAACTGAAGGGGAGCTATAAAGGGAAGCAGGGCAGAAAGGCTCTGAAAAGGACATTTGCATGCTGTCACTCTGGACTGTCGGCCAGCTTGGATAGCAGTGGGTTAATCCTGCATGCTTTGGAGGTGCCTCCACTCAACACTTTCAGTGTTTCCCTTTGGTAGTGGCAACAGAGAAAATGCTAGTGTAGGTAGGGCTTAGTTCAGCTGGTGGCATTTTAGCTACTTGCTGTGTAACCTTGCTTACAGCAGGCCTGTGCCACACAGCACTTAAAATATCAGTCTGTCAGCACCTTGTCTACACAAGGAACGGTCGTGAGGAATAGACTCAACTGTTGAAGAAACAGGATTGAGGAGGTCAGGGAATTCCTCCTTCACAGAATCCAAAGTGATTTATTTTCTTACTGAGTCCAATTTTCCCTCCCTCCCTGTCTGACAGGTTTTTTGGGGAAGAGTGACTAGTAAAGGAGGCATCTTTATCCCTTGGGCTGGATTAGTCACGTTCATCTCTGGTGAAGCAGCATTTCTCACTGTACTGGCTTCTGTTTCAGCAGATCACTTATAGCCATTTCTAACACAACAAATGTCAGTGTCTGCTTATTAAGAATTAATTCATCATCTTTTGAGTAATTTTCCTCCATTTCTTTTTTCTCCTTTTCATCATTCTGCAGATACCTAAGAAGCAAGAAGCTCTAGAAGAATTCTCTGATACATTGTATGAGAATATCTAACAGGGGAGATATCTGACCCTATGTGGACCAGACATCTCCCTGTACGGCAGAGCTACTCTGTTACATCCCAGATGAGATGCAGATACATGCAGAGATCCTCAGTGACTTCAGAGCACAACCACGAGGGAATTGTGAACCCCTGGCCCCTTCTAAACTGCCCTTCATTAACAACAGAATGTATCTGTTAAAATCCCTCGGGGCTCAGTCTGCATTGATGCAGCAAAGCTATTTTGCAACAAAGCTGTTTGATGCAAAAGAAAAGCTGCTTTTGTCAAGCACTTATCTTGGGAATGGGCAATCTGTGAAGGTTTCTCTCACCTGCCCCAGCTGAAATACTTAATTTTCGATCCTCTGCAAGTAGTAGGACAATCCAGAAACTTCCCTGTTTGCTGGCTTGATGTTCCAATCCTGACCTGCAGCTGCCCGTCTGATCCTGTGCTTGTGGCTTTGCCGAAATGACCATCAGGACTTCATGCATAGTTTAATCACATCCAAGCATCCACCTGGCCATTTTCCCTTTCTCAGGAACCCGACAGCAAACAGCTTTCTCATAATCTGTTAATCCCATCAAGTAGTCACAGATGCCTGCTGCGACCTTACTCGGGCGACTCAAATCAGTGCCTCAAGAAAATGCTTCCCCTTCAGCAATATCAGCAGTACACGGTGAGGACTGGATGCACCGGAGGAGATAAAGGCAGAGAAAAGGCACACAGAGAAAAAAATACCCCTTTCTGACAACGTGTGTCAGTAACAGTGCCCATTCCAGAACAAGAAAGAGGAACAAGGACATGGGAACGTGAGGAAACTCCCTTGCTGGGGCTGCATAAACCAGGCGGCTCTGGGGCCAGGTTCCAGCCTGCAGAAGTCCACGTGGACCTCCACGGTTTCTTTTTCTTCTTGGCAAACGGCATTGTTATCAATTGGGATTTGGAGCCTCTGTAGGAGCTGGCATGCTACCTCTGCCCCATCAAAACCAATAGGTTTGCCTTTGTTTTAGCTGGCTGCTATAATGACTATAAAGCTCCTTTACGCTCCCACCATACATTATTGGCCAGGGAGTCCAGTTCTGAAACTTAGAATGACTGGAGGAAGGAGGAGGGAGGCCTTAGAAGTGAATTTGCTATCCTAGTTCTTTCTCCCCTGACAGCTGGAACTTGCCTACCATTTGTGCTGATGCATATTCTGGTTCTGATAGGGAAGAAGTTACATTAAATATCCGTATAACATGATCAAACCAGCAGATCAAAAAGCTGAGGCTGTTTTATCTCCTATTAGAACACAACAACGAAATAACAACCAAACAAAACCAACCCCAAATAAGAATATTCAGCATAACTTGAGAAGAATAGTAGAAGCCTCTTTAAAGAAGAAGATCAAATTAAAATTGAGCTCCAGGGTCATAGGACCCTCTCTAGCTGAAGATAATGTTGCTATGTATCAGAGATAGAGGCTATGGAAAATGTCTCCAGGGCCTCCAACCTTCCTATACTATGTTTAAAGAGATAATCCGCTTATTGCTTTGCTCTTTTTATTAGAAAAGATTTCAAACATGTAATTTGGACTTTCTTTAACCACAGAAAATGCTTTTTCTCTTCCCAGTGCTGAGGAGTTCATTTCAGAAAAGGCAATGAATGGACAGCATGGCTGATTAGACCCATTTATAATTTGTTAAGTGATCACAACAATCACAAATATTTTTGAAGTAAAAAGCTTTAGATTTTACTAATATGACCAGGAAATATGTGTGTTCACGGAAGAATTTACAGAGGATTGTAAAGATACAACAATTCCTTTCCTTAACAAATTTGAAGAAATGATGAGATGAATTATAAATATGTTGCAGTATGGCAATAAAATATTCAGCAGATGCTGGAGAATTAGATGAAAAGTAAAAACTTTCAAAATAACGATGCTTAGGTTTTGTTTTGTTTTTTAAATTTTATAAATGCTAAAAATACTGGATGCTACTGGAAATTTCCTGGCAGTGATCTCTCTTTGCAGGGAGTTGATTTGTCACGTGTTTTCTGTTACCTTTTTAAGTAGCATGTTTCTTACATTTATGCCTGAACAATTCTATAGATTAAAAAGCTGAAGCTGTTTAAAATAAAACATGAGAGAAAGAATAGTATTTGGAATGGAAAATGCTATTCTAGAACAGTCAGTGCTGAAGTACTGGAAGAATCACACCAGGTTCTGATCAATTAAGTGAAAAAGTAAAAATTTCTAGGAAACACTGGCAAATATGGGGATTTGGGCTGTGTGCCAGACTTTGTCAAAATCTGGATGGCGGTTGCTGTGTTGATTTCAATCGTTTTTGGATTGGCTCTGTGAGGAAGGCTAAAAGGCTACTGCATGAGAAAAAGGAAGTTTAAAGCTATGAGGCCACAATATAAAATCACTTCTTTGAGAAAGAGAAAAACATAAAAGCAGAAGGCTGTGAGAGCAGGGATGTTTTAAATGGTATGGGGTTTTCCAAGGTGGTATGAGGAAATGCCTGAAGGAACAGGTAGGAGAGACTATGAAATACAATTTATATAATATTGGTATAACCACTTTGTAGCAGAGAGTCATTTGATCTTTTTTTGTCGTTTGGTCTTTTTGTCTTAGCTGGCTCTGTGGCCCATGAGAATAGATGCAAAAAAATGAGTACTAGCAAGAGGAAACATGTTCATTTCCAAGTGTTAGGCAATTGGGGAAAATTTAAAAAATGGAATTATGGACCAGTTTCCCCAGCTCCACAAATATGAGAAGCAATGACTGGCTTATTGTGTTCACCCTATATATTTTGCATTAAACTCAATCCTAAGAATGGATATCTCTTAAAAACTTAAAACTGTGTTTCTGAGGCCGTCAGCTCCACTTGCTTCCCCCAGCATGGTGCTGTTATGCACAGAGCAGGCTCCCTGGTTATAGTGGTATAACCTTTGATTCCCAGGTGTTGAATTATCCTTTTCTCTGGACAGGATTTCAGGGAAGACCTGTTATCAAAGTAAGCAGTGGTATGAGGTGGAAATGCACTGCCTGCCTTCTTCTAAAGGAGGTGCTGTGTTCGGACTGGAATCCTTTGCCTTCTTCACCAGATGGGAGCCTTTGGTCCTGAGAGTGCATTGCCTTTAAATGGACTCCACAGAGCTTTACAGCAAATCCTCATTTGAGAAGGAAAAACCAGGGTGCACTTGAGAGGTTTGTTGATTTGATGTTTTTCTGCAGAGAACAAGCTCTTGTACTGTTTTATCGTATGAAACAGTGCAAACTATATTTTGCCTTTATTGGAAGACAGGGTCTTACTGTGGTGGATAATGCCAGTCAAACACACGTCCAAAGTGTTCTCCTTCATCACTTTTGTCTTCTCTTCTTTAGCCTTCTCTGGGGTGTCACTGCTGTAAAGCATCTCTAAATATCCAGCTAGGGCTGGTTCTTTATCAAGGGAAGTGCTTGACTGAACAGCACCCAAGAGAAATGGTTGCTATGGCTCTGGTTTGCACTGCTGTCCTACCCAGCAGTGCCCTACAGGTGTGTGAGTCTGGGCCAAGGGCAGGGGTCTCTTGTCCCAGCTGGGCTGTCTCTTGGAAAGACTTGGTGTTCTTTCAGCCCTTGGCCATGCAATATTATGACCCTGTGAGACCAGGATTTAGGGAAGGCAGTGAGTGAAGCCACCAGATGGTGCCCTAGGTCCTCTCTGCTCTCTCTCCTGTCCCCTGCATGCCCACATGCCCCCGCCAGCTTCCCTGGTAACCCCCAGACTACAGACTCCCTGGGGCTGGGCAGCTGCAGCCATGCAGAATATCCCCAGCCATGACTGTCGTCTACCCCTGGGGCTGGTGACTCTGACACTCCTCAAAAGTCTGCACCATGGCCCAGGTGCCCCCAGCACTTGTGAAGAGATGGAGGCAGGACAAGCTCCCCTCTTTTGCATCCATGACGTCTGGAGCAATTTCTTCATCAATGTCTTGGCACAGGACTGCCCATGCGAGAGACAGGAGAGTGGCTGCTGACACCATCACTGGGTCAGAGTGGCATCTGAAAGGCAAAATCAGCCAGATGTTGGCAGGTGCTTGGAATTTGCCACCACTTTCTTTCACCATTTGGAAATGGCATCTTATCTTAGGATTGGGAAAATTTACTGTCTGTCTGTGGTGAAAAAAAATCTTTTCACCATATGCTGCTTCTCTTCTTTACTGTGTCAGGAAACTGATGAAGGCTCAGATATTGCTCTTTCTGTGTGTTTGGATTCTGTGGTGGTCAATATTTGCAATGCATAGTGACATATCATTGAGACTTTATAAAGAAAAAAGGAGCAGTTCAGAGAACACCAGTGAAATCCAAGAGAAGAGAAGAATGTGAACTTTCAGTGTCTTCTCTAGCTTGATTCTCAGGCAACCCAGGCTCCACTTACGGTGAGGGATGAAATGCTTTTCTTTGTTAATGATAAAGTAGGAATGCAGATTACTGTTAGTAACTAGTATGTCACTAGGTCCATCACTGTTAATAACTAGGCCTGTAAGCTCCTGGAATGTGTTGCAAGCTGTGAATCTTCAATGTTCACAGCATCTGTGCATCACAGAGCTGCCACTATGCAGCTGCCTGGGGACAAAGTGTGATGGTGCTCTGACAATGCCAGGCAGGTTCCTGTGGGAAGTGACACAGAGAAGCTGCTTCTGAGTGAAGGACTGTTTCAACAGGAGGGTTCCAGGACAAAATCTTTCTCACTAGCTGATGAACCTCTCCTAGAGCTCTTCTTTTCCTTCAGCTTTCTGAAATATGTGGGTTGTATTGTATTGCTCAGGGCCACATGAAGATTTGGATATACAGCTGGTAGGGCCAGGCAGGTCAGCCACCCTTCTTTAAGGAGTTAGAACATAATTATCCAAATTGGAACAGGGTGAACATGAAAAAGCTAACATATGGGCTTCTTCAAAACGTTATGTCTTTTAATAACCTGTCAGGGCCTCTGGTTTCTATCCCGTCTGAAAGATTCATCTGCCTACAATTTTGTGCAATGATATCTGAGCACTTCCAGGGGTAATAATAGTATCCAAAATACCTGTGGCACAGTGAGCTTCCCTCCCTTGTGAGAGAATTAGTGCTGTAATGCCCATAATGGTGCTTTTGGCACTGACGCATGCTATTAAAATCAGAGGTTTCTGAAGTTCTTGCAAGGCTCAGTATATCATTTCAGCTTCATGCATGGAAAAAACGGAGACTCAGGAGTCTGACTGACTTTTCTAAGAGCGCAGAGCATCAGAGGTGAAGTTTGCAACGGAATTCAGGTTTCTGTGTTCTTAATTCTATCAGGTTGTCCAGGAAGAAGCAGTGTCTGGGTAGGTAAGAGCTGCTGAACTACTTATAGTTTAGGGAAAAAGAAAGTTTCTTCCTGAGTCACCAGCACTTTACTTTTCATTTTTCTTTGCTCATACAGGTATCAATCTGGCTCACATCTGCCTAGCTGAGGTAGCAAAGCTGCAGAAGTTACTCCTCTCTTTTATAGAGGCATCCACCATGTTGGCAATAAGGAAAGCTCATTAGAACCAAATTACCATAGAAAGTTGAAATACGTATGCTGTAATTCCCCAAATAAATGTTTACAGAGGGAATGTGCTGAGTTGTTGTTCATCCCAGCCATGAAGTCTTTCTGATTGCTGAAGAAGTTCTTGAGCTCATGGAGAGGAAAGCAAATGACGGCAGCTGACTTGCAAAGGCTCTCTCCACTCCCAAGGAAGGGAGGCAGGGGAGTCCCTATCATCACAACATTAGATTCTGGAGAGGGAGGTGTGAGGAGAAGTGATAATGCTGATAATTATGTGAATGGAAATGCTTGCCATTCTTTTTAATGTTTAAAGGAAACCACAGTTTTGAAGTGATGTAATTCCTGCTCAGTTGGGTGTTTATTCAAGCAGTTCAGTGTAATGCTGTGCTGGCACATGGGGGGAGAGAAAGCAGAACTTCACCTTGGCTCATGCTCTTGGGATTTCTGTACACTTACACACTCATTCAGGTAAAGGCAGGGTGTGAATCTGAAGTACACAGCTCTTCCAGCATAGCCCTGTGTGCAGGCTGGCCCTTTGCTAAGGAATGTGCAGAACGCAGATGGGGCTTCTGAAGGAACCACTTTAATAGAAGGAATTGTGACTGTTCTCTTCAAAAGATTTAAAATCTTGCTGTCCATAAAAATCAAGTTAGCTATTTTGGGTTCTTGAAGAGCTAAAATGAATGCAGCATCTCTCATTTACAGCCATGACAAGTCAGTAGATATCAATTCTTAATTGCTTGATTAATCTTGATCTTTCAGATCTGACAGTGCCTGTCCAAGCACGTAGACAAGATCTATATTTAAAAGAAAAGAGAAAATGCTTACTTTTTCTTATTTTTTCTTTTTCTTTAAACATGGTCTGCAAGGTAAGAGCATGAAATTACAGAGATTTGTAACATATGTTGTCCTGAGAAAGATGGACCATTAAGCAGAGTGCAAATAAAACAGTCACAGGTTTGTGATAAGCCAGGAGAGGTGATGAATTAATTTTAGCATATGCTTCAGCAATTCTTTACAAGACTATGTCAAATACTAGTACACTTACATTTGCTTTATATTTGTGTGTGTTAGACCAGTTTTTTCATTTATGTAAATAAGCAGAAAGGTTTCCTTCATGAAGATTATGACATTTCTGTGTAGAGAAAGACAATTTAATATAGACCAAATTAAAAAAAAAAAAAGAAAAAAAAGAAAAAAAAAGACATTCAGACTCTGTATAGAACATTTATAAAATTATTTGGGCTTTTTTCCCCCCCTCTTTTTTCTGCCCCCCAGCAATGAGTGTGTGGCACATCTAGGCTGAGCAGCGACATGGTGTATCAGCCCTTGCTTTGAAGCAATATATTATACTGTCGGGTGTCCTTTTCTGTATGACAGGCAGGCTAGAATGTATAATGGCACATTGTGATGTAAAGGTGTTACATCCTATGTTACATCTTATCTTGGTCTCATCCCTCTAATTATGGAATATTAAATATTTTTAAAATTCTAATTAACTGCTCTGTCTGCCGCAGACCTCAGAAGAGTGCTGTCCAAGACATCTACTCAAAGGTCTGTGTAATCCAAATGAATGTATATTAAAACATCACTGCTGTTTTTTTCCAGGTGGTGAGCCAGTGACATCTCAAGGAAATCATAATGATAAAAGGGGAAAATTCTGACAATAGACCTCCCCCACCCCTCAGCCCCTCTGAAAACAAGACTTCATCCATGGTCACCCACATGGTTATTTTGGTTTACAAGTGCCTCCAGAAATGGTGTGGAGAAGGGAAATTTCCATGTTCTGGGCTCAGACCTATTACTCTGCAGATGTCCCAGTCAGCGAGCAGTTAAATGGTCCTAAAGGCTTATTGTCCTTGTGTAATCCTTTCCTGCAGTCAGGGTTTTTTTAGTGGTTTCTTTTGTGCTTTGCTCCATAGTCTTGTGTGAATCAGGTGATGTAAGCTCCTGTGGGATGCTATCTTGCAGTCTTGTAGATGAATGTTTCCTTTACTTAATTTACTTTATATTTATACCATTTTTACTCACTCAGACAACCCTAAACAGTCTTTCTCACTCCCTGATGCTTCTGCGCTCCTGAAGTTCCTATCTGCAATTCCCGTGATGCTCTTCACAGTTGTTATTTGGCCAACCTACACATGCTGTAATCCCTTCCAGCTTTTTGTGTTCTTCCTTTTTTATTTCCCTCCAAGTTGATGACATCTAGCTAGCACCACGTTGTCCAGAACTAAACATGTCTTCGAACTGTGGTCTCACCACTATATTAAAAAATGGGACTATTGCCTGTATCTCTGAGAAGAGGTCTCTACCTTTACAACCCCAAATTAAATTAACTGCATGATTTTTGCTGCCATATCACATTGCAAAAATATATTAAATCTGCTGTCTCCTGTCTCCCCGGGGTCTTCTGGCATTTCTGCTTTCAGTGCTTGAGCACAGATGACTCCTCTCTTCACCTCAGTTTCTGTCTTTCAGTAGCTTGTATGTTGTACCTACTGCCTTTGTAGACACGTGGGATCATTCAGGGTTCCTCTTTGAGGAGCAGCAGTGTGATTCCTTACACATAAGTAAATTCCCTCTATTTTTTTAGCATGAAATAGTCTGTCTCCGCCATTTCCCTTCCAAGCTGTCCTATGATAATCTGCCTCAGTGTAATTAAAAGGCACGTTACTCTTTTTGGTTTCCAGATTTTCCTATTTATAGCTGTATAGAGCGCTGGCCTGTATGTTAATAATCTGCCACAATCTGTTTGAACATTGCATACTGAGAATCACAGGTTGAAACTCTTTTTCTGGAGAAAGGAAAATGCTGTTCTTTCCTTAGGAAGTTTCTGTCCCAAATGTCAAGAATATGGATTAGCTTTTCTTTGGTGGGGAATGACATAGTAAAATGTTGCTTTGTGTGGGGGACTGTTTCTATGGGTGGTGCAACACTGAAATTAGCTTTCTTGGGAAATAAGGTCTATCTATCACATAAACTGCCATTGTCCTCATTTTATTTTGGGTAAACACAGAGCAACATGAATAGAGAAAGGGGATGAAACCATCATGAAACCAAAACTTTGCTCCTGCATAATTTTCTTGATGGGGAGAGAACAAAACAAAAAATCCCCACAAAACCAAACAATAAAAAAACAACAAAAAAAAAGAAACCCAAACCCTTCATATGACAGATGGTAGTCAGATCAGCTAATGCAGTCCTAGAAGGAACTTGGATATTATGTTTATGAAAACAGTGTAAGAACTGATACAGAAGGGAACACATTTTATCATATTCTACTTCATAGATAAGAGAATATGGAAGAATCGGTTAAGGCAAGACATTAAAATGGTATTTTAGCCATGATGGTCTAAAGATCTTAGGGAAGTAAGGTTTGTGGTGAAAGGTAATATCTTGTATTAGATAGAGCTGATAGAGCTGGAAAAAGCAAACAAGCTATTGGGCTCAGGGTCTTTTTATCAGATCTGACAGAAAGCAGCAATATTCAAGCTAACTACAGGTTAGATGCAATTGCTCTTAGTTTAATATAATTATATTAATCAATTTTCCACTTGAGAAAAAAAAAAAAAAAAAGAGCACCTATGAAGTGGAAAGGGATGTAAACAGCAGTGACTGACAGGCTGCTGGTTTTATCATGGACCTCTAGCAAAAAAGGGCTGTTTGTGTTGGTGACAAAGGAGAGGTCAGCAGGGAGGCTGTAACAGGCTAGGCAGGCAACATCTCCCTTAAATCCACAGCTTTAGTATTGAGGGATTATAAGTTTTAATGCCAAGCTGTAGCTTTGGGGAAGGTTTTGGTCTGCTTTGGGGTAAGGATTGAGGCGTTCATGTTGTTGTAGTCTGACAAATACTCTCCTAATGTCCTTTGCTGGCCAACTGTACGTGTTTGTTGTAAGACAGCAATTATTTAGTTTCATTCACATGGTTTCTGTGGGGGTATCTCATGTGCTGGATGAAGTGATGAACTGTAGAGATTTGGGACAAGTACATGCAGGAACAAGGAATTTTGGCAGATTTGCTGTGGGAGGAAGGGCATTGATTATGCAGTCTGTGGAGTGACGTATTTCATATTTGATGCTCTAGTGGTATCTGGTTCTATTTCTTATGTTTGCATCTGTCTGTGGATTTGTAATGAGTTGCAAAAAAGAAAGCCTGAAGGTTGGGAGGAGAGACATGGGGGGAAAACACCTTTTCAGAGCCAGTAGTTTAAGAGATTATTTTATGTGTGGATTTTAGTGTGGAGTATTATCATCAGCAGGAGCACATGGTTGCAGGGGAGAATGGTACAGCAGAGACTAAAATAAAAAGCAGAAAAACAGATTGGCAGAAAGCTAATGTGGTTAGAGACTTTGCCAGTCCCTGTTAATTTTGGTAGCATTAGAACACTACCAAAGAAACCTTGACTCCTTGAAAAATTATTTTCCGAAATTGTTGTTGTTGTTGCCATGGCCTTAGAGTAGTAAATTTCTATCTGTTTTATGGAAGAGTGACCTTTGTGTATAAAGCAGATCGCTGGTGTTCCCCTTGGAGCAGGTGTAACAGTGTCTGCAGGACCGTCTGAACCTCACAGCCTTTTGTTGTGCTCTGAGTAGCTGCTGGTCATACTGCATCTGCTTTATAGAGCAAGTTTGATGGTCTGCAGGTTCTCGTGTATGTGCTGGCTTGTGGAGTGCCATTTTTAATGGCAGCTGTGGTGTCTAGGGAGCTGATGCTTGTGGAAGAGCAATCTTGGGATGCTCATTGAATTGGTGGTTGCATATGATGAGGGAATCCAAGGTTTTCTGTGCTGTCTGCGTTTTTGATATAAATGTCACCTGGGTTTCCTTTACAAGGCCTGGCTTGGTGGTGTTGGATTTCAGTCTTGGATTGTGAAGAAAAATGGCATATTGGGGTTTTAAGGACCTGCAGGAAGGTAATCTCTCTCTGCCCCCTACTTGGAGTTTGGCAAACAAAAGATAACTAAATGCTCTCTGTAGAAAGCTGGATACTTGCTGCATGATGGAGCAGACACAAAAATTTCAAATGGTTCAAAAGCAGAAATACTGAATGTATTAAAAAAAAAAAAAAATCCTTTGGGAGCTGTTAAATATGAAGACCCCAGCTATTGGGAAGTGCTTGACCACAGGATCACGGTCATGGAGGGCGTCTCCTGGGCAGCATCACGTTTTTTGTAGCTACTAGGGTTAGTCTGCTCTCAAAGGCAGGATGCTGATCTGATCCAGTACTGCTATTTCTCATATCTCTTCTCGAGAAAACGGGGGGTTTTCCTCTCTGTCATTGCGAGCCCCAACTAGAAAGCACATAATTACGTTTTTATGTACTTTCCTGACTGCTGCGGCAGGCCCGGGCCTGTGCATCGGGGCCCGGAGCGCACGGTCAGCAGCCTCAGGAGGGGAACAAACCCCCGCCGGCTCGGGGCTCCGCGTTACCACTCCCAGAGCGGGGGGTCTGGCGGGGGCAGGACGGCCCGCAGGGCAGCAGCTCCCGCTCCAGGCAGGCAGCGTTCCGCCGCCAGAGCCCTCCGAGCCCGCCCCGCCGCCGGCTCCTCCTCCCCCGCCGCCGCCAGCAGCCAGTCGGGCCTGAGACTCGCGCCCGGCTGCGGGGCCTGCGCTGAGCGCCGGCCGAGGGCGGCCAGGGCAGAGCAGCGACGAGGGGCAGCGGACACCGAGCCCGCCGCGTCACATGAGCTGACAGGAGCCGCTCCCGGTCCCGGTCCCCTCCGCGCAACAAAGACTCGGGAGCTCCTGTGCCCGGCGCGGGGCGGGACGGGGCTGCCATGGGACCCTGAGGGCCGCCGGCCCGCGCAGGTAAAAGCGGCAGCGGGGGGCGGTGCGTGTGTGACCCCGGCGTGTGCGGCGTTCGCTGGGGCTCTTGTTTGCTTTCCACACCCTCCTTCCCTCGGGTCCCTCCGCCGCTTTCCCCGCGTGTGAAGGGCGGGCGGGGGCTTGGGCAGCTGGGCGGTCTGTCCGTCTCGTTAGTTCTCCAGTTCCTTCATGTTATTTCATTTTTCACGGCAGTCAAAGAGTTAAAACCGCGGGGGTTTGTGCGTTGCCACCTCCCCTCCTTCCCCTTCCCTCACCCATCTCCCTCCCCTCCCCCCCTTATGGACCTCCACGTCGCGACATTTCTGCCTGCTAAGGATAATATTAAGGTGATCTTTATTTCTGTGAGAGCTGCGAGCGTCCTTTCCCGGTTACTAGTGGGGTGGCAGGCAGCCCCGGCCGCCGGGACTCTCCCGCTGGGACAGTGGCTGGAAGTTGTTGACAGCGGCGGGCGCACGTGTGCCACACGCTCCTCGGGCCGCCGAGGTTTAGGGCTGGAAACTCCCGCTGGGAGACCGCGCCGCCGGGAGAAAAATAGCCCAGCAAGGCTGGCAGCTGAAGCCTCTGCTTGTTTGAGAAGCCTCCTGCCCGGGCTGTGGGGCGTGAAGGGGTCCCGGGGGCATGGATGTCAGGCGGAGTGTGCGGGGGGGAGAAGGCGGCCCTGGGGATGTTTGCTGGGGGTGCAGGAGGGGTTGCAGGGAGCTGCCACGGGGGATGGGAATGAGGAGCTGTGAACACCCTGGGCAGAGTGCTTGGTGCCTCTATTGTGTGCATGGTTCAGTGTGGTGCTGCTGAACAGCGTGAGGGATGGTGTGTGGGGGTTTTGTTTGGTTTTGGTTGTTTAAGTGTTATTTTTTTGTGTGTGCGTGGTTTTTTTTTTTGTTGTTGTTTAAATTTTATTTTTGGCTTGTGACCCAGCATGCTCTGATATGAAAATAATCACTCCTGGGCATGGTTAGCATCTTCCTTCATATGCCAGTTGGACAGTGGCTTGGGTTTAAATGGAGGCGCCCCTAAACCCTGGCTCTGTCCAACTGGGAGTGTCCCTGGGAAGGAGTCTTCCTCTGCATGGTGGTCTTGGCTTGTGTGGTTGGAGAAGTAATTGCGATTCCCTTTCAAAGGGAGATGCTTGGCCAGCCTTTATAATTGTGTTAAATCTCTTTGAGTCAAAATTAAACATAAGTAGAACTACGAGGTGAGGAAAAATAAGCCACCTGCTTCCTTCTATGTGCCGGGTGCCTGTGAGGGCAGAAACAGTTTCTGGCAAAGCCATTTGTTTTTGGGTGGTGTTGCAGGACTGTGGTTCAAGCAGTAGGAAACTGTTGGCATGCCAGGGAAGGTGCTGGGCAGTGAGGAAGCCATCAGTGCAGCTGATGTGTCCTGAGGTGTTTCACAGCTCCTGTTGCTGCAGGATTTGTAAAGAAATGGGATGCATGAGCAAAGAAGTTGGGCAGATACTGCTGTTAGCCTTGACTGTTCAAAAACTATGGATTAGCCAATATGTGCTGCCGCCACTCCAGCATTTTTAAGGAATTGGTGTCCTTCAGGGTGAACCAGATTTGCAAGTTCATGCCTATCTTGGACCTGGAGTTTATTTTTAATAGAATCCAAACATCTTAAGCAGTGTGACTTCAGTTAAAGCAGCAAATGTTCCAAAAGTGGGCAAAACTGTGAAAACAGGGAATAATAATTTTTAATGTGCATCTTTTCACAACCCTCCCTTTTCCTAAGATTTCTGTCCCAACTCTCCTCACTTTGCAGATGTTTCTTGGTCATGGTGGAAAACAGAAGCTAACTTGTCAATAGCCAGCTCAAGTTGTGTTGCTGAGGGCTGAGAATGTGACTGTTTTTTTAATGTCATCAACTCTCTGTGTCACAAGGGTCTGATCTGAGACCCTGAGAATTTGCTTAATGTGGGTTATTAATTGCTGTGGAAGACCAAATGATTGTGACTGACTGCTTGTGTCTTCGTGGAATAGGAGAAAAGGTTGGCTTTTTCTCTAGAGTGGATGGGAGGTTTGAAGTGAGAGTTAGTTCATCTCTCCCTTCCCTTTAAAAGAATGTACAGCACATTTTTGAAACTGAGTCATCAGGTACAATTTATTTCAAGTATTTTAAGCTGTTATGGATTTGATGGACTTTGGCCACATTCTCACTGGAAATTGTTAGACAGCCTTGCTCAGATTTGCCCTGGCTGGGCTCAGAAAGGTGATGAGGGAGTTTCCTTGCTGCAGCCCTTTTAGATCTGAGCAGAGCAGAAGTATCTTAAAAGGGGTGGAATATTTTGATGTCCTGGTGCTCCAGACAAGCTGGAAAGGGAGCGTACAAGGCTGTTGTCCACCAGCCAAGCGTGGATGTGCTATCAGCCTCCCACTGATAAGCCAGAGTTACTTTTTGTCTCTCTCTGAGCTGTGCTTCTTGAGAGGGGTAGCACACGATTGGGCACATGGTGTGTGGAGGGCAAACTCCCTCCAAAGTCACTTTGTCATGGAAGTCATAACAAGGATGTGAAGATTCAGGAATGATTATTAGTGTCTGATGACCTGACCAGGACTGTGTGATGACAGTGAGTAACAGATGAAAGGTTTTGTGTCCTGTAAACTTGGTTCTAGCTTCAGGGTAATCTGCAAAGCTTTTGAAAATGTCTGAATTTGGTGGCTTTCTGGTAGCCGCAAATAGGTGCAAGTATTAATTGCTCGAAACAAGTCTTAAAAATAAAAACAGACACAGATGCAGGATATAGGTAGGAAAGTGAGAGAAGAGCTAATTGGCATTTTTCGGTGTATTTTTCAAATCACATTTAATCCTGTGTATATGATTCTGTGGGTGACCCAGCAGCTCCAGCAGTTTATTCATTTATTTAAAATGGCTTTGTAGTTCACCTTGAAAACTGCTTCCTGCCATATGGTTATATTATTTCCCTATGCCACATTTTTTGCTAATTATCAAGACCATTTGCTTTAAAATAGGTGTTTTTAATTTCACAGCCTTGTCTGCTTCTCCTGCTTGATCCTGCCCTGGAGTCAAGAGGCTGTGTCTGTTCATTCTCCATGGCAACAGGCTGTGATTTACTTATTTCAATTTAATTAAAAAGCAGATATCAAATTCTAGGCATTTCTTATATTAGAAAAATACCGGTGGATCAGTCTCCACAACATTTCTACCAGTCTAAAAAGTAAAATTCTCAACCTAAGCCACTGGTTTCTTTCTTAGTCTACCCCTCTGGAGGAGTTTAGGAGAGGGGAGAGTGTTGTAGCCTGTCCTCAGGTGAAGGAATTTATATCCAGGCTAGAAATGAAGGCCTAAGTCCTAAATTAGTTTTTCAAGCTCTGTGATTTTACAAATACTAGTTTGTGTTAGTCAGGGATAAGGAAACATGGGCGATGACAGGCAGCTGCTGGCTAAAGAAGGATTAGGGTCAAGAAAGGACCTTGGGGGTGGATGGAGGAGCATGGTGAATTTACAGGTGTTAGGTTTGGTAGAAAATGGATGGAGTGGAAGCAGTGTAATTAACTGTCAGAATTAACACTCCTTTTTGCTTTCAATACCAACGCACCAATTCTTAATAGGATTATTTTCCCTTGAAGGGCCTGTTGAGATGACTCAGCCTTTGGAGTACCTGCATGCCAGTGGTGGTTGCTTCCTAGGAGAAGCTGTGCCTGATGAGTTGTATAACTACACTCAGGTGCTATTTCTGAGCTCTGATAATGTGTGGAAGAAGACAAGTTGGCTGTGCATTTTTATTAAGCCTTAAGGAGCAGTTATCATCAGAAGAGTGCCTGCACAAAACTGCACCTTTGGATTTTTTTTTTTTCCCCTTTAGTGTTGCTACTCCCATTGCTTTTTCACTGTCACGACTGGCAGCTATAACAACGGACACGAGTTCTTGCTCCTCCTTGCCCTGCCAAAGCCCATGAGGCCATGGCAGAAAACACTGGACTCTCTCCTGGCTGGCTTATCTGTATTGATTAAAATTATATACAGAGTTTCTAGCTGCAGATTCCTGGTGACCATGCACCAAGTGGGAAGACACCCTCTTTGAGTCTGTGAGGTAAGGAGTTAAGCAGTGTGTACTTAGGAAAGCGAGCATGTTTCGTCTGTGAGTGGTATATCTGAAATCTCATAATGTTGTTCCTAATAATAAATAACAGAATAAACCCAAGCAAAACCTCAAAGCAAGCTTTTGTTTGTTACTGTGTTTAAGCAGATACATTCAAAGAATTTGTATCCAACTGGCAACATTCTTAATCCTTTATTACTGGTTTTACTAGAGTACAGTCATGATCTGTATTCTTTAAGAGTGCATCTGTTCCTTTTGCTTATCCAGCTTTGAAGTAGACCTTGCTGATATTAATTTCTGTATAGCCTGTAACCTAATCTATAAAATGAAGGGAATACTTCATACAGGCAGCTGTGAAGTTACATTTATTGTCTGTAAATTGCTTCTAGTAATTGAGCAGAGGAGGTGGAGAGAAATAAAGACAGTGGAGTTAATATGGGCTTGGGTTTGTTTTTTTTTTTTAATAAAAGAAAAGCGTAATTTTTGTTCATCTGATGATGTAGAAGCTAATGGGAAAAGAAAAATGCACCCTGAAAGGAACTGTTAACTTGGTAATGAAAACAGACATTTCTTTAACATAGTGATGAAGGCAGCCATCTTGTTTGATAATAACAGAGTCCAGTTTAGAAATAGAAAAGATTGTTATTGGAAATCCTGCAGTACCTTTTGTATTTCTGTCTAGTTTGGGTCTACTCAGTTTTAGTGCCTTTATAAATGCTACTGGTATGGGCACCCTAATGATGGGTAAGAGTACCTGTTTTTAAGATAATTAGCACACACCTCTATTGAAGGCTTTTCAGCTGGGCCACTTGTTTTGTGCTGCCCAGTGTCCTTGCTGAGTGAAACTGCACTTTCATGTGGTTTAGGATGGATTTTCTTGTTGTGGCTGACCCAGTCTAATCACTTGCTCCTCCTAAGAGGGGTGAGCATGCCTTGCTCCTGGCTCTGTGGCCATATTCGTTGTTTTGTGGATACAACTTGATCAGCTTTTGGAAAGCCGACTTGCCCAAAACCATAAAAAAGTGAGTTGTTTTCTCCTGGGACAGAGAGCTGAACCTGTTTGCCAGGTTCAGGCTCATATCAGAGCTGCCGCTAAGGAGGGGCAAGATTTGTTTTGCCAGCAGTGAAAGGTAAGGAATGAAAGAAAGGTGAAAATGCCCCCCCCCCCCTTTTTTGGCAGCAGTGACCTATTAGCCTGGTTCAGTTGTAATGTGAAGCCTCGCCCTCAGCTTTCATTTTCAGATCCCTCTCTTCCCTCCTGCACCTCTTCTGTCCCTCAGATATACCCATGTGCCTCCATATGCCAACTTCATTCCAAGCAGTATTTTCAAAAGGGGGAGAAAAGGGAAAAGATTGAGTTTCACTGCCTCTGCAATTGGAGACATACTGTAGTTCCCGAGAGCCCATTGCTGTGAACATAAGAATTATTATTATTATTAGGGTCATGAATTATTATTAACGGGCTCAAAAAATAGTAGCTGTAATCATTCTTTATGAGAGGGCAAAATGAAAACTGCCTGGTGGGATAGCTGTAGGCCCCAAACCTGGTGATGGCAGCTGTTTGCACCCTGGAGCTGGTGGGACCAGGTGGTGTGGGGTAAATGACAAGGAGAGGAAATGTTTGGAGAATTTTCTGCATGCCGTGGTGAGCTGTGCCTGGAGCTGGGTACCACAACACAGGAGGAAGTCTCTCCTTCTCTGAATTGTGGCTTGCAGTTGTTCCAGGTGCTACTGCCTAACTAATTTTCAGACACCAGCAAAAATTGTGAAGGCCTTGTGGGACACTGCTGTGGTATTGTAGAATGGTGCCATCTTGCTCCAGGGATGCAACGAAGCCCGGGGTGAGATGAAGCTCCATGGGAACTGACCAAGGCAAACTTTGCTTCTGCTGACTGGCAGGGATGGTGTTTCTGCCTCAGCTTTGCCCCTGATGTTTTGGTATATCTGCATTAGCCCGTGCAGGCTCTGGGGAGGACGTGTCCAACGAGACCCGTGCTCAGGCATCTGCTTAGTAGGGGCATGGTGCAGGTTGGAGTGTGCCCTTGGAGATGAGATGGAAGCATCTGTTGGCCTACAGCAATTGCCCTTATGGCTAAAGGAACAAAAACAGTGCCTGTCTGGTGAATTTTCTACAGCATGAAGGTGGAGATGATGTCAGTGAAGAGCAGTGTGCCAGAGGCAGCAGGATGCAGTGAGCCTGTGCATGTGTGGACTGACCCAGCAGCTGTACTTGTAATGTACAGCTCGGCTGGAGGGGCAGGTTGCAATTGGTGTGGGCACAAATTAGAAATGTTTGTGCAGCCATTTTCAAATAAGGAAAGTCATAGGGAGAGACGAGGGAATTCGCTCCAGCTTTGAGAGCTAGAGATTCGTTTCATGCTGTACTGTAGTTGGGTTGGGTTTTTGAAGCATTTAAACCTAAATTCTTCTCATTGGTAGCCAAAGACATGGCAAAAGAAAGTTTATTGTAGGGCTGTGTCGCGTTGCATGGTAAGATTATAAACTGGGTGGCTGTTACAGTGGGTTTGTGTTCCAATGATGGAGTGAATAAAGAAAAGAATCAGTGCATTGATATTAAATAATGATGCCACTGGATATGGTGAGAACAAAGTGCCTTTGTTTCCAAGGCTATGTTTGGGGGTTTTTTAAACTGACACATTTATAAGCCAGCTGCAATATTTTTTTAAAAGACACATTTGTAAGAGTGGGAGAAATATAGAAAATGCTGGAAGTAATCTCATTGAGAGGTATGGGTTTTTTTCCATTCCTTTGCACATGCATGCAGCCTCTGGGGAAGATGTTAGTGAAGGAGCTTGGATAATCGGGGTCTTCTCTGGAGCTGCCATTGTTCTGATTGATGTAGTGGGTATTAGCTGGGGAATGTGTACAGATGCATGGGCTGATGGGCTGTCTGGGGTTTCATCTCTGCAGTCTCCCTTTTTTTCACTCCTCCTGGATAGAGATACATATCCTGGCAGATTTGTCTTCCACCTACATCTCTTTCTCCTCTCATGTAAATACTTCCTGGTTTTTTTGTTTGTTTGTTTTTGTTTGGTTTTTTTTGGTTTTTTTTGTTTTTTTTTTTTTTTTTTTTTTTTTTTTTTGGGGGGGGTTTGGGTTTTGTGTGGTTTTTTGTTTTGTTTGTTTGTTTGTTTGTTTTTGTTTATTAAATTTTTTTTCTTTTTTTCTCTTCTGGCAAATCTATTATGCTTGTAATGGGTAACTCTTCTTCTCACGATGATGGGTGTTCCTGTTAGCCAGCTTATCTGTTCTTCTGATGGCTGCTCTAGTAAAGATCCAGGTATTGTAGCTGACTCCAACAATGCTCCAGCTGCCCTTTGGAGTGCATAGGAATGCACAAAAAAAAGAAGCCGTTTTGGGGTCCTGTTTGTCCTCAGACCTGAAATGCTGAGACCACTTTGGAGTTCCCGTGTGGGACTGTAGTAATTAAATAGTACTAGAGGGAGAGGGAGTAGGAGAGCATGTGATGGTCATTTCAGATAGATTAACAAAGAGGGGCTATTACAGTGCCAGCAGAAGACATCTTAATCTGGAGGTTCCTAGCCAGCAAATATTTTAAAAAGCTGTTCCAGAGAATAAGAGGGAAGCCTGAGAGGTCTGTGCTATAATTAATTGCCCAGATACCACTGGAGGAGCAGTTTGAAGAAAGGAACTCATATGGGAGCCGGGTGTGGTGTAGAGGGGGAAATGGGAATTTCCTGACTTTTGCTTGCAAAGATCAAGCATAGAAGAAATTTTAGACAAAATAGGTGCAAAGAAAAACTAAAATAGGTAATTCCATTTTATTTTCTTTTGCACTGCATGTTCCTGGCTAGTGTTACTTGAACATCAATTGAAGCAGTACAGAGCATGCTTGGGAACTGGAGACATTAAGCAGAAAGAGAGAGCGAATCCGATTAGCTTTGCTTTTCGAGCATTAAGCAGAAAGACGGGCTGAAATGTGATTGCAAACAGATAATAGCAGCAGGCTCCTGAGGCACCACCACAACCCAGCATATGGGGTGATGGATCTAACCATGCCATAGAACTGTTTCTTGTAATAGAAGCTGCTTGTTTTTATGTTGTGGTTGCTGTTGTACTTTCTAATTATCCTATTCATCGCTGTCTGCCATTTTGAGCCTGGCCACGTGGGATGGCTCAGCCCCCTGGAATGTGTGCCCTGTGGAGCACTTCTGCCCTGAATAGTAACAGGAGCTCTGGTAGCCAAGGGGTGAGAGGGAAGAGGTGCCAAGGCTCAAGAGTCCTAGCTATTTTCCCCCTTATTTCCAAGAATAAGGGAAGTAACAGCTGCTGCTTTTTGGCATGATGGAAAAGAGGAGTGCTGATATGTGTAAATCTCTGAACTTCCCTCTGAATGTCCAGGTATTGGGGCTTGTTGGGAGAAGGTTTCTAGGGACCTGAAAAAAGGGCCATCTATCAGTTCTATTTCTAATTAATAAATAGAAGCTGGCCTTGCTACAGCCGTCACTTTTTTGGCACAGTAGCAGAGATCCTGGAGCCACTTGCAGTCTGGGGCCTCTCTTCCACACAAAGCAAATGCAGCAGAGAAAGCGGGCAGAGGCTAGGCTGGGGCAAGCTGGAATTAGAGCTGCTGATCGAGCATCCAACACCCGTGCCTGCTGCCTGTGTTTTTGTGTTGTGGTGATCCTTTCCCCAAAACTTCCTGCTTTCCCTTCTTTCCATTGATGGAAAGTCTGAAAAACCATTTCCAAAGCTGGTATGGATCAGGGCAATGTAGATAGAATGGGAAGAGCAGAGCTCTCCTTAAAATGTCCGAACAAAGCACAGGAGCAAGAAGCTCACGTGTGTATGTGTGTATATATGTATTTTAAGGCTAGAAGGGATGGGTCAGACTGGTGTTTCTGTGACCTTTTCTCATCTGTGGCTTGCCTTTCCTGTGTGCTGCCTCTCCTTGCCTGTCAGGGGACTTCCACTTCCTTCCTGCTGACCTGCAGGGCTGCAGGCAGCCTCCCTACCCTTGTGGCAGCTCCCAGCTCTGGCTCTGAGCCCAAGTTAATAATCCTGACATATTTTACTGCCTTGTGCTCTACTCCGTGCCTTGCTGTAGGGGAGACGGTGCATGAGCTTGTGGTTTGCATGACTTTAAGCGCTGCACTGGCCCTGGGGAAGCCCAAACCTCGTAATAAGCACCAGCTTACCCTCTGTTAGAGCCTGGCTTTGCTCAGTGAGGTCCCTTGCTTCCCTGCTTGCAGGTGACCAGCTGGCACAGATGTCATCCAAACACACCTTCCAATTGGCTCTGGCTGTCCGGATGATTGCCAGCAGTATGGGGTTCGGGTGGAAGTAAGAGGTGTTGATAGCCAGGAAAGGAAAAATTCATCAGGTACCAGAGAAGGATAATGAAGATCTCCTCTCACCACTCTCCCCACGCATCAAAGCACTCTGAAAAAAAAATAGAGCGCTCATCTTTGACCCCCATTAATGACTGGCTTGGTCTGTGTAAGAGTTTTATGAGTCTGTTGATGCTCCCACAGAGTTTAATTATTTAGAGCATGAGGTGGAGGTTTGTGCTTTCACTGCTGATGGTGCAGGGTTCAGGCCCTCCTGGTGGGCGGGGGGGTTACAAAGGCAGGCTGGCTGGGAATGCACTGCTGGCTCTGAGGAGCCTAAGGGAGGCACGAGCTGCAGCTGTGTGGTCCTTGCCAAGGCTGGGAAAAGCAGCGATCCTTCTCATTGTGTGAGTTCCACGTGACCTGCCATGTGGAATTCAAGGTCTGTGTCCTTACCATGAGGACACTTAATGGACCTGACGTCCCTTATGTGACTACCTGAAGCTGTTGGATGGGCAGATCCAGATTGTTGCTGAGCTCCCCCAGTCGGTGCTAGAGGCTTTAGGGGCTGATGTGAGACTAGCAGCAATATCTGATTTATCAGCTGGGGGCTACAGGGCTTTCCTGTTCTCTGTAGTAGCAAGCCTTTGCCTGCCTCTTTTCTATGACCAACTGTCTCTTGTTCCCCCCGGATTCTGCTCTACATTCTACTTTTCCCTACTGTAAAATCCCATCTTCAATCAGCTATTTCCTTCCCTTTGTAGTACATCTGCCTGCTCTTGCCTTTCCTGCGTGTCCTCTCCCAGTCCTTCTGTGCTGGTAATCCTCCTTAGACTTGGGAATACAGAACAGATACAAAGAACAACCAAGGAACAGCAGGGTGCCCAAAGACCTTTGTGTAGCTTATGTTCCCAAACAGGCCAGCTGGTCAGCTAGACCAGGAGTATTTTCCTGATGTCCTGCTGACCATTCAGCCAGGTTTCCACTTCTAGTGGGAAGGTACCAGACTCCAGGTTCGATTGAATAGGATGTGGGCTGGTTGATGTGTTGGCTGGCCAGCTGGAAGGGTCAGATGCTCTGCTTCTGGAATGGGTAAATTCCTTTAGAATTGTGCCACCTCTTATGTTTGTGGGTCCTTAGGGCTTGCAGTTCTCATCGGTGCTGAAATGAAACAGCAGTGACTGTTTGTTGCAAGACTGTAAGTGGAGGCTTATTTTGGAGCAAAAGTGGTTAGTATTGGTGGATCTGGGTTTGGCTGATAACCAAATAAATTTATGGGCAGACTGGGAAGCCTTGGTTGATGTGGAAGGTTCACATGACATTGCTTGTACCGTACAATATCAGTATTGATATACTGAAAACGCCTATCACGGCAGACACCAAGCCAGCAGGTCACCTGGTGCTGCTGCTAAAGGCTGAGCTCTGTGTGTGTGCTGGGGCTCACTGCTGTGCTCTGCTGCCATTTCTTACCCCCTGAGCCCAGGGACACTTGAACCTTCTTCTCACATCTGTTCTCCCGCTGTCTCCTTGTACGTGCTTGATCTCCTGTTTTCTGCTGTAGCAAGGGCCTGTGCAGGCTCTTGGTTGCATGCCAATGGGCTTTTCATGCTATCCCTATTTACCCTGGTTTATCTCTTCCCACTCCTTTCCTCTTCCTATTTCATTTCCTTTGGTACGGGGCTAATGTTCCAGGTTGTGTTGAGACACTGGGTTGAGCTGAGATGGCAGAAAGATGGTGAAAGGGAACAAGGGGCTTATGCTGCTAGATGTGAATTTCTGTCGTTAACTCAGTCTTCAATCTGTTGATTATTGTGGATCTAGCTAAATCAGCTGGATCTGCTAGACAAATGTGAGATGCTCTGTGTCCTGTATCCATATTCTACTCTGTTTTTCTGTTTTTCTTTTTTTTCTCCCTGAAAATTAATAGGATTCTACCCATTGATGATTAAAACTACGCCTGGAGTTTTGGAATGGATCAGATGCGTCAATCAAATGCTACCACATTGCACCCAAAGAGAGGAATGCCATCCAGCTGGGGGTAGGGTCTGTTTTTTCTCTGTCCCCATCACTGTCTAGAGTTACTGGAAACCTTTTTGGGTTTTTAAATATAAGATATTTTAATAGAAAGTACTAGTTCAAACATCAATTGCTTTGTTGTGTGAAAATTTGACCTTTTTTTGTTTGCTTTGTTTTTTTGTTAGTATGGAGCAAGATTGTGCCTCTTTATATTGAAAATGTTACTAATAATGTTGAGGCTTTGCAGGCTTTGGTAAAGAAAACATTTCAGTTACTACTTCAGATATTTTGGGAGGGAAATTTAGTGTTTTAAATGAAAAGTAAATCTATTCTGATTACTTAGACGAAAATAATTTAACTTTTTTTCAGAAATGTCAAAGTTCACGTCATTTGTCCTAGTTCTTGAAATTAATATAAAACAGATTAATACCCCTGCATAAACTGCTCCCCCTGCAACAAAGGAGAGAAGGCAAATATGTCAGTAGGAAGCTGCATCTCTGTGTGTACTGCATGTGGTCACGTGGTTACTGTGGCAGCAGGTACTGCATGAGACCTGGAATGAAATAAAAGCTTGGTGGGAATGTGAATCTGGAGTCTTGCAGGGATGTAAAGCGCAGGTTGCAATCCAAGAAGCAAACTGAAGTGGCTTTTTGGCTCCCTTCCAGTTGGGAGAGCATGGTTCCCCGTTATCTTCTCACTGGTATGCCACTTGGCTGTTCCAGCAGAGAGGCTGCAGAAGCAGAACACTTACCTGGCTCTCAGAAGTGGGATGGACTTTCCAGGTCAGGCATTAGAAGATGTGTGTGTTGGGGTTTGTGTCTGGAAGTAATGCTGTTCCAGTGTTGCTCACTTGAAATCCGAAGCTTCTTAGGCTTCACATCAATTTCCTGTTCTTGTTAAAATTGCTTTTGTTTGATAAATGAAGGGTGTTAAAGTTGAGGAGTTTGACAGTGTGATGTAGAGTGATTCTTTTCTCCTCTGTTAAGTTTCCTGAATGAATGATTTTGAAGTAAAGTAGTATTTCCCTGCAAAGCTTGCCTCTGTGAAGTCTTTAGTCTGTTACAGCAACAGTGAGACTGCTAGTGCAATGTTAATTATTTATGTGTGTTCCTCATTTTGGACCTTTGTCAGTCATTTCAGCCTTGGCAAGCTGGAAGAGATGAGAAAAGTATGTGTAAGTTTTGCTCCTCTTCCCTCTGCATGTGTTCTCAAGGTAGGCAGGGGATTTGGGTCTTCAGAGCATGTCTATCTGGAATCTTTTAGCAATGCTGAATTCACAGAAGTCATACCAGAAAATAGCATAATGGTGTTTAATTTCAGTCATCTCTGCATAGGGTTGTACTGCTTTTGTTGCACAAGTGTGGCTCAGATGTGTGTGAGCTTTCCTTGGTTGCAGGAAGTGAGTGGAAGGTGAATTTTTTATGGGTTCCTCCCGTGGGATGAGCCCAGCCAGGGTTTTGCTGCATGTCCATAATCAACCCCAAATGCATCTGTGCTGCTGAAGCTGCAAGTAACTTTCTCCAAAACTGGACTTCATGTCCTTGATTCTCTCCCGTACTCTCTTCTAAAGGGAGGGAGATGGTCAGCTAGTTTGTGTTTCCCGAGGAGGTTTTGCTTGAAGGGAGAAGCAGAAGACTGAGCCAAATGAAAACAAGTCTTCAGAAATAAGGCTGTTGAGAGCATGTCACCAAAGAACTCAACTGGTTTAAATACAAAGTGTTGCTGAATTCTGTTCTGGAGTTCACCGTTGCAGGTTTGTGCTTTGCATTACCGATTACCTAAACACATTCTGGCTTGGCTGGAGACCAGGTGCTTCTTCAAACCTTGTTGGAAGCATGGCAGTGTGTTTCAGGGAGCTTTGGAGGGCCAGTGGTGTAGAATGCATGAACTAGTTGAGGTATTTCAGCAAGCCTGTGTTTTTGCTGGCAGGTACCGAACAGTTTGAGTCAGATTGGCCCACTTAAGTGGTATTCAACAAGCAGGTAAGTAGTTTGCAGTAAGTCAGAGAATTAGCTCCCATTTGTTACTTGTGGTCCAAAATGATTGATTCATCTGAAGCAGTGGGAGACCCTCAGGTTTTGTACTGCTGGGGGATGGATGGAACTGTTGAGGAGAAAAGAATGTTCTGCAAAGGATCTGTATCTTCAGCTTGAAATAGATTTCTAGAATTGTTTTTTTGGGAAAACTGATGTTTCTTTAAAACTGGATTACATTGTTTCAAATTTAGTTTTTGACTGTCTTGGCTTGGAAGAAAGTTTGGTGCAAAAATAACTCTGTGTGCAGAAGGATCTGCAGAAAGATGAATGGATATGAGGAAACTTGGTCTACTTGTTTTATGTTGCACTCACAAAAAAAACTTTTAATTTGAGAGTGAATTTTTCATCGTGCTTTGTACCTTTGTATTTCAAACATACTCTTTTCAAGGATTTTCTGTTCTGTTAAACCTTTCTAAGAGCTTGTATGTACACCTTGAAGAAAACAAGATGTAACTTACTTAAGATTTGATATTAAATTTTAATACTTAAATTGCATAACTAAGTGAGTTGACTGTTGTGGGGTGGTTACAGTTCAGGAAGAAACTATTATGCCTTGTTGGACTTGAGATGCCTCAGTTGCAGTAATGAGAATTTTTTTTCCTTTTTCTCTTTTTTGGGCTGATAAGCCAGGAGCCTTACTCCTGGCTTTGCACTTGTGGCTTCATCTAGTGTACATATGCATTTGTAACAAAAGACTGCAAAGCAGCACTGGTTTGCTCTTCAAAACAGAGGGAATTGGGAAGCTGAATTGGAAGATTCTCTTTCCTCTTTTTCCTTCTTTTTTTTTTTTTGGCCCCCTCTCCTTCTTCTTTACAAGAAGTTACTTTAAATAGGGAGCTGTTCAGCAGGTTGCAACTAGAATTCTATAATAAGATCTCTGTTCGCTCTCCCTACTTTTTCACATGCAAAGTTGTGGCTGTAATTATATGACAGCTGCCCTCTTGGCTGACACACAGCAGATTGAACTGGGGATCTCCAGAGCTAAAAGTGTGAGCTGCTACTCTGAGCTAAAGCTCTATAGCTGGAGGCTGTAATGATCTATATCCTTCATGACTGAGCATAGAAGGGAGCTGCAAAAAGCACTTGCTGAGTTATGGTGCATGCAGGGTACTTACTGTGTACACGGTCATTTCCCAGGTGTACTGGAAGCTTTTTTGAGTGGCTCGTGATAATTGTACAAACTGTTGTCAACTCATAGGTGCTTTAAAGTGATGATCTGTTTTGAAGCCTTTCTACCTTAAAAAGCTTTTCTAGCCTGTTAGTCAGGCACAGACATTTGTTGCTGTATGTGTAAGTTGTGAGCTTGAGGTGCCCTGATGTTACTGAAGTCCT
>VRYO01001878.1:24978910-25014399 GCA_009812075.1 Sialia sialis
TAGTGCCAGTCTAGTGTGTCAGAAACTTACTTGATATTGTATTTATTATCAACAGGGACATAGTCTGCTGGAAATTAAGATATGTGTAAGACCATATCTTATTACACAAGTCTGACCATATTCAATCATAGTTTAGTAAACACCCTCTGTCCTAGTTGCATCCTCCACTGCCTTTCTTTGCATTAATTCATGCACACAGAGTTAATATAAAGATGCCTGTAGCGTGGCCTAAGAAATTCTTATTTCCTCACCTCTCATTCCTGTGCTGTGCCACCATCATCTCATTGGTTTTGGGGCTGCAGCCATTGGCAGGAATGTGCTGTAACATACATCAGTAACTTGCTGTGCGTTAGAAGCCCTGCTCCTCCAAATACATGAAATGACCCAGGGTACAGTGAATTTAGTCCATGGTGCTGCCTTGCAAACAGCAGTGTTGGCAAAATTGAGGAGGAGATGTTTTGCAGGAGGGGCAGAGGAAATTTCTTAAGTTTGTGTTACTCCTGAGGCATCTTATGAGACTTTCCCTGTCAGGCAATCTCACCAGTGTCAGGGTTTGATTCCCTACTGCCTGTCCCATCACTCATTACAGAGAAGTGGGATGAGGATTCTTCCTGTGGGAGCCTGTTCCACAGCCTAATAGACTTTTCTGTCAGTAACCTTTCTTGATTGGGCTTTAACCATGGGTGTCAGACTGCTAGTCTAGGATGACCTTAGCCTGCATAATACCAGTGCCTTCCTTGCATGTGCTGCCTAGAGCCTGCTCCTCCTTCCCCTCCTGGCATTTATTGTAGGCCTGTTTCAGCTGTAGGCAGCTGTACCTTGGCTCATACTCCACTGTCCTTAGTGCTGCTTTTGAAGCCTGTTGCAGAAGTTGAGGTCTGGCTTGTGATCTGAGATGGACTTGTCATCTGAGTCCATTTTCAAGAATCCAGGCTGCTGGTGAGTGAGGAAATAACACTGAGGCAGCATTTGTGTGTGTCTCTACCTTGGATAGAGCCAAGTCCGAGGAATCTGTTACAGCACAACTATCCCATGACCTAATTGTGTTGCTGTCAAATCTGAAAGGGTGGGTAAGACTCCAGTATATCCCTGCAATCAGTTTGAAGCAGGGCTTTGGAATTCTTTTACGTGACACAGTTTGAGCTGTCTATGTTGAAGCAGCAAGGAAGAGCAACCCAGCCAAGCTGTTTGTCTGCGAGGCTGTGGAAATACCAGCCATGAGGCTCAGCAATGTGGATTCTGTATGCAGTGTATCCAATTTGGCAGGTGTGGGTGAGGAGTCTGCCTTGCTAGCTCCTCAAGGAGTGACTCTTCCAAGGCTGGTGGCAGTTAGGCCAGGTTGTGGTGGCTGGCTGTGAGCAGATGGACGGGTTTCCTGGGGAGAGCAGCATGCACCCCATGTCACAGCTCTGGTATGCATTATAGCATAGAGGCACTAGAAAACTTCACTCTACAGCACGTGGCTGTTGTTTTGCACATGTGGACTTTGTGAAATAATTTGATAATTTTTACGTCTCTTCTCTTTGTTGCTGAACCTCCTCACATTCTTGCATTTCCTTTCTGAGTTGAGATGAGCATGTTTCAGTGCTGCAGAGGCAAATGTATCTTTGACTTGCATGGTATCATTATGAAATTGACACTATTTTCTAGTCTGTTTCTAGTACAGTCAGAACTCTCCTATCCGCTTCTATAATTTTGGTAGACATTGTTATGTGATGTCTTTTAAAAGATTGGATGTAATTACTCCAGAACCAGGAGGTGTGTGAACTGTTTGGACAATGACCCATTAAACTGTTCACAACCAGAATGGTTGTGACACCAGAGATGTGAAGTAGCTTTCTTACTGTTTTTCCTGATCCACTCCTCTGCGCCCAACATGGACCCTTTATATCCTCATCCTGTCTCTGTGTCCTCCAGTTCATGTCCTGGCTCCTTTCTGCTCCTCACTGCTCTGCCAGTGCGTTATTTCTCTGGTATCCCCACACAGTTCTTACTCATCACCAGCTGTGGGTTTCTATCCTCCTTGATCCTCAGAGGTCTTTGTTCGCCTTTCATTGGTGCTTTGCCATTGTTGGTTCTCCTGCAAGCCCTGCCTTTCCTGACTGTACTGCTCATTTCAGAAGGGAGAGCTTTTTGCTTTTCTCCATTCCTATGGCAGAAATAAAACTTTGGTCTTGTCTAGAGGTGCATAAAACATGACCACATTGTCATCAGATTTTTGGTTAGTTTGTGTCCTCTTTGACTCAGCTCATCTCTTCCCTGTTAACCATGTATGAAGTATCCCTATTCCTTTTGTCTTCATGGGGTTTCCATGCAGTGTCTTGCTCCCCTGGGACTGTCATGCCTGTTGAATCCAAGGATTTCCTTTTATGAGAGTTGTTTTCAGCAGTTCCTGCTGCTGCTTCTGAGCTACTTGTTCAGTGTGCCAGTGCAGCTGAACGTGCTGCTGCACATTGAACTGGATCAGGGAATTGATCTGGATTAAAGTAGCCAAGGTGGAGAGGAAAGCTGCTTAACCCAGCGATTTGCTCAATGAAATACTTCAAAAACTACAGTTTAAGAGCACTTTGACTTGATAGCCCTTTGACTAACAACCCCCGGTATAGAAATGCCTTGTTTAAATGTAGAGTTGTTGCCTCAGCCCTTCAAACCCTCCTCCCGAGCTATTAAACACCAGCAGCCACCTGCTTCAGGCTTAGAGCAGCTGCTGCAGGTTAAGATGTGCTGTGCAGCCACTCCAGGATGTGTGGGACACGATAGTGTCTGGAAGGGAGGAGGACCCCCTGGAGTAAGAATGGACATGTCGAAGTATGCAAAATCATCTTTTCATGGAACATCATCAATTGCGACAAAGCACTGTGCTTTTTTACCACGATTGCTGGTCTAGTTTCACCCTGAGCCTTATTAATCTTGCAGGATGTTGCTGTGTCACTAAGTGTGGGAAATACAGCATACCTCTGTCCTTCTCTGTGGGGCACATTTAACCTGCCCCATCCCTCCTGAGCTGCTGGAGTGGAGCACTGTGGTGGCTCTGCTCTGGCTCTTCCCCTTGGCTTTCTCGTACCCTTCCCTGCCTGATCCATTCACATGCTCCCAACTTCATGCTGTCCAGGGTTTAATTTTTGTTTAAGATCTTTGTTCCTTTAATGACAGCGGGAACCGAAGGCTGTTCTCTGTAGGGGCTGTGGTGTGCGGCTGTGCTTGAGGTAATGAGACTTGATGAAAACCTCTTGTTACTGTGGCAAGATTTCTTCCTTCTCTGTGTTGAAGAAGAAGGGGGGGGGGAGGAGGAGGAAAAGAAAAAGTGACAGACCCTGCTGGGTATGTTAATATATTTTTAATGGCTTCCATGTGGCTAGCTGAGGACTTATTTGTCCAGCCTGCGAGAAAAGGGTGGCAGCACGTTATTCTTGTGTACCTTTGAGCTTAGCTGGGAGTTGAAATGGGAGAGAGGGAGGATTGAGTAAAAATTTCACAGAAATCCTGTTGATAAAAATGAAATCTGCTAGAGATGGAGGGGATTGGCAGGGAGAGAAAGATTGGATCCCAGATACCTCCTCCCCTCCCCCTCCCTAAATCTTCCTTTTTTTCTGGAATATTCCACTGTCTGCAATCATCAAGAGAGCTACTGTCTCAGACTATGGTATTTCTACCAGTGGTGAGGGGAGAGATTTTTCTGAAATAATTGCTGTATTTCTGCAGAGAAATATTTTTGAGAAACAAAAGGGTTTATGCTGTGGTGGCAAGCTGGAAAAGGGAGGGGGGCTGGTGCGGATGCAGGGCGGGTGCTGGGCATTTTCCCCTGCCAGCCTTAATATGCCAGTTAAGCTGCAGGCAGGATGAGGCTGGTGGTCCGAGCTGGCTGCCTGGGGCGATGAGGGGTTTTGCTGCTTTTTTGTTCCAAAGGCATGCAGAGCACTGCTGGGATTGAGGGGCAGCCAGGCTGGGGCAGCTGTGGGTTCTGGGGGTCAGGAGCCAGGAGCCTGGGGCGGTAGGTCAGAGCAGAGATGTGCTTGATGGAGCTGTGAGGAAAGCAAGAGCTGCCAGTGAAACATTAATGCTGCACAGCCCTGACGAGAAGGGGAGAGAGCAAACAGCGAGGAGCCCTGGCACTTGGTGTGTGCTGATGAGATGGAACTGCCAGGAGACGATGGCACTGTGACATGTTGGCAGGTTGTCTGGAAGGGTTTTGGTATGGTCAGGTACAATGGATTGAGTCCACATCCAGCAAACCCCTGATGCAGGAGGGCTGAGGGAGCAGTAACATCTCTCTCTGTCCTTGTGTTCTCATTCTTACAAAATCCCAGTCAAGGGTGATGTAGCCCTAGGGCAGGAAGGACTGAAAATCAGGTAGACACCAAACTAAGGTTTTCCCTGCTGCCAGCAACTTGTTGTTCCTCAAGAAACAGCTACTGTGCCAGCTCTGTATTTCCCCTGTATTCAGTGACAAGCTCATCTCTCAGCGTCCACTTACAGGAGATCTGTCCACCCAGTGTTGAACCTCGGTAGCTTGGCAAGCCCTTCTCCAAGTAAGGGAGCCAATGCATGTGAGGCATCTCTTGTCAAAGCCATAAAGGCACGCTAGCATCTCTTGAGGCAGGTGCATGGCTGCGGTCACTGCTGGGAGGATGTCAGGAAGTAATTTTCTTGAGTCACTGCCCAGTCCTGGAGTAGTGTGTGTGATTTGGCAACAGCTCTTGCCTGGCTTCTTGTTTCTGTGTGGCTGGAAAACGTCCCACAGCAGATATGCCTCTTCTTGGTGGCACCTTCTCTGGGTGTTCCCGAGGCAGCATCCCTACAGGGTCAAAGCTCTATTTTGGGGGGAAAATTAAGAATTTGATGTCAATTTAATTTTGGAGCCAAGAAATAGTGCTAGACTGGCAACTCTTGGGATATCCTTTGTAGCCTGCCCCTGCCAATGTACCAGATTGCTGACTCCCAGCCAAACTGGCCCCTCTTGATTTTTAAGTCTCACAAAAACAGTTTGTGGGAGATTTCTCTGAGGACATTGTAAGTTTCTTTGTGTTGCAGAAGACCAGAAGCACATATGGTGAGTTACTGATATCTGTCTGAAAGGACAACAACTTGTTAGTCTGCCCTGACCCAATTGCTTGGCTGATCTGACCAAACCCTTATTTAGATTGAAATTAACTTTCAGCTGATTTAGTAAAAATGGGTTTAGTAGTAAAGCAGGCAAATCAGGGATACATTTGCATTCTGTATAAACATGTCCATACGGGCGTTTTATGTCATTTTACTCATCTGCCTAAAGTGTTTCAGCTTGCCTCTCCTGTGTCCCCCTCTGCAGGCATGACCTAGCTTTTTGATGAGTGTCCACTGCTTTCTTAACCCACTTTTCCAGGTGGGCTGAAGTTGCTGATGGCATAATCACTTACCTAGGAGCATGAGTGAATGTGAATTGGCACGAAATAAAAACCAGGGACCCACCAGGCTCCCAGCTCTGTAAATTCTGGGTTGTTGAAGTCCTACTTTGCTTGAGTAGCCAACAATAACAGTGGGCTAGTACACTCATATATTATTTTTCCTCAAACCTCTCCTACTGATAGTATGCTTATTTAAAAAATGGAAGAATTTTGTTTCTCTCCTTGAGCATGCTTTCTAGTGTTAGGTCTAGATTAGTTTTACAGATGACCCAAAGGAAATGTTTCTCTAAACTAGGCTTGTACCAGTTTATCTCCCCCATTCACCCCATTGCAGTGGATTTTAAAAATGGTGTTGTCATCAAGCCTGGTATACCTAAGGCTGCAATAAAGAATAATGTGTGCTCTGTGTTCTAATTTTTTTGGAGGCCTTAGCGAACTGCTACTGAGGTATAATGGATGTTTCTGTGAGCTCTAATACTTTAATTGTAGGTAAGAGAATTTTGCCTTTCTGCAGCTTAAGCAACTCAATAAATAGAAGTCTTGGTATAGACAGCAGCAAAATCAAGTGAATTCCATCCAGAATTCGTTGTGAGTTGAGTAAAATCCCATTCCTTTAAACAACACAATATTCAGTTTCTCACTGTTCAGGAGGTACCATTTCCTTGGAGCACTTATTCTCATAGTCTTTCAGTCTAGAAAAAGCTTTCATTGCTGGGTGGTCAATATGGGTGAGGTAAAGGAAATGGTGAGAATTTTTGTCTTGACGTTTTTATGTTGTAAGTTTATAAAAGTACAATTGCCAAACTGCAACAAAATCCAAATCACAAAGTCAAATGCACATCTATTTTTAATTTTAAAGACTATTGTAAGGTCATCTCTAACAATCTCTGCCACAGGCCTCTAGCTGTACCATACCCTCTTCTAAGATGTGTTTCCATAGCCCTGATTTTCTTCAGGCAGAAGGCTGTCTGTACAACATGCTCTTCCTGCTTTCTAGTTGTTTACTGAGGACTCTGGTTTCCATAAAACGAGGCCATTGGGGAAGATCTCAGAAGATCACAGAGTATCTTGCTGGTGTTGCATGCATGTAAAAAGTGGGCATGTTATTTCCTGAGGGGGAAGGAGGGGTGAAAGGAGTTTAATTCCCTTATGCACACAAGGCTGGGGAGGGCAGCTGACGTAGGTGCCTGTCAGTCCACTGAGGATGTCCCAGGTAAGTGTCAGTGAGGTTTGTTCATTAATTCAGTAACACTTCACCACAACTCTCTCCTTGCCTTTCCTCTCACTTCCTCAGCCCTTCCCCCTCCTTGGGAGCCTGTGTCGGGGAAGTGGGAATTGCAGCCTGTGAACTGCACCCAGCAGCTCGTGGTGGCAGTTGTGGCTGCTGCTAAATCAGCCAGCTGAGCACCTGCTGTCTCCTGCTAAGGGAACTGAGCAGCCAGCTATTTGTTGTTAAAATGATATTGTCAAAATGAAAATCCTGTTTTAACCAGGCTCTTCTTGCATTCCCGAATAAAGCACTAGATTACTAAATTAAATTAAAGAAATCACATTGGTCTCCCATTTTTAGCCAGAGGGGATGGCCTTGAGCATCAGGTATGAATTACCTACACACCCTGCAACTTCACGTGCTGAGGTCAATAAATTGACTTCCATGCAGCTTATTAGGTGGGGCTCCTTCAGATGTGACCTTATTAAAACCTGGAGTTCCCTCTGGATGATGGCAATCCCATGACTGTTTCCTTAACTATAGGGGAGGGTGTTGTTGCAGTATCCTTGACAAAATATCTTTCTTCCCCAGAATCTGCCAAGAGGGGCATGGGCCAGGCATTCACTGAGCTTTAGACAGATTCTTCTGAGGGGCATCAAAGGCAGATATTGGCCTCATGTTAGTGTAAGGGCTAAGGCTCTTCCCTGAATGAGAAGTTGTGTACTACACTTGATTACGTTGTTTTGTTGGTGTGATTCCTGTTTTTCATTAAGAGAAACAAACCAGCTCGGCTTTCTCAAGCCAGCTGTTCTATCATTTCATAACCTCAGACTGTTTCCTTCCCTGCTTCTGACCTATTAGTTCATTTCTGTAGTGCTTCAGAGCTGCTTCCTTCTCTGTCTCCTCTTGAACTTCCTACCCCCATTCTTCATGTGCTTGGCCACATACCAGCACTGAAATGCCTGTGTGCTCAGATGGGAGTTTAAAACTACTGTGAGATATTTAATATGTGGAAGATGAGACTGACTTGCCACAGACTGAAGGAGAAAGGAGTGACCCAACATCCCAGGCTGAGGTGTGAGCTAGCGCCTGCTCTTCTCTGCCCTGCCTCTTAGCCTCCTGAGAAGGTGGAGATTTCTGCTAGAGCATCAGGTCTCTGCTGCTCCTTATCTTCCAGTGTTCTTTCCTGGTTCTTTTCCTTGCTCAGACCATCTTGGGTGGCACAAAGCAGAGAACAGACCTTTGTTCCTGGTATGAGCTCTTTTGTCAGGAGGGAAAGAGGAGCACTGTGGTTTGGGCACTATCCCTGGCTTTGGTTCCCCTGTTCAGATGTTCTGCTGTCTGCAAAATGGGGCTGTTGCAGCCCACAGGGCTGGGGTATGTGCCTGCTTTCAGACTGCAGAGCACTCGACAGCAGGAGAAGGGAAGACAGTGGATTGACAGCTGCAGAGCTGCCCCTGCCCTGTGGTAGCAAAGTGGAATTGGCACCTTGGGCTTCACTGGGAAACAAGAGGGCGAGAGCTAATAAAAGATCAGTTTCTAATCTTCTGTTTTGGGGGAAACGCTGAGCAGCAGCAGAAGTGCTGGAGCTGCTGATCTACAGATTGCTGTGGCTTGGCTTGGTCTTGTTTCACATTATGATGATTTTCTGTGAGCTTGTGTGTGTGTGTGTTTGTGTTAATGAAGGCTTTGGTTCAGTACAAGCTGCTACCACTGGACTACAATTTCTTGGGTTTTTGCACAAATAAGTGAATTTTCCCAATGTCCTACTTCTGTGTATGCACACACATGCACATGTGTGTGCATTTGGGGATCATTCAGGATGGAAAGTGCAGTGGAAATGTAAAATACTATAATTATGTGCAGTGTTCATTTCTGTCTTTGCTCTGCAGTCAGCTTGGCAAGGGGAACTCTGTGTCTGGGCAGCCTCATATCTGATCTGATCTATTTGTCTGTGCTTTTTTGCATTGTGGTTTACAGCCCTGCAATTGAAACCTTCAAGATTACTTAAAGATGGAATGAGAGTGTGCTTCCATTGAGCTTTATAAAGGCCATTTCTTCTAGTGCAAAATAATGGGCCTAAATGAGTTGACAGTGCTCCTTTTAAATCCACCACTTGGTTCCCGAGGGAGTGGGGGCGAGGACGTAATGTATAGGTCTTACAGGAATAAAGGCAGTGTTTTGTGCTCCCCTGCGGCTCTGCAGCAGTAGCTCACTGACTGACCCTATTAGCAGAGCTGTGCTGTCAGCGCTGGCCACTCCGCTGTGCACGGGGAGCTGAGCTGAACAAATAGCACCAAGTTAGGGGTTCCAGCAAGGCTCCGGCAGAGACGGCCGCATGGGGAAAGGAAGGGATGCTCCCTCATAGCTCAGCTGTAAAAAAAATACCTGAGTCCTTCTCTTCGGTTCATTTGGAGGTGCAGCTGTGGAAGTGACAGGTCTGAGGAGTTCCAATGCATGCAGTGCCTTGCAGTGCTGTAGAAAAGCAGGTGGGGGTACCAGAGGGGTGCATTTCTCTCTGAGCCACAGCTAAGCCCATGGACCAGCAATGCTCTTGAAGAAGCTGTAAGGACTGCTGGAAACTCTTAGGGGTGAGAGGTAGAGCCGAGGTCTTGATCAATCGATTGTTAAAGATCCCAGCGCACTTCTGACGAGATGAGGGGACAGTAACCTCAGTGTCCTGGCCAAATTCCAGTTCATTACTTTCTGCCTGTCTAAAATTTCCCCTTTCCCTCCTGCTGCCGTTTATCCTGGAGAAGTTATCATTTGCTTCCTCTCCTAATGACTCACGGGTAATGCTGCTGGCACACAACTGATGCTTTATTTCATCCTGGTGATGAGGGAGTGATCCCTGTGGTTTGGGGTCTTCGGGCTGGAAGAGGTGCTATGGAAACACAAAGATGTTTGGAATGTACACATATATACAAAGGCACTGTTGGCTACTGTTCCTTTCAGCTGCTGTTTCGGAACAGGTAAACAGGTTTTCCAGCTGCATCTTTCAGCTGAATCCAAATCACAAATGTGTGTGTGTGTCTTCAGTGTGTGTGTGCGCAAGCCTGTCTCTTCCCCCCTCCCCTTTCGTCTTGGAACAAGAAGAATGTGTCAAGCCCTCTGGCTGCAATCCAGGACTCTCCGTGGAACTATAAATCGACCCGTCAGGGAGGGGGAAAGAGATTAACGTTGGCCGTCTTCATTAGTGAGTCCCCAGAGGAAACCGGGTCTGCCATGAGCCGTGAATGAGACCAGCTGAGAGAGGAGGGGGAGAGCTTGCGGTTTTTATCACTGCCTCCAGAGACCCTGGAGGAGTGGAGGAAAAGAGTATGATAGGGATGGGAGGATGTAAAATGAAGGAAGCTGGAGCTTTCCAGCACATCGCTCGCTCCCTCATTGGTGGGCAGGTAGCTGTTTGCTGCTCCTCCGCGCCAATCCCTGACCCGTGAGCCCATGTGTGTGGCTGGAGTACTTGGCATGCTAATTGGGAGCAGAGAGGAGCGAGCCCAGTGGCAGTGCAATGCCCTGCCATGCTAAACAAGTGCCAGTAATTGCATTCAAGGTACTTTCATTATGTCCGATTTTTCACAGAACCAGAAAAGTGCATTTATCACGAGCAGCATAATTCTTCCTGGGCATTGCTTGGGGGGTGTGTGTGTGCTTAATACCCTGCCCCCTCTGCCTCACAGAAAGATGAAAGTAATTTTTTGCCTTTTTTTCATTCTCAGTTGCACACAGATTTTTACAAATAGCTTCTTTGAGCTTCAAACAATCTCTTTCTTCCTCATACTGTTTATTGTGTATGTTTGCACTGCAGGCTCATGCAAACACATGCATGCACTAATGCACACGTGTGCTAATTGTTGTTTTTCCAGGCTGAGGATATGGAGGCTGCAACCGCAGCTGGTAATGTTTCAGGATCCCTTGTAAAGTCCCTGAGAGCCTGGATTCTGGTGATGCTCCTACCAGTAAAATCTGGTTTAAGCTGGTAGTTGTCTTCACCACCCCCCCCACCCCCCGCCATTTCTTGCAGTGAGTGACGCAGGCTCAACAGCTCCAGATAGTGATGCTCTTTTTTCACTGAGCAGGCACCACACACGTCGTGGCAACACCAGCTAGGCATGCACACTGTTCTGTCAGGGTACCTAGCAGTGACCTGAGGGGACTAGGGAGAGGGAGGCCTCCTGTCTGTGCCCATGTGGTCTGTGTCACCTCTGCAGCATGACAAGAGAACAAATTAGTGTCAGTTGTGGTGGCAGTTCTTACTGATGGGGACACAGACCTGGCTAAGATGTGAACTGAGACATCATACATCTTCTCACTCTGCCTCCCTGTGGGTCTCTGGGGTGGGTAAGTCACACTTGGGAGCAAGGGAGCTCCTGGGAAATACAGCCAGTGCCTGCAGCCACTCTGGTTTCTGGAGGTGTGAGTGACCTGTGCATGTGATTGGAGTTACCAATCTGCATGGCAGAAATCTCTGCTAAAACTTAATGTTCTCTTCTCTCTGTCCTTTCACTGCTGCATTTTTGTTCTCTTGCTGTTTTTCCCTTAGATATCTGACTGCCCTCAATACCAGCACAGCTTCCCATGTTTGCTTTACCTTGATATCCCCAGTCCTTCATAAAATATGATGCAAGGCTTAGCTTTTGCTTTCACACATGCCACCAGAGCTTAGACACCTTTGGTGTGGAATTTGTCAGCTTCTTGAAATTGCCTTTTAACTAGCCCTTTGCAACACAACTGTGACTTGTACTTCCAGGCTGTTAGTATTTACTCAGTTAAGTGATGCTTCTTGGTAATAAGTTAAAGTAATACCATGTTTGTGATATTGATAGATTTTTAAAAGAATATTTTGTTAGGACCAACACATAGCCTATAGTCCCTAGCTTCAGGTGTTCACAGGCAAATCTGGACAAAGAAATAATGGCTCAAATAGAAATGTGGACAGGAAGGAGAACATAAAGCTGGAGCAGAGGAGAGCTGCTGTTTATGTGAAAGGAGAGCACTCCTGGCGCTAAAAAGTGGTATTTCAGGTGAGTCAGCCCCAGACTTCGTCTAAAAGCCAGGAATCCTGCTGCTTCCTAGTTCCCTTTTACAGCTCTCACTGTTCCCAGCTGAGGAGCATGCACTGATGTTTTGCCATACCTTGGAAGGAGAAGAAATAAATGATGATGAGTAGAAGGGTAACTGCACTACGGTGTGTCATAACACACCGCCAGCTACGATGTAGCTAATGAACAAGCTGATGGATGAGTTATTTACTCCGTGGTCAGGAGGGAAGAAGCCACCTTTGCTCATACCCACCTATGAGCAGTGTGAGGGCTCTGCATCAAGAATAGTGTGTCATCTGCAGGAGCAAAATCCTGTTTTTCTTGGTGCAGCTGGATGCCCTTTGGAAAGCTCCAGTTCAAGGCTGATCCTCCTTAGCTTGTGGCATGGCCTGAGGTGGTTCAGTCTGTGAGGCAACCTGCTGCCAGCTGAGGTGGAGGTGTCTGCTCCTGTGGGACCTCTGTCCTGGCGGAAGAGTGGAGGAGGCACAAAGGGAATGCAGCCTGCTGTGGGGGAAAAGTGCTGCAGTAGATTAAAGCAGCTGCTGAGGGACTCCTCCAGTGAAGCTTGAAATCAGATTGTTTGACAGACATCGTGTTAGAAGCACCTGGCTGGTTCTGTTTGCCCCACAGCTTCCTACCTCAGAGAGAAAACAAGGCTTTTCACTGCTCCAGAAATGCTATACTTTTCCCTCTTCCCTTCCTTTGCTATGCCCCAGAGAGTAGATTGCCTACCTGCAGTGAGCCACGGGTGTCAGCTGAAGGTGGAGGGTGGTAGGAGGCTTTGGGGACCTCTCACCCCAAAGGCATCCCCTTGTCTGAGATGGAGAGCTTATGGAGACATGAATTGGTTTAGTGTGATTTTATTTTTTCCCAGCTCTGATTTTTGTTCTGCCTCATTTGCATAGTGTAGGTTTTTTTTTCCCCAAGCCTCTGCATCTCCTTTTTGCTTTTTTTTTTTTTTTTTTTTTTTTAAATTATCTTCTCTCTGCTAAAGATTGCTCCCTAACTCTCAAATGTCCCTCCCCCGCCTCACTCCCCCCCCATCCCCCCCTGCATTTTTCTTTCATCCTTTGTTCTTGATTGCTTGTGCCCGGGAGCAAAGAAAGGAAAAGGAAGGGATACCATCTTTCTGTGAAATACAGGAGAGAAATAGGCAGGCAAGCAAAGTTGTCAGCCTGGCAGAGTGAGATTGAATCCATCTCAGGAACATGTTGCACACCTTGACCACAGGTCTGACCTCCTCCATTATACTTTGCCACGCCGGATGGCTCTGGTCCTGCCAGTGCTGGATGGGACTCCCCTGCAGAAATGTTGCTTTTGGCATCTGCTGCCTCAGAGGGGCAAAAACCCGCCTGCTGTGTCTGCTCTGGCTGCTAACAGGGTCCCGTGCACGGTCTGCTCCTGGTCCTGCTCCTGCTCCTGCTGTGAATCCGCCGTGTCTTTCTTGCCCAGGAGTGTAGGGGTAATCATCTGAAATGTGTGTGCGCTCTGGATGATGCATCACATCTTCCCTCTCCTTCCATCTCGTCTCCCCCTGCATCAGCAGCACTGCCATAATCTCTCAAAATCAACAGGCCATTACAGTCTGATGTAACTCAATGAGTACTCTGAGACAGAAATCCTGCAGTGTACTTAAAAACCCTAATGCAGAAACACAGCGCTGTCTTGCATTCTCCTTCCACCTCGTTTCCTGGTTTCTAATGTAAAATGAGCATTGTTTCCATGTCTGCACATAGGGGTTTTTAGCAGAGCTAGGCTTCAACAAGCTTTTTATTCCCTTTAGGCTTCCAGAATCTGATCTTCCCCCTCTTCAAACTTTTCAGTTTTTCATTGCCTTTTAGGAGCAATGGCTTCCAGCTTGTGCCTTGGGAGAGTGGAGGTCACAGAGACCTCACAGAGGCCCTGTTTCAGCTGCCTTTGCGTGTTTGGCCTGTCCCTCAGCAGTGGAACGTGCACTGTTGTTGGTCAGACCCCATGATTCAGGTAAAGATGGGCCATGCTGGGTTTTGTACAGCAGAAGTGTTTTTCCCTAGAAGAACTTTATGTTAAATATAGCCTTATATGTCAATCCTCCTTCTTAGTCCCCTCCCCATAGTTTCTGTTGTAGGCCATGTTTCTGCCCCAGAGAACTCTTGGTCTTTAATCCTTATTGGGAAGGGGCATCTACTTTCCTGATATTTGCAGATTATTCCTGTTTCTCATAGGACTCTTATGCATCTGAGACCTAGGTTTCAGGCTGATGCAGTGGGGTAGCACATAACTTCAATGTCAAATACTGCAGAACTGGATTTTTCATTATTTTGGTTGCATAGGATAAACATGAATGTTGGATGAAATTGAGGTGTTGGCTGGATAGACCATGTCTACTGTCACTGGTTCTTCCAAGCCTGTTACCATGGCACCTTGCTGGATCATCATTGTTGTGGGGTGTTGTGGTTCCTGTGTTGCTGCGTGGTTTGCTTTATACCCCTGGTGAAGTGCCAGGGACACTGCCCCACTGTTGTGCCCACTGACCCATTTGGTGCGATACCCTGTCTTGGCACTGGAGCTGGCTGTGATGCCACAGCTGACACCAGGTGTCCTTGGAAAGTGAAGAGTTGGTGTGGGTAATTTGGACCAGTGACCTAAGAAAGAAGCTGCTTCTTTACGTCTCTGTCAGTTGGCTTTCAAACACTTTGAAATGTGAGGGTCTGCACTAGTTTATAACTGATTTTGTGTCTGATACCACTGTGGATATTTTTGTTATCTTTGCAAAAGTCTAATTGAATTAAGATACTGCCCAGTCTGTCTTCTGGACTGTCAAAGGAACTCCATGTGCTTCTGTCCTGTGGCTGCAGAGACTGCAATTTGGCAGGACCTCCTCCTGGGTGGTGCCTGCATCTAAGAAATTTCACTTGTCTTCCATGTCCAAGTATCCAGGGAGCCTCCTGCCAGAACTGCAGGCGCTGGAGACAAAAATGCAGGATCCCTCTGTTCATACTTAGCCCGTACATCCAGCTAATGTGTTTTATAGCTTATCATCTGCTGGTTCCAGTCAAAGCATTACAGCTGCTCCAGCAGCTTGAGCTTCCCTTTTCCTTTACTTTCTCTTCATGCCATACCTTGCGCTCCTTTGGAGACAGCAGCTTATTTCTGTAAAATCTCTGCTCTGGTACAAAAAGCTCCTGTACAGCTGTGTGACTTTGGAAGGCACTTGCTGACGATTTTGTCATTTCTCTCTCATGTGTCTCATTTAATCTGAAAACACTCCCTTTTCCCTCTCTTTGCTTCTCTTAGTGTTTCCTTTCTCGTTGCGTTGTAGATACGAGCACTTGAGCCAGTTGGGAATATTGATTAAATGTGGGGGTTTTTTTCTGTTTTGGAAAGTGTTAGTTTAAAGACTAGTAAGTGTCTGTCTAAGACGCAGCATTTCATGCAAGTTTCACAGGGAAAGGAATGTGGTGTTGTCCGGCTGCCCAGAATATCCCCTAGCCTGCCAGCACAAAGCTGGCCTCCGAGTGAGAGCAAAACCTTTGCTCCTGATGAGATAGGGTGGTGAGCAGAGAGGCTTTTTCATGGCTGTCTTTTATGAAATGGGTCCTGCAGTCACACCCAGAGATGGCAAGTGGGGAAATGGCTTTGGAAGCTGCCTTTCTCACCAGCAGCCAGGATCCTGCTGTGCCTTCATTTTGTTCTGTGAGGAGTGGGAGGAGAAGCTTGTTTTGGTTTGTGTTTTGTTTCCTTAAAGCTTTGAAAAGGTGTGTCACCTGCTGCAGTGTAATTAAGACATTCTTACATCTGTTTGGCTTAGGAAGCTGGTTTACTGTAAGTTGTTCCTGGAAAATGCCTTCAAAAGATGCTGGGATTTGGTGTCAAGTCATGGACCTGGTACTTGTTGATATGATGCACTAAATAGTTGTTTCTCAAGCTGCAGGTTTATATTAAGTGGTCCTGACAGTGCTGTGGTTGCAGTATCATTTGGAACATGTGCAGTTCAGGGAAAGGGAAGAAGATAGGCCATCCCACTGGAGGGAAGGTGCTGGATGGAGACTCGACTTGCTGCGCTTCAAACCCAAGCCTGCCTCTGCTGATGATGTTGTTTAGCTTCTGTGTACCTCCAGAAGAGGATGTGCTGGAGGGCTTCCCTTTGTAAGTTCTGGCTGTGGGCGTCTGATGAGGAAGGCAGGAATCAGGCTTGAACCCCTTCCGACTGAGCTGGGGGAAGGGAAGCAGATGGAAGAACCTGAATGAAATCAGGCTTGCACTTACTCGGTGCTGTTCACCATTTGGAGTTGAAATCTATGGCCCGGAGATGGAGCGGTATTGGCGTTTGCCTTGCAGGTGTCAGGTTGTTCATAAGGGCATGGCTTTGCGATAGGCTGACGCAGATAGAGATCAGCACAGTTACCAAATGGAATGGACCCAGTTGTCTCCCACATTCCTTGTTACTGCTGCAAGTATGCTGTGGTAAACTAGCCAAGTAAAGACAACGTTTTCAGCCAGATCTAGTCAGGGAAATGTGCTGAGGGAAAAGAGGCAGGAGGGGCTTCTTTACCCCCTCAGCAGAAGTAAAGACTTGGATTGTCTTGGCGTGTTATCTGACAACTTGTTTTCAGCTCATTTAGCTAACTCGTCTGCTTCCTGCCGTTGCCCTCTCCTGTTATCCCCATTTAATAGTACTTCCCAGCTTTCTGAGGGTGTGATAAGGCTATCGCAGGCTGAGAAGTGATCCGATGAAACCCGCGTGTGTGTGTGTGTGTGTGTGTGTGTACATGTGCGAGAGGGAGAGAGACCTAAGAATAATTTCTGCTGTCAAAACCTCTGCGGGGCAAGAGATGGCATTGGCAAGGCCTGCTGACAGGCGGGACCGGGATGCCTGGGCACGGCCAGGTCCGTGCAGAGCCGCCCAGCCCCGCCGGGCCGGAGCGCGACTCAGCCCAGCACTCGCCCGGTGGCATTTCACAGCTTGTCCGTGACACAATAGCGCTGGAGCGCTGCCGCCCATCAATCCCCAAACCAAAGGGGGTGGCAGCAATGGGCAGAAACCTATTGATTGTGCTGAAGGAAAAAGGCCGATTCCCTGGAAAACTGCAGGTCTCTCACCTGCTGCAGCCAGCAGAGTCTTTCTGCTACCTCGGGTACGTGCGCGTTAGTACTTTACTCTCTTGTGTTCAGGGACCATTGGTAGTCTAAGATCAGTGCTAGTTCTTTCCATGTTTGTGCAGGCAAACGATGGGATTTCGGCAGGGCTGGATTAGGTCAGATAATGGTGCTAGAGAGTTCAGCCTTGCTTGTAAAGGAATCCCAAAGAGAAACGGTACAAGTGGACTATTGGACCTCTGTGAGCTGGTGTAGAAGAGGCAAAACTTGATGCCTCTGCCTTTTGGATTGCTGCTGCAAAAACAAAGATCTGTGACAGAATTATCCCTTTTCCTTTTGCCAGCAGTGGGTTCTGCCCCAGAGACACCTGGCTTTGGGAATGGTAATCTGGAGAATTTAACTGGTGTCATGTCTGTGAAAGGAAACAACTCCAAGGAGAGCAAAGGTTGCTCAGAGGTGGGATGTGATCGGGTTAATATGGGACAGAGACAAATGCCAATGCCAGGGCTAAAGAATGCAGTGGAGTTAGTGATCTGGGGGAGATGATGGATTGCTGGGCAAAAGATGGACAGATGGAAAGAGAGTTTGGAAGATGTCCCAAAATTGCCCCATTTAGTACATTTGGGAGAGTCATCGTTCTGCTCATCAGACATATGTTTTGGGAATGGGCCAGGGAAGTTTTCAAATCAAAATCACAATCTCAGTTTTCTTTTCTTTAAAAAACCAAAAAATAACCCTAAAAAACAAACAAACAAACTACAACAACAACAACAAAAAAAACCACAAAAAAACCCCAAAAAACAAAACAAACAAAGAAACAAAAAAAACTAACAATAAAAAACCCAACCAAAAACCATGCAGGAAAAATAAAAGAGACAAAAAAATCCCCAGACTCATTATTTTGGGCGTAATTTTTATATTCGTTGAGAAGCTTTTTAGAAAGAAATAAAAATCTGTTAACTGTTAATATCTCTTCATTTTCTTACCCAAGTATAAACAAGAATTTCACATAGATTCAGGACAGATGTAGGGGCAACTTGGGAAAAGTGGAATGACAGAAAATTATGTTGGTCACAACTGAAATGTTCAGCACAACCAAAGCACTTGAGCTAGTGAACCTTTTTTACAGCACATGATGCCCCTGTGCCACAGACTGTTAATTTTCTCTTACCCAGAGCAGATGGAGAAAACCCCTAGGGATGGGATTTTTCTCTTATGACTGGAGAAAAGCTTCTGTGCACTCCAGAGAGAGGGGAGTCACACCTCTTGCTTTCCTGTGTCTGGGTTAGCAGGAAAGCTCCACGAGGATCGTGGCTATACTGGATCCATGTTTGCTTAAGGTGCTGAGGGATGCTGAGGTCAGACAAGCTTCCCCTGCTGCAGTGGGGAACTGCTATAATAACTGCTCTTTCTGCTGTTATGGGCCACACAAGGATGAGATATTTATTAGGCTAATGAGCAAATTATAATTCAAGGCTTTAGGATGAACAAAAAAAGAAATGTATGTTAGCTCCCAACTGGTAATGGTTGCAGGATCAGAGTCACAGAATTCTTGAATTTCTAAGTTTTCCCAAGTGACCAGTGCTTGGATGATAGGCAGCTGTATATGAGTTGAATATGTGGTTATATTCTTAAATGTAGAAATGTATGTATGCATCGTGGTCATAATACAGAAAATGAGGAAAAAAACAACCTTACCTCATTTCCTACCCTTTTCTATGTCAATTCATAAAGCACAAAGAAGGGGTATTTTTATTTCCTAGGGAGATATTTTTCTTCCCCCCACTAAAACAAAATGCAGAAAGCTTTGGTCATACATTTAAATGCAGCTGGGTTTGGTTTGTGGTGCAGAGGTCTAAGTGTGCATTAGGACGTGACCTGCCTAGTGTACCTGTTTTGTGTCACCTCTGTACACAGAGTGGGGTTTTTGTGTAAATTGTATCGACCTGCTATCCAAAGACAGTTTTGGATTACGGTTTATCTGGGCTGGATTCAATTCCTCAAGGAGAAACATTCTTTAATCATTCAAGCTGGATGCTGCCCGAGTTTTGGAATCTTACAAATATGTTGGCATTTATGTAATAAACACAAACTTTAAGAGTGTTTCTTTTCCTTGAGGAACTCTTGACTTCATAAGCTTTTATTGTGAGCTGGTTGTTAGGGCTGAGAATTTGCCACTGACTCCCTCTCCCCACCCCAAAACAAACAAATAAATAGAACCATATGTAGTTGACTTCATCCTCCAAACAGGCTCTTTGGCTACTTCCCTATGAAATCAGCAGGGCTTTTTTTTTTTTCCCTTCAAGTTTTGAGACATGCCAGACCACTGAGGCTGTGGAGAGAAGGAAGATGTTAGCCCTAGTGATGATTCTTGAGTTAGCTGTCAGCTCAGTCTGAAGCATCAGTCATTTTCCCAACGCTAAAGTCAGTGCAACATGTTTTTCTTGCCGTGTTCCCTGGGTGAAATGAGTTACTGTAGCAAAAGGGTTTTAAAGACATTCTTTGTTGTTTGGGTTGAGGTTTTTTGGTTTGGGGTTTTTTTTGTTTGTTTGTTTTTGTCCAAAATAGAAACATTTGATCATCTTTTTAATCAGTTTCAATGTACAGCCAAACATTTTTTTTTTTAGTGTCTGTTTCTGGTTTAGACTTGACATAAATCTATTTTAATTGGTCAGTGGTGGGATCTAATTCAGACTCTGAAGTGGCCCAGATACAGATCAGCCTGATTCTGCATTTTATTCCATATGATACTACTGACTTGCCATGTGGCCTTTGCTCAGTCACTAGTAAATTTATCTTTTATTTCTGTTATCTTTGAAATCAGGGTAGCTCCTGGTTGTTTAATATAATTTATATTGGTAGAAGAATCTTAATATTAGAGAAGAGAGGACGTACCTGGTGACCTAGCAGAATCAGGATGAAGAGCATCAAGGGGCAGAAAGGGACCAGTGACAGAAAAAAAGGGAAGTTTATACTGAGAGGTACTGGAGGGAGGCCAGTGTTGAGCTGCAGGAATGGGAAAATATATTCAAAAAGTGAGAGGAAAGAAGATGCTGCAGATCAAAGAAGGAAAGGAAGTGGAGCACAAATGAAAGCAGTGATTTGGAGAAAGGTGGGTTAAGTCAAGGAGTTGGAAGCGAGCAAAGGGATGGAAGAAGGATAAGATTTTGTTCAGTTCACTTAGCTTTGTAGATTATCTGATTTGTACTTTTGAGACATTACCTTTATGTTTCTAAACTTAGGGCAAAATGAGGCTTGCTGTTTTTTTTTTTTTTTCCTGAACACTCTAGGTTATCACATTAAATAATTTGGCGTAGGAAGATTCCTAAAGTTTGCTCTTTGAGGTCATAATGTTGTCTGATAACACCCTGCTTTCCCTAGAAAACAATCCTTCGAACTATTGTGTTAATGGCTTGGCACAGTCCCCTGCCAATTTGTCCTGCTGGCTTTCAAATTACTGTCCTGTGTTGTAGAGGACAACTTCTAACATTTAAAGCATTTTAAAACATCAACAAAAAGTAGCTACAGAATGTTTGTTGTCTGTGGATTTTTTGTCTTCCTTTACTGTTTAGAGAGTAATATGCCTGATTTAATACTGTGCCCAGTAATGCCTTTGGCCTTGTTTGGTTGTTCCCAGTGGTGGTTGTCCCCTTTTCCCTGCTGCCAAGTCTGTGTGTGAGGAAGGACTGGTGAGGAGAAGGGATGGGATGTAGCAGGGATGGTTCGTGATGACTTGTTTTGGGAAATAAGAGCGGGATGGCCCATGCGGGATTGAAACGGGGAGCGAGGCTGGGGAGTGCTGCTGTTCCTATTGTTCTGCCAGACTGCATGATTCAGCCACAAAGCAGCTGGTTCTCCAAAGAAATGTTTAAAACTTCCCATTTTGAAAAATACTGGTTTAAAATATAATGAAGCACAGTAAGGAACATTAGGACTGATACTTTGAAACTACCTGAAGGCAGATGGATCACTTGAAAATTCTCCCAGTAAAAACACTTCTATTTTCTCTCAATGAAGCAGTATGTTAAAGCGTAACCTTGGGTCTCAGATAAGCTTGTGCAGTGACTAATTAGGCAGTGGAAAAGCAGAGAAACCACCTCACCTCTGACTGCAGCACTAGTTAAGAAAGTTGTGGAAAATACGGGCAGCCACTGCAATCCTGAATTGTAAGAAGGGATGGAGATGGATCAGCTGCCTTCCTCAGGGCTCTGGTAGGTGTTGTGTTGACTAGCAGCACCCATAACCACTCCTGCTAAGATTATTGAGGAGGAGAGACTTGTTCCTTAGTGCACAGTGGTCACTCCTGGGAGCCAGGGGAGACTTGCTGGGTATGCTGCTGCTGCCCATCACTACTGGCACAGGATGGGGCAGGTGCCCTGCCCTGTCAGTGGCATTGAAGGACACAGGGGAATGCGGTGTCCTGGGCAGGATGGACCAAAGGCACTGTCAGATGTGGCAGTTCCTGTGTGAAGCTTTTACCTCCTCCTTCACTGTTGGCTGATCTCCTGCAGATGGTGACAGCACTGTGAAATCTTCCAGGAGCCACAATGTTTCCCTTGAAAGTTGGGATAGCAGGGAAGGAAATGGGGAGAAAGGTTGTGGTTTTTTTCGAATCTTGTTCAGGCTTTTGTTTGCCTGGGGTTTTTCCCCCTGGAGAGTGCAGTATTTCAGGCTGGTTTTCACCTCTGAGAAATTCCTACAAAACAATCAAATGATTTGAGGGTGTGTGAGATGCTTCTGTATTTTGAGTCCTAATCACTTAGGTGACAAAGAATAAGTAAATTATATATTGAACTGCTAACTGGTGCTGAGGCCTGGTGGTTTCCATGGCAACAGGGCTGGAAATAGCTGCCTGTGACGTCACCAGCACTGCACAGGTAGATCCGAATCCTGTCCTTGCTGTTTCCTCCTGAAGAAGTGAGTGTGGCAGGCACAAACACCTTGACTTTGCAATTAACATATGCAAATATCTCAGCCACCCCGTGGTACCTGTCCATCACAGCGTACATGGAGTTCACTGCGGGCACAGCAGAAGTACCTGGGCCCTCCTGCAGCTACTGAGGGGGCCACATCCCGCTAGCCCACACCTCTCTGCACTGGCCACCCTGGGGTGCAGAGCTACAGCGGGAGACTTTTCAGCCCCGTGTCCACGTTGAGGGGCTCAGGTCTTCTCCAGTGGCTGGTGATGCCCCAGTTGCCCAAGCTGCTCCTCTAATTCATCTTACAGCTGCAGTATTGCATGTAAGAGAGGAGAGATTTCTAAACAGCTCAGACACCATTTCTTCTTCCTGGAGATGGATAGAAGACCCAGTAGGTTTAGATTCGCTTTTGGTTTGGGTTTTTTTGGTAATTTGGTTGATGTAGGTTTTGATTTTTCCGTTTTCTGAAGGATTTGGTTTTATTTTCCCTTTCTCTTTTATCTCTGAGATGCCAGGAATGTAAACTCTGATCTTTTCTGGCATTGCTGAAGGACAAGTGGGAGGTGTAAATGAATCTATGAATGTGAATGTTTAAAACGTTAATTGAAGGGGTGAATGTGGTGAATCTTTAACAACGGCCTTTTCTACTTAAAATATTAATTACTTGTTGAAGTAAATACATCTTAAGCAAAACAAACAACCAGTCTGGTTCAGCAGGGTTATTTTATTACCCTGGCAGAGTCAAGAAGGAGGCTCTGCCTGAAGCCTCTTTCACTGCATTGTAGGTACAGGAGTGTCGCAGTTCTGTGTGACAGGGACTGACCCACACTGGAGCCTGGTTGCACACAAGCAAGGTGGATGTACATCACAGCTTAGCTGTGGAATTGAATATCCTTTAGCCAGCAACAACAACCCCCCCCACTCTCACCCCCAGCCTACTGATCTGATTACCTAGCTCCATGCATGATCAAAATCCAGTAGATGTGATACTTCTTTCCGCGTGTTTTCTGGTGTTTGCGGTCAATTTAGTTTTAGCTGTCCCGAGTGATTGCATTTCCAGTGTTTTCCTGAGAAGACAAGACCATATAGCTCCTGTTAGGGTGATCTGTCCTCCTTTCCCCATGCAGCAATGGTCAGGTTGTATTGAATACTCAGGTGGCACTGAATGATCCACTTTTCAGTTTGTGCCTCTCAGAGGTTTGTAGACAGTTCACTTCTCAGCTCATTGGCCATTGCTTAGGGAAATCTCCTATTTAGTCTTTGTGTTTGTAAATTATTTCTGGTTCTTGATAATGCACTTGTTGCTCTTCTGCAACCTTCTATTTTGTCATTAAGTTTTTTTGAACAGGTTTAGCCCAGAGTTAAATAGTAGTTTTCTGGTATAGTTGCAACCAAAATAATTTGATGCTTGTCAGCTCTAGAGACTGCTTATAATACTGTAAGCACATGCAGCAAGTGCAGCTATTTGCCTCCAGAAGTAAAGATGGATTTACACAGAAGTAGTTCTGTCACAACAGTGTTCTCCAGGAGACTGCATCCTACATCTCCTGTGCCTGTGTCACTGCAATGGCTCTGAGTACCAAACACTGATGGTTCAGGTCTGATGGCTGGTTCTTTCAGGAAGGGTCTCATACTGTCTCTTCCTCTTGGTCAAAAAGAGATGCCCTCTGAATGATGGTTTACATGTAGATGTAAATGCTTATCTGTCATGCAAGGATAAAAACATGCCAAGTTTATGAGGAGAAAAATGACCTGTGGCAATGGACAGGCAGTTTTACTGGGTGCTGTGGCTTGCAGAATGTTGTTTGCAGATAGGGCACTGCACCGACTGTCTATTTATGCTTCACAGGCCAGCAGTGACCCTATGGACCACAGTTTAAGTGATGCTGTTCTAGGCCCTTATCTATACTAGAAAAAGGAAGACAAATGATGCATAGTTTATCATTTTGTTGTAAAGCTAAATGACATTGTGGAAGGGTTTAGGGTGTTTTTTAATGTCAGGAGCTGATCCTTGTGTGTGCTGCAGCTGCGTTTCTGCTGCCAGAGGTGAAATAACTGTCCTGATTTCATCAGTGTAGATGCAGATAAATGTACTTGGAGCTACAGAAGACTCCTACCTTTATAATGTAATTCTTTTTGGAAGCATCTCTAAGTATTACTAGTTCCGTTTTCCTGCTTAGAGGGAAAGCCATTCATTATATTAGGGCTCCAAGGAGTTTTTTCTTCCAACTTGTTTTGTAGACAGTGTCCCAAGAAGTGAATAGATATGAATATGAAAAATATAAAGATCTCCAAAACCTTATTGACGAAAGGTAAACATTACAAGGCATTCCACTGCTGCTGTCTTGAGTTAGCTGTGCTACCACCAGTGATGAAACAGAGGAGTTTGAGATCATCTGTGGCTTGTTAGAGGCAACATCAGAATTTAGAACCTGCTACTCGAGGCCTTTGGACGGTCATGAAAACCTGGTCTTTGTTTAGACACCTTAATCTTAGCTGAGCATATAGAAGATGCTTTTCCTACTTAGACATGCAGTGATTATGTATGGTATGCTTGAAGGCCTACAATCACCCTTTCTTTCTTAAGTTACCTACTGCTATTAGCACTTGTAGTGCTCCTCACAGTCTCTAACACGTTCTGTCTTTTATGTTTCTTTCTTTCGGAAAGTAAAACTTTGGGCCAAAAATCAGTGCAGTTCTGTCATATAGCCATATTGATAGGACAGGAAAGAGTGGCACTGCTGTTCCCATCAGAGTAGCTGGCAAATGCATCTGTCAGGAAGGATTTAGTGATGGGTGTTAAGATAATGAGCCACAGGGAGGTGGACTGTGACTTTTCACTCCTTGCCATCTCTACTTTTTTCCCAGTTCACAAGGTCTTCAGAAAAGGGAAAAGCTTTTACTGTTGCTGATTGCTCAGCTCTTGCAGAGTTCTTGATCTCTGCAGATGCTATGTGTTATACCCATGCCTTGGTATTTCTTGGGAAGGTTGAAAACCAAGAAGATGGAGGTTAAGTGTCTTTAAATCTGAGGCTTGCTGGGGTTTTGGTGGCTGCAGTCTCCAAAATTAGATGGTTTGTGTTTGGATTTAGGATATCCTCAATCAGGCCTACTGGGGAGTAACCGTTGATTATGCACCTAAAGTTACCACTTTGTGTTTCCTCTGCCACAGAGTGGATGGAGGGGGAAACAGGACCTTGTGCAGGGCTCAGGAGTGAGAGGTGGGTGGGGGATGATCTTCAGGGAATCAGTCTGGCGGCTGGAAGGATTTGGGCCCCATTTAAAATGGCTGCTGCCGCATTCAAGGGGCCATTTTAAGTGTCTGTTATCCTACTCTCGCTTAGGGCTGTAATTTGAATGAATGTGAAGCCAACAAAAATGTTAGATTCCAATACAAATCTGTTCTGATTTGGGGATTCATCTGAGTCCCAACAATGCGTAAAGTACTGCGGAATGGGAGGTGATACATTGTGGAAATGTAAGATATGAATTTTATATTTATTACTGACTTGGCAGGGTGCTTTTCACATCACCATTCTGGTACAATTTTGATTAGATTTTTATGCTGAGCATCGGAGAAACACTGCTCGTGTGTACGTAATTCTCTTTCCCTATTGTGCATCCCCTCTCTGATAAGGAGAACTCTGCTGATGAGACAGGGTTGACAGTCATTGCACTGTAACAATACAGTTCAGACAATGCCAGTAAAAACTTCCTCTGCCAGTGTGGAGGATGTGTGTTGACACAGAGCAGAGTGCCACTAGCTGTGGGAGAACAGGTTAGTTTCTGTCTCACCCAGCTGACCTCTGCAAGAGTTTGTAAGGGTGATGGTCGTTTCTGTCATCTTGCAATGTGTGGGGGAACTTGTTCAATGGTCCTCAGTCCGTGTGTTGATCTCATTTGTCATAAATTGTTGTCTTGCAATGGATTTTGTTTACTCCCAGCATGTTCTGGCTCTAGCATTGAAAGCAGGTAAAATTCATCTGCAGATGGAGTGCTGTCTGTTCTCTCACAGGTATTCATTTGCTTTAGATGGGAAAGCATCAGGGAAATACCCTTCTCTGTAGACTTCCTTAGAGTGTCAAGAGTTCTGGGGCAGAGGTAAATCTGATGTGTATATTTATATTTAGTTATTTATGGAACCTTTGTCTTTTGTATAAAGCTTTTTACGAGCACTGATGCATGTACTTTGTTTTGCTTTGTATCAAAAACTAGTACAGTCCCCATTTTATAGTTTCATTAAGAACTATGTGGTGTGGTTTGAGATGGTGCAGAATGTCTGCATTAAAACTGGGAACTAAACCCAGACATCTCAGATTCTTGGTTCAGTGTCCAATACTCGGGAAGAATGAGGATAAAGGCAGGATGATTTCTGTGCTTATTTAAAGACACATTTACATATTTTTGTGTTAAATCGGCCTGTGGAGGTGAACAGCTTCGATGTAGCATTTTTCATTACGATAATTGTCTTGAGAAGGGGCTTAGAAGGATAAAAATGGAGGGGTTTTTTGCATGTTCACCACAAACTGTATTGCAGTTGTATTGCAGGAATGCATTTGGCTTGTAGCATTTGGTGGAATCAAAAGATTTGACTCAGTGTGATACTGGCAGAGCAAAACATACTTCCAGCAAGTTTATTTACCACAGTAAGATTATAAATTGTCATCTGGGCTATAGTAGTTTGACTCTGTGATCTTTCTTCATTGCAGTAAGTAGTAAAATGTTTGCCTAAACTATCGGGAGGTTGCTTGATTAAGTGTTGCTGTGACTCTGGCAAATGGTAACTTGTTAGCTGTGGTAACTCAGTTGCTTATTTCTGTGTTTGTAGCTCTTGAACTGATTTTGGTGGGTAACCATTGTCAACAGAAGGCAAGTGAAAGGACAAGCCTGAGATTTACCTGGATGTAATCACAGTTCTCTGGATAGTCTGGATAGAAGCAGATCTGCTTCTTTTGATGGCAAAAAGAAATGGAAAAAGTTTTGTCTGTGTCTAAGTTGCTGGCCTACTGAAATAAATCTGTCACCCTCATCTGAGCTGTGAATTTTTATATTCAGAATTTCAGCTGCAAATGGACAAAGCTGAGGATGGTGTTATATGGGTTAGTATTTTATTCTCTATCCTCCCAAAGCTGGAAGACTGACTCTTTGTGGAAAAGGTGGAAAGCCTTCCCCTTGTTGAGAACTAAGCTGGGCTTTTGGGCAGCCACATGAGTCCATAGCTTCACGTTATCCAGCAGTGATGTGTGAAGTCGGGTGGCTCCAGCCTATGCAAAATGAACTTGTGGTCTGTGCCCAGCCCTTGGGCTGCAGATTTTCTACCCAAGGTCTAAAACCTTAAAATAGCCCACATTCAGGGTCTACCTCTTCCAGGAGGAAACCTTGCTTTCAGTGTAAAACCACTGGGCACTTTAGCTTGCTGATGCAAGGAAGCTGGCATGCAGTAAGCTGGGGTGTGCATTTATGGCTCCCCTGCTGTTCTTGACTCTTCTGTGTGGGCATTTTTCATATGCAGTTAAGAGCTGAGCCGCTTCCTCCGGCAGCGTTGAGTGGCTACAGCGTGAGTCGGTGTGCAGTGCCCAGTGTGCTGTCCACTCAGAGCCCAGCTTATCGCTCCCTTCCCAGGGTGAACAAGCCTTTGGGAAATGTTTGGATTTTACAGGAGGCCATGCAGGATCAGAGCAGCAGCAAGGTGATGGGATGGGACTGTGGAGCTGTGAGACCAGCAGGGATGCTCATGCCATACCAGACACAGCTGGGACATGTCGGGCTTAAGTATGTCAGGCTTAAGTGCCGGGGTCAAGGCAGGAATATCGGTGATGCAAGTGGAGAGTGCCTTTGTGGGGATGGGGACATGATTCTGCCGAGCCAGAATCACGCTGGGGGCGGGTCGTACCGGTGGGACCTTGCTGTGCCCTGCCTTTGCCCCAGGCAGGCCTTGGCTGAGCCCACGGGGAGCCCGGCGGAGGAAGGAGGGAGCAGGAGCTGGCATCTCCTCTGCCCCGCTGGCTCTCACCGGCCCTTCCTGGCCGCCTGCCGCCTCCTTCCAGCTGCCAGGCACCACATCCCCTGGCCGGGCTGGGAGCTGGGAGCTGGACCAGCTCCCCCGGGCCCCTGATCCACCCCAGCAGAGCGCCGGGCTGCTCCCCGTGTAAAGCGCGTGTTTAAGCTTGTGCTAGTCTCCTGGACACCTTCCCGGTGTGTTTTCCAGAGAATGACTACAGATGAAATGCAATTAGACACAGATGGAGGGGAGGTGGGGGAGGGGTGGGAGATGAGCCGAGTTTGAAAATGGGGGGAGGGGAACGATTAATTGCGAGGCCGTGAGGCAGGACCGGCATGTGCAGGAGAGATGAGTGCGAGGATCAGAGGTCCCCGCTGGGAAACGCTCGCTGGGCTGGGGCCGGGAACCTGAGGAGGTCTCTGTGCTCTCAGCTGCTGCTGCCGCCGCTGTTGTGGTTGTTGGAGAGCCAGAGGGAAGCAGCAGGCGTGTCTCAAGGATGATTAATCATGTATGGCAGCAGTGAGGAAGGAGGACGCGGTGCGCACACGGAGACCAGCACCTCCCCGAGCCCTGCGCGCCTTTGGCTCGCTGACAGCGATCTCTTCTGCTCGGAAAACCAGCCCCAGAGCAGGGCAGCCAGAGGGGGACCGTGTTCGCCTGAGCCAAGAGACCGCTCCCGACCCGCCCCATCCTCTGGGAACTTTGAGCCTGGGGAAACTGAAATCTCTTGGGTCTGGAGAAGAATGAAAAAAATGTGAGAGCGGGGAGTTGAACTAGTCCAGGTGGGAGGAGAGGCAGACCTTGACTGAAGGTTTAATTAGTGAGCATGGAAAAAATAAAAGTAGGTTTGGCAACAGCAGGCTGCAAGTGTTTCCCAGTTGGAGAGGTGGGGACAGGGCACAGACCAGTCCAGACTGTTGTTGCAGGTCTCTCTTTGCCCCAGGACTTGTCAGCCGCCTGTCCCTCCACACCCTGGCAATACCTGAAGGGGAAAAAAACCCAAAAAAACCCCAAATAAAAACATAAATTGGCTTTCTTTGGGGGAAAACGTTTGAGGAAGGCATTTGGTTTTAAATCTCCAGGATCTGACTTTTATTGCTGTAAAGAAAAGCTTAAGAAATAGGGACCTGCCTTTTTTACTGTGTGTGTGTGTATATGTGATTTTTTGCAAGGTTAGAGCCCCGTACAAGGAGAGAATCTAAAAAACTTCCAGAGAACGAGACATGGCTAAACCAGGACCACTGGCAGACCTGCAACTTTTTACTAGGCTCCCCAGTCTAATGGCCATTACCTGCAGTGGTGTGCACACACGTTCCTCTTTTAATTTCTCCTGCAAGTAGTGAGGAGTGTCCATTTTTCTCTGTGCCCCTCATCAAAGATAAGGCAGTATTCTTCCCACTATAATTTACAGTCCCTTTAACCTCAAAGACTTCCCTTTCACAGTCTGTAACAGTTCTTTTTGAGAGCTTTGCACTGAAGGAAGGTGTTTGTATTATCCTACCCTCTGCTCAAGATTTGCTCAAACATCTTTAACTACAGTGCTGTCTTCTGTCACTGAGGTGGGATCACTGAGCTAATTTTTGTAAGGCTGCTTGGACCCTCTACCTTTATGTTTGCCCCTGCAAGATTGCTAGAAAGTGTATTTAATGCTTATAAACAACTCCACATTTTCCACGTGCCACTTCCTCAAGCAGTCCAGAGCTGTGGCCAGAATCTGGAATGTACTAATTTTTTTATTTTCCTCCTTTTCTTTCCCTGAATTGTTCTAAACGTAGCTAAGTAGTATTTCACAAAACTAAATATCGCCACAGAATAAGAGAAGAGTAGGGCATAGATTATTCAGAGGTGGGACTGAAATGGGTGTCTCCAGACAGAGTTAAGGTTGTGATGAAATGTGTGCTGCAGAGCTATGGAAAGCTGAGTTACTTTTGGGGAGACCGGAGGTACCTTTGTATGATTGTTTTGGATTAAAAATGAAAAAGAAGCAATGTAGTTTTTCAAGCAGAATTGAAACACGTTGGTGGCGTCTGAAGCTGACAAAACCAAAAGCTGGAATAAATACTTAATGCTCCTCCCTGTGAGACCTCTGCTCACAGCCAGTAGTCATGGAAAACAGGACAAAACAGATGTGTATGTCCGAGCAAGTGAAAAGTACTGCTTCATTCGATGCTGTTTTGAAGTGAGATGTTTTCCTCTCCTCTCCTCACCAATTTGCCGAGCTTCCTTTGTGGTTTTGGTGGCCTTGGGACAGTGGTGGGAAGAAGGTGGTGGAAGCAGCTGGTTTGTTGCACCCACTGCAGCCCAGCAGGTCTGACTTTGGGATCTGGGCAGAGCTCCTTTGCTGAGGATGTGTGGAGGGGTGTCTCTGCCTTGGCTGAAGGGCCTATCTGGATTTAGAACAGATAGAAGAGCAGGAAGGCATCCACAGGCTGGTACAACACAGCTCCATTGGGAACTTTTCCTGATACAGTTTTCCCTAAGGGCAGGCAGCAAAGAGTGGGGCAGCTGCTGGTCTGTGGTGCCTTCTTCATCCATCGAGGGGCTGAAGGGACTGGGGGTCCTGGTAAGGCTTACCCCACAGTATATGTAATTTACGAGAGAGGATGAAAACCAGGGAGGAAATTATGCAAACCAGGGACAAGAGGATATAATTTGCTCACTCAGCTGGTGAATGGGCAGCAAGAGGAATGTGTTGCTAATTAATGTGAACTATTGATCGCATTTGGACAGAGGTGATGCTGTGGAGGGGAGTAGTGTCCACCTTTGCATTACTGGATCATCCAGGGATTGTTTTTTCAGTTTGGGGACCATTTTAGTGAGCCCTCCAGCTCTGTGCTGCCTTCCAGCAGCAGTGCTGGTGGCAGTGGCAGGGTCCTGGGACCCCTGGGGTCTGTAGCTTGCCAGAGTGGGGGTGGGCAGGACTCCCCCATCTCAGCTGGCGCCTTGGGAGCCACCTGGTCCCCTTCCCTGGCAGGGGATGCTTTCTGACTGTGTAAGGGGAGCTTTTGGAGGAGCCAGGGGCTGGCTGCCAGGCTTCCTTTAATTCCCCCAGCTGGCAAACAGGAGGCCTGTGTCGGTTGCCGGGGCAATGGCGGGAAGCTGTGTTAGTTTAATGAAGCATTGGGAAGGCTGCTGTTTATTTCAGGGGAGCGGGGGCTCTCTTGTCTGCCAGGATGCTCTGCCGGGATGGAGGGGCAGCTGCCAAAGGCCTCCTAGGCCACCACTGCCGTGCTCTTCCCCTCGACTGCTGCCCTCAGCCCTTCCCCGGGTGCAGAGGCCACAACACAGCATGTCTGTCTCCTCCCCATCCACTCGAGCCCAGCATTTTCAGGGCCATGCTGTCAAACTTGTCCTCTTCCAAAAATGCCTGCTGTTTCCCAGAGAAGGCCCCCTAGTCCCACTGGTGTGTTGAGGACCCAGTCCTTGCCTTAGGCAGAGTGCCTCTCTCCCTGCATGTCCCTTCTCTCATCGCCTGCATGGGGTACAGTGGTTACCTGACTGAGGTGTTGAACTTACTCCTTTATTTAAGCAAATGAAGACTTGAAGCATCAATGTCTTCATAGTAAAGGTGACCTACAAAGGAAGGAGGGGAAGAATGAAGAGGGGGGAAGGGGAAAAGCGCCTTGCGTTATGCCCCTTTTCTAGTGTCTCTTTTTGATTTAAAAGGAATCTAATGGGGGGCTTGGGCTTTTTTATCCTTCTTTGCTTCTTTTCTTCCCAGCGTGTTATTTCAAACACAAAAGGATTTCTGGTCTTGTTTAACCTCTAGGGGGAGGGGGAATTCGATGCACAACTTGAGCACTAATAGGCTTATGACTATTCAGATAAAACTTCATTAACCGAGTGTTTAAAAAAAATAAGCCTTATTCAGACCTGTTAAAAATCAAGAGAGTGTAAATGGGTGTGAACAAACAAATGCTAGGTGGAGAGGTTGCCTGAAAGTTCAGTAAGCCGTGTCCATTTAATAAAAAGCTAAGAAAAAGCCTCAGGCCACAGACCAATGAATTTTCACGCAAAAAAAGGTGAAATAAGGCTATTGTCTTGCAAAGGGAAAAAAAGGCCTTTTTATATGTGAAAAGAGAGATGTATTTGGTGAAGAGACATGAACAGAAATGCACTTGATTTTTTTTTTTTTTCCTTCCCTTTTCTCCCCTCCCCCTCTTTTTTTCTGGTTCCCATTTAAAATACCGTATAAACAAATGCTGTCCTGGATGATGCTTCCTCAGCTGGCATAGCACAGCATCCTCTTGTCCTGCAGGAGCAGCTTTCCACAGCAGCCCTTGCAGGACTCCTTGCAGTGCTCCTCTCCCCAGGCACGGTGGCACATTACATGTCCCTGTACCCAGGGTGGCAGTGTCCCGTGGGGCATTGCAGGCCCCCTGTGCCAGCCCTGCCAAGCGGATGGAGCACAAGGAGCCGTCTCTCGTCTGAAGCCCACAGCAACCCAAACTCTCCTGTTGCTAGCCCGCCTCTGTGGCCCACTCCTCCCTGTATGTGTGATTCTCGTGCCCTGTGGACGGCTGGTAATTAAAAAACCATGCAGGGGGATATTACTGAGTTAACAGTAGTTATTTGTGAGGCTGCTGGAGGGGGGGGAGAGAGATCTATCCCCAGGGAAAGCAGCACTGACGAGGAGTGGGGGGGAGCAGGAGGGAGGAGGAAGTGGGGGCGAGATTGGCAGGTGACTGCCAGCTCCGAGGAGATGACAGCGGCAGCAGCTTCGCCAGTCCCACTTGAACACTGCACTGCAGGTACTGGGTTAATGGGTGGGAAGTGGTGAAGAAGAATATCAGGGTGGGTGGCTGGAGGGGAGGGTGTTGGCGTGGGGGAGTTGATTTCTGTTAAACGCCAAGATAGAGATGACACTCTATATACATGTAATCATTAGACTTCATTCCCAAAGAATATTTCCTTCGTATAATTTTTTAAATGCAGAGAAAGCTTTCCCCAGACCTGACAGTATTCTACCTACAATCACTTTCTCCTTGCCAAATAGTACCATGCTCTACAAAAACGGTCTGAAATGCTGTACTATTTTTGACCATTTCATTTGGGTTATTTGTAGTGAAATTTTAATTTTTAAGGTGCTAGGAATAGGCTCCTCAGTCCCACATCATCTCCATGTAGCGAGGCCTTTTTACTGAATGTGAGACTGCATTACAATCTAAACCTCACCATTTTCTTGTTTGATGACACTGACTATCCAACTAGAAAATTCATGTATCCTCCTTTTGCAGGACTAGCAGGTTAGACCTAGACTGAAGTCCTGATTGACATCTGCAGACAGCATTCTTGCTCATGCTTGTGCTCTCGCTCTCTCTCTCTCTCTCTCTCTGTTCTCCTGTGCTCATGCTCTCTTTTCCCCCTGTATTGCCTTTCAGAGGGCAAAACATCTGTTTGCAAAGGGCTGAGGACACATGCTGCACAGGGAGATAAAAGCAAAGAGCCCTCATCCCATGTAAGAGTTCACAGATCTGTAACTCAGGGGGCTGGCAGCAGGGTTTGACAAGGGTTTAAATCCTTCTGTCTTCCTCCCTTCTCGTAGATTTGAGTTTGAAAAACAAAACCAACTGGGGTTATCTCAGATGTGCAATATTGGGGATTTAGATGTCAGCTTCACTATCAGCTTCATTCTTTGTGCACAAAGAGAGAAAGAGGATCACAGATTTGCACCTAAGCTACACAGAGTGATGCCAGTGCCTTGGTTTATCACAGTGGAGGAAGCCCATGCCTCTGCCTGCCTACTACAGTAGAGCTGAGCCCCAAGGGCCTTACACAGACAGTGCCTCAGTTGGAGTCCTGTCTTTTCCCTCCCTGCAGCAGAAGCCAAGTTTAAGGAATTGGCTGAGAGTTCAAGGCACACATATGATTGTAGACTTGCATGATAGCAAGGAGAAGAAACTTCAAAAATATTCCTATCCTTTTCTCTCCCAGAAACAACAGCCCCCATGTAAAATATGCCATAAAAATATGCCTTTTATTTTGACCTGCCGTGATTGTGAAGAGGGCCACCACCTATGCCTGTGCACCTGTGGTGTTAAAGATTTTAGTCTAGAGACTAGGTAACGTGTTTTCAGCTGTGAAAACAGCTGATGGGCTGGTCTAAACATCCAGTTTAATCTATGACTCAGGTATTGTACTGGTTTGCTTATCAGAGACATCTGCAAAGGGGCAAACCCCTTTTGATTTTCCAGTACTGACATAAGTATGGTGATTTACATTACATGAAGATGCATATTTTGACTGCTTGACAAAGAAAATCGCGCCCATGACAGCTTCTTGTCAAGTAAGTAATCCCACTAAATGGAAGCATGACCAGCACCATCCGTTTTTGAGCTCTCTTCTGCATGGTAATTTCCAGAGTTCTGGTATGGCCAGTTTTAGGGAACTGTGTTTTAATCTGGTGACTACCTGCAGTCTTCGCTGAACAGCACTGGAAGCATTGGGCATTTAGAAGCTTTGAAAATTACATCACAGGCATCTTAAACGTACTTCTCAAGCGTGCATTGGTTTTAAAGCTTAGCAGCTGGCCTTTTGGCCATATATATAGATCACACACACTCTGACTTGCTTATCAGGAATGGCATTTAGTTGAATGCAAAGAAAAATTATATGGTTTCTCTCCTGCCTTCATCTTTACCTTTCTTGTTTTCTGTGTGGAATGAGGATCTTGGGGATACTTTGAGCTGGACCATGAACCCCCTGGCCTGTAAGGGGTAGGGACTGTAGAGGTAGAAGGGACTTACTGTGTAAAGTGCTACCTGCTCTTCAGATGCTTGCACTTCACTAACCTGCTATATTTTCACTGTCACTGGTGTGTGGCAGAAGAGTTTTAGATGCACAAAGCCTTGCTTGGGGGTAAGGGGGGCTGGGGATGACACCAGCAGTAGACACAAATGAAACCACTAGTTCAGAGCTTACAATTAACAGGACTGAGATTTTGAGCAAGTCTCAGGGTAGTGGGAACGGGTAACACAAAGCCAGCACTGGGAGCTCATTTTAATTTCAACCATCTTGTGCGTGTGTAGTTGGCTGTCTTTGTTTAAAGAACTTGGCCTTCAGGTAGATTTTATTTGGACGGCTTGCTTATCCAAAGAACGTTAATGACTTTCCTTGAGGAGTTGCAGCCAGTACCTTTGCACCCTGGTTCTCCTCTAGCCCTGTTTTCTCTTTTCCATAATCTCCTGGTGCCCGGCAGCAAGCCTTTAGGGTACATGCGCAAGCAAAAGGAGCTCGAGTTGGGGAATTAATATTCCTGGAACATAACACCAGCAGCATGCACACGCTGAGGAGAATATTAGAGCTATTAGCGGTGGGAGTTTGGAGTGCATGCAATATCTAGATGGAGAATTCAGTGTGATTAATCTGCCTCTAAGCAGCAGCCTCCGGGCTCTGGGAATTCTGTGGCACGTTTGAAATCAGAACTTTTTTTAATTACCTTTCCGCATCAACAAAACAATTGCAGTTGTGTGAAAACAAGCCCATTCAGTCCCTGCCCTGTCTCTGATCTTTTTTTTTTTTTCCTTTTTCCTTTTTGGATGAGGCATGCTGCCGGAGCCCTGAGTATTCACAGTCCCAGCAGCTCTGACAGCATTTTGCACAAGTGCAGAGGGACTTAACCTGGGAGGCTTGGCCAGCCTCCAAGTCAGGTAATTGCATCGTGGGCCAAGCTGGAGCAAGCCCATGCTAGTCAGTGTGTATGTGTTAGATTCCTTACTCTTTCCCCTTTCTTTTTTCCTCTTCCCAGCAAATGCCTGTGCCTCCCTTTCTCCCCCATTCACCTCCTCACCTTGCATCCTGCCATGTTGGCAGCCATGTTGCCTCCCCACCACAGGCAGGTTGAGAGAGATTCCC
>VRYO01001878.1:25032647-25064384 GCA_009812075.1 Sialia sialis
GCTACATAGAGTTGTCTTTATTGTAGAAAAGCATTTAGTGTCACTGATAGAGAGCACAGACATGGTGCAGGTAGAGGTGTATACTTTCCTAAAATCATGCAGGAGAGGCTATTCCTGTAGTGGAATCCTGATGTTCAGTTCTGTTCCTATCAAACTTTTCTTACTTACAAAAGAAAAAAAAAGTGGTTCAGTTATTCTTACTGCCTGGGTCCCATTCCTGATGATTCTTGACTAGACTTCAGTCTTGAGTGAACTGAGAAAATGGAAGATGTCTTCAGCCATGTACAACACTGCTGGTGCACCTGTGTCACACTGGGGTCTGGCTGCACTGCTCCTTCAGCTGAGCCTTTCCACTGCTGCTTACCACTAAGATAAGTTTGGATTTGTCACTTGGAAAAGCATGTGACATTCTTCATTATGCATGTGCATGGGTTTCCTTGCATTTTAAAAACAGGAAAGGACAAAAATAAAAAGTGAGACCCCAAGACTCAAAAGTCAAGACTGATAGTCAGCAGTAGATTCTGTTTTTGCCCTGTTGGAGGATAAGATCTGCTCTGAGTGTGTTAGAGTCTGTGCTTTGCTGTCTCTCTGAAGACAAAAAATTGTAGAATTGGGTTTTATCAGCTCTTGAACTTCTTGCTGCCTTCATGAACAACAGCACAAGCAGTCAAACTTGCAGTTTTGGATACGGCAGGGCTGTGGTCTTGCAGTAAGACTCTGTTTGTTCCTGCCTCTTACCAGTGATTCCTCAAGAATGGAGCTAAGCAGTGGTAGCCAAAAATGCAAGCATCCTCTTGTGAGCTCAGACTGGTGACAGTGAAAGGCTTGTGTTTCTTCCAGTGCCTTTTGTGTTTCTCTTTTACCCCACTGTTTGTACCCTGTGATGATATTGAAAGAGGGGGGGAAAAGTGTTACAAGGCTTTTTGTCAGAAAGTTGAGTTTGAGATTTCACCTGTTCTCTGTTTGGGAAGCCATTATTTCTTGCCTGAATTACGATGCAACAAATAGAAAAAAACTAGGAAAATTACTTTTTTTTTCCCCCCTAATTTTTCATTACAAGCACACAGCATACCTGTGTTCATACCAATAGCTGTGTATGGAATTCATTGTGCATTCTGTGCTGGAACACAATGATTTGGCTTTGTAGTATTTTACTAGTATGAACTCAGTCATCTAATTGCTAGTAAATTGCAAATCCTACACAGAGCCCTCTGATGAGCTCTGATGAGAGCTCAGTACTTAGCTAGAATTGTATAGGGAGTTACTATGCTGGAAGCTTTAGTACAGTTTATTTGAAGTATTGTTCACATCACATTCCCTGTAAAATTAGGTGCTACAAAGTGTCTTGTTAATAGCTTTTAACTGAACTGAAGACTTAGTATTAGCAGAGCTGACTGAATGGCTTACGTCCATGTATAGCATCACTAATGACTGGGAAAAACATACCTAAAACTTATTAGCTGAAAGAAAAATATGCACTGTCATACTTGCCAGAATAGGAATAAACCTTCATAACCATAATGAAATGTTGTTAATCAACCTTCAATTCAATATCTCCAGTTTGCTGTTACCCTTGGTCAGATGCCTGGATACACTTGAATTTCCATGAGATTTGATTTGTTCAACAATTTTCTATGAGTAGATGTTCTGGAATAGTGGAAATGCTATATGTGATTTTAAAAAAAATTAACACGAATGTTTTAATGATAAATGTAGTGAATGATGCATGACTACTAGCATTATGTTTTCTGCTGGAAATACAAAACATCAGGGCAGAAACACTCTGGGTGGTTCTTGGAGTGTGTGTCCCCTGACACGAATGATGAGGTGGAAAACTAGGGAAAACTGGTGGACCTGTGGTTTGTGAACAGAGAAGTAACGGTGGGTGATGTGACGGTCAGAGAATATCCTGAGCAGAGCTATCATGCAAGGATAGTTTTCAATTCTTGGTGAAGTAAGGAGGGGAGTCAGCAGAACTGCCACCTCAGACTTCCAGAGAGCAGAGACTCTGGCCTGTTCAGGAGCCTGGTTGACAGAGTCCCTTGGAAGGCATTCCTGAAGGGCAGAGGAAGGTTGGACATTCTTCCAGAAGGAAGTCTTATGAGTGCAGGAGCAGGTTGTCACCATGTGCTGAAAGCTACACCAGCAGGGAAGACTGGTCTGTCTGAACAGGCAGCTTTGGCTGGAACTTGGGGAAAATAAAAAGAGATGACCTTTGAAACAGGGGCATTAAACTCAGGGTGATTACCGGCATGTTGTGAAGTTACACAGAAAGAAGACTAGAAGTCCAAAACCTAACTAAAACTAAATCTGGCTGCTACCATGAAAGACAATGAAAATGTTTCTATAATATACAGTAGCAACAGAAAGAGGCCCAAGAATCCTTTATTGGATCTGGGGGGGTGACAAAGGATGAGGAAAATGTTGAGATGCTTAATGCTTTTTTGCTTCAGTTGGTAGTGGTAAGACCAGCTGTTATCTGCGTATCCAGTCCCCAGAGCTGGAAAACAAGGACAGGGAGAAGAAAGAAGCTCCTGTAATCCCAGGGAAAATGATCAGTGACCCTGCTACACCACTTAGACACATGCAAGTCTGTGGGGCCAGATGGGATCCACTCAGGCTGCTGATGGAGTTGGTAGACGTGTACACTGAGCTGCTTTTGTCAGCAGTCCCAGATACCTTGGGAGGACCCAGGTGATTGGATGTTGGCAAACGTGGTAGCCATCTACAGTAAGGGCTGGAAGGAGGATCTGGGGACTGCAGACCTGTCAGCCTGACCTCTGTGCCCAGGAACGTTGAGGAACAGATCTTAAGGGCCATAACGTGGCAAGTATGGTTCAACCAGGTCTAGTCAGCATGTATTTAGGAAAGTCAAGTCCTACTTGACCAACCAGATCTTCTTTTGCAACAAGGTAACCTCTGTAGTGAATGAGGGAAGGGCTGTGGATGCTGTCTAGCTGGGCGTTACTAAGCTTTTGATAGTGTTTCCCCCAGCATTCTTGTGGAAAAACTGTCTGTTCGTGGCCCTGCATGATTGCCCTGTTTGCTGGGTGAAAAACTGACTGCATGGCCAGTCTTGGAGGGGTGAGGAATGGAGTTGCATCCGGCTGGCAGCTGGTCACAAGTTTTGTTCCCCAGGGCTCTGTGCTGTAGCTGATCCTGTCTTTATTGATGATGTGGGTGAGGAGATTGAGTGCACCCTCAGTCAGTTTGCAGATGACACCAAGCTGAGCAGTAGTGTTGGTCTGGTGGAGCATAGGAAAGCTCTGCAGAGGGATCTGGTCAGACTGGGTTGATGGGCCAATGGTATGAGGTTCAACAAGGTCGAGGGCCAGGTCCTGCACTTGAGTTGCAAGTGCTGCAGACTGGGGGCAGAGCGGCTGGAAAGCGGCCCAGTGGATTGACAGCAGCTGAATATGAGCCCATGAGCATGTGTGCCCTGGTGGCCAAAAAGGCCAGTGGCAACATGGCGCCTATCAGATATAGTGTGGCCAGCCCCTGTACACTTGTGTGGCACGAGTGCCTCAATCATGTGTCCAGCTTTGAGCCCCTCACTACAAGAAGGACATTGAGGGGCTGGAGTGCATCTAGAGAAGGTCAATGGAGCTGATGAAGGCTCTGGAGCACAAATGTTAGGAGTAGCTAGTGGAGCTGGAGTGTTTAACCTGGAGAAAAGGAGACTTGGGAGACTTTATCGCTCTCTGCACTACCTGAAAGGAGGCTGTAGGCAGGTATAGTTCAGTCTCTTCCCCAAAGTAACAAGCAATAGGACAGGAGGAGATGGCCTCAGGTTGTGCCAGGGGAGGTTTAGATTCAATATTAAGAAGTACAGTAATTTCACGACTAGCAGGCGCGCCCTTTTGACTAAAATTTTGATCAAAACCCAGAAGTGAGCCTTATAATCCGGTACACCTTATATGTGGACAAAGTTCGGAAATTTGCCAACCTGGAAGTGTGAGTCGCAAGGGCAGCCTCGGCAGCTGGCACCGAGGGTGGGCGGAAGTGCTGGGACCCGCGGCACGGGGAGGGCACCTGGGGCTGCTCTTAAAGGCTACACCAATCCGTGAAAAAAGTTTGCATATTGAGCACCTGCCAGTAAACTCTGTGATCCATTACTAATTCATTACTTTGTTGCACACAGATTCTCACTGCAAAAAAAAAAGTGCACCTTATATATGGACAAAGTTTGGAAAGTTACTGACAACCCAGAAGTGTGCTTTATAATCTGGTGCACCTTATAGTTGTGTAATTACTGTACTTTTTACCTGAAGTAGTCAAACATTTGAACAGGCTCTCCAGCAAAATGGTGTAGTCACCATCCCTGGAGGTATTTCAAAAGATGTGTAGACGTTGTGGTTGAGGACATGGTTTTGTGGTGGCTTTGACTATTCTGTGAGAGGGATTGGATTTGATAATCTTTTAAAGGTCTTTTACAAGCTAATGGATTCCATGATACTTTAAACCATGTCTTTCCCTTTTGCTTCTTATCTTGCGTTTTGGGGAAAAAAATGAATTCAACAGTATTGTCATGTAGTGTAAGTTGGTTTGCCCGCTATTAAATTTTCCCTATTTCACTTCATGTGTGGAGGTTTCTTTTCTCTCCTCTCTTTGCTCCAACATTTTTGCATGAAATGCGTACATCTGATTTTCTGATGTTCTTGATCCTGACCATGCCTTGTGTGTATTGCTACATAAAATTGGTCTTTTAGATAGGTCTTGATAAGTATAATCATAATAGGTACTTAGCAGGCAGTAAATTAAATGGGTTGGGCAAAATTGTTACGGAGGGAGGTAGCAGATTGTTTTTGTATTGCAGGGCATTGCTGAGTGGCAGATTCTCTTCTGTAGTGTGGGAGAGCGGAAGTAGCAGGAGCATAATTGAGAATTGCTCCAAAGTGGTGCTTTTTTATTTTGCATGAGAAAACTGAACTGTGCTGTACTTATCTCCCATCTAAATCACTGCATTTTAATGGAGAAGCATCTCATCCCTTGTTACTCTGAGAGTGCTGTAAAGAGAGCTCTGCTGCAGAATTGTTTGCTAGCCAGCTGTGGTAGGGCACTAGTTTTGGTGATTAGCTGGGGGTCCACTGCAGTGCGATATTCTACATCTTTACAGTTCTGACTTCAGCTAATATCATATTTACTTTGGAGAGCAGGGATTGTCGTGTTCTGGTCTTTTTTCCTTTTTGTCTGTGTTTTCTTTTCTCTGTGCTTGTAATTTTCTACATTAGGTCTTTCAACTTTTCTACATTAGGTATCTCTCATATTCTGGTTATCAGAGTCAAAACTGTGCAAATTGCTCAGTTGAATACATTCTTGTTTCAATGATGGTAGTATCCTACAGTTAGGATGTAGAAATTCGACTTGTTATGTCCATTTTGTATGTTTCCTTGTCTTTTTGCCTTGCAGTAATACAGCTTGTTTTATGTTTGGAAGGCGGAATGTGTGGAAAACCCAAGTGGGGTGTATATTTAATTGCTAAAAATAGCAAGGGGAAGAGAAGAGGTTAATTATATATATATACTGTGCAGCATAGTCAAAACCCTGTTGAAGCTGGTGGAAATAAAAAACTTCAGTAAAGCTGGGTGAAACTCACCAGAGAAAGAACATCTCTTAGCTCAATGAGAAACAGCATTAGGGAGTTCCTGAAAGTGGAAGGGAGGAGGATTTAGGAAATAAACTATTTTGCTTATCCACAGAATATATCCACTGCAATGTTTATAAAGACTTTGTTGGTCTGTGTTTACTCGCGGAATTTTGACTTTGTGTGTGCATTGCCTCTCTGGAATAAGGTAAGGAGTAAGGTCCTTTTGCTCAGTTGGTTAACGGGAATTAAATCAGGAGCAATTTTCAAGGTGAAAGTCATTTAGTAGCCTTCTTTCTAGCTGAAACAAGGTAGCAAACTTCAGTTTTTCATAGAAAGTTGGGATGTTTTAGGAAAAGAGATCTAATCCTTTTCTTGTAATAGAACACTAGGACTACATTAGCATTATGAAATGGTGAAATGTAATCCATTGTGTATGGTTTATGTTAATTGTGCCTCTATTTAGCCTCCTCATGAGGGGAGATAGGTGGAGACAGAAGCAGTGGAGTGTTCTGGTTTTGTTTTTTGTCTCCTTGGTGTACCAGGGGAATGACTGCAGGAGTGCGGAACTTAAGTTTAGGAGAATGCTGGGACTGACTGAGAGTAGTAGGCCATGTAAGCTCCCTCTGTCTTACTTTAAAATGGTAACTAGCATTTCCAGAAATTATGCTCTGAGTGTAATGTCTTTGTTATCCTCCACTAATCAGTATTTACAGAGACTTGATTTCTTCTCTGGTTTTGGATTAATCCCTTCTCTTTGCTTTCAACTGCTGACTTCCCTAAGGATATATCCTTTAGGATATGACATGGAATACATGCAGTAGAAGCTTGGTCCGTCAGCTTTCCAGCTTCAGCACAGCTCCTGGTGCTATCACTGTGGTGATACAGAAATCCTCTGGGGAAGGAGAAAGATTTAAACCCCAGTTGTGAGAAGATCTCTAATTGTAGGTTGTTAATTTCTCTGAACTGCTTATGCTCATTAGAGTTAATTTTTGTGCCTGTGGTGTGGTCTGACTGCTGTTGACATTTCCTGCCTTTGGCTGTGGTAGCAGAACTTGGAAGTGTGAAGTTTGTTGGTTACAGTGGCTTGAGTTTAAAACCCAGATTTTGCAGACTTTGAGGTGTGTTAGAAGTTTAATCACTTTATATGCATAAAGTTGACATAGAAAGATTGCTTCTGAAAGGTTTTAACTCTGTGGGGGAGCTGGTGAGAGTGAACCAATTTAAGTGCTTTAGGCCAAGGCTAAGTATGAATCTCAGGAGTTCTGAGCTGTTTGCTCCAACATTGCTTTGTGCTGCCTTCTCTCTCTCTCTCTCATCTGTCTGTTGGTTATGCCAGTGGAGCTACAGTGGGGATGCATAAGGATGTGGTACAAGAAACTGGTCCAATCTGAAAATTTCAAAGAAAGCTGCAGGGGAGGGGATGGGTAGACAGGAAGCGGGAGGACCTCCTTAAAACAGTCCTACCTCTGAAGTAATCTCTTTGTTGAATTATTTAAATGTATGAAGTTATTTAGTAATAATCTGAACTGTTTCTCCTGTCTCAATGTAAGTGTGGCTGAAGTCTTAGTCACTCCCTGCTAGTCTCAGAAGACAGGGCTTACTGTAAGAATGGGTCTGCTTCAGTTTGTGGCTTCAACATGAGGCAGATGCAGTGGAATCTGAAGTGTGGGGAAATGAGCAAAGTGATATTTAGAGGACATAGGTTGCAGGAGATAAGGAGAAACGTTAGGCAAAGAAAAGTTGTTCTTCTAGTGTGAAAATCTTACAAATGCTTTGGGTTATTTTTTGAGAGCAGTTCAAACAGTTCTTGTGTTTGGGAAAACTAAGGTTTCTCTCCAATTTTTTAATCAGTAAACATGATATGGCCTTGACTGTATTTTCTTTCAAAGTATGCCATAGCAGTAGTATTTGCAGACCTTCCACACTCAAATTCCTCTTAAATCTGCATTGGGTTAGAGGGATGAAGTGCTGAATTAATAGGAAGATTGGTTACCTTGACTAATGAAAATTGAAAGTGTTAAAGCTAAATTTTTTGTCTTACCTTAAAGGAACAAAAACTATAAGAGGATTGAAAGGTGTACATTTGAGTACAGCTTTTCTGGAATTGAACATTAATTCTTTAATTTGTTAGATCAAGGTTATTTTCTACCTGATTTTAATATTACTGCCTATAATGTAAATAGGTGGTATTATCTTGAACAATGGTTTTGTCCTAATCAGTGGATATAATTCTTGTGTACAGTGCATAGCCTGCATTGAGATAATACTTGCACATAATTTATACAGATTTTATGTCAATTTACTTCATTTGCCTTGAGGAGTTCCCAGGAGTCTTAGTTACAGGCTCATTGCACCAGACATTGTAAAAAAAGAATAAAAAGAATTAATTGTATAGACTATGTTGAATAGAAAAGACAGACATATTACAGGTGCTATTTAATATGACCCTTATAAGTATTCATCTTAGCATCTTGTCATCGAGGCTGGGCCTACTGCTTAGTATGAAAAATTATAAAAGTTAATTAGAAATACCAGTAATTTCACGATTATAAGCCGCACCTCCTGGTAGCCGGGTAGACCACGGGATTTGTCCATATATAAGCCGCATTACTGGGGTAGGCTGGGTTCTTCAATGAAAAAAGTGCGTCTTATAATCATGAAATTACTGTAATGTGTTAAGATGGTGGGATTTCCCCCCCCACCCTCCCCCACTCTATAGTTCTGAGTGTTTTAGATACTGGATAAATTTCTGCACAGAAAGTGGGAGCTTGGGCAGATAGAACTTGGCAACATTGCTTGCACTTCACTGTTTTCCTCTTGCAATTATTAATTGACTTCTCCTTTTCATTATTTTGTAACTGAAAGTAGAGCTTTAGTGAGAGCTGTAATGCCTTTGCTGAGCCTCCTGTCTTGCATTTCTGAGGAGAAGCAGATCACAAGTGGTTCTTGAAGTGAATGCTCCGATTTTGCTGTATTGCTAGAGCAGATGTGTTTAGCTGCTTGAAGACATAGGGGTGTGGACACAGGTCAATTTGCAATAAGAGGTATGTAATGAATTGATGAATTGCCAAGGTTTTTAGAGGACTAGTGAGTTGGATTAGGATGGGCAAACAGCTGATCTGCAGCTTGGAGAAAAAAAAATTAGGTGAGGGTTCAGTATTATTTTCATTTTGGTGTTAGGAGGAGTAGTTCAACTGTTGTGTAAAGACGAAGAGCATTTTAAATATGAGCTCCTGCCCTTCAGTAGCCACGCCACTTAAAACAGTTCCTGCTGTGTCCATTTTGTTGGTACAGATGTTTGTGTAATGACACAGTGAATGGATCTGTCAGGTCAGAAATGGCTTTTCTCCCTCACAGTTTTGAGTTTTCTCAACCGTATCAGTTCCCTGACCTGACTTGCTCGTGAATGGCTGCATTGACACCATAGAGTAGGCTGGACCTCTTCAACTGGACTAGAGAAGACTAACCCTCTATGTGAAACCAAAGTTGTTTTAATCTTTGATATAAAATGGAATCTGACTGATTTGCATGGATTCTTATTAAAATAGCAGTGTCTGTTAAGAATTTGGATGGATAACTTTCAACAAGAGGTTGTTGGATTTTTGAAAGCTATTTAGGTGCATCTGTGCTGTTGATAGAGACTGAGAACCAATGGCATAAAATAAAATCAAATCTACACAATCAGCCAAAATCCTGCTGAACTTTGATCATTTGTTATATTTCTAGAAATAACATGTTTTCTTAGTACTGCAGCTTAAATACTGGCTTACAACAGACGTTGTTCTTGTCAAATTTCTTCTTTCTTCATGTTTAGGAATACGAATTTCACAGTACACTCCACTAAAAGTGCAAAGCTAAATTGGAGATGGTATTTTAGTTTTGTTCACTTAGTGAGTAAGGAAAATTTGCAGATGCAAAAAAGTCTGTGTATTTCTGATTTGATATTATACAAGTTTTTTAAAAAATATTTTGGACATGTGGGAAGAAAGCAGCACCCAAGTAATAGCCACATGCAGAATGTGATTATTTTTTGTTGTTCTTTGTTCACACGATGCCTTTTAATATAGCAGTTGAATGCTCTGAATATGTCTGCTCACATCTCCCCTGTGAGGTAGGAAGGTACACTGACTCAGGCTTACTGTAATTGGGCTTTTTCTGTGGTCGCTTAAGGAAATAGATGAAAAAATACGTGAATGTAGATTCTATCTAGCACTATAATCTCCAGAGCATTCCCCTCTCTCAACTGACAAAGCTCACTGTGCTCCTTCTGCCACGCTCATCTGTTCCTCACCCATTCTGTGAGAACCATTTCCTTAATTCTTTGGATTTAAGCTCATACATACTGACTTTCTGAAAAGCTGTACAGACGTTTTGGTAAAGAAGGCATGGTGTCTCTGTGAGATGATGGAAGCTAGTTACAATCCACTTGGCCAAGCTGTAGCTCATTTGAGGATTTTTTTTAATAAAAGTTTTCACTAGGAAGGACAAAATTAAGTTTTGTTGTTTTGGGGTTTTTTTTGTCAAGACCAATATTACCACTGATTTGCAAGATGTGTTGCTAATATGTATTCTTAATAGGTACTTAAGCATGTGTAACCACTACATATGGTTTCTGAGACATGCTTTGATCTTTAGAATTATAAAATTCCATTTCCATTGATGCAATATTCTGGGTTTAATTTTTATATACTTTACAAGATACTTCAGTTTAGCTACTTCCATAGGATCTGGTGCTCTCCATGATAATGAACTGTATCCTGTTTGAGCTTTGAGTGGTGTAGTAAGTTTGTTTCACAGAATATACGGCAATTTCACGAATATAAGCCGCGCCTTTTTCATTGAAGAATCTAACCTACCCCAGTGGTGCGGCTTATATTCAGGTGCGGCTTATCTATGGACAAATCCCAGCAAAATGCCAACCTGGAAGCGAGAGCCGGCCAAGCAGAGAGCTGCCACTGAGCAGTGGCCAGGCAGGTGGGGAGCGGGCTTTGCTGAGCGGGGCGGGCGTGCCGGTGGCAGAGCCGCCAAGGAGCCAGGCGGGCTGGCGGCGGGGTTGCCGGGGAGTGGGACGAGCTGGCCAGCAGCAGGGTCGCGCGAGGGCGGGCTGGCCCCTGCCGCTGGGAAGCCGGGCTGTGTGGGGCCAGGCTGGAGCGCCCCGCCCCCTCTGCTGTGTGGAGTTAAAAAAAAAAAAAGGTACAGCTTATATTCGGGTGCGGCTTATATATGGACAAATCCCGTGGTCTTCCTGGCTGCCCGGAAGTGCAGCTTATATTCAGATGCAGCTTATAATTGTGAAATTACTGGTATTATGATGGATTGGTGAGAGCCAGATCTGACTGTAGTTTTCTCTAAAAGTGTGGTAGTGAGTAATATCAGAAACACAACTTCCTGAAAGAAGTGAGCAGTGAATGTAGTTACTGCTTGGACAAACTCGTGATGGTTTGAAGGGCTGACTGTCTTGTATTACTTCTGTACCACACCTAATGTTCTAAATTTTTCTCCCTATTCCTTTAAAAAAGCATCAAACGTAGAAGAAATAAGTTATATGTGCTACTTTGTTAAATGCAGTCTTAGGTTTGATCTTTAAATTCATCTTCTTGTGGCATTGGGGGCTGACTTGCCTTGTCTTAAAAGCAGCAGTGTTCTTCCAAAACTGAAACAAGGTCAGTCTATTCCCAGCCATTGATCAGGTGTGCAAGTAATAACTCTGTACCTGCAGAAATGAGGGTCAGCAACTTGGCCTTGACAATGGACATGGTACTCAGTACATGGAAATATTTTTTTCCTCTGTTTCTGGCTGAATTTGGAGCACAGGCTTTATTTCTTACAAAATGTACTCCTGAATTGCTCACACTCATGTTCTGGCTTTTGAGGTTATTTTGGTTATGTGTGTTCTCTGCTAGTTTAAGAAGATACAATGAGGAAGGACAAAAATAGTGATTTTTGCATTTTGTATGAGTTGTGTCAAGAAATGGCTGCAAACTTGTACATCTCTGTCACTTGTACAGCATTTATCAAGTGAGTCTATTTTAATCAGAACCCTGGACACTCTATAACCCTTCCAACTTCTTTGTGTACATTTTGGCCTATGGAAAATACTATCTTACTGTTTGCAGTAAGACTGTATTTTCTTTCATGATAAGCATGCTAGGAAGTGAGAGGCTTTTGACAGACCATTAAAGATATATTGCATTTGACTGCTGCCTGAGACTTCTCTGCGCAGATGAATCGCGGTAGTCAACCCAAATCTAAAGAAAATTTAACGAAGCGGAAGGACCCTGCTTATGTCCTACTGAATGAGCTGGTGGTGGTTTCATTTGCTCCTTTACAGGCTTCTAGTCAAGAATTAGGCCCCACAGTATTTGGGTTTTTAGTTCACTTGTTATGAGCTGTCTGTAGTGATGCATTACTATGTTGGCATCAGTGTTATGTGGGGAGATCTGGGCAGCTGTCCTGTTATTTCTCCAGTCTCCGATAATCGGGACAAAAAGAGTTTTAAAGATTTATGTGGCTGTAAAAGAAAGCCGAGCATGGTATATTGCAGAAGATGATCTCACAGAGTAATCTTGCTGTGGGAGTACTGATGAATTCTGTTAATCAGCACTGGTCACAGGCACACTGATACACGTGCAGAAGCCATTGAAAGATGCTTACGTGCTGTTGACTAACATTGGATAATCTTGAGCACAGTGAGATCACACTGCATTAGCTTCATGTTTTGAGGAACTCCTGTGTTAACCAGGTTCTATGAGGCTGTTTCTAATTATTAAACAAGATAGAAAATCTGCATTATGCTTAAAAATAAATTCACATGAAGAAGGTAAATTGATACACTACTTGAAATAACTTCACATGTCTCACAAATAAGTCTGAGGCTTGGGTAAGAGGACTGATATCTTCTTCCTGTTCAAGACTTCTGTGCAGTGATTCCGTAAGTGAGGCTGTTTTTTATCAGCCACACAAGCTTGTAATGTGCTTCCTTTGTTCCTGCCAGGTTGAACGCAAATTTTGATTACTGGGCTGTTGGGGGAGAAATGAATGTGTTGGAGCAGAGTGAAACTGCTTAGCCTAGTGAGTGTAGTCTGCAGTGTCTAGATGGATATGCTTAGATGGCTCTACAGCTACAGGCTATAAATACTTTAAAGTCATGCAGCTTTACTGAGGGAGCTGCATGCACGTGTAGCAAGAGTGTAGGTGTGACGCTGGAGCAGTGAAAGCTGTGCCAGACTCTCACCTTCCCTTTGAATAAACGGAGACGTTGCATACTCTGTGTGTGGGAAAGTACTGTAAATGTGTGTAATTTGTGGCTGTTAAACTTGTTTGGAGGCAGGACTTTGTCCCTTCTGCTGGTGATGGTGTTACAGATATGTACCACCATTACAGAGTTTTATGATTGTGTTGTAGTCTCTATCTGGCATGGGGTGCATTGTCTCCTTGAGATTGTGCGTGAGGAGGTGTCTGTACCAGCTGGAAATGTTTTCTTTAAAGGCATCCAGTAAAAAAAATAATAAAAAGGATACTTTTTTTCCATGTGGATGGGGGTAGCCTTTGAAGGCCTTGTTGTCTGAATATATTTTATTAAAAAGACTTGTCCAGGGGATTATTCTCACTGGTTTTGCTGAGAGCACAGCACTTATATCTAAGCACTTTGCAGGGTTGTTACTATTAAGAAAGGCTATTGCAGCAGTAATTGTAATAGTTCTGTATTTATAGCACATTAATGACAGGAAATGTGCTATATGTCTTAAGTGATGTAATGGGTCAGAGCACATCCTATCTTTTTGTACTCCTGTTATATTAATGAAATGCCTTTTTTCTTTTTGGCAGCTATTCTACTGGTTATGTTACTCAAGTTAGGCTCTTTGTGAGCTACTCAAAGCAAGTATTGTCCTGATGAAAACCTCTTATTTGTTTGTCAGGGTAAATTCCAAGATTGAAAAAAAATAGTAAATTAAAGGAGAAAAATATGTTCTCCCTCTTTTGAGTTAGCATATATGACTTCTGGACTAAATAAATGTTACATGATTGCATGAGATTGTGGAGGATAAAAATTCGTGCCTTGGTTGACCTTTACTGTATCTCTGTTCATAAGGGCATTTTACAGTGTCTTGTGCTGTTTCTATTCATTGTATAATTAAAATTACTCTTTTTTAGTAGTGAAGAAGTCTTAAGAATGTTGGCCGGCATTGTGAACATACATTAGCGTGAAAATGTAACAGTTTTCAAGTCAGTTAGTAGAATTACAGAGATTAAAATTTTTGTATGATGTAATACAGAACAGGCTTCCTGAGATCTTGTCCAGACTATGCAAAGTAAGCTTTGGTAAAGTCGTGTTTAAAAATTGAGTCTGAGATTCTGTGGGAGACTGAGCCTGTGAGAGGATGGAAATGTTGCTTTCATGAAAAGAGGATGGATGCCAAGCACGTGACAGCCAGGGCGTGTACGCAGTCTCCGTGGCACGTGAATTTTGCTGATTGCAGAGCCCCAAACTGCTTATCTAGAGAAGGTGCTTTTAACATCTGCCAGCTGCAGTAGATGTTCTCTTACCTTTAGCTTGATAACTTCTGTGTATGTTTTTTTCCTTTTTCTCCCCTCTCATTTTTTTTAACAGCAAGTCACACAAACAAAAGAAACTTGCCTTAGGTATCCCCAATTTTAGTCCTACCCCAATAGGGCTTGAGCTTCAAACTGATTAAACAGCAAAAGCAGTGATTCAGAAAAAGGAGCTTATCCATAATAAGTCTGAACTGGACAGATTGGCACAGTGTGGCATTCATAGAAGTGTTATTCATGTGATATATGTAGTCTTTAAAATGCTAAAAAAGTGGAAGTTCAGCAGAATTGCAGATCTCTCTTATGACACTTAAAATATAATATTAAAACAACAGCAAAATTGACTTCCTAGATGAAAGAGGGAGAGAATTTGACGTATTAACAATTTGACAGTTCGCCTTTTGATTCTAGTAATATTATTATGTACATCAATCTGCTTGAACCAAGGCTGCAACACAAAGAGGCCTTTGAATTAGAGGAGAGGGGCTGCAGAGACATGTAGTGCTGTGGGTGGTTTTGTGCCTGTGTGTTCTGTAGTTTACACACACAGACAGTAGATTAAAGACTCCAGTGGTAGAGTTACTCTTCTGTAGATAGCATAAATGTTAATAAAGAAAATAACCTTGGGAGGCAGATGGGAAACAGGATGCCAGATCTTGCCTGCATCTCATTTGTGTGCCTGTCTGTGAGTTTGGTGATCTACTTGAACAAATCATTAGTGCAAAGCTAGAGTTTAATTCTCAGTGGGTTCAGCTGAACGTGGCAAACACAAAACATGGCTAAATATGAAAACATAATGCAAGCAAATCTTCCAGGAAGTCTCCCATCTGAGGAGTTGGAGTTCTGTTTCCTGGAAAAGTGTGAGCATTGTCTTAACGTTCTTTGAAAGGAAGGAGTCTCTCCAGGTGGCTTTATCCATATTTTTTTTTCAGGAAGAGAAAACCACAAGGTGTTTCAGACATGAAATGCTTTTGTCATCTGTTAATTTGGGGGGATTGTTTTGGGTTTTTTTTCTCTGTTAATTTTGGCTTTGGTTTTTTTAAGCAGTGTCCATGCACATACTGTTAATTGTTGTACTTTTCTTAATGCATCTAATAATGTGACAGGCTTTTATAGAGGGACTAGCCAGTGTCCCCAAGCAATTCTGCAGTTGTAGTCCAGTCCTTGAGGGTGTCATAATTCCACATACTGAATAATATACTTAAATACAGGGGAGAGCCTTCCTGGAGTTTGTTTACTTACGAGTTGATTATGTAAATGTAGATGATCATACACAGTATTGCAAAATATATATTCTGACTGGCAAATGTTTTCAGTTATGTTTCATTCAAGGTAATATAAAAGTCCTGAGGGATGAAATTGTAGACTGTTTTGCTCAAATAGGGTGAACTTGTTTCAGCTTTACTTCCTGTAAAGCAAAGCAGATGGCTGATGGGGAAAACGCAATGTGTTGTCTTGTGTTGGTTTTCACCTAGGAGTGTCACTGGAATTACTCAGGAACTGAGCATTGAGTGTGCTGGTGCCAGTTCTTCGACACGCTCACATAGATGGTTTCATTGGGTAATCTTGGTTTGAGCTTTGGTCAAATGTTTCTTGAGTGTTTGCCTATAGAGATCTTTCCCAGTGTGAAACATGGCCCTTGGATATAATTCCTGTGTGCGTTGGAGGGTTCTCGGCACATCTTTAAACATGGTAGCAAGGTATTTGGATTACTCCCAGTATTAGCCATAGGGAATAGCTGATGGTGAGGATTACTCTCCTTTATTTTGCAAATATTGTTGGAAGTTTCTCTCTTCAGGGGTGCATAAACACAGCCAGTTAGTAAATGATAATGGGGAAATAATACTGCTGGAAATACACAGCTACTACTAGCCAACTGGTAGTAGGCTGCTGGCCCTCATTACCTAGAATGTTGGCAGGTTGCAAGAAGAGGGGTTAAACATTTGTACCAGGAAGTTGAATATAAATACTAAATATTAATTGCTGTTAAAACAGGGAAGTTGAGTACTGGAGTAACTGGGAAACATGTTATACCTTTTTTTTTTTTTCCCTCCCCTCTTTTTTCTCTATATTTAGGAGGGCTTTCGAGCTACTGCTCTGCTGCTGAACAGCATGCAGTCCTTTCGGGAGCAAAGTAGTTATCACGGAAACCAGCAGAGCTACCCGCAGGAAGTGCACACTTCATCCCGACTGGAAGAGTTCAGCCCCCGCCAGCAGGCCCAGATGTTCCAGAGCTTTGGAGGAGGTGCTGGCAGTGGACGTCGTGGAGCAACAGGAGCCTCTACAGCAATGCCTGGTGAGAGCTCTGGCCATCAGAGCTACCAAGGTTTCAGAAAAGAAGCAGGAGAGTTTTACTATATGGCTGCCAACAAAGATCCAGTGGTGTCAGGAGGGCAGCAGCCGCCTCAGCGCAGGCCTTCTGGACCAGTACAGAGCTATGGGCCCCCTCAAGGGAGTAGCTTTGGGAGTCAGTATGGGAGTGAGGGACATGTGGGCCAGTTCCAAACACAGCACTCGACCCTTGGGGGTGTATCCCACTATCAACAGGATTATACTGGTCCTTTTTCTCCAGGGAGTGCCCAGTATCAGCAGCAGGCTTCTAGCCAGCAGCAGCAGGTGCAGCAGCTGAGACAGCAGATCTATCAATCTCATCAGCCTTTACCCCAGGCTTCCAGCCAGTCTGCTTCTAGCACCTCACACTTGCAGCCAATGCAGCATCCATCCACACTGCCTTCCTCTGCTTCAGGCTACCAGTTACGAGTGGGTCAGTTCAGCCAACACTATCAGCCACCTTCGTCATCCTCCTCCTCCTCTTTCCCTTCCCCACAGCGCTTTGGCCAGTCAGGACAGAATTATGACGGAAGCTACAATGTGAATTCTGGGTCTCAGTACGAAGGCCATGCTGTGGGTTCCAATGCGCAGGCCTATGGCAGTCAGTCCAACTACAGCTTTCAAACTCAACCGATGAAAAGCTTTGAGCAGTCTAAGCTGCCCCAAAGTGGGCAGCAGGGGCAGCAGCAGCAGCAGCAACACCCACCTCAGCACGTAATGCAGTATTCAAATGCTGCCACCAAACTCTCTCTTCAAAGTCAAGTGGGACAGTACAGCCAGACTGAAGTTCCTGTTAGGTCACCGATGCAGTTCCACCAAAACTTCAGTCCAATCTCTAATCCATCTCCTGCTGCATCTGTGGTTCAGTCTCCAAGCTGCAGCTCTACGCCTTCTCCGCTCATGCCAGGTGGAGAAAATCTCCAGTGTGGGCAAGGCAACATGTCCATGGGTTCTAGGAACCGAATTCTGCAGATGATGCCTCAGCTTAGTCCTACACCATCTATGATGCCAAGCCCCAATGCTCATGCGAGTGGATTCAAGGGGTTTGGACTGGAAGGACTGCAGGAAAAAAGGCTCACAGATCCAGGACTGAGCAGCCTGAGTGCTCTAAGTTCTCAAGTTGCCAATCTGCCCAACACAGTCCAGCACATGTTGCTCTCAGATGCCTTGGCACCTCAGAAAAAAAGTTCCAAAAGATCATCCTCTTCCAAGAAGGCAGACAGCTGCACCAACTCAGAAGGCTCCTCCCAGGCAGAGGAGCAGCTCAAGTCTCCTATGGCAGAGTCCCTGGATGGTGGCTGTTCCAGTAGTTCAGAGGATCATGGGGAAAGGGTGAGACAGCTGAGTGGCCAGAGCACCAGCTCAGACACCACTTACAAAGGGGGTAATTTAGAGAGACCCAACTCCTCACCAGCACAAGGTTCTCAGAATGAGCCATCAAAACTCAGCAGCAGTCCTGCAGCTAGGGAAGATGTGACCTCCCCTGATGGGAAGGATGCTGTGGTGGCTGTGGAAAATGCCCCAAAAGTGAATGAAAAGGCAGTTGGGGTGATTGTCTCCCGGGAAGCCATGACAGGAAGAGTAGAAAAGTCAGGTGGACAAGATAAACCTGCACAAGATGATGCTTCCACAGCCCCTCAGGCACCAGCTAGCACTAGTGGAGCAAAAGAAGCTGGGCATGCAGGGACACAGCAAGAAACTCAAGGTGGAGGTAAAGGGAGCAAAAGTGGTGATAACACTAACCATAATGGGGAGGGGAACAGCCAGTCTGGTCATGTTGGGCCAAATTTTCCTGCAAGAACAGAATCTTCCAAGTCTCCTGGCAGTTTAAGATACAGCTACAAGGATAATATAGCACCTGGTATACAGAGAAATATTGGTGGCTTTCCACAGTATCCATCTGGTCAAGAAAAGGGGGATTTTCCAGGGCATGGTGAGCGCAAAGGCCGTAATGAGAAGTTTCCTAGCCTCTTACAAGAGGTTTTACAGGGGTACCACCATCATCCAGACAGAAGGTATTCTAGGAATGCTCAGGAGCATTCTGGGATGGCTGGGAGTTTGGAGGGAGCCATGAGGCCCAATGTTTTAATTAGTCAAACCAATGAATTGACCAATAGAGGCCTCTTAAACAAAAGCATGGGGTCCCTCCTGGAAGGCCCTCACTGGGGCCCCTGGGATAGGAAGTCTAGCAGTGCAGCTCCAGACATGAAGCAGATAAATTTAGCTGATTACCCTATTGCTAGAAAGTTCGATGTGGAGTCTCAGTCTGCTGCCCATGAGGCAGGAGCACTCTCAGAGAGGAGATCAGTGATCTGTGACATATCTCCATTAAGGCAGCTTGTAAGAGATCCTGGCCCTCACCCCATGGGGCACATGGGTCCTGAGGCCAGAAGCGGAAGGAGTGAACGTCTTGCCCCTGGGTTGAGCCAGTCAGTAATACTCCCTGGTGGTTTAGTATCCGTGGAAACAAAGATGAAAGCTCACAGTGGGCAAATAAAGGAGGAAGATTTTGAACAGGCAAAGGGCTCAGCTAGTCTCAATAATAAAAAAACAGGAGACCATTGTCATCCCACTGGCATCAAGCACGAATCTTTTCGAGGCAATGCCAGCCCTGGAGCTGCAGTCTCTGATGCTGCTCCAGACTACATGCCCCAGCAGGATAGCAGATCGACACAGATGAGACGAGGACCTGGCAGAACTGGAAGAGGTAAATCACCCTCCCAATATCAGGATCTTGCTGATAAGCTGAAAATGTCACCAGGCAGAAGCAGAGGCCCAGGGGCAGACCTGCATCACATGAACCCACACATGACACTATCTGAAAGAGTTAGCAGGGGTTCCTTGCATTCTGTCTACCCTCAGAATTCGGAAGGCCCATCTCTGGCTTCAGCATACCACACAAATGCTAGGCCTCATGCTTTTGGTGACCCCAACCAGAGTCTGAATTCCCAGTATCATTACAAGAGACAGATATACCAGCAACAGCAAGAAGAATACAAAGATTGGGCAAGCAGCGCTGCTCAGGGTGTGATTGCTGCAGCTCAGCACAGGCAGGAAGGAGCAAGGAAGAGCCCAAGACAACAGCAGTTTCTGGAAAGAGTAAGGAGTCCCTTAAAAAATGACAAGGATGGAATGATGTACCTTCAAGGTAGCTCTTACCACGATGCTGGAAGTCAGGAAGCTGGGCGCTGTGTCATGGGGAGTGACAGTACTCAGAGCAAATGCACCGAACTGAAACACGGCAACCAGAAGTTGCAGCATCATGAATCTGGTTGGGACCTCTCTCGGCAAACTTCTCCTGCCAAAAGCAGCGGCCCTCTTGGAGCAGCCAACCAAAAAAGATTTTGCCCTCAAGAAAGCGATGGGCATCGACGAGAGGAATCTACAGATTTGCCCAAGCCTAGTAATGCTATGCTTAGACTCCCTGGCCAGGAAGACCAGTCTCCTCAAAACCCATTAATCATGAGGAGGAGGGTCCGTTCTTTCATCTCTCCTATCCCTACCAAAAGACAGCCACATGATATGAAGAACAGTGGCGGTGAAGATAAAGGGCGACTGATGACTTCAACAAAAGAAGGAGCTGATAAAACATACAACTCCTATGCCCATTCATCTCAAAGCCAAGATGCTGGCAAGTCAGTTGCAAAGGGAGATTCCTTCAAGGACCTGCCAAGTCCTGATAATAGGAATTGTCCTGCTGTTTCCCTCACAAGCCCAGCAAAGACCAAAATATTGCCCCCAAGAAAGGGGCGAGGATTAAAACTGGAAGCTATTGTTCAAAAAATTACATCTCCCAATATTAGGAGAAGTGTTTCTACCAACAGTGCTGAAACTGGTCCAGATACTGTCACTCTTGATGACATCCTGTCCCTCAAGAGTGGACCTGAAGGAGGAAATGTGGCTGGACATGGACCAGAGGCTGAGAAGAGAAAAGGAGAGATGTCGGATCAAGTGGGGCCAGCAAGCCAGGATACAACTGGTGAAAAAACTGTTCCAAGATCTTCAGAAGAGTGGCAAAGCAGTGAGGATGATAAAAACAGAAAAGAGGTCACTGAAACTGCCAGTATTGGCAAAGAAGGAGCAGGATCCAGTGCAGCACCACCACCTTCTCAGAAGTCAGGTGGTCAGGGAAGGTCTGATGGATCTGTAAGTGGAGCTGGAACTCTAACCTTTTCAGACTCAAAAACAATTTCCCCTTCCAGTGTGTTCATTTCTGAACCAAATCCAAAGTCTGAGGAAAAAGATGGAGATGTGACAAACATTTCACCCAAGCCAGATGGTTTCCCTCCAAAGGGATATTTCCCCTCTGGAAAGAAAAAAGGGAGGCCGATTGGGAGCGTGAACAAGCAGAAGAAGCAGCAGCAACAGCAGCAGGTGCCTGTGCCCCCGCCTCCCCCACCAGCACCATCACAGCCTGGAGAAGGGGTGGGTGCTGGTGAGCCAAAGCCCAAGAGGCAAAGGAGGGAGAGGCGAAAACCTGCAGCACAGCCACGGAAGCGGAAGCCTAGACGGGCTGCTCCAATCGTGGAGCCTCAAGAACCAGAGATCAAGCTTAAATATGCTACCCAGTCTGTAGATAAAACTGACTCCAAGAATAAGTCCTTTTTCCCTTACATTCATGTGGTAAACAAGTGTGAATTAGGCGCTGTGTGCACAATCATAAATGCGGAGGAAGAGGAGCAGAACAAATTGGTGAGGGGTCGAAAAGGACAGAGGTCTTCAACACCCCCTCCTAGCAATGCGGAGAGCAAAGTGCTGCCCACCTCAACTTTCATGCTGCAAGGCCCTGTAGTAACGGAGTCTTCTGTCTTGGGGCATCTGGTTTGCTGCCTGTGTGGCAAATGGGCCAGCTATCGTAACATGGGTGACCTCTTTGGTCCTTTCTACCCCCAGGATTACGCAGCTACCTTGCCCAAGAATCCACCTCCAAAGAGGGCCACAGAAATGCAGAGCAAGGTCAAGGTACGGCACAAAAGTGCTTCTAACGGTTCCAAGACAGATACTGAAGAGGAGGAGGAACAGCAACAACAGAAGGAACAAAGAAGCCTGGCTGCTCATCCCCGCTTTAAGAGGCGGCACCGCTCTGAGGACTGTAGCGGAGCCTCTCGGTCACTTTCAAGGGGAGCTTCTTGTAAAAAAGCAACCACTGATGGTGGCAGTGGTGGTGAAAAGACTCCTTTGGACTCAAAACCGTCTATGCCCACTTCAGAAGGTGGCACTGAGCTGGAGTTACAAATTCCTGAACTACCTCTTGACAGCAATGAATTTTGGGTCCATGAGGGTTGTATTCTCTGGGCCAATGGGATCTACCTGGTCTGTGGCAGGCTCTATGGGCTGCAGGAAGCTGTGGAGATTGCAAGAGAGATGGTGAGTACCCAACCTTGCTATACAAAATTACTTTCTTTCATTACCAAATATATGCCATTTGGAATACTGTTTTTCCTTGTTGGTCTCTCATGTCTTAAGCAACCGTGTTTTACCTTTTTTTTCCTAGTCATGTCCTTTTGATGGCCTCATTTAGACCTCTGCCACACCTGATCAGATAAGATTTCTTGGACATCAAAAAGCTGGGTGCTTATAACCTAGTAAAAGTTCTAGACGTCCAAAGGCTTTCTCATTACTATAGTGATCTCTTTGCCCTTCTTTATTCTATTCTGTTTGATATTTAATGTTCTCTAGGGCTCTTTTTGGAGGCAGAGTGAAAGAACAAGCAGTAGCAGACACAAATTGCAGTAAAGAAAATTCCAGTTCAGTTAGGTAAAAAATTTCAGTGGGGTTAGTCAGACATCGGATTGAGGGAGGGGAAGTGACAGAAAAGCTGTGGAATTCCTGGTTTTGGAGATGGAAAATTTGGTTCTGGGCAAAGCCTTAAGCAGCTTTACACCTGAAGATGGATCTGCCTTCAAAGTTTGCTCTGCTTTCAGCGGCGGCTCCTTACAGTGTGTTATTCTGCACTGTAATACCTATTACACAACTGTAGGAGAATTTGGAGTCCTTACAAAATAAGGTGGATAGAGCAAAATTGCACAGAGGTCTGCAAGCATTCAGTGAAATATGTGTGAGTTTAGTATTGATGAATGCAGCATTCACAAATGATACTAATAATTGACTTTCTCCAGAGTGCGAGTATACAATGGGTGAGAAGAAACAGGAGAAATTAAAGCAGGGACGAAGGAAAAACTTCATTCACAACTGCCTGTGGATGGACACACTCACTGTTCTTGATTTCCTGAGGCAGAAGCTGATGCTTTAAAACCACAATTATGTGCCTTGCTTTGCCCTTCATAAGTATCTTGAATCCCCTTTTTTATGGTTATCTTTTTTTTGTATTGTTTTGTCCTGGGTCAGACCATGGAAGAGGCATAGAATTACTTTTTCCTGTTGCCTTCAGGTTCTTACTTTCCTAAATAGTGTTGGGATCCAGTTTTTATCTTCTTTCCTCTGTATTGTTACATACAGTGTGCTTGTTTCCTCCCCATGAGCTTTCTCTCTTCAAGTTTGATTCCTGGCTTGTTCTAAATTTTCACTCAACTGTTCTTTGACAGTAATTACATGCTTCTTTGCCCTAACTTGATTTGGCTTGCATTCTTGTTTCTAGTCTCTCATTAAACATAGTCAGTTAATTTCATTTGGTTTTCATCAAGCCATGCCTGTATGCTTGTTCTCATGCAACTGATGAATTTCTTACCTCTTACAACTGCAAGGTTTCTTTCAGGTTCTCTACCACCATTTGGATTCTACTCGCACTGTGGCCATGCTTTCATTTGTCTGGTAGTTCACCAGTATTTTGAATTTGTATCCCTCCAGCTTGATTTTCCTTTTTTACTGTGTGTAGGGTGTGTCTTTCACTTAGGATTCTGGTTTTCCCAATAGCAAATGCCTTTTTTACAAGTTCTTGAACCACTTGAGTTATCCTCCCGTGATCCTGTTGGTGTCCCTGTGCAAAGGACGTAAGCCCAGCTGTGCTGTGTTGAGAGGCTCTAATTAAACCTGTTAAATAATAGCAGCCCTTTATCCACATTTTTATGTGGGTTTTGCATGTTGTTTGGCATCTAGCGCTTTTTCTGCATGCAATTTTTATGACTTTCTGATTGAGTATGCTTTGGCTTACCCTTTATCACTTTCTACTATTTAGTCATCTCCTCCTTACAAGTAAAACATTTTTTGCCTCTTCTTAACCGTTTCATCTGCCCGTATGGCACCTTATCTCCTTATCTCCCTTGAACTTTGTATTCTTTTCCTCTACCTCTTTCCCTCTATCAGTTGCTCAACTCTGTCTTTTCCCTCATAATGCCAGTAGAAGTGTTTCTTTTTTTAAAAAAAGGTGTACAGTATGCTTGTAGCCTCTTTTGCCTTTGCAACTACCTCTTAATTTCCTTTTCCTTTATCTCAAAGTTCTTTGAGTGCATTGTCTGGGGCTCTTGTCCACCACTGTGGCTTCAGTTGTGCTCTACTCAGTTGTAATCAGTGTCTACGGTGATCATTTCCCAGTTAAGGTTCAGATCCAGCGCCTAATTTTCCATTTTTCTGTCTATTGCATTGTCACTACCTGCTGTGCTGCTTTTGAAGTGTTGCTCCACCTTTGTTTTCTGCCTGTGTCTTTGATTACCTCCTTGCTTTTCCATTGTGTTCTTCCGAGGCTGTTCATTACTTCATGCTTTTTCTGTGGGGCTCATTGAAGTTTGCTTGTGCTTTTCTTCCTTTTATCCTGGAATTGTATGCTTTTGAGGAGCTTTTGGTAACTAAATCACTTTCTTCCAGAGTCTTGTGGAGCTTCCTTTTTTCTCCAGATTCGTGTTCCTCTGGCACAAACTTTAAAAATTGCTCTTGAATTCATAGTGAGTGTTCAAAATCTCGCTTTAAAACATGGCTTTTAATCTACATCATCCTTAATCCATTGTCTGCCATTTTATTTCGATTTTCATGTCACTCAGATTCACAATCTCATTTGATTTTAAAATTATTTCTTCCTAATCGTCCTATTTAAGGCTGCAATAAATACTGCTTACTTCTCATATATGGTCAGTAATATGTAGTCTTTCAGTGCTCTCCACTTTTCTCTCTAGGTCTCTTTTTAATCTGCTTATAAGACTGAACTTTCAGAGTCAGGGACCATTATCTCATGTGTACATTTGGTTTTGTTATAGAATCATAGAATGACTTGAATTGGAAGCGACCTTAAAGATCAAATCCCCTGATGTGCGTAGGGATACCTCCCACTAGAGGAGGCTGCTTAGAGTTCCATCCAGTCTGGTCTTAAACACTTCGAGGGATGGGCCATCCACAGCTGCTCTGGATAACTTGTTCCAGTGCCTCACTACCCTTACAGGGAAGACTTTCTTCCTAATATCTAAGCTAAACTTAGTTTGAAACAATTCATCCTTGTCCTGTCACTACATGTTCCTGTAAAAAGCCTCTCTTGTAGGTTCTCTTCAGGTACCGGAAGGCCACAGTTAAATCACTCTGAAGCCTTCTCTTTTCCAGACTGAACAATCCCAATTCTCCCAGTGCTCCTCCTCTGGACTTGCTCCAATTGGCCTTTTTATGTAGAGGACTCAAGAGCTGGGTGCAGCACTGCAGGTGGGGTCTCACCAGAGCAGAGGGGTAGATTCCCTTCTTTCACCTGCTGCCCAGGCTGCTCTGGATGCAGCCCAGGATACAACTGACCTTCTGGGCTGAGTGCACATGTGCTGAGTGGGTCATGTCCAGCCTCTTGTCCACCTGCACTCCCAAATCCTTCTCAGCAGGACTGTCCTTGATCCCTTCACCCTCTAGCTTGTGTTGATATGGGGTTGTCCCAACACAGTTGCAGCACCTTGCACTTTGGCTCGTTAAACCTCCTGAGATTCCCATGTACCCACTTTTGAGTCTGTTCAGATCCCTCTGGCTGGCATCCCATCCTTCAGGTGAGTGAAGAGCACCACTCAGCTTGGTGTTATCTCGCTGAGAGTGCACTTGATCTCTTCAGCTGTGTCATTAATGAAGACATTAAATAACCCTGGTCCCAATACAGACCCCTGAGGGACACCACTGCTCACTGATGCCCACTGGGACTCTGAGCTCTTGATCTCTATGCCCCTTGATGCAGCTGTCCAATCATTCCTAATCCATCAAATCCATCACTCTCCGGTTTGGAGGGAAAGATGTTGATGTTGTGTGGGAGTGTCAAAAGCCTTACATCTCAAAAGTGTTACATATAAATTACATCCTCAGCCTTTCCCAGGGAGGAAGGAGTCACTCCATCTTAGAAAGCCACTTGGTTGGTCAGGCAGGACTTGCCCTTTGGTAAAGCTGTGCTGGCTGTCCTGAATCACCTCCCTGTGAGTTTCTAGGAGGATCTGTTCCATGATCTTCCCAGGCACAGAGGTGAGGCTGACAGCTTGGTAGTTCCCAAGGTCCTCCTTTCTGTTCTTTTTACAGATGTGTACAGTGTTTCCCTTTTTCCACTCACCGGGGGTTTCTGCCAACTTTTCAAATACCATGGAGCACGGTTTAGGAATCAGCAAACTCTCGGGAATTTGGGATACATCTTTTTGGTTCTCATAGACTGTGTACCAGGTTCTTCAGGTGTTTGTGAACCTGATCTTTGCATACAGTGAGGGGGACACTTGACTGCCGCAGTCCCCATCTTGTCATCCGTCCACTTGAGAGGTGCGGGAAGAGAGGTTGCCGTTGAATACTGAGGCAAAAAAGTTGAGTACCTCAGCCTTCTCATCCATTGTTTTCTATTTGCCAGCATTGTTTATAGTAGAGGGGGTGCACCTTCTTTTTCCTTCCTTTTCTGGTTAACTACCTCTAGAAGCTCTTCCTGTTACTCCTTGCATTCCTTTTCAGGTTCAGTTCCAGCTTTGCAATGGCTTTCCTGAAACCACCCCTGCACAACTGAACTTCACTGCTATGCTCTTGCCATGTTACCTGTCCTTGTTTCCACTGCCTGTGTCTTTGTTTCTTTCCCTTTAGTTTGACCAGGAGTGCCCTACTCAGCATCCAGTCTCTCCCCTTCCTTGCTCAGTTTCTTGCTTGTGAGAATTGCTAGCTCTTGAGCTCCATGGAAGACATCTGTAAAAATCTGCCAGCTCAGTTCTTCTCCTGTGTCCCTGAGGGCAGTCTCCCAGGGTACCCTATTGACTATCTCCTTGGAGAGCTGGAAGTTTGCTTTCCTGAAGTTTAGGGGCCTAACTTTACTCCTTACCTGACCCACATCCCTCAGGACTGCAAAATCCACCAGGATATGATTGCTCCAACCCTGGCTGCCTCCCATCTTGACATCCCCAATTAGTTCATTCACACTGGTGATCACCAAATGCAGTATTGGGTTCCCTCTGGTAGGGCTATCACCTGACACAAGAAGCTATCCTCCACGCGTGGCAGGAGTCTCCTGGGTTGCCTGCAGTTTGCCTTAGGCCTTTCCCAGTACAGATGAAGATGGCCAAAGTCCTTCCAACAGGACGAGCGTGTGAGCACGATGCCCCCTCTAACTGGGGCAAGGAGGCTTTGTCAATAGGCTCCCCTTGGTCAGGCAGCTGTAGCAGACCCCAGCCACAAGGTTCCTTTTGTTGCCTCAGTGTCTGATTTTTACCCAGGCTTGGAACCTGCTCATGGCTGTTCCTCAGAGACAGCTCTTCATGCTCGCTGCACCTCTTGACGTAGAGGGCAGTCTCTCCACCTCCTCCTCTTTTTTGTCTCTTCTGAACAGCTCACAGCCACTGATAGTCACACTCCAGTCACACAATTTGTGCCACAAAGTTCTAGTGACAGCAACAAGGTCATAATTTTCCATCAGCCAGGTGGCTTCCAGCTCCTTGTTGTTGCCCATGCTGTGTGCATTGGTGTAAAGGCACCTGGGCCAGGCTGTTGGCTGCATCACCTTCCTAGAGGAACATTATTATCGTCACTTTAAATGAAGAGATGGGACTATGACGATGCTAAGGATGATTTAATATTTTAAAATACATCAGACTCGAGCTCCTGAGATACAGAGAAGCAAGAAGTCAGCCATAGGCAAAGTGGTCATGTGTTTCTTTGTTACAAGGCAATATATAGCATTTTGATTCAATAGAAAGTTGCTACAAAGTATATTTTGTTTTTCTAACCTATCACCTTTAGTTAATTCTGCCCCATTATGTATACTTTTGTCCAATGAATTATTGTTACATGTACACACCACATATGCTTGTATTATAAACACATTCTTAGTTAACCCTATACAATTATACTGCTACACTAGAAAACTCTTTACCATCTTATCTAATACAGTTTCTTACTTACTTAAGGTGTATTCTTACTTACAACTATAGAAATAGAAGCCTGTAATTTTTCTGCTTAATATGTCTGTGTACTTCTATTTTTACTTCAATCCAAGCTTCTTCCAAGGCTGCAAATCAAACCCTTCAGTATCTGTGGAAATTTCTACCTGTTTTCCACAGAACACCCCTTAATTCCTTTGAATTACCCAGCTGTATCCCTGTTGGCTTCTGTTACCTCAGGTGTCCCTGGCTCACCTCTGTAAGACTCCAAGTGTGCCCCAGTGTGGCTAGCACATTTCACAGCAAGGGCAGAGTGCCCTCACTAGCACTCTGTCCCTCTAACCTTTGCATCTTATCCCACAGCTTGCCAAGGACAAGCCTAAAACTGTCTCCCTCCCAAATCAAGAGTTCAAAGCTTTGTATTGTGTCTCATACAAACACAGTATCCTAACATGATGCTGAGCTCCTCTGTATAACATCCATAAGAGTAATCCATTTATCATCCCTGTGACAAATAACGGAAAATATTTTCTTCTAGAGTTTTTCTTTTCCTATTGTAGCAAGCTGTTGTGCTGGGCTGTCATCTGGAAGCAGTGTATCCTCATCCCTTCAGCTCACAGAGGGTTGTGTGCAGCACTAAGATAGCCATGGGGTATGCAGAGGTGTGCCTGCCAGAGGCCATCCCCAGGCAGTGGAAAGGCTCTGTTGAGCTCAACTCTCCTGCCCCGCTGCCTGAGGAAAGCCTTCTGGCTCATACAGCTCATTTCCTATGCTTGTTGCGTATGCTTTTTCTTTACCTCCTCTGTGCTTTGCAAGTGTATTTCCTCCTTTTTCCTCTGACCTGCAGTTTTTTAGTGCTGCTGTCACGGAAAAGCAGATGTGCAAATCAAATAGCTGCTTCCTACCAGGAGTAAGTAGAGAGATGTGTGCACGGGCAACAGGAATGTCTATGGGTAAGGAAGGACATTAGCATATAGTATATGAAGGGTCATGATCCTGGAAGTGAATAATTTATGTATGTAACTCATTCTGTGCAAATTAAATACTCCCATAACTAAAAATTACATAAACTGTGGTACCGACAGGGTAAATATGCACCAATTTGAACTGAATCCATACTATTAAGTGAGTTGAAATATTTCCTTTAGACATCTGGCTCAGTTGCTGTTGTTTATGCAGCACTCTAGTATAGAAATAGAAAACTTAAATCTCTGGTCAAAGACGGTTGATGTAGAGGTTGTGGTATAACTAACCTGTCCTGTGTTTCTTCTTCTCGCCTATTTTTCATCACATGAAAGCTCATTATAGATTTTTTTTTCCCCCCTGAACACCTGTTTCTTACATACTTTCCAGAATCAGAATATAATTTTTCTTTCTAAATTGTTTCTTATATGAGTAAATGTCTGTCTTACTGCAGTTTTTTTGACAACGGCCCCATAGTCAATCTCAAGAAAAGATTTTTATGTATGTGGAGGTGCTCAAAGATCAAATTGTACCAGATGCTGTAGAAGAATTCCTGAGAAGGTGTTACCTTAAAAAGGTTTATCAAGCTGTAAAGTGACTCTCCTGAGCTTTGAGCTTTCCTTAAAGTCTGTTTTCACCCTGGACTGAAAATGGTGTGTGTTATCTGCTAAGCAGCAAGCCAGGTGGTTTCCAAAGTGCTAGAATCTGCCTTTCTTGAAGGCTAAAAGGGTTCCTTTTACTCTGGTCACTCTGCTATGCTTTTTGGTTCTGAGAATTGATCCAATTAATTGGGCTGCTTCAGATGCAGAATTACTTAATCCTTCTTCTTATTTTGAGACTCAAATTAGATAACCCAGCAGATGAACCTAACTGCCAAGGAGTCTGTCTCTCTCATAAACGGTTAATGCATAATAATGGTGCTGAGTGGCCTTCTTGCTGTTAGACTTTTTTGTTTCAATGCTGATGAAATGTTAAACTGAAAAAATACCATCTCCTTAGTGCTAGGTGATCCTGTTGCTTACAAAATACTTTCTTTCAAATACTGAAGGTGGCCAGAAAGTTTCCTGTCTTGTCTATTTTTTCACCATTTTTCTATTAATGAGAAGTTCATTTCCATGTAAAATGAAGTATTGGTTACCTTTGAAACTGGAAGAATTATGGAGTCACTTTGGGAGTTGTCAGCAGTTTTAATGTTCAGAAGAATTGATGGTCTTTATTCTCAGTATTAAATACATGAAGCTGTAAATGAAGAGAAGAACAATGCAGAGAATATTCTTTATGCTAAGTTGAATCCAAGATAGTTCAAGCTATTGTTTTCTAGAAAGCTGTTCACTAGGAGATGGTATGCTGTTTCTTCCAGGGCTTTTTCATAGGACATGGTTTTTCCCAAGGCAGAGGCTCTAGCCTAGCATATATATTACTTCTGATTGGGATGGGGTTTTTTGTTTGTTTATATTTTAATTCTTCTACCCCTGCTCTTATCAGAATTGACCTTGCTGAAGGTAAATGTAGCTTGTGTTCCTGCTGAGAGTGTTCTGTGAAAGGAAAGCTTGTTTATCCCCCTTTTAAAGATCTCTTTTAAAAAGTCAAATATAATGCTTTTCCCGTCATTCTCTGCATCTCTCCCAGCTTGAGCAATCTTTTAATTCTTATACATGAAAGAAGTCCTTGGAACCTGTTTCCTATGTTGCTCCTTATTGAAACATCATTTTGGCTTTCAGTCGGGTGAACTTCAGGGTAACAAATGGTGAAGGGTGAAACCTGCCCATGATCTACAGTCTGTCAGAAGAAGATTCTGTGTTTTTTTCTCACCAGTCTAGAACTTTTTCTGTCCAGCTCTCCATGGTTTCTCTTTCAAAGCCTGCTGTTTACCCAAAGTGGAGAAATCTGTCTGTTTTAAGACTGTTAACAAGCCTGTTTTGAACATCTAATAGACTTTTAGACATTTAGAACCTAAATGCCTGAAGTTTCTTTCTCTTCAGCTTGAGACTAGATATTTGAATTTTTCATGTTGGGCAGTGCCAGCCTTATGCCTCATGTTGAGTGTCTTTGTTAGTTGTAGTGTTAGAGGTAGGTTTGCATGTTACCCATATTTCACGGAGAACAGCTCCTGGCTTTGCACAGGTAAGTTGTTCTTGACTTAAGACTCCTGGTATACTGGTGGATACTTCCAGTATGTTAGTTGGAGGAAATTCCCTTTCTGTCATACTTTGTTTACTCTGATGCTTTCATAGAACCATTTTCTTTTGTCTACCATTCTGGACCCTAGCTGTAAATTGTGTAGGGAAAGGTGCCTGGAGAGATCACTAGGATTTAAGCCAGTAATTTCACGATTATAAGCTGCACCTCTTTCATTGAAGAATCCAGCCTACCCCAGTAGTGTGGCTAATCATCAGGTGTGGCTTATTTAAGGACAAATCCCTGTGAAATGCCAACCCCGAAGTGAGAGCCGAGGGTGCCTGGGGCTGCCTTTAAAGGCTTGGCTGGTCTATGAAAACTGTTGCAACTTGAGCACCTGACACCAAACCCCCCCCTTGCTGGTTCGATTCTGTTACTAATTCGTTACTTCGTTGCACATGGATCCTCACTTAAAAAAAAAAAAAAAAAAAAATTGCGGCTTATATTTGGGTGGGTTTATATATGGACTAATCCCATGGTCTACCTGGCTACCTGGATGTGCGGCTTATAATTAGATGCAGCTTATAATTGTTGAATTACTGTATTTATTTTCTCTAATTTGGGAAATCAAAGCCTAACAAAAAAGCTCCCACGCTCTGGAAGTAATTGCTTATCCTGGCTGCATAGCTAATCAAGTGGCTAAGCCAGAGAATCGGTATGAACTGGGAAAATTGTGGAAGGTTAGCTACCTTTGGCAGAACAAAACAGTTTCTAGCCCTAGAAACCTGAGTGTTGTAGTACCATACAAGTGTAAAGCTGTCTGTTCATTCTGAATGTCTCATTTGGCACAGGTGGGCTGTCTTATCCCTAAGCCAGACCAGGAGGGAGTTGTTGAGGAGTGATCCCACTTTATCTTCTTTGCAAGCTACTTGCTTCCAC
>VRYO01001878.1:25065384-25082937 GCA_009812075.1 Sialia sialis
CTATATTAGGTCAGGGTTCAAATGAAATTACAATCTGCTGCTTCAAAAATAACATGTCTGACAACACACAGGAAGGAGCAGTTGTGTTTCTACACCTAGATGTGTATTAGTAGGGACGCATTTCAAGACTAGGAAGCAGTGACACTAGAGCTTTTTAATTTTTCACTGTGGGGAAAGAAAAACAGTGGTGGATTTAAAATCCCTGCCAGCAGTGGTTGGAAAAGGGGTGTATTGAAAACACTGTGTGCTTGTTTTTATCTCTGGAAACAGCTTTTAGTATGCTTTAGCTCTTCAAATGAGGATTGCCACAGAACCTTAAGGCACTTTCTGCAGTTATCCTTAAAGTGGCTGAATTCCTGGTTTTCACTGACAGTCTGTGCCCAGATACATAGTTGTCTGAGCTGGAAATGTGCACACTCTAGTGTAATACTCATTTTCATTCCTCAGGAAATGGCAGCATCTTTAATATTCTTCTGCAGTGTTACAGAAATAAGAAAGCATGAAGCTCCGGATGGAGGAGAAATTCTGAAAGACAGCCGAATTATGAACTTCAGATTTGGTTTTCTCAGAAAGGCATTGCCATCTGCTGTGCTATGAAACTCTGTGCTGTCATGACTCCTGGTCTGTAAGAGTGTTCCTCCACAGAGAGGAGAGCCTGGGAGGAGCCCGTGCTCTATCTCAGGTCACTGCCTTCCTCTCTTGGGGACCCAGAAGTGTGAATCACTGCTGCAGCAGGACTAGATAGCTCACAGCAGCTCTGCATTGGTATCACAAGCTTTACATGCTAAAGAGCTGAACAGATAGACTCCAAATGTACATGTCTGATACAAATGTTTCAGTATCTCAAATTATTAGAAACCAGTAATTGCATTTGTGAAATATAGTTGGTTTTCTTTGGCTTTGTTGTGAGTAGAAGTCAGGTAAATTTGGTGAAGCCTATTGGTGATTATGGACTGCAGGTGATAGGAAGCAAGTTTTAGCACATTTTAGATGAAGTCTCAGGCATAAAGATGATGCTGCTAAGAGGAAAGACTCCAGTATTGATCTCTTTGTAATGGCGAAGAGAGAAGATTCAGGGAAGTACTTTATGTGCATCTTTACTAGCAGACTCCTTTGTCATTAGTTTATCCCAAAGTACAGGCATTATGTCTGGGCTTGCATGTGGTTTTATATTTTCTGTTTTTCTTGCATGTGGAGTGAGGAAAGTGGAAAATAGATTTACTGACAATGGAGTGTTGGGAAAGAATAGGATGTTTACCCACTTACATTAGTTGTAGCCAAGAGCACTGGAAACTTGTATGCAAAAAGCAGCTTGCTCATTCCACAGTTGCCTTTCTGTAAAGCATCAGGGATCCTCGTAATCTGTGTACAGTTTTAATTTAAAAATACATTTAAGTAACTTAATTTTGAGGAAGCTCTTCTAAATGTAAATGGGGCTTCTCTGTGCAGGAGATTTCTAGACAAAGCTTTAGAGCTTTTTGTCTGGCTTACCCACAAGCTTACACAGTTTTTTGTTTTTTTTTTTTTGCAATTGCCTGTTACCATAGGGGTGCCAAACTCTTAATAAATTTTCAATAGTGAGTGAATCAGTCCATTTATGTGTCATTTTAGCTTGAATCTTTTTAAGCTGTACTGGTAAAAAGCTTGTTAAGATTCCCCAAAATTTTGGAGGAGGGTTGTTGTGTTGTTGGTGTTTTGTTTTGTTAACTTAAAATGAACCAACTTTTTAAACTTAGACTAATTCCAGATGGTTGTCACTTCAGCTGTATTCCTTTAACTTTGTTAGAAGAAAAATACTAACAAATAAGTTGATTCTGCTCCATGCCTCTATATTTAAAATTATGTATGTTTCATTATAATTGAGCAAAAATGCAGACTCAAAAGTATTTTTCCTGAGTTTTTTGGAAAAATGATTTCTTTTTTTATCTTTCATCTGTCATGCAGTTTGAAAAGAGGTCAATTTCTGAAGGTAAAAATTCATGACTTTCTTTTATATAATATTTAATGGGTTGTTAGAACTGTGTTCTGTCTTTTGTAAGACCTTTTTAAATTAAAAAAATATACAATTTTTCCATAATATTTTTTAAATAGGCATTATAGTGAATTTTTGATCACTGAATAAGCAAGAATAATGCTTTAATTATACTAATGTTCTACCATTCATAATAAAGAAAAGCCCTCCAAGTATGGCAATGCAAACCAAGTTCATAAAAAGTTGCCTACACATGAGGCTTTATGCAGTAGCCACATTGGGATAGGAGTTCTGCAGGCAAAATTGGGACACTTACTGATGGTGGTATGAAATTACAGTAATTTCACAATTACATGCTGCACCTGATTATAAGCCGCACATACGGGTAGACCACAGGATTTGTCCATATATAAGCTGCACCTGAATATAAGCTGCAATTTTTTATTTTTTTATTTTTTTTAAGGGGAGGATCCATGTGCAACAAAGTAACGAGTTAGTAACAGAATCGCGCCAGCGCAGGGTTTGGTGTCAGGTGCTCAAATTGCAAACAGTTTTCATAGACCAGCCAAGCCTTTAAAGGCAGCCCCAGGTGCCCTCCCTGTGCCATGGGCCCCGGCACTCCCACCCCTGGCGCTGGCTGCTGCGGCCCCTGTGTGCTTGGTGGTGGTGGCGGCTCTCCAGCGGTAGGGAGCCCGAGCCCGCCGGCGGTGAGTCCTGGCGCCGCTCGGCAGAGAGCCCCCGCACAGCGAGCCCGCGCGCCGCTGCTTGCCGCGGCCCCGCTGCCACTGGGGCGCAAAGCCCGCTCCCCACCTGCCCCCAGCCCGCCTGGCCGCGGCTCCACGGCAGCTGCGTGGCAGCTCTCTCCCCGGCCGGCTCGCACTTTCGGTCTGGCCTTTCGCCAGAAATCGTCCTTAAATAAGCCCCACCTGGTGGTTAGCCGCACCATTGGTGTAGGCTGCATTCTTCAGTGAAAAAGATGCGGCTTATAATCATGAAAATACTGTACTTAAAAATCATGAATTCACAGGATGGTTTGGGTTGGAAGAGACCTGATAGGACCTTCCATTAGATCAGGTTGCTCAAAGCCACATCAAACCTGGCCTTGAAGACTTCCAGGGATGTGGGGCATCCAGAGCTTCTCTGTACAGCATTCCAGTGCTTCACCCTCACAGTAAAGAATTTCCTCATAATACCTAATTTAAACCTCTCCTCTTAGTTTAAAACAGTTCCCTTTGTTCTGTCACATCTGCCCATGTTGAAAGTTGCTCTCCATCGTTTTTGTTAGCCCTTTTAGGTACTGGGTCTATAAGGTCTCCCTGAAGCCTTCTCTCCAGGCTGAACCCCAGCTCTCTGTCTTCAGAGCAGAGGTGCTTGTGCCCTCTCATCATCTTTGTGGCTTTGTAGAAAGCAGGTTTTAAACTTTCTTTTTTTCAGAAGTAGATTTTTCATCTGTCCATTATAAACCTAGTTATATAACCTCAATATATTTTTTAATTAGAGAATTATGTTCTGAAAGAGGTTAGATTAATTTCCCTAGATTTAGAAAGATGAGTAAAAATAAAACTGAAGTATGATGAGTATTCATGTAATAATTTTAGAAACTACAGAAAAATTATAACTAGTTTTTTTGCCTTAAATAATGTTACTCTGCAGAGACAAGAACTGGAGAAAATAAGTTCTTTCTGTGCAGCACATTGTGCCTGAGGTTATGGAAGGAGCCAGAAAAGTAGTTTCAGTTCCCTGAATCTTAAACCCATCCTTCTTAGCTAATTTATACTATGCTGCTCTTACCCTGTTGTGTTCTGCTGGTTTGTCAGCAGAGAAAATACTTTTCAAATGATTTCGTACACTCAGCTGGACTCTGTGTATAGGAGTGTCTTCATGGATAGAGCACTTTGGCAAAAAGTTATTAATGAGCTTTCATTGTTATGGATTGGATCCCAGCCAGCTGCTTAGTGATTAAAGTTTAATTGCATGATGATTAGTTTTCATTAGTAAGCAATTAGCATTTAACAGCAGTCTTGTATTGCTGAAGCTATGGGTGAGCCTAAGTGGCTAGACCCATGTTGAGGGAGAAGGTCTGTGGCTGGAGATGTGGGCACAGAGCTGTTTAGGATATGGGAATAAGGATTCTGAGGTTATTTGACCTCCTCAGCTTGTTCCTACTGCAGCATTAATCCAGGAAGATGGATCGGAGTGGGAAATTGAGCAAATGTCCAGAAGAGCACAGCCTGCACATTGGGCAGAGAGACTGGCTGTGGATTAGCCCATGTGTAGGGAGTTAAAAAAAATAATCATTGTCCTGAAAAGGCCTTTTGAAGGTCCTGAGTTGCTCTCACAGTAACATTGGTTTTCATATCCGTCTCTCTCCTTACCGCAACTAAAAGGAATCCTTTTTCAGAATTCCTCTCTGAATTGGTGAAATTCCCTTTTTACTTTGATAGCAACCCTTGATTGCTTTGTGCCACTGTGGGATAAATTAGGAGAAAGATGAGTGCAGGGCAAGGGCTGGAGGAAGTGAAATGGATGAGGGCAGAGGGAGGTAGGAGTGTAGCAAAAGGTCAAGGCTTCTTTGCTGGTAGAGGTACAAAAGACTGAAGAGTGCCCCATGTAAACCATTTCTGCTTCACTGAGGAATCTGTTGTGAAGATGAAATATGGTGGCAATTTCATCCAGGCTAAATTAGGGTTTTTAGAAGTCATTCTTCTTGTCCACACCTCCCCTTCTGCCAACACTAGTGCTCTGTGACTAAACAGAGTTAGATAGCTGATCTGGCCAGCAAATCCCTCCCTCACCCTATTCCCATTTTAATCAGGCTAATTTTTTGGCTGGACTAGCTTTCTTGACTTTCAGTGTCAGTACTGGTACAGAGAAATGCTAGGCATAGGAGGGGCCTGCAGGCTGTGCAAGAACAAACTCAGGTCTTAAAATTGTTTGGAAGTGAGGGGCTTGGTCAAGATCATGACTTCAGATGGAAAGTTCTTCCAAAATGATATTACTAATTATGCAAAGTAGTAAGCTTAAAAAAAAAAAGAGAGAGAAAAAAGAACAGTTTAAAGTTTGTCTAAGGTGGTTCTCAAATATATATGTTTATTGCTGATGTCAAGTACATCCATCTCATTGTCTAGACATAGGAAGAGATAGGTGTTTTTCTTTTATTATGATGATCCCATATATTACGATTCTACGCAGAAGCACTAGGGACTGGATGTTCCCTCCGCTGGACGAATTTTCCAGCTGGAGTAGCCTAAAACAGACATTTCCTTCCAGTTAAAAGGTCTCAAGAAGCTACAGTTTCTTCTGAGAAGTTCTGACAGTACTCAGTGTGTTATTTTAATGGTGTAGATCTTAGATTGTCTTCAGACTTGCCATAGGAGGAGAAATACCAGTGTAGGACCTGGTCTGAAATTCTTACCCAAGGCACAAGACAGTGCTGGGTGGCAAAGCCTTTCCAAAGCTCTGGGTGTTGTAGCTGCACTGTTTGTCACCACTTGAACTACTGGTGGTAAAAATAGATTGCGTATGCTTTCCTGAGGTCTGGCTGCATAACTGATTGTGGCATGAGAACAGTCAGGTCTTATCTCAGCCAGCTGATTGTTGTCTGGGTCATAAGCTTTCCTTCTGTTTGAGAAAATATTAAATGTTGGTATTAAAAACCGGTTGTTCAGTCTTCATTTACTAGTGATCTCCACCCTCATTTCTAGCTTCTTGCATATTTTCTTTTGATTTGTTCTTAGAACTAGGAGACTTTACTCGGCTATATTTCTTTTTCTCATGGTTACTCATTTCACAACATGGTTTTGTTGTTACTTTGCACTAGACTGCTGTTAATTGCAACTTTTCTTATGTTTACAAATCCTTTATTCTTACTGAGAACTCGCACTTGCTAAGTTTCAGTAAGTTATTGATGATTAAAGGTGACTGACCAGCTTCATAAAAGACTTACTGCCAGGGGAGGGGAAGGAGGAGGAGAGCATCCTGGCATGAATCTCTGAAATGGGGACTTTCACTGAAGGATACTGCTGCTCAATGCGAAACTTAAAAGAAACATAAAAAAGGTGGGTGGGGATGGGAGGGAAAAGCGAGTTCATGTACTTGAGCTCAGGTATGAGATCTCTGAATTTCTCTGACTTCGTGCCTGTGCTGTCAGAAACTGCCTGCATGGCCTTTGACAAGTCATCTAATTATTCTGTAAAGCAGAATTTAAGACCACTTGTTTTGGTGACCATTAAGACAAATTTGTGGGGTGCTTTGAAAGTACAGTATGCATTTAAGTTGTCAGATGTTCTCAATTAAATTGGAAGATTAGAGAGCTGATACAAGGCTTCATGGTTTAGTTGCATAGATGTAATAGCAGGAGGATCAATTTAAAGTTTGTTCATGTAACATTTAGAGTCCAGATATATAATAAAATGTTCTGTAATGCGTTCATTTGCTGTTATCTTTCTATTTTCTTGCAAAAAGTTAAAATGCTGAAAATACTAATAGCAATGTACTTGCCCCATATGTAAATTCATTGTTATATTTAAGATTTTTCTTTGGGGAGTAACTCTCTTAAGTTAAATTTAATCACTAAAATTTCAGAGTTGACACATTTCATAACTAATGCTTTCCAGAAAACCAACGTTATTATTTTTTTAAATGTTAACTTTAGGAAATTGTTTAGAAAATTCCAATGCTCACGTTATAGGTACATAAAACTCTTTTGCAAGGTTTTTTATGCAGTCTGAAGTCCTATACTTAAATTTAATTATTCTTCTTTTGAAGTGTTGCAGTTTGTCATTGGGAGGTATAAGGATTCTTTAGTGATGCCACATTTCTACCTCAGGTGAAAAAAAGATTGAAAGTTCTCGTTGTTCTTGTCCAGTGATTTATTTCTAGTAATCTATGGCTCATCCCAGCCCTTTTTTCATAGAATAGATTGAAGGTGTGGCTTGCAAATGAATAATATTATTGCCTTTACCATGATTCAGCAGTGTTCTGAGCTCAGAAGATCTTCATTAGTCCTTTCTCTTCGGATCTCAGGAGAACCACACCTAATCCTTAGATGGAGGAAGCTCTTCTCTCAGGAGAACCATTGTGTCTGTCCTGAAGAAACTACTGGCACTACCTCAGCTGCTGTGTAATATCCAGTTGGAATGCCATCCAGGCTTGGACTGCTGCTGTTGATATTTTCTGCCTCTTCTAAACTGCTGCTAGCTCGTACCATGTTTTCCTGTGCCATGTCTGTGACAAGCCTACAGACACTACATGTTCTTTTATAAAACAGTGCCTATTATTGCAATGGGAAGTTTAAGCAGCACCTGTATTATTATGGTTTGTAGGAGGAGTTTTTCCTGATGATTACTGAATAATGAAATAACATACTCCGCTCAAAACCCATTCAAATTTTTGGCCACTTTACATAGAGCATCTTCCGTGTATCTGAGGACATTTCATCAATATTGTGCTAATTGCCTACTTTCCCTCAACTGTGATTAATGATTTATTGCTGAGGTTCATAAGATTATAAATTTATTTTTTTTTAATACTGGTATGTTACTTGACAGCTTATCACTCAAAAGAGATCTACTAACTTGGAGGCATTTTTCTTTCTGCAAGCATTGTACCTTTACTTCTTCTCTTGGATTCATCAGCTGCTGCTTTTCCTCAGTGGTAGCAACAGCCACCGGTGACCTCAGGAATACTGGTGTGCACTTTATTGCTCCGTATTGGAGCTCTGCTGCCAACCACTGTTTCTGTGGCTTTCTGGGGGAGCTGTCTTCCTTCTTTAATGGTATTGAGTGGTAGTTTTCTTTGCTACCGTTTTTCTACAGACAAGTTATTTATTTTCCAGTACGATAAACATTGTACTTTTTTCACCTCTCCTTGTACTGAAATCTGTTTTGACTGTGCACGAGTGGTTCTTCAGGCCTCAATTTAAGAATTATTATTCTTAGCGAAGTGCAATTTGAATGGAATACTGTCACTAATATTTGTTGTTCTAAATGGTCATTTTCACATTCATCTGCCCACCTCCTATTTTCTTACATTTCAAACATAAAGTACTCATCATTATTTTATCTCCCTTTATCCTGCTGCTTTTTCTTCTTTCAGTTTCAAAAACCTAAGATTTACTTCCAAACAGTACACCCAGGCTAATTTTATAATTTCCTAAATTAAATGCTTCACTTTCAAAACCCTGCACGTTTACCTTTGTTTCTCTTCATGCATTTCTTCAAAGCCCTTCTTGTCTGGGATTTGTGCTGAATAATTGGATATGCTTAGCCTGCTGCTGAGATGGACTCTGCCCAACGCTGCTGGCTCAGTCTCACCATTCCTATTTCATCCCTTTGCATCCACCAATGCTTTGTTCTCTTTTACCAAAGTGTCTTGCACAGTGGGGCTCTGTCTATGATGAAGGCTTGCACGGATTATTACAAGTAGTGACAAATGGTGTGTTTCTGTCCGGTGTTACAAGTCTTGAGTCATTGACAGGGGTGGCTTTGTGCTGCACCCTTTTTCCTGTCAGGTCGCATAGATATGTAGGGTCTTACCAAAATATTTTCCATTTAGTGTTTGCTTTTATCAAAAGTATTTCCTTATTTTTTGGTCTTTATAACGATTTTGTTTCTATTGTATCCACTGCTCCTTATAACATAGTGATTTTGTTTTTAATGAACCAGTCTTTTATTTTTTGTTTTGAGCCTTTCAGTGAATGCTCAGCATCATCTTTTTTTCTTTCATTAGGAAAAAGCTGGTTCTGTGTGCACTTTGCCTCTTGAAAACCTTGCGTTTGTTTCATTTTATTATGTCAGTTTTTTTGCTTTTTTATGTCACTCCAGACATTGATGCTTAAAGCTATTGCTTTTCCAGTAGTTCATTTATCCAAAATTTCTTCAGTTATGATGGGGATGTTGCTTTCTTTTAAGGTAACTGTATGCTGTTGTTTTATACTGTACTAGGTAGTTCTTGCACTAAATAGAAATTCAGTACATATTTGGGTATTTCCTGGAATCAATATCCAAGATGACTGGGAAATAAATCTAGTACTGGTAGAAAATCCAGCTGGAGTAAATGCTCTTTTGCTGACTTGTGCTATTCCCACAACTCTGTGTCCTTATCACATAATCACTGCTTGAAATTTTGAATTTCTTTTTCCTCTTTTAAGTCTGCTTTTCTATGTTTCAAACCTTTTTGTAACTAAATTGCACTTACTGTTACGTGTTTAATTCCCCAAATGAATAGTCAAGTTAACATAAACTGTGTAATTTTATCTGCTAGACTTGCATATTTTGGCAAATTCAGATCCCTATACTTACGAGTGGTTTTTCTCATTCAGGGTGACTCTGCATCAAAGGAAACAAGATTTACAAATTTCTTGGCTTCTTGGACTTGGTAGTCAATGTATTATTTTAATATTCCTTTTAAAATATGAAATGGCTACATAGGTATGTACTTAGCCTGTTTAACTGAAATTAAACGTCCTTTTGCAGCACCATTTCAAATTACTGGTTTTGTTAATTTTGCTGAATCTGTTTCAGTTAGCCACTGGTTGAGTCTTGAAGGACCTAATCTCTCTTCTGGCTCAGTTACATTTTTGTTTTTCCTCCTTCCATTGTGTGGAAGGGGCAGCAAGGGTTTATCCCCCTTCAAGTCTTACTTGTCTCTTCAGCAGTCTCATGTATTCATGCACATTTAAGCCTTTGATCATTCTTCCAAGTGAACGGAGAGCATGAATTCATCACTTAGGTTGGATTTCAGTCTTTTATGTGGTGTTACAGTTTAGCTCAACCTTCCTGTTAGGGAGATGAAACTGAACAGTCTTAAAAACTTGTAACCAAACAGGATTTATTTGATGCCTGTGTTCTTTATTGATAATCATGGAGGTTCTTTTGTTGTTCATTGTGAAATTCCACAATCTCATTTGGTCTTCACAAGAACTACCTTTCCGGACAGGTGGTGTCCTGTCTCCGGCCATGGCCATGTATTTACCACTTCACGTATTCAGAGATCTGTAGCGTATTAGGCATGTGCAGAATTATACTTGCATATTGTCTTCCTCCTTTTAGCTACCACAGCTTTAGAGTTGTAGCTTTGGTATCCCTGTGTTTACCAGGCAGAGGCGTACCTACCCCCGAGGAACTTGTCTAATCTGTTTTTGAACTTGCTTATCTTTTTGCCAGTGCAACATTCTTTGGCAATGACTTTAAGTTACTTGAGTGAAGAAAAGCAGGTTTATGTTACATTTAAACCTGCTCTTCCTTCTTGGAAATGGCTAAGAATCATTACCTTATGTGCATCATACTGGATTTTGTAGGTTTCAATCCCCCTTCAGTTCCCTCTTTTCCAAAATACTTAGACTTCTCTTACATAGAAATTCTTTATGTTTCTAGTTATCTCTGTGGTCTGTCCATTTTTGTTTCTGATCAGCTGTACTCCTTTTTTAAGTGGGTCATCAGAACCACACACAAGATTACGATGTCAGGCTACTACAGAAGTAACAGACAGACGTCATGAGCATTTGAGTTTCGTTATGGATTTCTTTCCTTAATAACTGCTTATGTTTTGGCTGTTCTTTTTTATGCTTGTAGGGACTGCATGATGCTTCTTTCTAGGATGACTACTAATACCTTCCTATGAGTAGTAAAAGCTAATTTAGAATCTGTCATGTATACGCATAGGTGAAAATATTTTCACCACATACATCACTTCGCACTTAATGATAGTAATTTTCATCTCCACTTTATCATATGGTTATCCACGGTTCTGAGATGGTTTTGCAGCTTTTAACTATCAGATTGAGGTCTGGCTACCTTGGATAATTTTACAAACTTCACAAGTTTTCATATCTTATTGTTCACATCCCTTTTTGTGAATCTCTGGAAGTGCAGTTGAAGAGCTTAAGTGTCTGCATAGGACCTTAAAATTATTCCTGGCAAACCATTCTTTGTTAAAAATAAATATTTCTTTCTGTTCTTGTTGCTTTCTATTTTTCCTTCTAGTTGAGGTTAATAAAATGCTCTGCTCTTAAAGTGATTCTGTTCTAGTACAATCATTATAATAATCATTAAATACATGCTTCTTATGTATTGAATAGGATTTTCCATTTTTAAGACATTTCCCAGCTCTTGGCTTTCCTGTGTTTTTTTTTCCTATGCCATCATCCATTTTGAGCCGCAGCTTCTCTTTGTGCTTCAGCAGCCTGAACAGCACTGCAGTTCTAAGTTTTTATTATGTTTCGTAATGCAGCTTTGTTAGTATAGCATCTTCCAGATCATTGATTTGTCTGTTTGCTGAAATCCTGGAATCTAAATTTGTCCGTAGTTTCTTGACTTGACTTGAAGACAATTGTACAGTTTTACTTCTAGACTATTATCCTTTATTATTTATTCGATTTGCTTGCTACAGAAGTATATCATCATTGGCAACAGATGCTTTTTTATAATGAAAGTTTAAAGATTTTTATCTTTTAAATTGTGGGGTTCATTTTACTGATATTCTGTGCCTGGGTTTTTTGATAACTTAAAATTGTTTGTCAGGAAACATAAACTAATAGGTCTGTGTCCTTCAGTCCTGGTTGTTATCTCTAGTCCCAGTCACATAAAGAATTTTTTTTCATTAATCAGTATCTGCATATTAGAGTGGAACTCCTCTTTTCCGCTCCTGTTTTCTAAAAATGTCTTCCCACCTTGCTTTTTTCATCTTGATCCCTTTCTGCAGAAGTCTTCCAAAATTGCATTTCTTTTTCTTGCAGTAAGCACTATGTATTTGTATACACACACACTTTTTTTTTTTTTTTTTTTTTTTTGGTGACTTTTTGGAATAAGTTGTCTCTCTGTATCCCACTTTCCAGGAAAGAGAATGCAGCTGCCTGCTGTTTCTGTTGCCCTTTCGCCTGGATATTAAATCCAAGCCTCTGTTGAGCCTGCCAACTGTTTAATCAGAAATAGTCAGAAGGCCCTCCTTCCTGATATTGCGGCTGACTCTGAAGTCCTCATTAACTTACATCTGCATTTGTGCAGTGCAATTATATAGGAGCAATTGTTTCCTAAAAGCTTGTAATTTAAACAGGGAAAGGAGAGAGTATGAAAAATGCATATAACATGTAAAGCAAAGACTTGTACCTGTATAATTAATGCCACATATATTTCACTTTTTCCTTGCTTTGCTTTGTTAGTAACCTTCAGTTGTTGCTTTCAGCTTTACTCCTTTTATGTATTCTTGACACTGGTATGCAAGAAGGGACAAAACAAGGGGATACCTAGAAAGCAAAGCAAAGCAAACAGACCAAAGGAAAGACTGGTCATTGGAAGAGGGGAAGTCAGGAGGCCTGAGTATAGGGTATCTAACTGCTCATCAAGAAAAGATGCTTTGATTACGGACAGCAGAAAATATGATCCTGTTGTCTGTTGTGAATGTCTTTGTGTAAACTGGTTTGGTAATTGTTCAGCAAGGAGGATAGTGGAGGAGTCATCTGAAAGCACCTTTCATTAGTGTTAGAAGCAATTAATTGCTGCTTCTAAGCAGCTGTTCTGCTCCTGCCCAGAATATTTTGGAAGGGCTAGTCAGCAGCTTCCGACTTCATCTTCCCACCAATGAAACCATGTCTGCTGTAGGATTCCATCGCTAAGGAGTGCTTTGTCTAGGACAAAGATGTTATCTTTGTCAGTGCAGAGCCAAAGTGAGCAGGTGAGTGCTTTACTTGAGCAGCTTGGGGCACTGGTTTTCATAAGGCTAAGAGCTTTGTGCTTGTTCAGGAAGAAGAAGGTGGGTAGCTTAGGCCATCTTTATGTTCCAACCCTTGGGTGGAGTTGGGTGCAAACCTGAGGGAAGCAAAAAAAGGTACTCAAAGGCACGCTCTTATTTATTACATTTAGCAGTGTGGTCTCAGAAGAGTGAAGGAATACAGATTGCAAGGGAGAAAAAAGCCAAGCATAAAGCAAAAGAAATATAGCTGGTAGTGCTGTAGCATTTTAAATTAATCAGAGAAGTTCTGCTGCTGCTATGGTAGCTGTCCCCCAACTCTTCACACTTCCAGGTTGGCTGTTCCTTCATTTTGGTGGACACAGAATGATGAGCTGTAGCAAGGAAGAAATGGGCTGCTAATAGTGTGGAGAGGTAGAGACAATGTATCTGGCTTTAATACTGTTGATAATTTAGTTCATGGGATGCAGTGTCTCTTCTAAATGGCACTTTTCAGTCTCTCCAGCCTATTCTAATTAAGATTTATGTGCCTTGTGGCCAGAGATGAATTGTGGAGATAGGACCTATGAATCAATCTTTGCTGTGTGAACTTTGGTCTTTTTTTTTTCTTTTCTTTTTTCTTTCTCTTTTTTTTTTTTTTTTTTTCTTTTTTCTTTTTAATTTAAGCCAAGAGCTGATTAGATGCCTGGCAATGTTTACTGTCCATTGGCACCTCCCATTGGGAGCACACTCCAAGTACCAGTCTTTAGCACTTTCAGGCAGGGGAGGTTAAGCAGGCTGCTTACTGAGCAAAAGGAATTTCTCTTCCCAGGAGAGCTGGAGTGCTGTTCCCCAGGCTAAGAATGCTATCATTCCTTTACAAGTGACAAGCAGGCTGCTACCATCTGCTGGCGAATGGCTGCAGAATGGTGGAGTTTGGGTGAAAATTTGCTTGTGGACTAGGAGAACAATTAGTTGTCGTTGTGCTGAATTCACACATTTCCATGTAAGAAGTCTTGTGATTTTATTTTGGTGTTAGAATGTGTCCTGGTTGGAGTGTTGTATTTTGTTTTGAAGCATAAATTGAGATGAGAGTTCTGCCCAAAGCCACAGAAAGTACCAGCAGGAACGGGGCATCTTTTTGCCTTTTAAGGCACAGCAGCAATGTCTTGCAAAAGAAGACTAAGACCATCCAGAATTTTTTTAAGCCCTTATTTTTTGTCTTCATGGGAACACTTGGGTATGTTTGGAAACCATGTGGCACTACATGATGAAAGTCTCTTTCAAAGATAAAGTGATAGACTCCTAGGTTGTTTTAGAACCACACAGCTTTGTAGGGCATCTGCTTTGTTCAGTCACTCAGGTGTGTCAAGAAGGAAGAACTCAAAAAAAAGAGTAGTTATTGTGTATGTGGTTCCCTCAGCTTCCCCTGAAAGAAGCAGATGGTTGGAGGTCCCAGGAGGTAGGAGAAATGGGGCCATTAGACTGTCAGTGGCTTGTGAAAAGCAGAAGCATCTGCCAGAATGGAGACTTGTTCAGCAGCAGGGGAGCCAGCAGCAGCAGATGATCTCTGCCTTGAGCAGTCAGTGGCATAGTCATCCATTGGGAATTGCTGTTGTGGGCGTAGCACAGGTAACCTTGGCAAAATCTTGTTGGTCTGCCAGACTGAAAAAAGGGGCAATGAAGGCTTGATGCACATGCACTGGCATCTTAACTACCCATTTTTACAGTCTAATCATTCCTAAAATCACAAACTATTTTAAAGCATTCCTTACCCATTCGCAGTTGAAAATTTGTCAAAATGCCTGTCATTCACAATAGCAATGTGAACCGTGGTAGATGCAGCAAAGAAAAAGTTAAAAAAATAACTTTTGGAAAAGTATCAAAAATTTTGCTAGGGGTCTTGTTTTCTGTGATATCACACAGCATACTCTTTTAAGATGTTCCTTTTTAGTGTTAAGAAATATTTTATACAGCTGCAGTTCAATCTCTGCTGCTGTGTTCTCATGCTCTTATTGACTGCTCTGCACAGGACACACTGTTCCAAGGGAGAATGACCTTCTGTTGCAACAGTGTGATGGTACATAAAAGATGAGATAAAGTAGGGAGGGCAGAAGCCTCCGAGGAACAAGACTAGAAATTCATATCTGCATTCAAAAAGAATAGTCAGTTTAGGTTCTGTCTTGTTATAATAATTAATCCCAGTCAGCCACATCTAAAAGCAGGAATAAAGTACACAGGTAACAGAGCTCTGTTTCAGAACTCCTCAAGCTGCACTTTGTGAGTACTTGGCATAGGTAAATCTGGGACTATTGCCAGTACAGTACAGTACTCCTTCTAGAGTTGACTTCAGAGCCAGGAAGAGACATTTTCTGTGGATGAAGTTTGGTTTTACTCCCATGAGAGAGTGAATTACATTGCCGTTTGGCTAGTGGTCCATATATTTTGGTGTGCATTTCAATATTGGTTTAGCCTTTTTTTTTTTAATCTTTGGAAACTTGCATTCATGTTTTGATAGGCAATAATAAGCTGCTTGTGTGCCTCTTTCTAGGCCTCAGGGACACTTCCCTTGCATCATAAATACTGCAGTAGTTTGTCGTGCTTAGACAACAGACATGATTTAGTAGGAAGCACTGAAGATCAGGCTCAGGATGCTTTGGCGTACCCTTAAAGAGAAGGTGTTACTCAAAACTGCAGTTGTAGATGTCACGAGAACTGACGTCTCACAAGCTTTTCTGTTAGTTGCATCTGCTTTGATTTGAAGAGGGCCCCCTCGTTTATGGTTGAAGTTAGTTCTACTTTCATCTTCATTCAAGCATTTAAATACAAACTATAGTCATCTCTGCATAGCACAGAATAGAAGGAAGAGAAATAACCTGTCAGATATTCTTAGAGGGTTTGGAACTACTATGATGAACCCCTGTTTACTCTGCAGAGTGAGGAACTTTGCTGTGGCTGTTAGCTTTGACCACGTATGTTGTGCAGCTATCCACTGCAGCGTTGTGTTGATAAGGGAGTGAAGACGTGGTCCAGGGGATGAGGCCGTGTTGGCAAAGGAGCGTCCCCGTATAGTGGGAAAGCTGTGCTCGTGTCCAGTGCCAGGTGTGCTGCTGCCTTGAGCACAGCTGTTTGTGTGCAGTACAGGTGGAGCTCGCTGGTAGCAGCAACAAAGCAGTGTAGTTTGACACTGGCTTTTCCAGTACCAGCAGTGATTTTACATCATGTCATCATCTCTGTGTGCAGGCAGGACCAAAGGCAACTTCTCACAGCCTAAATTCCAGGTGAATTGTACCAATTGTACAAGGCTTTATTAAGGTGTTGGTTGTATTTAGCAGAATAAATGAAATTCCTGTCTTTTTAAAGTATGATTCAAAAATTATGGTAGTTCCTCTCTTTGTTTTCTCCCAGTAATTAATTCACTCTTTAATTTTTAAATAGGAGCAGTCTCCTATCATTTGGTGAGTTTTATCGGATATGGCTATATCTTTTTTTTTAAGGGAAAAATGTCAACCCATCAGAAATCAACTTTCACCAGAATCAGATTAGTTAACAAAAATCACTTAGTTTATACATTCAAGAAATGAAATGGCTGTCTGAATGAGATGTGCTCTAGAATTACTTCCTTAGGTCATTTCTTAAGTCATTCAGGATGAAGTAAACAGGTGAGACATTATTTCTGCTTTCACAATTGTCTGATATTATGATCAAATACATCATTGACTAGTTGAGCTAAAAGGATTTAACTAATGAAAATTGAATGTGGTCGTCAGATGAGTCTGAGCTACTTTGACAATAATTGTATGAGCATCTTTTTTCAGCTGCAAGTGCTTCTTTTGGACATGTTCCATTTCTGTGATGATGAGGTGTTTTCCTGTGATGGCATCTTCTCCTGCTCCAAAAAAACCCTTTTTGATCACCTGTAAAAAAATATTCAACTTGGCCATGATCTTCAACTGCTAGTGATAATGAGAATGATGTAATCAAATTACTTTTATGGTGATGTCTTCTAAATAGTTATTTGCCATGCTAAATCTCCTTTTAAAGCTGTTGCGGATTCAAAATCACTTTTTTCCCCTCCTATTTTAATAGTGATGTCATCGTCAGATACTGAAACACAGGTCAGTAAAACAGATTTGAGAGGTTTTCAAATTCTTTCTGAATGGCTATACATTTGTATTTCTTGCCAGGTTAGCACGGTTAAAAAGTTCATAATTAGAAAGAGCTTATGTTGTTCAGTTTGAAAGGTCTTTATTTGTATGGAGTAGAAAGATAGAATTTAACATGATTTGTCAAAAAAATTGTGCTGGGATGTGGTTGGTAAAATTCCCAGAAAAATACAGGTATCCAGAAAAATGACTGCCATTTTCATTACTGTTTTTGATTTCCCTTATAGAAATGTTCCCATTGCCAGGAACCGGGAGCCACCTTAGGCTGCTACAACAAAGGCTGCTCCTTCCGATACCATTACCCATGTGCCATCGATGCAGGTAGGAACAACTGGCATTTTAACTGTATTCCATAATTACTCAAATCATACGACACTAAATAATTCTGAGGTACTTTACAAATTACTCTCTCTCATTTTTTCTCCTACTGTGAGGATAAAGTAAAAAAAATGGTGAGGAACGGCATGAGATAAACAGTATTCAGTAACATGTCAGGACAAGATGGAGCTTATAATGAAAAGGAATCTCACTGAAAGAGCAGAAAAAGCCTGGTTTGGGGGTGTGCAGCTAGAGTGACTGAAATTTGGCTGCAGTGTGGGAACTGATCACTCTTTCCTTGCCAAAAATAGAAATCTTTTGTTAAAAGGATGTAAGTACAGTAATTTCACACTGAAAAGCTGCACCTATTTCACTGAAGAATCGAGCCGGTCCCGGAAGTGCTGCTAATCACCAGGTGCGGCTTATTTATGG
>VRYO01001878.1:25083937-25102745 GCA_009812075.1 Sialia sialis
CAGTGCGGCTTATAACCAGGTGCGGCTTATGGGTGTGAAATTACTGTAAGCAACAAGGGGTTTCTTCTTTCAGGGTTACACTCCTATGGGTGGTCCTAGTAGTGATTTCAAGTGTTTGTGGAATCATCAGTACCATTTACAGCACAACCTTCCTTCTCCCTCATAAGAAGCAGTTCAGCCAGTCTCTTGAGTAGGTCCTATTTTCATCATTAGACAATTGTTTGGATGATACTGTTTCCAGCTATGAGCCTGGACTTGTGAGTTTGGTGGGTTTTGTGCAATAATAGCAGTTTTTCATGGAGTTAACTTTGTTCTGGGGTAAAAAATCTGACCTCAGAGTAAATAACACCCCGCTTTTCCGGTCCCCTGTAACTCCCTTCTCCTGTCATACAAAACTTTGTCTGATAACAAGCAGGAAAAGATTCAAGATTGCAACTCTAGACTGGAAAATAATTGCAAGCTTCCTGTTTGTTATTCCAATTCCACAGCAACCCACTTGTTTGCCACCCATTTTATGTTCTTTTCCAAATGTTAGAGTATTTGGAGTAGGAGTGTTCATTTCTGGATAACTGCATCGCACCTTTCACTGTGAATTCTCACCCTACTGGAGATCTGCATTTTATTCTAATAGGAATGTTATTATTAAATTAATATTGCAGTGGGGTATCCTAGTACCACAGTACCACTGGTAGAGAGAATACTTGACCTCACATGAAAGAAAGATTATTCAGATTGCAAAAATCACATACTCAAAAAATACCAGAAATAAGGGTGTCCATGTAAGTGTAATTTTGGTCTTTTATATGTCTATCTTATAGTAATCACCTAATTAAAGGCTGATACCTCTTTTCATAAGGCATTGCCTCAGCCTGTAGAATGGAAGGGTACTCATTCATGAACATATGTTGTCCTTGCTAGAGCTGTGTCATACTCACTGCTGATGATTCCTTCTCGGTTCTGAAAGCAGAACTGGGAAATGTCCTATGATGTTCATCTCTGTCATGCCTTAGAATTTCATGAACAATAATAAACTTGGTTTTGCGCAGTGTGTTTTGAGACACATGATCACCTATCAGAGTCACATTCATGTTGCGTTTGGTATGTATTTGTTTCTGGCTTGTGACCTGCCCTTTCCAATACAATGAGAAAACAAAAATAAATTATAGCAAATGTTCCCAATAATTTAAGGGCTTGATTTAAATTAATGTTTTACAAGATACAGTATGTAGCATTTTCTGAGTTCTAAATTCAGATATCAAAATATAGATACTGTCCTTTTTATTCAAATATATTAACTCTACGCCACCCATTAACTCTATTCCACTTCAGCGAATATAGGATCCTCCAAAATGAGGAATATACTGAGCAACTGATTGAATGACTGATTCCCAAGAGCAGTTCTGTGTCATGCATGGAAGAGGCAGCATACAAAACCCAGTATATAATACACTATTCAGTCCATTTAAAATGTAACCTTTCTGCCATACAATATGTAGACCTGGGTTAGATTAAATTTGGCGTTTTTTCACTTTTGTCTTGACTTTGCAACCTGTGAGATTTTTTTTTAGAGTAGCTTTTTATGTTCAAGTTCCAAGGCTATGCTTTCTTCATTTTCTTTTACTTTTGTTATGAGACATCATGTTGTCATGTGGCCATCTGTCGGAGTGCACAATTCCAAGCTAATTTCCCTCCTTTGAGTAATATGGCAGTAATAAATTGCAAGAGCTGCGTGGAGATGGGATACTTGGACTGTGAGTTTCACAAACATATTTAAAAAATAGCGGAGGAGTTGGTAAAACTGGTGAGTCTCTGGTTTCACTCCAGGAAGAGTATGGTTTAGTGGGAACAAAAGACTTAAATTTGTGGTTTTTTAAATACATTTTCCTATCTGTTTCTTCTTTTTGTGTGTATGTCTGATATGTTCTCCTCTCTGGCTTCTCATACCAGCCACAGGCCTTTTATCTAGTTGGTCTCAGGCTCCCCTTTACAAATTTCTTACTCCAGTCTTTTTGTAAGACCTAATTCCTCCTAATTCTTTCTGACTTTTTCTTTGTCCAGTTTTCTAGCTTTCACTCTGGCTTCCTGCTCTCTGCTCCTTCTTCCTCCTCTTCTCCTTTCTTGTTTCTAGTTTTTTTTTTCCCTCTCTGGACTTTGTTACTGCCATTTGGTTCTCCTTAACTCAGCTCCTTGTCACACCTCACCCTGCTAGTCCTGGTTTGTTCTTGTATTTTGTCCTTTATATTTTCTGTTTCACCTTTCTATACCTTGTTCCAATCAGTTCTTTGTCTTAGCCTCCTGCTGGCTTCATCCTTAATTCCCTGTTCCTGACTTCTGGTACCACTGGTCTCCCTCCTGCTAGCCTCCATTCTTTCTGTATCTTGGTTGCTTTTCTCAGTACTGTTTTCACTTCTGCCTGCTGGACTAGTGCTTCCCATTTTGCATTTTTTTTTTCCATTTTACATTTTTGAAATTGCCACATTCTTCTTTTGCTTGAGCCTTAGAAATGTCCCCTGATAAATTTACTGCTTTTGAGTCTGATGACTTCATCTGAGGTCAGAGGTTCATTTACAGAAAAGGCCTGATCACCCCTCAAATAGAAGTATATTTTGTGGAAATTTTAAAAGGACCTAGCTACTAAAATCTAATAAGCTTCTTCAGAAGATGTGCACATGAAATTCCCCATATTGCCTTTCAAGGAGTTCTATTTGCTGGTTTTGTGGTAGCTGGCAAGACCATGCCTTAGCTAAAATCCAGGTCCTTCTGAAAATCAGGATATTGTAGAGCTTTTCAGAGAAAAAATCCTGTGATGTTTAACATGGGCAGAATAGCTCTTTTCCAAGAAAGAGTTTTAAGGAAATCATTGGGCTGTTTCAGCTGAAGTTTTCAACCAAAACAAATAAAAGAGCCCCAGCTTGAAGTAGATTCTCAGCATTCAGAATTTCAGCCTGATGGTGTAACAGTAAAAGACCTTGTTTACAGTTGGTTTTATCTGTGGGTGTAATCAAGCTGTCTTAATCTATAGACACTCTTCCAATAAATCTGTGTGAAAGAAATAAGCAAGCTATATGGCATAAGACCTGGTTTTCATTTATGCCCAAGCAGAAAATGTAGGCTTCCTTGAGAAACAAATCAACATTATTTTCTCTTTGCTCAGCCTGCTGTCTGCCTGTAAAACCTTTTTATTGGTTTTGCAGTTCTCCTGTCTTTCTGTAGTGAAACTGTACAGGTGCTTCTCAGCTTCCTTGAGCTCAGTGGTAGTTCCATTTTGAAGTCAACCATCCTGCTTTGAAGGATGGTGCCACCATGCTTTATTTAGGATCTGTCACAGATCTGTTCTGAATCCTCAGAAGTTTGTGTTAACGTTTACAAGAGCTTTCAGGAATATGTATGACTGGTTTTGTGTCTCAAAGAAATAAAGCCAAACAGAGAACGCTTGCTAGAGTGTTTTTTAGGTGTGTTGAGTCATACACACTTGGTTTGTCTGAATTCCTGGAAGTGACCATGCCTTAGCTGAGGTGAAGTACCCGTGTTGTATTCCGAAGCAGCTCAGTGTGAGCTGAAGCATTTCTGCCTTTGTGTCCATGTGGATTAGGAGTTGGTCCCTGTCAGTTACTGTGCCTCCTGAAAGGCAGTTTTTGGGAAAGGGCTGGAGGCTGGAATATGTCAAACATCCTTGCAGCACTGAAGGCAGCCCTGGGGTGGGACCTGGGCTCTGCCTTCTGCGCCAATGGTCGGTGTCCAATCCCACCCGGGTGAGGAGCCAGGCCTTGCCCTGCTGTTGCTAACTGAGTGCTGTGCAAGGCACGTGGCTTCATGAGTTGCCAGTTTGTACATATGGATGCTTTTATATAGCCTAATTCAGGCTGTCTTTTAATTTCCTTTCATAGAAAATAGTCTTTGGCAATATAAGGTGTAAGAGAGCTGAACATATCTTGTCCATTTACATAAAAATCAAGATCAGTAGTGCCACTTAAGTAATTTTTGTATGGAAACGACTGTGGTTAACATTGTCTGTGTTTGGCTTTCATCTGTCCAAATTTATAAGGAGCCTCTGATGTCTCAAGATAACTTAGTCCTAGGGATGTCTCCATGGAAACAGGATCTTTGTTTTCTGAAATTTTATATCCTCTCCCTCTGCTTGTTTCTCCCCACCTGGAGTCAGATCCTGATGGTTGCAGCATGCTTGTCCCTACAACATATATTGCAGGTAGTTCCACTTACAGAAGATTTTTGACTGTAAATTAGGAAAAGATTAACAGCAAAATAAAATGAATTTTCAGAGAACAGAAATCCTGTGTCTTCACAAGTAACATTAGAGATGAGTAACAGGCAGAACATAGAGGGTGAGACAAAAGTATGAAGCTTATAAAAGAATAATTGCTTCTATTAAAAGTGTTTTAGGTTTTCCCTGACTACTTTATGGAGAAAAATCTGTGGAAACAAGGACAAGTCTCAGTTCTTTTCCCTTTCTGCCACAATGAGCTGATCATAGCTCTGTGTCTGCTGACTTCATGACAAATTGTAATCTGTTATATAAAATACTTGGAACTGCTAACCAAAATCCAGGCCAGCTTTGTAATGATGAACAATTTCTGCCTTATTGGTATTCAGCTGATTTTCTACAGTGTGCTGATGACATTTTTCATAGTAGTCCTTTAACAGAAACCAAAAAAATGCTATTAATTGGATCTGCTATTAGTATTTGCAACAAAACTGCTGACCTTAGTAAGAAATTGAGCTCCATACACAGATCAAGCTTTAAGTACAAGGTTTCTGGCACTTCTTCCTGATCCTTGGACAATCTTCCTTTCTGATGTACTAGCTAAAGAACTGCATTCATTACCGATGCTGGATCTCCAACAAAGAAGAAAACTCCATTCTGTTCTAACATACTGTGTATGTTTTTGATGATTGCTCTGTATATTTTTTATGATTGCTGTATTATGCAGTGATAATTCATGCTGTAGTCTAAATGTATGATTCCTGCCCTTATAATGAGAAGACATTTTACTTATTTCCTGTGATTTGCTAATGCTGCATTTGAAATTATCTGTGGCAGGATTAAGGGTTTTACTCCCCTTTGCTAAAATCTCTCAAGTAACTTAGCCTCTTGCATGCTGTTTCCCTTTGATTCAGGCCAGAGGCATACATGTTGAAACATTAAGCATTCCGTAGCAGAGGGATGCTCTGCCAAAGCCTGGGTATCTAGAAAGCTTTTCCCTCAAGCTTTAGTTCCAGTCTCCTGCTGTCTGCTAAACTCTTCCAGCAGATTGGAACAGCAGGTAGCACTGGTTATGCTACATACTTAAGAGCGTTTTAAATTAGCACATCTTAGTTACCATTGCACTTGTCTGCTTGTGAGCTCTTGGGGTGTGTTGGAGCAGGCAGGAGCTCATAAGCACCTTGCTGAATTCTCCCGGGCAGCATTGGTCAGTCGTGCTCAGGTGAGGATGGGTGCTTGGTCCTGCCCTTGAGGTGGCAGCCTTGGGTCAGCCTCCGATGCAAGAGGCGATTGGAACAGAGCAGTGCCAGGCGTTTGGGCAGGTTGAGGTGACCCTGCACTTCAGGGTGCCTAGGCAGGAGGCTGAGTGATCTGAGGGGAGTGCTGCTTTTTCCTGCAGCTGAAGTTCAGGAGCTGCCGACTTGCATCACTTAGAGGGGGATGCGAGGAGAAGCAAACCATGATCTGGCAGTGCTGCTAAATAAGTGCTCTTCAAATGGCAGTATTGCTTAATTTGTTCCTAAATAAGCAGTTCCATGTAGGTGCCTCACTTCATGTGATAGGTTTAAATAATTAACTAAACCGTTTTTTAGATTATAGAAGCTACATATATGTGATTTGTGGAAGCAGATCTCAGAGCAGCAGAGTGACCAGACTGCCAGACAGTGTCACTGTGTAAATTTATCACCGAGATTTGGCATTGCAAATAAACTGTATACACCCACACCCACAGACACACACCCCTTCTCCCCCTGATCCTGGCAGAGCCTTGGGGTAGGGATGAAAGGCAGCATCTATACTGTGAAATGCAGGGATTGTCTGTTCAGATTGGATGAATGTGTCCATCTTCCTTGTGCTAAAACAAGAAGGCTGGAATAGCTGAAGGGGGATGGGATACAGGATTTGTAGACTTGCTGTTGTCATTCTTACTGTATCCAGATCATTGGGAAAACCAGGATTGCATGGTGATCCAAGCAACATTGGCACTTGGAGTGTTCTGTTATTTTGTTTGCTAAAACTTTGAGGGTAGAAGGAATGAACCTGCTAAAAACAAAGTATTCCTGTAAGAGGTCTTTGAATGAAAAATGTATACCCGTGAGGCAAGAATAACACATGTGATGTATTATTCAAGTTGATTTTCATTAAAAAAATAATATATTGCTGTCTTCTCCTCCTTTAGATTGTTTACTAAACGAAGAGAATTTCTCAGTGAGGTGCCCCAAGCACAAGGTAAGAATCCTCTCCTGGATTAGACCTGGGTTTTTTGCTGCCCTCTTCTGGTTTCTGAATTTGGATTAGTAATTTAATTACCTGGATAGTGTCTGTAGTCAGAGATGCTTTCAGTTCGGTTATTCTCTGATACATACTTGTGGTATATTCTGGGGGTAAGCATCAACTCAAGAAGAATACCAAGTTTAAGAAGATAAAATTTTTATTCCATCTGCTCAGTGCTACTTTAGATCCTTGATGACTTTTCAGAAAGCTCAGCTTCATTTCCTGCATTCTGTGATAGGATCAGTATGTTGCTCACTATTCCTGTTTGAATGTTGCATTAAACTGTCAGGTTTTCTCCTTGGATTTACTGTGGGTGCAAGGAGGAACAAAGATGACTTTATGATAAAGTTCCCCTGGTTTTTGGAAACATTGTTCTAGTTTACCAGTAGTAACTGGACTGTGCCCAACAACTCAGCTTTCAGTGGATCTGTGGGGTTGTTCTGTACATAGGGGTTTGTCAGAAGACCCCTATGCTGCTTCTGCCCAGGGTCTGGGCATCCCTTAATAATTGTCCCCAGAGCCTACAAACACAGCAGTGCAAAGAGCTGTCTGTATGGAAAGATGGCACAAGGAAGATGGTGCATACTCTCTTGTAATCATAAGTAATGGGATACAGTGCTGAGGAATACCCTTCCCAGCCCTTAAGGGAGGATACATCCCTGGAACATTGTGGATACCAGTCTTCCAGTTTTAAATGGTCATAAAGTATCCAGAAAAACAACTGTTCTTGTTGACAGTTCAATACAACAGGAATTGGGCAAGAGTTTGGATGAAAAGGAAATGATAATGGAGAAGTATTGTGTTGCTTTCTAACAGGGATTAGTCTCCATCTAGTGCTTGTCTGCAGATCCCTGCCTAGAATTAGACTGACATCTGGTGGTCTTTTGTTTTCACAGATTATTCTTAATCTGTCTTTTGTAAACGTACAGGAATTAGCCTCATGTTCCTTTCTGGATGTTCTACCACAAAGCAACCTATTTATGCACACGTATTTAAAATGCGCTGGAAGATTCAGTGCACATTCAGACTCTTATCCAGAATTGGCCTAGTTTTCGTTATATAAAAGAAAATAAATTATTCTGCACAACTGTGGAATAATGTTGACAATGTACAGCAAGCTTAAATTAATGCATTAATGCTACAAGAACCTGCAGATCTTGCCAAACAAAACCAGAAAGGATGAGCTCCCCTTATTGTGTAATTTAACTGCGTAACTGTTCGACTTTGGATACTTGACTAAAGGAAATTGGAGAGTGTTCTGATTTTGGATGGGATAGTTATTTTCTTCTTGGTACTTAGTTGCCAGCTGGGGTTAAACAATGACAGAGGGTTGTGTATTTGAAAGCTGTTTTATTTTTACTGCCTGTTGCCTGAAGTATTCCAGGAAAATAATAGTGTTACATAGATGACTTGGGTCACTTCTGCTCTGTGAGCACTTTGCAGTGATGGTGCTCAAACCATGAAAGGAAAGAACTGGTTTAGATTCAGGCGAAGAATCCAGCTTTCCAGAGAAAATTCTGAGAAGGCACACGGATTTCTAAAGTATTCTTGCAGGATGGGAGGGGGAAATCTGCCAATTGAGTTCATAATGGTACTTCATGAGGTAATAAAATTTTGAATTCTATTCAGAATTATCCCACTGCAGATTACTTTCTTCATTGTGTCAAAAACAGAAATTCAACACCAGCAGCCTCTCTTTGACACTGAAGTTTGTTGACTTTTGCTTAGTAAAGATAGAAATAATTTGTTTGAAGCCAAGTAGAGTTTGCTTTGCTTTCTTCATCTGCCCTCACTGCATGTTTCACTAACTGTTACCAGTTTGTTCCCAATCCTTCTGCAGAGCAGAATATAAGCTCACTCTGCTCCTTTCATTGTAGTGGCTGGAAAGGGAAATTCCAGGCAGTGACAATGCTGAACAGAAAGGCTTTAAACCATTGCTCTAGAATGATTGGAGAACAAATTGCATCAATTTTTTTGCATGATATGAGTGTGAGCAATTGAGAGGAATAAAGACTTTCAATTAGTCTGTTGAAAGCGATGCTTTTAGGTAACACCAGCTTAGCGCTATTAGTGAATTAGTAACTGTCTCATAGCTCACTCTGCTGTTCTGTAGCTAATGGGTGGAAGAGCTAACTTTATAAATCTCCAGCATTAAGTCCCCCAGTACAGGGCCTCTTACCCTTTGGCAGTCTGTGCCTTACACCAGTAAATACATTTCATCATGGTAATGCTCCTGGAGAGCAAAGGTGCTTCTTGCCTCATTAACTGTGCTTGACACTTAAGGCACAGGCAAGCTAAGTCCAGGGGGACTGGTCCTGCCTTTCCGGTGTGCTCCCCAGTGAGGTTTTCCTTTTCCTTCTGTCAGGATTGATGTTTCAACCATCCATGTCCTGAATGTGCTACTTACGCAAAATATTAGCTTTTATCACAGGGAAAATGCTGCCTGAAAACAATAATTTTTTGAAGAGTACCTCTCACAGATCCAACCACCTTCTGTCTGCACCACAGCAAGTGAGGTTGCAACAGACCTGATGAGGATGCTGAGCCGTGGAGAGGCTATAAAGGGGATGGGATACCTCACCCTTTGGTGGCTCAGCCATCTTAGTTTGTCTTAAGCCATCTGTTTGGGCAATTTTAAAATAATGTTTCTCAGTTTGTTCTACCTTTTTGTGTTAAATTCTGTGTTTCTTAAAATTAACCAGGCTTTCATATCTTAGCCCCTACTTTTATGGAATTACCTGCTTTTGTCTTGGGGAAAACTCTGTCTGAAAAGTCTATTTCTGGCTCCAATACTGACTTCTCTTTCTCTCTCTCTCTCTCTCACTTTCTGTATGTTCCCTTTTCCTACCCCTGTCTTCGTTTCTCCTTCATTTTCTTTTTCCTCCTCTGTTTGGCTTGCTGGTTCGTCAGCCCCTCCTTCCTTGCTCTCTTCCCTCCTTGCAGAACAAGATGGTGAAAGGCAGCCTCAGCACAGAGCAGTCGGAGCGGGGGTGAGGGGGGAAGTGTACTCCTGGGAATGGATATAAAAGCAAGCACAGGTGAGTGGGGCAGAGCTTCCAGTTCCACCTGCTGCCTTACATCCAGTGCCTTCCCCATTTCTGTGAGAAATCAAGGTGCCTTTGTATATATTCAGAAAATCTGTAATATTTTTTCTCTGCTACCATCCTGTTCAGTTTTTTGTATTTCTGCAGCACTTCCTTCTGTTAAACAGTGAAAGGTAAAGCTTGTTAGCTGTTACAATTGCCTGATTTCTCTCTCAGCTAAAACAGTGGCAGAAATCTCCTTTTGTATCATGTCCTTAAGGAACTGAAGGGTTTTTTCGGTGAGTCTCAGAGGAGTTAATAGTAAGCTTGTGTGTTAATAAAGTCATCAAAGTATCTTAAATTCTATATGTAAGGAATAAATAATATTGACAAGTTCAGGATTATTGTAATCTAGGATTCCTGTTTTCTGGAAATGCAGATAGATCCAGGGGTAAGTAAATTAGTCTTAGCAGGAGACCACTGTGTTTCTTTTAGCCCAGTTTTTTTCACTGTTTTGAAAACAGACATGGGGCATAGGAGGTAGAACTGTATCCAGAAGTGGTCACAATTCCAGAACTTTGTAAGGTGCCCCAAGTTCCTCACTGCACTTCCTTCCTGCCTCCTCCTTTGTCTAGGCCCAGTGTTCATACAGCCAGGTGTGAACTTGGTGGGGAATTCAGTTTGTCTGAAACAGCTTTTTGCCAGGTTAGCATCAGAGCTGGCTTGTTTTCCTAATCTGGTTCACCGTGTGGCTGGGAAAATACACTGGCACAAGGAGGGAATAGCACTGAGGTGGGAGTTAGCACCCAGGGAATGGGATGAGGTTGGGATTTCTTATTTAATTGCAAGTGCATTGCAGTTCAAAGGCAACAGGGTGGATTAAAATGAAATAAGTGTTTGGTTTCAAATTAATACTCATTGGCACCCTTTCCATAAAACTGCAGCCCAAGAAAGTCTCTTGCCTTTATTTCACTACTCAGTTGCATTTCTTACTCAAGCTATTTGCTTCTCTGTCTATTTCTTTCCCATTTTTCAAGTCAAGTAATTGTGAAGTCCTTCTAATGGTGTTTTGGTGAAGGGTGAGAGATTAACTGGAAGACTGTGGGGTTTTGGTGCAGTAGCAGAAGACAGGTAGTGTCCCATAAAAACACTTTTTGTAGACTGCCTGCTGACTTGGTTTAGCTCTGCTGTATTCTGTGACTTTTCATTTTTAATAGCATTCATTCTTGGCTTTGGAGTGTTGTTTTAACAGTTACCATGTAAACGATATTTAACAGTATTCAGTATTTGAGGAGCTTTCTCCTTCCATGGTAAAGGTCACTGGGATTCCTTTAAGCCTTTCTCTTTTCCTTAAAGTGTAACAGGCAATATAATTCATAACATTCATAACGAGAGTCCCACAGCCAAGGTGTCTCTTCTGGCTGTTTAATATTAGGGAAGTCTGGTGATTTTTGGGCCATTCCTTTAAGGTACTGGTGAGCATTAGTGTGTCCCAGAGACCTTTACACAATTTTTTCCCCTGCATTATTTTCCAGTGCTAGTTCTTTTTTTATATATCATAGGGATGTCTTGATTTAAGACCTTGCAGGCTGCAAAATATGTGCACTGTAGTCACTGTATGCTCTAGAGAGCTCTCTAAGGCATAATTTCTTTCCAAATCCACTTTTGCCTCAAGTAGTCCTATTTAGCCACCCTCTTTCAATGTTCAGAATGTCTTAAAAGTTAGGTTCTCCAATTCCAGCCTGATCTTGCATTCTGAAATAAAAGTCATACAAATCTAAAAGATCTTAAAATTTTTTTTTTGTTCTTTTACTGTGTTAATTAAAGAACTTTAGGGAAATTCTGTAGTAGTCCAGGTAGTACTGGAACTGCACTTCTGCTGGCCGTAGTGTAAGATACAGTGGCTACTCAGTTGTGAGATTATTGGACTGTTTCAGTCCTGGTTCACTCCCAGGCCTAGCGAGTTAAGAAAAATCCTGCACGTTGGATAACATCCAGGCAAGTCAGTGTATTCTGTCTCTGTTGCTTCTCTCCCCCTGAGCCAGTTGCCTCTAGAACATTTGGATCAAGTCCAGATCTAGAGAGTGACTGTGAGAGTGAGTCTGGTGCTCTGGATCTTGTCCAGGAATGAGGCAGGACTATGTGTTGAGCCTGTTTCTTCCCTGAGCCAGTGCCTAATGCTCTGGATGAATTCCAGGCATGGGCAAGCTGCAGTTGTACAGGAGCCAGAGACAGCAACACGGCCTTGACACTCCTTCAGCGAGGGCTCGCAGTTGTGCAGTAATGAAACCACAAAGGGCAGCTGCCTGAACTCTCTAGGAACCTCCCCCTTTCCTCTTCAGCTGGTGCTCCGTGACGTTGCCCGTCTGGTTTTTGTATGTTCTTGCCTGACTCTTTACTCACTCTCAGCCTGGCACCCCTGGATGGGGGATATTTGCAGCCAAGAGCTGGGCTTGCTGGGATGTGATCTAATTGGTGTGCTGATGATCAGAGCAGCATTGACTTCTGCATCACACTTAGTTAGGGCTCCTGCAGTTTAATTGCCAGCTATGAACGAACAAGGGTGTTACTTTGCTCTCAGGCACACGTCTAATTCTGTTAACTGCTTTCCATATGCATCACTTACGGTGCACGTTTTTTTTCCTTTTTCCCAAGCTCACTAGCTGGTAGGAAGGGATTTATCAAAGTAGGTAACTTTACTAAATAAATAACTTGCTGTTGGGCTCACTTGTGTTACGGGAAAAGGGAAGAAAGGAATACATTATTTCAAGCTTTGTTTTCTCTCTGTGCAGATTAAGAATGAGAACCGTAACTTAGAGAAATTAAATTTTAACTTCGTAGTGTCTCTTTTGAACTGAACCTCCACCAATTTAGCTAACTCCTGAGGTTTTCTCACCTCAAGAGAATTTCTGGACAGGGAGAACATGTGCTGAGCACTTAGATGTTTCTACATTTGTCTTGAAAGATACCACAAGCTTAGTCCTTCCAGGAACTGTCTCTGTATTATGAAAATTAGATCAAAAAAGCAGCAGAAAGAAATATCACCTGCCCTTCAGTTAGTTAAACCACATACAGCTTTACCTTTAGCTGGTGAAATCTGGCCATTTCCCAGGTTTGGGAATTCCTGTTATTTTGATACTAGTTTCACTATCTGCTGCATATTCACTGGAAACCACCATTGGATGGTAGCAGCGTGACCCTTAGAGAAACATTTGGATGCAGTTCCTCATGGCATCCCAGGAGCTGTCACCGTGTTGGGACGTGCTTGGCTTCTCTGTTTCCCATTCTCATGGTTGATGTGAGGAGCAGACATGAGGTGAGTGAGCTCCTGCCTGGCTGCTGCAGGTGGAGGTTCTGTAAGAGTACCGTGCCATTGTGGCATGGATCATCCTGTCATCCCAGACCTTCTTCAGAACTAGGCTTCTTCAATTTTTTTTGCTAGTTGTTAAATTAAGACTTTTTATCACATGGATTAGCTTTTATGAATAACTTGCCATTGTGTATATTTGTTTTTAGTCCACAAAGCTGAAGAGCTCTTGATGTTGCTGCTGTGGTAGGCTGCTGGGTGGGTTTTTCCAAAGCCCGAGAGGTCTGTTTACAAATGGAGGGAAAGAACCACACCAATATTATTTTGACTTTGTTTTTCAGGTTAGGCTGTTGAGATAAAAAGCAGTGGACATTCGTGACTGAATGGAATCTCTCCCACTGTGCAGCCATGCCCCCTCTCGACGTGCCTGCCAATGCCAGCACTTCCTTCATAAATTCTTACATCACACTCAAGACTGATGACATCACAGAATCTGACCAAGGAGTCTGAACCAGCTGTTTCCATGGACACAATCTCCATAATGACAGTGGGGAGGGGAGGGGGAAAAGGAAACAGGTGGGGGGAATTAAAGAGGGAGGGATAAATATATATATATATAAAGATCTATTTTTTAGTCTTGAAAGACTTTGTTTTAAATGAAAGGTGCGCTATATCCCTTTTGATGCTTTTGATTAAATTTTTTAAAACCCCATATAAATTAAAAAAGAAACCTATAGCTAAAGTAAATATTAAATCCAAAATTAAAGCAAGGCATGTGGAGCCTTACATTTTGTGGGAAAGAATAGCAAAACTGGAGTACTCCAAACAGGATTTGTCTCTGTTCCTTTTGCTTTCTTTCTCACAACATCTGATGAAATTCAATTTTGAAAGGCAAATAAAATACTGATAAATTGTAGGGTGTGGGAGGAAGGCTTGTATGGTTGCAGGTAATTTGGTGTCGGTAGTTGTGTCTGGGGTTAGGGAGGTTTCAGTTTTTGAGAAACACTATTAACAATGTAAGCTTGAACAACATCTGCATGCTCTTGAGTCCTGAGACTCATGAAGTAAGAGGTGGCTGCTGCTTGCTAGGTCCCATACACCTTGTTGGTGTGGGACCTGCTGTGCCAGGCAGGGGAAGGGAGTATCTACCCTGTGTGGCAACTATGTGCCCCCCAGATCGTTCCAAGAAGCTGCCTTCAGTTTGGAAGGCAGGGGAGAGGAAGACATGCTTTACCTGCCAGATTGGGGAACAAGAGGAAGTCTGAATGTTGGTGGAGTCAATGTATCTTCAAACTGATTGGGGTAAATCCACTTGGCCCTTTTTTTTATTTTGTGTTTTTGCTTTTCCTAAGGAAGGAAGAGAGAATGTTAGTGTAACAGCCTACACTATATGGTTATTCGGGGTTGTTATTTTCTTTTTTCTTTTTATTTTTTTTTCCCGGTAAATTATGCAATTTTAAAACGTTTGGGTTTTAGGAACAACAAAAAAATCTTTTTTTTTTCTTGTTAAGGCCTTAAGAAAGGGGTTAGTGCATCTTTCAGGGGTCACTCTGCCATGGGAATAAAAATAGCTGTTTCACAAACAGTTTTATATAAAAAAAAGCTTAAAAAAACCAAAAAAACTAATAAACTTCATTTTAACCTTGTCTCCTTTTGTTTTGTGCGAACTTGATTTGTTCAAAAGGACAGAGACAGTACTATCTGCTGCTTTTTGGTTTCTTTGCCTTCATCGGTTCTGCCTTCAGTGATGACCTTCTGAACTGGCCCAGCAAGAGGAAGACCACAAAGGCTTTGCAAACTAAAGCTTAGGATTTGTTTGATGTTCGGAATTAACAAGCCAATGACTGGATGAATTTTCTGTTGGTGTGAGTTGGTGGTGTTTCACCAGGTCACTGACTTCTTTCACTCATAGGATGGTAGCATATCCTAGCGATATCAAACAGCGTGGTTTTTACTGGAAAGCCACTAGAGATAGGGATCTAACCAGCATGACATGGATGAAAAAAATGGGGTTGATATTGCGGGGAGGGAAGAACTATTTTAAGAGTTATGTACTGGATGCTTGCTCAACTACTCACATTTTGGAGTATTCAGCACATAAAAATAAAATCTATGATAGCTCATATTAAGATATCTATTTTAACTCTATTTTTAAAAGATCGATTTAAAGATTTGGGAGATAATTTGGCAGTTATTTATTTCTAGAAGTTGCTACTCTCACTCATAAATATTTGGAAAGAAAGGGCAGCCTTCTGCTTACTCCTTTCCCAGTAGCAGCTACTGAAGTTAGTATGTCCTTTACATTAAGAAATAGACCTGTTGTGATAAATGTCACTAATGTGTCATGAATTGGTGCTGAAAATATTTAACTGCTGGTGTAGTCAGAAAAAAGTCATTTTTAGCATAGTTAATGTGATTGAGTAAATGACTTCTTTTCAACTGAATAAAAATTGTTTTTTTTTTTTCATAGTGTCTGTTCTATTCTACCTATTCAAAAAAACAAGAGCTCCTGTTATTGCATTGATTGGTTGCTGAAGAGTCAACTCTTTAGCACTGTGACAGCAGAACAGTGTGTCCTGGAACTGCTGAATTTGACACTTTCACTTTGGCTCTTCAGGGTGGTGTCACAGCAGAGGCAGAAGGTTTTTGGGTAGCTGGGAGGGAGCCTTGGAGGTTTTCCATGTGGGAGCTTGTGGCAAGTATGGAGATTCAATATTTCCTCATGCACCATAGTTGGAAAGTAGTGGGAGTTGTGCAGAACAAATAAGGAAATGGTACCATATCGACTCCATGGGAATATTTCTCAGTGGGAAATGCTTAAAATCCTTCGACTCAGCTGTGGCTTAACCGCCCCCCGTGCTCTGATCAGAGGTGAGGGGTGCTCTCCAGTAGAGCAAGGTTATGCTCGGTGGTCAAGTCTTTACAGAAACCAGAGCTGTCATGGTACTAAAACAGAGCCAGGATGAATTTAAACAATGTGTAGGGGCTTCCTGGGAGAACTTGGAAATGATCCGCAAGAGTCATAACATCCTGTTGGAAATAAAAATTTCTTTTGGCTGAGAAAATACAAAATTCTGAGTGGCTTTTGAAAGCTGTTGTACAAAACATTTACCTGCTCCATCCTGCAAAAGCAGTTAACAGCTTGACATCGTGGATACCCCAAACTGGAAAGAAAGAAAAGGTTTGGAAGTCTTGGCTAATTTAGGATTTGTGGAGCAGAAATGACCTGCAGCGGAGCCTTAAAACTTTAAAAGAAGTTGTGTATAGATGAGAGTGAGTGGCCTGGCACCTGCTTGGGAATTACCTGTTTGGATGAGGAATGAACTAACAAGAGCTTGGAGAAGGCAGCTCATTTTCAAGGTGTTTCTCTGTGCTGACTCCCACCGGGATTTCTTGAGAGAGACTTATACCAATGTGTGGGAATTGGAGGTGACAGTTTAGCAGCATTTCCAAGCTAACCAGAGTGAGTCAGCGCTGCTGCACAGGCTCAAAGAAAAAGACGTTTTCCCATCAAGAATATGGAATGGATTCAACATGCAAAGGATGTTTGTTAACATGAGAAGGATAAAGGGAGTTCTGCAGGAGCTGATGGACACTCTGGGATGTGTACAGAGCAGATCTCAATACCAGGAGCTGACCATTGATAAATTTGTCGCATGTATTTATTGCATTTGAAATCTGTGCTTGGAAATCAGAGGCACAGGCCACTGTGGATCGTGCAGCCTAGGAGAAAGCCGTCTCAGCTGCTGCTGCAGAAGGCAGTGGCCGACCTCACTAATCTGTACCACAGAGGTATGAGAGGGAATTTTACTTGGGGAATGACATTCTTGAACCTTTTGAATTGCTTTGAACAAGACAAACTTAAAATGTTTAATAGTATTGAAACTGAAAACATTCAGTGGTTTAGGGTGCAGTATCTGCTAAAGAGTGGTGCACATCTAGTCCAGATAATGGCAAACTGAAGAAATACATTTTTGGTGAGATGTGCATATAAAAAACCAAAAGTTTCTTGAGATACAGGCAGTTGAATGACAGCTCTGATATTTTGACTATTTAATGTGCAGTGATGTACATAAAAATGTGTATTAGAAAAGATAATACCTTAAACTGGCACAGTTAAAGAGGGAACATTTGGGAGCTGACTTGGAAATAAACTTTATAAATTATCATGCCTATTAACTGAGTTATTATGTCAGGAATTACCTGTGCTGTCCTGAGTGCAGTGGGTATCCTGAACATGACAGAAATATTTGGTAGAGAGACACAGCATTGGTTTGTTTGATATAGTTCCTGACTTACGAGAATGACTGAAAGAAGCAGTCCTCTATCTCAAAATGAAGAAAATTAGATGTAAATATCATACTTTTGGAAGTAGAACAGGGTATATAAATGGTTGAGGATGAATAATTAACAATTGCTCTGGATTTTCTTTCTTAATTATTTATTAAAAGTTATGTGAAAAAGAACAGAGTACAGGTAATCCAGCTTCAGTTACAGATCTAGAAAACACAAAGATGTGGTTTTACTGACTTTGCTGTGAGATGCTGAAAGAGTAATTGCAATCTTAGCTTTGTGTTAGAAATCCCCGATGTGAAACAGGATGAAATTCTTGTCTGGCTGTGAAATATTTCCAACACACAAGTTTTTTGTTTGGGTTTAGTTTTTTGTTCATTTTGAGTTTTTTTAAGATGGAACTCTGGCAGCATATTATGCGTCAGAGAATTTAGTCAATAAAGGTAGAGGACAAAAGTAATTACTAGGAAATTCTGGAAGACTAGTAACACTCTGGTAGTTTCTCCTGGCATTGCTACAGGCCAGAGAGAGTTTTGCTGATGCACATCACTGAAAAATTGGCTCCATACGAATACCAGGCACCACGAGCTCCCCACCTGACCTGTGCTATTCAGCCAGAAATTATTATGAAAAGCTTTGAAGGAGAGAATGAGGTTTATCCTTAAGAGTGCAAAGGTCAGTGAAATAGTTGCTGTCATTGTCCCTACATTTGATTGTTTATTTGTTTGCTCTGTCCGTACTTCTGGTGGAATCCAAAGGGTTTACTCTGTCATCCAGCTGGGAAGTGAAGAGGATGCTGCTTACGGAATCTTTTTGTAGGATTTAATTTCTTAAGTAGATCCCACTTCCTATTTAGTGTTATTTCCTGCTTAGTGTGTTTAGCTTAAACTGGAAGGAAAGCATTGCTTGTTTGCTAGCTTCTTCCACAGGGCAATACCAAGACCTGAGATTGCTTCTCTTCGTTCTTCATCCCCAGAGGTTTCTTGCAATTTATTGCTTAACTCAGTTTTAACCTTTTGACCTTACCTGGCCAGCTTTAGAGATGCTGATACTTCATAGCAGCCCCAGAGAGACTTTACTCCCATCCAAATAATTTGAAAATGAAAAATAGTCTTCTAGCTCATAGCAAATCCCCTGTAAAAGAAATGTGCTCCTCTAGCTGGGGTTCAGGAGTCAGACTGACATGTTCTCCTCTGCATGATAAAACCTGCTGGCATGTGCTACTGGACATGAGCATGGCCAGGTTACCTGCAAATACTGCTTGTGTTGTTTAAGGGGTTTTGGGTTGTAGCTGACAGCCAAACTTGGAGTTCACAGTAAGTTTGGAGGTTGGTGCTGTATCTCTGCTGACTTTGAGATACAAAATGGCAGTGGTTTTCTGAATTTAGTGAAATTGCTTATTTTCAATGCCACATCTTTTAGTGGGGAGCAGCAAAGAATGGCAGAGAAATTGTTGGAGAAAGAGCTGGGAGATGTTTACACTAAAAATAAGAATAGTGGTGTAAGGATAAATTTGCAGTGTATAGCGAGAGTCCTCTGAGCTGAAGCCAGTTCATCAAAGAAACGTCACCACTTCTCATGGTTTTATTAAAAAATTAAAGTTTGTACACGTCACAGCATTTCTATGACAAAAACTTGATTGGACTTTTGCCCAAGTTCTTGCCCACCTGAACTGGGTTCCCTCTCAGA
>VRYO01001878.1:25103745-25114088 GCA_009812075.1 Sialia sialis
GTTGGAATTACAACAACCTGGATTATTTGTCATAATAATATCTACTTCTTGAGCACTTTTTCATCACCTTGGAGTTGAAGTAACTTGCACAGTTTACATTGGTAGTCAGAAGAAATACAGAAAAGGGGACAAATTGCTGTTCAGTGTTGTACTGTGAAATTCAGAATTGGCAGGTGACAATAGATTTCCAAGGAGGGAAGAAAGCACCATGTTGTAAGCAGAACAAGGACCAATTTAATGTAACACCCCTGGGTTTTGTAATATTTTGCTGCTTTGGAAACCAAGGTGAGGAGGTTGCTGTATAAAGTGGATGTTGCAGTCTCTCTGTTCACCTGGTGTCCTGCTGTGGCTGAAACTTCTGAGGAGGAATCATTACCTGTACAGGTGATAGATGGCAAAAATACAAGCGCCTATTTGTGAATGACACCAAAGAGCTGCACTCTGCAGGAAAATAAGCCAAGCTTCTGTAATACTGCTGATGGAGACGTCCAGCAACCAAAAGCAGAAGCCATACAAAATGGCCCAATTTTTTAGCATCTAAGCAGATTTCCAGGGTTGTGTTTGATTCTGCTCCAAGTGGGAATCATTCTTGGCTTTACATGACAGGAAAATGTGCCAGGAGAAGAAACAGTTTCCAGAGCTGTGAGATGGAAATGGGCATTTGCAGCCTTAAAGAGGAGGACATCGAGGGTTGCAGTCCTCATGGCTGACTCCAGCTGCACCACTCATTTTTACTAAAACCAGCAGCATCAGGTTGCCACAGGAGCACAGAAGACTTGGAAAAGATGCCATTACAGCAGAAGTGTAAACATTCCTTATGCCAAATGTGAAAGATGGACTTAGCAAACGTCAAGTTTGTGGTCTGCTACTTCAGAAGAGGGAAAAAAGGTGCATCTTTTTAACTCTGCACAGTTGTTGCTGACTAGAAGATTAATGAATCAGAAGATGTACAAATTATTATTAGGAACACTTCTAATCAGCAAGACTGACTGTAAGACTGCCAGCATCTGGGACAAATTCTGCTTTGGGGCGCGGCCCATTGGCCTCAACCACTGCCCATCACCCATGATGGATGGATTCACCCCTGAGCTGAGCACGACAGTTGTATGAGCCAAAGTTCCTCTTAAAAAAAAAGAGAGGTGAGAAAACCTTTTACAAGTGGCCCAGTCATGTGAAAGAGTCATGGAGAAATAACAGATCAATAGAAGTCAGGGAAGGTTTTTTCCTGAGGTTCCTTCTAGAGAATGCTGTGCCATGAAAGGAGCCCTGAGATCACTGGAAAGGCACTTGAGAGCCTCACTGGTGGAGGTGGCTGTTGCTGATGAATTTTTCTGTGGGAAGCTCTGTGAGTGGAAGTTTTGGAAGAACAGTCCAGGTAGGTACCATACCAAATCCATTCTGTGTCATTTATTAGACCAGACAGCCCTGAAATCCACTCTTTAACATAGAAAACTGGTTTTGCATCCAAATGGTTGTTCCAAATAGGGGATAGTCTTCATTGTGCTTCAAGGGGGAATGCTGGCCAGGTCACCAGGGTTGATTGGTTCCTCTTCATAAATTTCTCACCTTGGTTTTCTACCTCCAGTCAGTGGCATGCCACAGAAACTGGAACACAACAGCTGATGTTCATTTTCTAGGGTTTCATTTGACCTCTTTGAAAGAGCTGCTTGAGACAGACACCAGAAATCTGTGCAATGTGTATTTACCATTTTTGCTGAGACAGATTCACCCCTTATTTTTAGTATTTATTGGAGTTACTTGGACTTTAGGAGTAGCTGATCAGAAACCTAGACAAGCTTTCCCAGTCTGCAGCTAAGTGTGCAATGCAGGGCCTGATGGAACTTCTTGTTCCTTTTAATGCAAGAGGAAGAACAAGTCAGGGGCTTTACTGAGCAGCGTTTTCCTGTCTGTTAGCCACAACTCCCTACACAAAGGAGCCACAGCCTTTTTTTTGGCCTACCCTTTTCTTCACTAGGTGCATTAAAGATATACCAGTTTGTAGTTTTTAAGAACATATGTCCTTGCCTTTTTGATTTGTAAGCCTGTATATATCTCTGGAAATATATAATTTCCAATACATAGTACAGTACATAATTTCCAATACATAATCTCCAGTAGTGGAGAAAAAATTGACCAGCTTGGTATGACCTTGGGTAGGAGTGGTAAAAAACACAGCTAAAGTCTGCCACAAGTTCAGGGGGCACTTCAGCAACTAAAATGCACAATTCAAAGTGTCTCACAAAGCACTGTGCCTCTCTCTGGCAAACAAAAAGAAAACAAAAACCTCTTTCCATGGAATAAGCAGGCTTTGTATCTTCAGGCCACAGCTTCCAAAGTGCTCATCCTTGAAATGCACTTCTCACAGCCACACAACATGGCAGCTCCTGTATTTTCACTTTGTTCTCCCTTCTGCCTCAACTGGCAGCAAGTGTTTGAGCTTGATTCTGCTGCAGCCTCTTGCAATTGCCAGAGCAGACAACTATCTCCATCATTCTGAAAAGCCTTGTGGCACTCTGATTCAAAGAGCCCACGAGGGTTCATCACAGGCATGGACAGGTGGAGACACTTCCATTCTCATTTCCACCATCTGTGGTTATCTGTGAAACTGTCATTGCATTTCTCCATCTTTCACATTACTTACAGGTAATCTGTTTATTGCATGTCTGTGTTGCTCACAGATAACTCAACCTGTTTGTCATAATTTGACATGGTGTAACTTGAGAGTTCTATTTTGGAGTTGTAGCCCAAGCAGGAGCCCTCCCTCTCACCCTGACATGGGATCAAGGGTGTCTATAGCTGGTCCCTGTCCCTCAGGCAGCACAGAAAGCCCCAGTACCTCTAGGCTCATGCAGAGGTTACTGCCTTGGGATCGAGTGTCTATTGCAGTGCTGTTGCACTTCACCAACTTCTCCAGTTGGATTTTTGGGCTATCACGTGTCTTCATCATCCAGGCAGGTCTGAAGTCCTGAAATTCTGCCTCTCTCTCCCTCTCTTTTTCTCTTCTTTCTTGTTCTTTTGCAGAATCAGAACATTTGTTTCAGACTCTTAAAACTTCATTTTTTTCTTTTCCAAAACAAGAAATTTTCTGCAGTGTTTGCAAAGGTATACCTGCTCTAGATTTAAAAAAAACTTAAGTAAGAATTCAGACTGTGTCTTGATCAGGAACCCCATCCAGCAACCAAAAATGCCACACATTAAATTTTTACTTGCCATCCACATTAATGTTTTAAAGCTCTCTGGAAATCCTGTTATAGAACAGACTGGAAGGCACCTCTTAAGGTCCCTGGTCCAACCTGATGGCTTTGTGAAGGTCAGCCTCAGAACTATACCAGCCTGGTCAAGGCTCTGGATAGCCAAGTTTTGAAAACCTTCAGGGTAGAGACTCCACCACCATCTCTGGGCTCCTGTTCCTGTCCTGAGCTGTCATCTTGGAGCAGCAATTCTTCTTTGTATCTAGTCACAGTTCTGATTGTTGCAGTTTGTGACTTGCCTCTTGCCCTTTGGAGAAGAATCTGACTCCACTTTGCCCATAAAATCAGCAGTTCATGGTGCTATGACAGGTTAGGACAGTCAGACTGCATGGATCCCTGAAAAAGCAGCGCTTTTAATCCCAAAATCCAGCACACTTGCAGAGCTTTGGTGCAATTGTCCAGAGCAGCCTGGGGAATTGGGGCAGCAGTGGGTGTTTATTCTGGATGCAGTTCCTACAGGGAGCTGTGCCTCATTCCCTCCCTCCACAGGCGGGTGGAGATCACTGCCTGCATTGTGAATCCTTTGGGAAAGAGCTGCCAGAGCCTCAAACACTCGAGTCATCAAAGCTTTACTTCTAACTGCAATTCCCTGCTAGTTCCCTGCTTGCTTTTTTCCTGCTCTCCTGCAAACCTGACGTTCAGGTGAAGACCAGAAGTCGTCATCCCGACTGCAACCGAGCCCAACCTGCTTGAGGGAAGCAGAGCCGAAACCCCTTTGGTTCTCAACCCCGAGCTTTTCGCACCCTCCTCCCTGCTCGCCTGGCCCCTCCTCAATCGCTGCCGTCCTTGCCGACCTGCCAGAGCTGCGGACGGCTTTGAGGGCTGTCTGGTGCTGCCACCTTAAGGCTCTAAATTCGGCTGAACCCTTCCCTGGGGACAGAGGGTGAGGAGATGGGGACCGTCTGCAGCCGCTGGAGGGTGACACAAAGCCCTTACCCTGCTCTCGCTGGGTCGCTGCCTCCTCCTCCAGCTCCCATTGGAAAGCACTGCAGGGTTTCACGGAAGTTTTTGCGTGCACCTCCTGATTTTGTGGCTTATGAGAAACGATCCTTTGTAATCTGTAGTGCAGAGTCAGAGCAGACGAGGCAGAAGATGAAAGTTTCTGTCTCAGAGGAGGTTTTTACAGCCTGCTTTTCTGGCAGGGATGGCAGTGCTCCAGCCACAAACGAGAGGTGTGGACACATTTGCACTCTGAGCGCTTTTCAGTGGCAAATTCTGTTGCCTTTCCATTCCCATTGGCTTCCGGCTGAAAATTCCTGTGCTGTGTGACACTGAGAAGGGGCACCTCTGACCTGAGGGTCTGTCTGAAGCCACTTTCCCAGAACAAGCAGCCAGGAGAAGACAGCGAGATCAGTGGCAGCTCTCACACTCCCAGCAGAGACCATGGAAGTCAGCTTGGCTGGGGTTGGCAGCTTTCCCCTCTACTGCTCTTCCTTCCAGCAGCACAAGCAGCAAGGTGTGCTCATAGGAGCCCATGTGGATTCTGTTTCCACAGGTGCATGCGGGTGGCAGGATCCATCTGCCACAAAGCTGTCAGCACAGGAGGTGCCCTTCACTATCAGAAGACTTGCAGAGAAAAACAGGTGCCATTAGAAATAGTTGCTGATTTTTAATTCTGAGTGCAAAGGTTATCCCAGGTATTAGGCCTTTGGATGTGAGCCAATAGGTTTTATCCTGGAATAACACAAATGACAAAGAAGCTGCAGAAAGGCTTCGACTCCTCACACACATAGTGCCTGTGATCAGTCCATAGGGGAACCAAGGTTTCTCATCTCCATCTGTGGCATGGCTTTGAAAATTTTCAGGTTTTGTGGTTTTTTTAAGCAACCCCCATCCAACATAAAGTTTTAAAGTGTTATTATTACCTCAAAAGCATTCATGTTTCATGGCTAGCTCAGCCTTGTGTGTTGCTGGTGCTCAGGGACGCCTCATTGTGAGCTGCAGGTGCCAGGCCACACAGCCATTCCCAGGGAATTTGGGTTTCAGCAGGTTTAGAAAGCTGCTTCTGTGCAGGTGGAGAAGCTGCTTATGGCAAGGAGCTTGCTCTTTGCCATCAGAAGGAAAGGAGCAGACCCCAACACCTCCCAGGGCGCTTCCCTACCACTCACCAGCTGAATGGCATGGTGATGTCTTTCAGCATCCATCCAGCCTTTTGGTCAGCTTAAAAATCAGGATCAATCTTTGATCCTTCCTTCTTCCTGTGGATAGCTCCTCTAGGGATACCTCCTGAGTAAAGGAGTGTGAGTATTTTTGTTGACACAAAAACACAATTACAGGAGCACAGAAAGATAAGTTTGTTACATGTGGTTGGTATGAGAGTGTAGGCAAAAGTAACCTACAGATCATTTGGTATGGAGCTCCAAAGGTAGCTGACAAACTGAAAGCCCAGTAGTAAGGTCTTGCATGGACTTCCATAATTTCTAATTCTTATTTCACTCCATATGCTCCCACTGTTATTAATTCATCTGTGAGCACAACTGTGCCAATATTTCAAATTGAAAGCTATTTGAGGGTTTTCTATTCCTACAAAAATATAAAATACACATTCTGAGTTCCAAAGCACATTCAGATTTGTGAAGCACAAACTATCATTGGGAGCATCACACAAAAATCAAATATAAACAACCCCCATTTCACTGTCATAGTAACACACAGCAATCTTTTATTTCCAGCACACTGAGAAATACTTCTAAATGCTGGCTTATATTCAAGTCATTGTTTATCCTGACAGAAAAAGTGCGTATAAAACCATGAAAAATTGTTAATGAGAGCTTGATGCTGCGTTATTTATGAAAATAGGAAAATAATAAACTCTGTGCTGTAGCAAGCATACTATTCTCTCCGAAATTATTAACAGAGGGTTTAGATCATCAAAATTGTATGTTTGAGTATTTTCAGTTTAGTGTGTTAGTATCATCTGGATAAAAGATGCTGGGACATATGCACATTTTATTTTTGATATTACAGTTTTACTTTATTTTTTGGTGTTCAAGTCTTAATAGAATCGCTTTAAGTTCTTATACTTCATGGACTGCAGAGCAAAGGGCAGAATTCGGGAGATTTTGACTTGCTTGACAAAACAATTATCAATCTGTGCACTGTCAGCAGCAGCCCTGTCCAATTCTGCAGTTAAGCCTGGCCTGTCACCATACGTGCCTTTGCCAGTGCCAGTCTGCTGTCCAGACCACGCTGTCTTTCCCACTGCTTTACTCCTCCCCTTGGATTTCTCTACCAGTCACTACTTTGTCTTACCATTATTTCTGTCTCTAAAAGCTCCTCAGGGACCTCCCACTACCCTGGAAGCATGTGCTCAGCCACATGGAATGCCTGACCATGGGGCTATGCAAGGTTACTAATTAGCAACAGCAAACGTCCAAATTCATGAAAGTGCACTGAACCTGTGTTCAAGGTCTTTTTGAACTGAGGAAAAATTGCAGCGTCATTTCTGCCTGCAAGGCTTTTACTACCCTTTGCCATGAAAGGTGGGTTGCTCCTGCCTCATTGGCAGCCTGAGCCCAGGTGGGCAGAAGCGAGGTCTCGGTTTGCTCAGGTGGTTACTCCTGTTCCATGTCCTGTGCTTTAGTTCCCCTACAGTTTAGTCTTAAACGCATGGGGAGCGGATACCTGCTACCCTTCCTCTGCAGAGACTGGACAGCATGGCTCTGCTGTTTCTGTAGAACCTGCTGCATCAGCCAGCCCTGGCCTCAGGCAAGCACACAAAAGGTGTTTGAGAGGCACGTGTCTGCACACCTTGTCACTCAGTGTCACACAGGGACAGGCCACCTAACACGAGTTACGGTACACAAACCAGCCGTGCAAATGTGGCAGCGTGAGAGGAGAAAAGGGCTCCTGAGCTGAGTGACAGCACATGCTCACAGTGCTGAAAACGTGTGTGTAACTTGAATGAGGCAGGAGCTAACAGCATGCACCAAAAGAACCGCTGTGGCACCACTGAGCACATGCTTGAACAGCAAAGTAGATAATGTGCCACTCTCCCAAAACACGAATATTTTTACTCTTCCCATTGGAGCAATCAGAGCCACCGAGCCAGCAGGAAGGTGATGTGAACAGAGATAGTCACTTTTACATTATTGACTGTAAGGAAATGGTAACAGCAAGTGTACTTCAGAAGAATTGCCTCTCTTTGTCTCCTCTTTCTGAGATGTGCTGAACACATGCTGCTCTGAATTCTTTCCTGGGAAGCCAGGAATGTTCAGCAGCCATCAGAAACAGTCTAACTCCAAGCCTGTTGGAGGAGTTGGAGTGAATAGATAGAGAATTATTGCTGAGACATGAAATCTGACTTGCCTATGAGTAGACAGGATCACCCAAGGTTATTCTGCCCACTCCTGAAAGCCATAAACATAGGAGAAAAATGTAATTCTCTTTTTAGCCAGATTTCTTTTTTTTATTCATAAATAACTGAATTGAGGACCTAACTATGAAAAAACAGCACCCCTGACTATACTTCCAAGGCATGGAAACATCAGCAAAATGCTTCCTGTTAAAAACTCCCTCTGCCAGAAGAAAAATATCATAACTAGACACTTCCTGGAACAAAAGAGAGTCTTCAGATTAGCTCTTTATCTATTTTAATCTCTATTTGAGATCATTGGTAACCTATATCTTTGTAATACTTATGGTATCAGTGCTCATTAATGCCCTTTGCCCCAAGATTTCTAGATTCTTTATCTCAACTGTGTAAACAGCTCCATTATAAACATTATATAAGCAAAATGGAGATAGCAGCCAGCTGAGTGCTGCCAGCTCAACCACAACCACTTAGGTTTAGGCTTATGCTTCAGGTTAGACTTGTGAAAAGCACAAAACCTAGACCTTCAGGGATGATGCAACCCCAAAATGCATGCACAGCAGAGTACGTCATGTCATCTCATTACATTTGATTACAGTCTCTTCATTTCAGAATATTGTTTTATTTCTTTAAATTGAATTTAATTTTATTATAAATCTACTGCACTCAGATTGTTTCACTTTCTTCTCTGATTTCAAGATTTCAATTCAGCAAGGTTTGGTCAATTTCCATGCATTTCGTGTCATCCCAGGCTATTTTATTTTTTTCACTTGTTTCAGAATTCTCTCTTTAATTTTTAGCTTTTCATTTAATCCCATTTTTCTCCTATCAATTTGTTTCAGTTCATTCCCTGATTTAAAGATTTCATTGACTATAATTTTGATGCCTTTCAGATCTTTAAACTACATTTGGTTGTAGTCACTACATTGCATTTCCTGTCTCCTTGTTTCCCTTTCTTCCCTGATTTCAGGACTTCAATGGGAATAATTTAGGCAAGTTTCGATCCTTTTCATTGCAACTCATTTCATCTCAGTCTATTGGCTGTAGTCATTCCATTTGCAAATTTTCCGGGTTTTTTTCAGTTGCACTTTATTAGATCATATCTCCTCTCCTGAGTGGTTGTCCTATTTTGTTCTCTGATTTCAAGATTTCATTCGCTTTCCTGAAAGGAAGTTTTTCCTTGCGATTTCAGTGAGTAGGAATTCAGCAAGATTTGGTCCATTTCTCTGCACTTCATGTCCCTCCATTAGCTATTTTTTTAGAATTTTCTCTTTTTTCTTTATAGCATTATGTTTCATCATTTTCATTGCCTGTTTTTTTGACTTTGTTCCTGGATATTGAGATTTCAGTGAGTATAATTTGGACAAGGCTCCATCCATTTCATTTAGAAAAAAAGAACACCTCACAACCCAAATGATTCTCCCTCCACACCTTTCTTCTTGGCACATTTCATGTTCTGGGCACCAAGGCAAGGGGCTTTTTTTACTGCTCTGCTTAGGGTTAAGTATGCACTGTAGTTTAGGGTTGGGAAAACCACAAAGTCCAGAGCTCCAGGAACACTGCATCTACAAAAGGCATGCCACCAGAAACAAGGCACTGACCAAACATTGTTCCTTCCACAGCTTCCTGCTTGGTACCACCCATGTGCTTGGCACGGCAGCAAAAGGTTGCTTTTACTGCTCTGCTTATGTTTAGACTTATGCTTGAGTTTAGGGTCTTGAAAACCACAAAGCCTAGACCTCCAGGGATGTTGCAGCTCCAAAAGGCGTGCAAAGGGAAGCACTTCACATCATCTCATCACCTCTGATTACACTCACTTCATTTCTGAATTTTCTTTCATTTCTTTAAATTTCATTTTATTGTAAGTCTACCATAGCCAGTTTATTTCCCTTTCTTCTCTGATTTCAAGATTTCAATAAGTAGCTATTCAGAGAGGTTTGGTCCATTTCCATGCACTTTGTACCATCCCAGTCCATTTTATTATTTTCACTTTGTTTCAGAATTTTTTTAAATTTTTTTTTAGTATTTAATTTTATCCCGTTCTTCTCCTGTCCATTCATGTTGTTCTCTGATTTCAGGAATTTCATCCCTTTCTTCTCCTGTCCATTCATGTTGTTCTCTGATTTCAGGATTTTAATGTATATAATTTTCAATTAATATAATTTTGGCAAGTTTAGCTTGTTACACCGCACCTCATTTCCCAAAATCAGGGAAAAAGGTAAACAAAGAGACAGAAGAAGAAATTGAAGAAATTAAATGCTAAAAAAAAAGACAAAATTCTGAAACAAATTGAAAACAATAAAAGTGACTGGGATGACCTGAAGTGCAGGGAAATGGACTGAAGCTTGTCCAATTGACCCTCACTGAAACCTTGAAATCAGAGAACAAAATGTAACAATGTGGAGAATATAGTACAGACTTGGTTGATAGAAAGGGGACATAGTCAGATGGACTTGCTGCAAATGTAGTAAGTCGGGTAAACGGTCAAGGCAAGGACATGGTGTCCTTGCATCAGACCAAACTGGCAGATGTGAGCACAGACAGGATGCAAAGTAGGAACCAAGAACCGCAGAAATGTAGAACTGGTTAAAAAAGGCAGAATTGCTTAACAAACCAAGATGTGGTAAGAGATAGTTGCATACAAGAAGAGTAACCAATAATGAGCTAGCTTTGGCAATATGTAAGAGACTAATTTTAGAATGGTATAAATGTAGAGCTGTTCTTATCAATAAACGAGTCTTGCTGACGACCACTTGGTGTCCGCGGTCTCCCTATCTCCG